>OX940946.1:7944963-8589180 GCA_954870645.1 Agrotis clavis
TTTGTCACTAATTCACAATAGTAGTTGTATAGATGCAATTAGTAAATTCCACTACCTGCGTGCGTCGCTGAAAGGTGATGCTTTAGAAATAATAAAGAATATAGATTTTAAAGGTGATAATTATGAAATGGCGTGGAAGTTACTATGCGAACGCTTTGATAATAGTAGGCTTTTAGTAGACAACCATGTCAAGGCCTTGTTCAATCTTGAGTATATTAAACAAGAGTCATCAACTTCTTTGCGTCGTTTGGTTGATACAATTAATAAAAATATTCGAGCTCTTAATACATTGAACGAGCCCACGGACAGTTGGGATACTTTGATTATTTATATAATGGCAATTAAATTAGATCCTATCACCAGCAGGGAATGGGAAGCTTATCGTAGTACCATACCAGCAAAGCCAACAGTTTCACAATTTTGTTCTTTTATTAGTAAAAAAGCTGATTTATTAGATACAGTAGAACATAATACAATGACACTTAATATAGAAAATAATACTAACAAAAATAACAGTAAAGTAGAAAATAAACATAAATCATTAATAATAGCAACTAATCAAACAAATCATTCAAATCAAAAATATAAAACAAAATGTCCCTTATGTAGTCAAAATCATCTATTATACGCTTGTGAAGGGTTTAGAAAATTAAATGTAGAACAACGTATTTTAAAAGTTAAAGAATTTAGAGTTTGTTTTAATTGCTTACGTAGTGGTCATTTAACTAAGCGCTGTAGATTAGCTCGTTGTAAGTATTGTAAAGGTAGTCATAATACCCTCTTACACGTAGAACAAGAAACTCCTTTCCAAGACCCAATGCCCAGTAGTGTAGCATTGCCCACTGATGTTTCTGAAAGTGCCGCTTCACGTAATGGCACCTCAGAAAATATCTCTTTGTCAAGTGACACTCGGTCGCAACATACTACTTCTCATATTTTCCTGTCCACAGCGTTGGTGAGAGTGGTGAACAACCGAGGCATCAAGGTCAACGCCAGACTTCTGCTGGATAATGGTAGCACAGCAAATTTTATTACGCAGAAACTAAGTGATAAGCTAGGACTTCCTCGACGTAGCGCGAGCTCCACGGTGACAGGTATAAACAGTCATACTACATTAAGTACATGGTCTTGCAACCTAACCATTGAATCGTGCAACGGCAGCTATAAGACAGACATAAACTGTTTTATATTACCAACTATTACCAAATTAATGCCGTCTACTTTAGTTGATATCAGTAATATTCCCATACCATTAAATTTGAATCTGGCCGATCCGTCTTTCAATGTTCCATCAGAGATTGATATACTTGTTGGTGCTGACGAGTTTTGGAACATTTTAGGTAGTGCATCTATTAATTTAGGCAAACGTCAGCCCAAGTTACATGAGACAAAGCTAGGATGGATAGTATCAGGCTCCGTAGCTCTTCCAAAACGTCCATCCAAAAATATATGAATTCTCATTTTTGTAATGTTTCCATGAACGACTTAAATGATAGCCTCAATAAGTTTTGGGAACTCGACTCTGTTTCTTCTAAGCATTCTTTGTCGCAGGAAGAACGAGCTTGCGAAGAAAGCTTCAATGCAAACACTGTGCGTGATCAGAACGGGCATTTCGTAGTCACAATGCCTCTTAAAAATGATCCCAGTGTGTTGGGCGAGTCTTATGAAATGGCTAAACGTCGTTTTTTATCTTTGGAACGTCGTTTCCAACGTGATCCTGCTTTTAAGGATAAATATGTAGCATTCATCGAAGAGTACGTGGGTTTAGGGCACATGACTGAGGATGACTCACAAGTGAAACCTCATTCATGTAAAAATATCGAGTATTTTTTGCCACATCATGGAGTCACTAGAGAATCCAGTACCACAACTAAGCTCAGAGTAGTCTTCGATGCATCAGCAGTAACCACTTCTGGATTGTCGTTTAATGACATCCAAATGGTGGGGCCCACTGTTCAGGATGACCTCTTTTCTATATTGCTGCGCTTCCGTCAGCACAAGTTTGTCATCTCTGGTGACATAGAAAAGATGTACAGGGCCATTCAAGTGACGCCATCACAGCGTTCATTACAGAAAATTATTTTTCGTGCTGACACCAAACTACCACTTAAAAAGTACAGTCTTAATACTGTGACTTACGGTACAGCGTCCGCCCCTTATTTAGCAACTAAGTGCTTAGTTAGTCTAGCAAAAACCGCCTCTAATGACAACGTAAAATCGTCCATTGAACGAGATTTTTACGTCGACGATTATTTAAGTGGGGGTGACTCAGTTTCTGAGGTGGTCCAGATGGGCAAGGACGTTGCATCTATTTTAGCGTCAGCCAACTTCCATTTAAGAAAGTGGCAATCCAATAGTTTGGACATTTTAACAGAAGTAGCTGGATTGCCAGGGCATTATGATAGGTTGAACTTGTCGGAGGATAGAAACGTGTCATGTAAAACGTTAGGCCTATATTGGCTATGTAAATCGGATTCTCTCGAATTTTCAATATCTATCGATGCTAAAAAACCAATCACAAAGCGCCACATATTGTCTGTTATTAGTCAGATATTTGACCCGTTAGGTCTGGTAGGTCCTTGTATTATCGAGGCTAAAATTATTATCCAAAGTCTGTGGATGGCAAAGCGTGACTGGGACGAGCAAGTACCAGAAAACATACGTACTCTCTGGTTAACGTTTGTTAATAGCCTACCATGTTTAAATACCCTTAAAATACCCCGGTGGGTTTCATGTGACAATTCTACAATAAATGAGATTCATGTTTTCACAGATGCATCCGAAAAGGCCTACGGTGCATGTGTTTATATAAGGTCTAGTACTAAGGATGGATTGGTAAAAGTACAGCTGTTAGTGTCTAAAAGTCGTGTAGCACCAATCAAGCCAACCACCATCCCTAGGCTCGAGACTGTGTCTTAATGTACGGAATTCCTTCACCAAACCCATTAGTAAATGTTACTTGTGGTGCGATTCGACTATCGTGTTAAGTTGGCTTTCCATGGCACCTACGTCATTAAAACCGTTTGTTCGTAATCGCATCAACGAAATTCAGGAATGCACTATGGGGCACACGTGGAGCTACGTGCCGTCGAAGGAAAATCCGGCGGATCTTGTTTCTCGCGGGCTGAAGGCTGACCTTATCAGCGAGAGTTCTTTATGGTGGTCAGGTCCTCAGTTTTTATTAAATGATAAAACATATTGGCCAAAAATGCCCAATGAGAACTTGAAACAAGATCTACCTGAAGTTGTATCATCTCACTTCACTGAACACTCATCTCTTAATCAATCATATAATATTTATAATCATTTGTCACATCATGAAAATAATAATTTATTCATCAAATCACTTCTACACAAATATTCAAGTTACAATCACTTACAGAGAGTTGTCGCTTATATACTAAGATTTGTTTACAATTTAAAACATAAACATAATAAATTCCTTGGTTCCCTTTCCTGTGAAGAACTCACATATTCAACTTTTATATTACGTCACGCACAAATGGACATGTTTCACAACGAATACAGTTTATTACAATCAGGAAAGTCTTTACCTAAGAAAAATAGGCTTAATTCTTTGACTCCATTTATAGATTCGAACGGGCTCATACGCGTAGGAGGGAGACTTGACAACTCACCTTATGATTACAATGTCAAGCACCTGGTATTATTATGTGGTAAGCACCATGTAACTAAAATCATATTTCTTAAATATCACCTTGATTGCTTACACGCCGGCCCTCAGCTACTATTGGCAAATGTATTGGCCTCTTGGTGGTAGAAACCTATCAAAGAGCATTGTTAAAAATTGCATAAAATGTTTTAAACACAAGTGTCAAATCGTGCAACCTACAATGGGTCAGTTGCCCTCTTCAAGGACACATTTAGAACACCCATTCTTAAATTGTAGTGTCGATTATGCTGGGCCAGTTCTGATAGCTGATCGCAAGGGGCGAGGGTGTAGGCTTATAAAGTCGTACCTGTGTATTTTTGTTTGCCTCGCTGTTAAGGCTGTTCACATCGAACTTGTTACAGACCTGACAAAAGAAGCCTACATGGCTGCTTTGAACCGTTTTGTGGCTCGCCGTGGTAAACCCGAAAGCATCTTGTCTGATAACGGGACAAACTTCGTAGGTACTTGCAATGAGCTACGTAGGTTTTTACAAGACTCGAATCTCGTGTCTGAAGTCGTTCAACAAGGCATCAAATTTTCTTTTGCACCTCCATACTCTCCCCACTTCAATGGCATTGCTGAAGCTGCCGTCAAATCCACCAAGCATCACCTAAAGAGACTTTTAGGATTAACGCACTTCACATATGAAGAAATGGCCACATGTTTGACTCAAATAGAGGCCGTATTGAATTCCCGTCCTCTTACCCCTCTTTCCACTGATCCTCTAGATTTGTCCGTCCTCACTCCTGGCCATTTTATAATTGGACGACCACTAATATCTGTTCCGCATCCACAGGTTACTGACTTCAACATCGGACGACTGGAGCGCTACCAAAGAGTGGAGCAAATAAGACAACATTTCTGGAACCGCTTTCACTTAGAATATGTTTCTCTGCTCCAGTTAAAAACTAAATGGACAGCGTCAACAAGTCAGCTTGCAGCGGGGTCACTGGTTCTCGTCAGGGAGAAGGGTCAACCGCCCTTGGTTTGGCCGCTGGGCCGTGTCACCAAGGTCTTCCCTGGCAGCGACGGCATCACACGGGTAGTGGAGTTGAAGACGAAGAGAGGAACGATACTGCGGGCGTTCAACAACGTCTGTCCACTTCCTCTCACTTGAAGTCTTCAACCCGGGGAGGATGTTCGGGCGTCTCCGGCGATCATCGGCTGCGCCGACTCGAGCTGCGGTGCGCGGGACGTCGAGCCACCACTTCGCAACCGACCTCCACCGACGGCACGCGCGCGCAATCCTTAGTTCCCAACGTCAGTAAATTGTAAACCTATTTGGATTATAATTATTGTATTTACAGTCCACTATTTTATTTAAAGTCCTAGATAGGTCCCTAACACTAACCATAACCTTAAAGTCGAAGTTTTAGTTCAAATGTCATTGTCATTTACTTTGTTTAGTGTATACTCTCTACTTAGTCTGTGCTTTGTTTGGATTACACACATCATGCCGAAAATCGTAAGTATTTCATAAAATGTTTCGTTGGTCGTGTCTCTGTCTTCGTTTAGTCTTTTGTTTGATGATACCTATATCATTTTGTTAACAGCCGAATCTCCGTGCATTTGGTAAACATTGTCACAATGTTCTATGTTCTATGTTAGGGGTTTTGGTTTCCGCACTTAGTCCTTCATGTGGACCATTGTGCGTGAGCCATAGTGGCCTTGGTGGCTTATTCCAACCAGCCCACCTCCCTCCAGAAGTTGATCAGGCTCTTTGGTCTGTGGAGAACATCTGTGTAAGTCCTGGGTGTCCCGAGGGTTTCTGTCCTGATCTGTGTGACACCTGTGCACTCGAAGAGCACATGCGCGATGGTTTCCTCAGTCTCCATGCATGCCCTGCACAGGGGGCTGTCCGTTATGCTTATTGTGTGGAAGTGTTTGTTTAGGGAGCAATGTCCCGTTTTGGTCCCTGTCAGCAGGCGCATGCCGGTCCTGTCCAGGCGTAAAAGACGTCTGGTTAGCCTGCCATCTAGGGATGGCAGGGCTTCCTTGGATTGCCTGCAGCCTGGTGTCGAGGTCCACCATCTCTCTGCTTGTGTGAGGGTGCGCTCCTGCAGCCATCTACGTATCTGGTTGAAAGGGATGGGTATAATGGGTTCAGGTCCGCAAACTGATGCGCTGGATGCTCTCCTAGCTAGTTCATCAGCCGCGTCGTTGCCCAATGATCCGCTATGTCCTTTAATCCATTGTAGTGTCACTTTGTTGCGTTTAGATACCGTTAGACGTTCTAGTGCATTGTGACATTCTAGTATTAAGCTTGAAGTGGTATATTGTTTCTCCAACGATTTAAGGACTGACTTGACTTGACTATCAGAGAGTATACGTATATGGGTGTCCGTAACTCTTCTGGCCTCTATCGCATATGCTGCTTGTATAATGCCCATGCATTCCGCCTGGTAGACGGTGTTGTACATTCCCAGCGGGCTGGATATATGTATTTATGTTAAGGTCGTAGAGAGGGCCACAGTCCTGCCGGGGTTGCGGGACATACGTATACCGCGACTCCGGCACACAAAGGGCTAACGAAGGACACCGTGGATTTTAGTCAGTACAAGTCTGACAGTCCCTCCCGCCCTGCCCGGGGTGGGAGGACTCATTTGATGATTTTGCCACGTAAAAAAAAAAAAAAAAAAAAAAAAAAAAGGTCGTGTGAGAAGACTCCAGCCCCGGTTCCGGAATCATTCTTTGATCCATCTGTGTATATCCTCAGCTCTTTCGGGCCTGAGTAGTCACACTGCTCTTCTGCAAGTGTGATATTGTAGTGCTTTTCAAAGTGGTATTGTCTTGGGGCTTTGTCGCATGGTGATGCCATCATTGGCTGTTGTTCGATCGCATCATTCTTAATTCGCGTGTGTTTAATTCTGGAGTCTTTGTTTAGGGTTCCCAGGGCATAAAGCCTAAAGGCGGCTAGGGCCGCCTCTTTCTGCACGATGAGGTGTAGAGGTGGCAGTCCAAGCATTGCCTGTAGGGCAGCGGTGGGTGCAGTTCTCATGCAGCTAGTAACTGCCATACAAGCAAATCGCTGCAGCTTTTCTCAGGTTTGTTCTGGGCCACCAGACCAATGAGCCGTACGTGACTGTCGGTCGTATGACAGTGGTATATAGCCAGTGAGTGATCTTGGGACTGATCCCCCAGTTCCTGCCAAGCATTCGCTTGCATTGCCACAGGGATATGCTGGCTTTTGTGGTGATGTAGTTGATGTGTTTTGCCCAATTCAGCTGTTTATCCAAAAAGATGCCCAGGTATTTGGTTTCAGTTGATAGGCTTAGGGTGGTTCCAAAGAAGCGTGGAAGCTGTAGGGTCGGTAGCTTCCTCTTTTTTGTGAAGAGAATCAGCTCGGTTTTTGAAGGATTTACAGATAGCTGGTGTTTGTTGCACCAGTCCTCCACTATTTTCAATGCTTGGCGCATGAGGTTGCACAGGGTATTTTCGTGAGTGCCATTTATTATTATGGTTATATCGTCGGCATACCCTACAGTGAAATAACCATTTTCATTTAGTGTTTTAATGAGGTCATCTACGACCAGGTTCCATAGTAGCGGTGAGAGGACTCCCCCTTGTGGGCAGCCTTTCGCCACGATGGCCCTCGTAGTGCCATTTACTGTAACTTGTACAGCTCTTTGCTTGAGCATGTTGCTTATCCATCCGCTCAGGGTTGGGTCTATGTTGTGCCTGTCTAAGGCCATGTTGATGCTGTTGAACGTGGTTTTGTCAAAGGCGCCCTCAATGTCAATAAAGGCGGCCAGTGCTGAGCATTTGTGGTCCACTGCACACTGCATTAACAACATTGTCACAATTGTGGAAAGTGGATGGAGCGAAGGGCTCTTCGTAAAGATGGTGAGTAGTATTTTAGTAGGTATGTGGGCAGGTTGTGTTTTTAAGTGAATTTTGTTTTGTTTTCTTCTTAAAGTGTGGATTGTAAGCCTTCTGCATTTAAAAATAAAATAAGTACTTATTTACTTCCAGTGACATGCAATTTTTGTAATGGCAGAATATTTGCAAGAGATGGCAAACAAAAGCAAATGTGTAGTCGATGTGTGGAGTGCGACAACATTATACTCGGTAAGCGGCTCAATATGTTTTCTCTATAATTCGACAAATAATAATAAATGACCACATGCATAGCCTGTGTTGAGGTGTCATGAACACATACAGAAACACACGATTTTTTCACCGTTTTTCTCGATAATGAAATGAACCCCTTCATGCGCAAGTTCTACTTGAACTTGGCTGGCTCTTATTATACAATAGACATTATTAATTGTATAATATATTTTTGCAGATAATTTCAATTATTGCGAGTGCTGTGGCCTAGAAACAATTAGGCAGTTAAGAATAACCAAAGCTCGGACACTTTCAAACCTTTTTCCAAAAAATCTAACTGCTCCTGTTGCATCTGTTAAATCACTAGCTGCCTCTACAATACAACCTCTAACTGCTCCTGTTGCATCTGTTAAATCACTAGCTGCCTCTAAAATACAACCTCTAACTGCTCCTGTTGCATCTGTTAAATCACTAGCTGCCTCTACAATACAACCTGACAATTCCCAAGATTTATTTGATGATGACTTTTGGGTAAGTTAATGGTGTAGGTCACTGAGTACAGTAAAATGAAAAATAATACTTATTACCAGATAGAGATGTGAGGATATACCTACATACATTCACAATAGTTATTATTATTTGAATATTTATCTAATATATTTTCTCCTTTAAGGTCGATAACGAAGAGTTGACGATAGTCGAAAAGTCGCTGGTGACTGATGATGTTTCTTCGGACAACGAGAAAAAACAAAAATCAATGCTGTCAGTCTGCAGTGATTTTATTTCTTTAGAAGAAGAGGAGAAAGAAAATATATCAAATGGCGGGCAGACCCCCGAAAAAGCGTAAATATTCAAGCAGGTTTAGTACAGAACATCAGCCCCCCAGGACTAACTATGTATATTTAGCACTTTCAAATAACACCATTCAAGTATCAGTACATTCAGTTGGTTCTATGATTTATGAATGTGTTCAATGTCAAGCACTTCATTTTTAGGTGAAAAAATTAAAAATCATTTTAAAAATTGTTGTCATAATGGGAAGGTATACATAGACCCAGATAGAACATTAAAGCCAATTCCAGATATATTATTAGATTTATACAAAGGCAATACGTCGGATGCTAATCATTTTAAAGCTAATATACGACAATATAATTCAGTATTTGCAATGGCATCCATAAATTCAAACTTGAACACACTCCCTCCAGGATTTTTCACTTATAGGGTACAAGGGCAAGTTTATATAAAAACTGGATCTTTGTTTCCGTGGCAAGGTCATAAACCACAATACAACCAATTGTACATAATTGAAGATAGAGCAGCATTAAATGAACGATTATCTGATTCTAGAAATAACATATGTAGAAGCAATATAATGAGGTCTTTACAAACAATGCTCAATGAATCTAATCCTTTTGTCAAAATATACAAAAGAGTGGCTGCAATTTTAGCTGAAGAGGAGTTAAAAGCAGCCTCAGAAAATCGACCCAAATATTCGGTATCAATGCATTTTTGTAAACATAAATCTCTTGATTTGCGTCGGTATAACACACCATCAAATAATGAGGTAGCGGTCATCTTTGTAGGAGAAAACGGTGAACCTCCACTAAATATAGACTTCTCTGTACAAGAATATTCTCAACATTTAACTACACTCAAATCAACCAGTCCCAATATTGATCCTTTAGCCTTTCCTTTACTTTTTCCTAATGGAGAACTCGGATGGCATGAAAATCTTCAACACAGAGAAGAGAGTCGAACTGCTCGAAGCCGTCTTACAATGTTACAATTTTATCAGTATAGACTTGCTGTTCGTAAAAATTTTAGCCCATTATTTTACGCCGAAAAACTTTTTCATGAATATTGTGTCTTGGCCTATGTTAGGATTGAATCTCAAAGATTATTGTTTCTTCGATTGAATCAAAAACAGCTCAGAGCTGACAATTATAACAATTTAATGGATAGCCTGTACAATAATGATAGAGAAATGGGTCAAGGAATTGGTAAAATGATAATATTGCCATCACCTTATGTGGGAAGTCCTAGGCACATGATGCAAAATTATCAGGATTCCATGGCAATTGTATGCAAGTATGGTAAACCAGACTTATTTATAACTTTTACGTGCAATCCCAATTGGCAGGAAATCTTAGATAATTTACAAGGCACTAAAAAAGAACATAGACCCGATTTGATTGCCAGAATTTTTAAACTAAAATTGGAGGAACTTTTAGATGACCTTACAAGGAAACATATTTTTGGAATACCGAGTGCGTGGTTTTACACCATTGAATTTCAGAAACGTGGGCTTCCACATGCGCATATGCTTATTATTTTTAGAAATGAAGATAAACCAAGGTCATCAGTAGATTATGATAAAATTGTGTGTGCAGAAATACCTGATCCAGATAAAGACCAGGAACTTTTTCAGACTGTGTCAAAAAACATGATTCATGGGCCATGTGGCCCTGGATATATGAATTCACCCTGCATGAAAAATGATGGAACTGCCTCTAAATGTTCTAAAAACTACCCAAAGACATTTTGCGGAGAAACTAGAGATGGTACCCAAAATGGAGGTTATGCTATAATAAGAAGAAGAGACGACGGACGAACAATAAAAAAGAAGGATTTCGAGTGTGATAACAGATGGGTGGTGCCCTACAATCCCTATCTATGTAAAAAATTTAATGCTCACATAAATGTGGAAAAGAGAAACCCATTTCTGGGCCTAGCCGTTACACGAATGAAATATGTACCTAAAAAATCTACTATTTTGCTTGATTAACCTATTCAAATCTTAGCCTCAATTACAATGGCCAAGTCTAAAAAAAAGTACATTTATATTTTTTTGTTTTAAACATCCTTTGTAAACCGTTACAGCACTTTTTTCATTATACGGGCACTTACTTTGCAAACACTGGCATTAAACAACAGAGCGTACCCTAAGAATGTAATCGATTTAGCGGATATCAACAATTATAAATTATAATTGAATAATACTCCATTATTTTAGTATAATTGCTTTTTAGATATTGAAATCATTGTAAAATAAAAAATTCTGGAATCTAATTATTTTTCAACGTAAGCACGGTTAAAAAATCACTAAAGTAAATAAATAATCGAAAAAATCGATTGCAACGCGTATTGCACATGGACTGCACTAGTAAACGGCAAATGTCAATGTCAACGTCTGTCAATTGTCATCGTTTTATTTAGTGTGTCATTCGCTTTTCGTATCCTTTGCGCAAGTGAATGTGTTTTTCGAATTCTCTAGATTTATTACAATATTAAACCTCTGCTCGAATACTGGACTCCGAAACTGATTGCCTTCTGACTGACCCTCGCTTGCATATTGGACACCGTAGCCTGCCACTTCTGCTGACCTTTGCTAGAAAACCGGATCTGGATACCTATTGCTCTTCTGACGATTGGTTAATACGGTATCATGAGCTTGTGCATTAATTGTGGAATAGCAACGGACCGCTGCAACACAATAGGAAGGCGTAGATTGGAAGATGAAGTGATTCTTTCAATTGTACAGGAATGGGTCGCGCCTCAATCGGTTAGTATGCGATATTGTTTAACGTAACATCTTTGTAAGCATGTAATATCACCAATCTGCACTGAACCTGCATAATTAATTACGGCCTATTCCTTCTCTCAGAGAGGAGTCCTGTGTCCTTGCAGTGGGAATGTAATAAGGCCGCTAATGTTTACCTAAATGTGCCACTCAGATGCTTATTGCTAAATGCTAGAACTAATAGTCAAATGATGTTTGCTTCAGGTAAATGAAAATGACTTTATCTGTCAAGTTTGCTGGAATCATGCCAATGCTGTACCTCTTGATGGAAATAGACCAGAAGAGAGTGAACAGATGCCTATAGGACACCGGCGAGTGAGTATTCACTGTGGACGTTCTCTTCTGAGAAGAGTTCGCTGCCATCAACTTAGGACTGGTACAGTTCAAGAACGCAGAATACACGAAGTTATAAGAGAATGGATATTACCACGCACGGTTAGTATATTAGTGTTATTCACAGTTTATTTATGTCATTTTTTAGTATCGTTTGATAGATAACAAAGACAATAAAAAATGGAATTGTGAATGCAGAAACATTTAAGTGAAATAGATAGTGTGACAACGGTTAAGCTCATTTGCAGAATTTCTTTAGATCAGTCTTTTTCATAGTGAGCAATAACAAATCCCACATCTCCGATAAAAAGGCATCCATAAATGTACATAAATTATTTTCAGGTGGGTGCTTCAAGTGTTGTCTGTCATTCTTGTTGGGTGCGAGCAAATAGAGCATCCCGGCATTTTCAATCAGGTTCCTCAACATCTGGTGCAACTTCATCAGCTGTCAGTGAGCCAAATACTCAGGACATTCCTCATTCAGAAGAACCCCCAATAAGGCAAGAAACTTATTTTGCACCAAGGGCAGCTACTGTTGGAACTCTTATTGTTTTACCTGATTATTATAGAGCTGTTGAAACTGAAAGTAGATGTTTTGTGGAAGGATGTCGGAGACATGAAAGAAACCGAATAACAATTACAATGCGAAAACAATTACTTAAAATGTATAACTATTATGTACCTCCAAATAATCGCCTGTGTGATATCCACTTAACATGCACATCATGGGACTTTCTCAATGATATAAGTGATAATATCATTAACACATTTAGTGCACATCAAATTCAAGACATGTTTTCATTAAAAGAGTCTGACTGTAATTTTTTAGATTTCGAAAATGTTCACTGAGAAAAACGGTTATACAGCCGCCTTATTTCAGTATCCAGGCTCTTTAAAACAGTAACTGCTTGCCAAATCATTGTACTGAATCCGTCTCACTAGGTAATGGTCCCGGTTACGTACTCATAATGTACGAGCAGGGTAGGGGATATGCCGATACATTTTACGCACACTGGATAATTAATAATGTCTCCGCCTACATCATCAGTTATTACGTATCCTGGCTCATTTTACGAACTCCGTTTACTTACTGACTGTGTTCGGTGTGTATAATCTTTATGACGTCAGCCGCATCATGAAATTACTGTGGCGCACTCTTAACATTTACGTATGCAGTTCATTGATTCCGCAGAGCAGCATACGTAATTTACTTAACCCGTAACATAAAATATGTATGCGCTATACGTACGACGTTATACAGCCGCCTTATTTCAGTATCCAGGCTCTTTAAAACAGTAACTGCTTGCCAAATCATTGAACATTTTCGAAATCTAAAAAATTACAGTCAGACTCTTTGTCTGACTGTAATTTTTTAGATTTCGAAAATGTTCACTGAGAAAAACGGGTTACTTAAAATTGGCAAATTTGTAATGTACCGGCAGCCAGATACGTATAATGTGCTTTTCACATGAAAATTATAAGAGCCATACTTATAATGAAACGACACCATGTTAAGTAAGTATGCGGCATAATGCTCTGTAAAGACAATGTAAACAAGTCACTTGTAATGAGGCCGCATCATGAAATTACTGTGCCCGCATTATTAACGTTTACGTATGCGGATTAATGATGCCGCATATGTGTTAACAGAGCAGCATACGTATTTTACTTACCCGGAACCAGGAAAAATGTATGCGCTATACGAACGAAGTTATACAGCCGCATTATTTCAGTATCTAGGCTCTTTACAACAGTAACTGGTTGCCAAATCATTGTACTGACTCCGACTCATTAAGTAATGGTCCCGGTTACGTACATAATGTACGAGCATGGGTCGGGGATATGCCGATACATTTTACGCACACTAGATAATTAATAATGTCTCCGCCTACATAATCATTTACGTATCCTGGCTCATTTTACGAACTCCGTTTACTTACTGACTGTGTTCGGTGTGTATAATCTTTATGACGTCAGCCGCATCATGAAATTACTGTGGCGCACTCTTAACATTTACGTATGCAGTTCATTGATTCCGCACAGAGCAGCATACGTAATTTACTTAACCCGTAACATAAAATATGTATGCGCTATACGTACGACGTTATACAGCCGCCTTATTTCAGTATCCAGGCTCTTTAAAACAGTAACTGCTTGCCAAATCATTGTACTGAATCCGTCTCACTAGGTAATGGTCCCGGTTACGTACTCATAATGTACGAGCAGGGTAGGGGATATGCCGATACATTTTACGCACACTGGATAATTAATAATGTCTCCGCCTACATCATCAGTTATTACGTATCCTGGCTCATTTTACGAACTCCGTTTACTTACTGACTGTGTTCGGTGCGTATAATCTTTAAGACGTCAGCCGCATCATGAAATTACTGTGGCGCACTCTTAACATTTACGTATGCAGTTCATTGATTCCGCAGAGCAGCATACGTAATTTACTTAACCCGTACGTAACATAAAATATGTATGCGCTATACGTACGACGTTATAAAGCCGCCTTATTTCAGTATCCAAGCTCTTTAAAACAGTAACTGCTTGCGAATCCAGGGCGGGAATTTCAAAGTATCACTGTACTGTACAGATTCGTTATAATGCATTTTATGCACAAGTACATTGCGCTTCTCGATAGTTTCTTTCAAGATGGCAATTGTTGCTCAGCAGTAATTGGCATCTGAACAAAATTACTATCGAGAAACGCAATGTAATGTACTTGTGCATAAAATGCTTAAAAATAATATCTAAGGGGCAGTTTAGTTAAACAAACGTTTTTATTTAACTTCTTTATTAATTTATGCTACTATGACTTATTTTACATGAATATATGTGTTTATTAATTTGGGACAAAACATGTTCACAAGTCACAAGTATGTTTAGGTACTATGCAGTTCAACTAAGAACGAGAGTTGCTGACTTCATACACCCCTTATTAACACTTGCACGCTTTAAATAAAACTATTACCATATGAAAATAACTATAGGAAGATCATAAAGTTAATATACACTATTAAAAAAATGCACAAAGTATTTTATTGATAAACATTAGTGACAATTGACAGATGGAGATCATTGGTACTCTCTTTCTTAATTGAACCGGCTTCTCTTAAACACAAATATAACATAATATTCTAAAAATAAAGAAAATACAGAAAGCATCTTTCACCATAATAACTAGTATGGATTGGACAGGTCTATTTCACATCAAAACCTATACAAAATCAAACAATTTTAGACTACATAAATGTATCATATTATTTTATACACATATCTTCAGTTTTATGAAATAATAATGTAATAAAAGAAACGGTTAGGAAGATAGATAGGTACTTATTGGTTAGGTTAGTTAAACAAGGTGTAAAATAAAAAATAAATCATTGTCAGCCTATATCTTCATACTCCTGAGAGCAGGCATGAGTGAGCGTGACCCACGCCTCCTCTCAGTTAGAGATGAGCTGTAAACCACCAAGCGGGCCCAGTGCCGGTAAATCTGCACTAAAAAGTGAACATAACCAATTCATATTATAATCACTAATTGTCCTAACTTACCACCTGACTAATAAATAAATACATTATGGTTCCTTTTATTATTTATCCATCACGCTCTTGTAAAATATTAAGGAAGGATGGACCAGCAACAGGTTCCAATATGGCAGGTTGATCTGGCAGATTAGAAATTCTTGTATCCTGAAAATAAAAGTTAAACTTATTTTAAATTCAAATCCTTAAATCTTACTAATCCTACTTCCTACTAATATTACAAACATCGAGTTTGTTTGGATGTATGGATGTTTGTTACTCTTTCATGCAAAAACCACTGCAATTGGAATTTGGTATGTACACAAATAGTTCAATCAAAATTTAATTGCAGAAGTACTGCTCTGGTATTTATTGTATTATAGTAAAAAAGGACTTAATGAATGATTAATAACATGTGATACAGAGCAAAAGTGAGTTCAATGTATAACCTAGACCTAAAGCCATGTCATGCCAGAGGGTGGAAACATTTTCACACAGAAAGAAAAGGAAGAAATCTGTATCTCTCTCCAATGTAAGGCATTTTTTTTAATTATATTTTCAGATGTTAAATTATTGTATGTACTTACCTTATAGGATTGAACACCAGGTACCGCTGTTCTGAACAACTTCTTCTCATCAAAGCAAGTAGGTACTTTCAAAATGTTTACTGCAAAGCACCTTATGCTTTGAATGGAGTTCATCCTGGAATTTCGGTGAAGACCAGGCTGAAGAACAGGAAGCAATACCTTGCCAACTGAAAATGAAAAAAATATTAAAATGACTTCTCTAATCATAATAATACTGTAGGAATGATGTTTGACAACATAAGACGGGACTTTAAAAAAGTATCAAATAATTACTTATGTGTACATATTAGGTACATTAGTCTGCAGTAGATAGCTGCACAAATAAAAGGTATTCTATGGCTATGGCATTCTATGGCGATACATGGACCGCTTCAAGCTAAGACTGCAATTTTTCTTTGAAAATTGATACCCAAAAACCGGTACCCGAACCGACCAATTGGTCGCCTCCACATTGCAATACAGTCTTCTACATACACACTTAAGGAACTGATTGAGATGCTTCAGGCAGTCAGAGAGTAAAGCCAGACGAATACTTGAAACGAATACTAAGAGTGTTTAATTAAAGTATTCAATTATGTAGGTACATACCGCAGAGCATTTTTTGAGCCAGGCTTCGGAAACCGATGTAAAGGGATGCTGGGATCTTTAGAAGGTGAAGATCCACACATGGCACAGATTCTAGTGTTTTCTTTCTGCGAACTCATCGCGAAATTAGACACAAAATCAAACAAGAGTCTAATTATCAAGAGTCTCAACACCGACTCTAGGTATATCTTACAAATACGCATTTCACCAAAACACAGACACAGAGGAGCAAGCTCGATTCACGTTAACAATGATGTAGAATTAAATGCAACTCGTTTATTTATTACAAATAAACACAAGAACAAGATAAAATGGTGCGCAAGCGATGGCAGACATTTTTCTATTTTTTACATTTATTTTTCCGCTAGGTTAGTATCCCACCAAAAACATGCCTATTAAAAAGGGGGCCAAGTTCCCATTGGCTAATTATTTGCCTATTGAAATCCAATCCAATGCCAAGTTAAGATGCAGTTTAAAATCGTTCATAATCATCTTCATCAACAGCCTGATCCACTGGTAAACATTTGCCATTCCAAAAACTCGCCACCACACCCAGTCCTCCGCCTTCCGCATCCAGCCACTACCCCCCCACTTTATTCACGTCAACGGTCCATCTGGCCGAAACGCATCAAATTTAAAAGTGCATTAAACTTGCCATTGGATTTAGCAGATATGTTTTTGGTGGGATTTCAATACTTTTTTTTTCAAGAAATCGTACCAATCCAATGCCAAGTTTAGATGCACTTTAAAATTAAAGTGGATCAGGCTGTTGATGAAGATGATCGATTTTAAAGTGCATATAACAATACAACATTTTATACCCCCTCTCCCTCTCACCCCTCCCAATCTCCTCCACCTCCCCCTCCCCATCCCCTCCTCCAGCCCTCCCTCGCCTCCTCCAACCACCCCTCTCCTCCTTGGACCCAAGCCCTCTCCTCCTCCCCCCTCCTCATCGTATTCTCATTGTATCACTGCTCCATAAATATTTTTATTCAAAATTCGATATTCGATTAAGCCAACTCAAGTTTGACCGATATCTTAAATTTCTTCCCCCTCCCCCTCTCCTCCTCCCCTCCTCTTCATCGTATTCTCATTGTATCACTGGTTCATAAATATTTTTATTAAAAATTCGATAAAGCCAACTCACGCTTGACCGATTTCTTAAATTTCTTAATTTTTTGTTGATCTACATTATAACACACGACCTGTGTGCCAAATTTCATAACGCTAGGACAATTGGAAGTGGCCTAATTTGATTACCGGTCAGTGAGTCAGTGCCAAAATAAGCTATTTTCACAAGGTCATATTTCAGGGTCTACTGAAGCTAATATCTATGAAATTTGGTATACTGCTTAAGTTCTAGTTTATGATTACGTAGGTACAATTTTATTCCTATACTTGCAATAGGCACTGAGCTACAGGGGGGTCAAGAGTGGCTCGAAACGGTTCGTGTAAATAGCATGGCATGCGCGCGGCCTTTTGCTGGAACTTGGCCTGCGCACTACCGTGCGCTTAGATTGTTCTGTGTTTTTCTTGTTGTTTCTTGTGACGTCAAATGTGTGGACAATATGGCGTGCGGATACGAGTGTTGTCATATATTATCTCGTTTTGTGTATTCGTCAATTAAATGTGATAGATTTCCTAATAAACATTTTCTCGCATCAGAATAAAAGCAAAAAGAAATTTTAAGGATAACATAATTTAAAATCAATTAATAAGCTTATTATTAGTTTGGAAACATTATGTAATTCATCTCTTTTACTCTGATGTTACTGTCTCTTTCGTGTTTTCTAGCCCTAAGCCCACCTAAGTTGACAGACCCTGGTCATGAATGAGTTTAGTTGCAAAATTATAATATAGTACTTTTCGTACTTTATAATTTCTATAATATACAAACCTATACATACATTGTATAATAGGGAATATGCATGTCATTGTTTCTTCACTTAAATCAATTAAAATATACAGTTATTAACCCTAGATTCATAAACATTCGTCTCACAGACCGCGCAAAACGTAAAAATGATTCTCATTTTTTTAGAGATAAAGAGATCAGATAGAAAGCTGATTTCGCCAGTACCTTCCTAAAGCTGAGAACATATTATCGGACGCGTCCGTCAGCCGCGGCTGAGGACGTGGCTTAGCAGTGTGCACGGTAGTTCGGACGACATCTTCAGACGCACAAACATCCAGCCCACCAGATTCTGTTCGGACGTCCGAACGCTCAAGGGCGACTCAAGGTCACGTCCGCGTCTTACGACCGACAATTTGCACAGTGTAGTATTCAATGTACTGGCTAGTTAACAATAAGCCGAGTCTCTTCAGCCGCGGCTGACGGACGCGTCCGATAATTTGTTCTCAGCTTAAGTCTTGTGCATTTAACTCACAATGACATGTCCTTGAGCAGTTACAGAGCTTTATTCGTCTGAATTGATCGAAGGTCTGAGGGACGAATGTTTATGAATAGACTGATACACGATTGACGAGTACGGATGCAATTTTTGAAATACGATTTTTGAAGATTTCTAGTTTGATGAAGTAAAAGATAAGTTTGTGATAATATTTTAAATTAAATTAAAAAATTATTCAACCACATTTAATTTAGTAACAACGTGTGTAGGTACATGTAAATATTCGCATTTTTTCTTCTAATTTTTTTTTTACAAATGGACGCAAAAGATCGGCAAAAACCGCATCATTTGAATTGTTTATCAGAATTTGATGATGACGATTGTTTTATCTCGACTCAGCGAGGAGATGCGGGCAGCTTGGCTTGGGATTTCGGTCATTTGACCGAACCGTGGTTACACAAGCTTCGCGAAATGCCTGAGGCGATGCCTAAAAAGGAAGGTGGCAGAAGTTTTAAATCTGTAATTACAAAAAGTGTCGAATGACGAAGTTCCAATGTAACCACTGTAAAAAAAAATATGTGTATGGACCACCGTGGCCTGATGTGTCTGGAATGATCAGAATGAATATATTTTTGTTTTATCTCATGAGTTTTAAATAGCTCGTTATAGAAGTTAAACAATAATAGTAGATTACGCACCAAGGGAGTAAAGCATTGCCTTTCACGGGCGTATGAATCCCGAAGCGACACTAAGGATTCTGGGGGTGAACCTCCGTAGCGCATAAGTTAAGAATCCTTAGTGTAGCGAGGGATTCAAGTTAGCCCAAGACAAGGCAGCTTTACTCCCGAGGAGCGTACTCTGCTTTTCACACCTACTGCGAGGAAACAAATTCGATTTTTGAAATTTGATGTGGTACGACAACCTTCGGAAGTGGGCACCACAGCAAGCGATCAGCTGTTGAGATCACCGGCCGCCATTACTGCTTTAGCTCCTTGGTAAAAGTTTTCATAATAAGGGACTTTACTCATGGCGCGATGCGACGCAATGCGACGCGATTTGAACGAATTCCAACTACAAGTGAAAATCAACCTTACCACTATGATATATGACATAAAACACGTTGTTATCTATGGGTAGATGAAAAACAAAACACGATGGCCATGACGACGTCAAGTCAATGGGGATGGCAACTCAAAGCTAATCGTAGATGGCGCTGCGATAGTTGGTCCCCACGTCTACCTTGTACAAAAAAACAAACAAGATTATTTGTTATAAAAATTGAGTATAAATACAAAACAAATATGGAAAATTATTCGTCCATGCAAGTACTATATACTAAAAGAAGAATTAAGACGCCGCGGCGCATCTACAAGAGAAAAAAAGTGATTTAATTGAGTGGTTATACATTTGATTTTACCGTAATAAATCCACAATTACTTGTAGTTGAGGTTTCAATTTTTGAGTTTAGGTATGTTTTACCTGTCCTCTCCTTTATCAAGAATATAATGCTGCTTTTGACTTTCTATTTTGATAAAATATCATAATGTTTTAAGTCAGTAATTTTAACCTTTTTTTCTATTTAGATTCGAGAAATATCACAATATATTTAATTTCTTAACACCACAACTATTACAAAACTCGTTCCAGGTGATAATTCTTCGATTTTCGAGCGATGCAATACTGGTACATAACCTCCAAAAGAAAAGTAGATATTATTTTGAAAAGTGTATTCCATCATTTTTACAGCTTATTACACAACATCTAGTCATTTTACATCAATAAATGTTTTTTTTTTCTGAAAATTCCTTTGATTTTACAGTTCTTTGGGGACCAAACTGTCATTTTCACTTTGACACTTGCCTTCCCCATTGAATTGCATCATTATTTCTTAGTGGCAAGGTTGATTTTCACTTGCAGTTGGAGTTCGTTCGAATCGCGTCGCATTGCGTCGCATCCCGCCATGAGTAAAGTCCTTTAGTTTTATCTAAGGTTCCAAATTCAAATCACATTATTACCACGGGAATAATGAAATTCAGTACAATATTATTGCCCGGCTCGAGCGGGGGGCAGCAATGCCTTGCTTTACGGCCGGTTTGCATGACATATAATTTGACATTTACGAGCAGGTGGTGCGAAAAATAATTTATTATTTTTCTTTTGTTGACAAAATCATAAATAACGATATCTTTAAAAGTTCGTCTCTGAGACGAATGTTTATGAATAGTGTTTTTCCTAGTACCTATATGTTTATGAATCTAGGGTTAAAAAATAATAAAATAACTTGTAATGAATTAAAAAATCAAACAAGTGCACTACATTGTTCTTATGATCCCATACAACATATAAAAAAAGGTTTTGAATTACTTGCATATTCCCTATTGACTAAAATATAGTATGATACTATTTAATATAGTACGGGTGGCAACCCTATATGTGCACCAGCAGGAGTTTGAATGACAAAACTTGCGTTTTTTTCGCGGCAGTGCGCGGCCCGCTGAATGCCTTTTTAGGGTTCCGTAGCCAAATGGCAAAAACGGAACCCTTATAGATTCGTCATGTCTGTCTGTCTGTCTGTATGTCACAGCCATTTTTTTCCGAAACTATAAGAGCTATCCTGTTGAAACTTGGTAAGTAGATGTATTATGTGAACCGCATTAGGATTTTCACACAAAAATAAAAACAAAACAAATTTTGGGGGTGCCCCCCATACTTAGAATTGAAACTCAAAAATATTTTTTTCACCAAACCCATACGTGTGGGGTATCTATGGATAGGTCTTTAAAAATGATATTGAGGTTACTAATTAATATAATTTTTTTCTAAACTGAACAGTTTGTGCGAGAGACACTTCCAAAGTGGTAAATTGTGTGTCCCCCCCCCCGTAACTTCTAAAATAAGAGAACAATAAAACTAAAAAATATATATAATGTAGACCTCAACAAAAACTTCTAACGAAAATTAGTTTGGATGAGATATAGTTAGCAGTTTTTGAGATATAGTACATTTTAAAAAACCGCAAATATAACTTTGTCATTCATACAAACACTATGAAAAACAAAGTTATTTTTGTTGTTTGTGTATATTACTTACTAATCTCAATATAATTATATTATTATCCCTAATCTATGCTTGCTGCTACGGAACCCTTCATGGGCGAGTCCAACTCGCACTTGGCCGGTTTTTTCTACTAAATGCACCGCGCTCCACCGCAAGGCAGTGCGCGCAGGCTCTAAAGCCTGCAATACATGTTGGCTGAGCTTAGGCCAACGCGAGCGTAGGCAAATTAATACAAGGCAAGTGCTACTGCCCACACGTTCGGCAAGTTTATCGAAAACCAATGCAAATGGCCAATGTAGACGAATTTTGAGGAGATGTCCACACGTTGGGCGAGTGCGCGCGAGCGCCTTTGACAAAAACCGACAGCGCTCCGAAGTGCGGCAAGTGGTCGCGAGCGACCCCAAGTCGTGACAAGCTATGCCAAATGAGTTCTATACACGTTGGCGCTTGAGTTTACTCGGCAAACAAGGCGAGCGCGACACCGAGCGATGGCAAGACAATGCAAACTGTCTACAGTTCTACACGTTGGTATTGGCGTTCACTCGGCGACGCTCGGCCAACATGTATTGCAGGCTTAAAACAGGGAATCAACCAAAAATTGGACATTATAGAATCGACCACTGGAATTTACCAAAATTTTAAGAACTATTATAAAAAAAGACTTTTCATTTTGCCTTTAATTACAAAATATTTTAATCAATAACATAAGATCAGGCTGCATGAGCTAGATCCCTTTGCCTTCCGGCAAGGGTACGAAACGTTACCAAATATGGTAATGTGTTGCATCAGCCGATGACGCCCCGCCCACCGGCCGGCTCGCGGCCGCCGCCGAGCGGCCGGTACCGGTAGTCTAGTCGCAGTCGGCAACATCTGTGGTCGGTAACGGGCGCGCGATCGTAGGAGTGATCGTAGGTACCTAGCAATCATGGAAAAGGAAGACATGTCTTCCTTCTTAATGTGTATATTAAACGCCGGATTAGATGAAATAATACCATTCCTAGAAGGTAGGTAAGCCAGTGTCTCGGTTTTATTTAGTCAAGATTTTTTTTTCTCTGGTGCATGCCATATTGAACTTGTTTGATAGCTTTGTATTGTATTTTTCAGACAATCATATAACAACACTTGAAACTGCCATTCTGCTAAACGATGAAGACTTGAAAGAACTGATTCCAAAGATTGGCCCCAGAAAAAAATTTAAAAATTGGCTAATAGAACATCAAAAAGCGACCGGTGTCAATGTACGTACCTACCTACTTGTTTACTTGTATTCTATACATATAATAAATTTGTAGAAAAGTGGTGTCTGTACAATGGAAATATATAAAAAAAAAAGTATCAGGGATTGTTATTATATCGATGCCGAACCCGAAAATGTAGTTAAAATTTTTTTTGTCTGTTTGTCGGTTTGTCTGTTTGTCTGTTTGTCTGTGTGTTTGTGCACGCTAATCTTCGGAACTACTGGACGGATTTGAATAATTTTTTTTTCGTTGTATAGGTATTAAGTCCCGTTAACATATAGGCTATAATTTATCTTGGAAACTTGAACACCTGATGCAGAACCGCAACAGACCTGCTTAACTATAAGAGATACAGAAATGGTGCCATAGCAAAAATTGTTCCACATGATGAGCATTTTCTGCTGAGAGAATAAATTTGAAGATCCTGGACACCTGATGTGGAACACCAAGAGCCCAGCTACACTATGACATATACAGGAACGACGTCTTAGCAAGAGTTGTTCAGCCTGATAAGCACTCTCTGTTGCTGTATAAAAATTTGAAGATCTGGAACACCTGAGATGTGGAACTCCAAGAGCCCAGCTACACTATAAAATATAAGTGAATGACGTCTTAGCAAGAGTTATTCAGCCTGATGAGTACTCTCTGTCAACGTATAAAAATTTAAGATCTGGGACACCTGATGTGGAACTTCAAGAGCCCAGCTACACTGTAACATATACAGTAAAGACGTCTTAGGAAGAGTTGTTCAGCCTGATGAGCACTCTCTGTTGACGTATAAAAATTAAAGAACTGGAACACCTGATGTGGAACTCCAAGTGCCTAGCTACACTATAACGTATATAATAAAGACGTCTTAGCAAGAGTTGTTGAGCCTGATGAGCAACCTCTGTTGTCGTATAAAATTTGATGATCTGGTACACCTGATGTGGAACTCCAACAGCCCAGCTACTTTATAACATATATAGGAATGACGTCTTAGCAAGAGTTGTCCAGCCTAATGAGCACTCTCTGTTGACGTATGAAAATTGAGATCTGGAACACCTGATGTGGAACTCCAAGACCCCAGCTACACTATAACATATAGGGTGACTGGCAATTAGTGTACGATACTTAAACACGTGATTGTGCTCATGATAACAAACAATTTTTATTTCAGCAAAGCCAAATACGTGAAAAAAAAATCAGCTGTTCAGTACATTAGGCAAACATAAATGTACTGAACAGCTAATTTTTTTTTCACGATTTCGGCTTTGCTCCTATAATAAAAATTGTTTGTTATCATCAGCACAATCACGTGTTTAAGTATCGTACACTAATTGCCAGTCACCCCATATATAGGAATGACGTCTTGACAAGAGTTGTTCAGCCTGGCTCTTAGAATTCGAGGTTTCAGATCTTCGATTTTGACGACCCTGTCGTTGCATAAGCAACAGGATCCGCGTACGAAGTCGCGGGCAGAAGCTAGTTAGCTAATAAAAATGTTTTCTTTGTTTTTTTCTCTTGGACCGATGCCGTATACTTTTGTAATGCTTTGTAATAAAGCTTTTAAATTATTTTTCTAGAACCTTGAAATTAAGAATGCTGAGCTAAACGACTCAACTCAAAACGCTGTACGGGACACTGATGTCAGTGATAATGCAAAAATCTCTACAGATTGTACTATTGCAGCTAATAACACTGTGAGTTACTCATAATTTCTTTAAACATTTTTTTATTATTGGTGGCGCCAAAGGCCAATTTAGTGGACTGTATTTGCGAAAACTTATATAAATGATTGACAAAACGCTGGGTGTTAGGTAGTCTTCGAGTTGCGGTGGATGTGGAGCACTGGAATGCAACCCGATTTAAATAGGAAAGGAAGCACAAACCTTTACTGGGGCCACGTGCTCACGTCGCCGGTGCACCGGTTCGCTTTCCAGGTTCAGGGGCAGCTGGGCTTCGAGTTAATGTCCTCACACTTTAGACACAAGCACAGACGATTGGTTTCAAGCCTTATTACACACAAAAATGCAGTAATTCCACAATTAGCAATAATTTTAAGCGGAGCGGGTCGACGCCATGCGACACTTGTTGCGGTGCGATTCGGAAGTGACAGCGACAAGAAATGGCGGCGAATCTTCTTATTCACTCGCGAGGTATGTGCGGAAAGGAGATGGGTATAGGGAAGTTAGCGGATGTCAATCATATTTCAATGTTGGCGCAACCATTCCCCCCCCAGTTTGAAGGGTTACCTTCAAAACAATAAGCGAAAAAAAAAACTAAATTCTGGAGTTAACTGCTAACCTATTCCTAAACTATATACCTATAAAGCGTTGTTATAACTACGAAACTAATTTGAAACCTACTGCTGATTAGGCAGAGGACAGAGACGAATAACCGGACGTAAATACGAACCGGTCGCGGTTTTGACTCTTACAATACGGGTTACTCCATTTGAACCAGGGAAAACTTCCTCCACTACACCTAGAGGCCAGTGTAGAGGGGGCGCATTCTCGGTCATTAAAACTACCACAGTACCAACGGTGACTGGATTCGATGGGGTATTCCATTTTTGACGCGACTGCAGCGTGTGCAAATAATCCGTTCTCCAACGCCTCCAAAAGGATTGAACTAATTTATCCAAAAGAGCGTAACGCTTTAGGAGATGCAGTCTGTCATCATCAACATCCATAGCGGGCAAATACTTAAGAGGAGTCGTCGTTAAGAAGTGAGCCGGCGTTAAAGCTAAAGACTCCGATGGGTCACTAGAAAGCGTTCGACACAGTGGACGAGTATTCAATACTGCCTCTACCTGAGCGAGTACCGTACTCAGCTCCTCATAAGAGAGAATCTGTAAGCCTACAACACGGAACAGATGCGACTTGAGGCTCTTAATATTAGCTTCCCAGTTACCACCAAAGTGACTAGCAGCGGGTGTATTAAAATGCCATTCAATACGATTTTCGGCCAAAACGTGAGCGAATTCACTCCGATAATACTTTGACCGCAAGAATGCGTGTAACTCCGAGATACTACGGCGAGCTCCAACATAATTGGTACCGTTGTCAGAATATAAACGTTTGACGGGACCGCGGCGCGACAAAAACCGCTTAAACGCGGACATAAAACTTTGCGTACTTAAATCACCGGTCAATTCTATGTGAACCGCACGAGTTGTCATACAAATAAATAGACAAACGTAAGCCTTTGTGGAGCGTATACCACGACCACGGGCAATAGTTACCCTAAACGGGCCGGCGAAGTCTGTACCGACGTGTACGAAAGCTTTAGCAGACTGAATAACACGACAGGCGCGGTGATCGGCCATTTCAGGCGCGATAAAACGCGGGCGGAGCTTAAAACAGGGCACACATTTGTGCACTCTAGCACGAATCAAATTGCGAGCGGAAAGTATCCAATACCTTTGTCTAAGTATAGACATCAACAAGTCTGGGCCTGCGTGACAATTCACCTTATGATGATAATCTACAATCAAATCTAAAATATGGTCCTTGCGGGGTAAAACTACTGGATGTTTTTGCTCAAATCCTAAATCGGAATTTCTCAAACGACCTCCTACTCGAATGAGGCCATTCTGCAAAAAAGGTTTCAAATGTTGAAAAGCGCGACTACAAGGCTTGTTGGACTCCAAACTACTAAATTCTGACGCGAAATAAAATCTCTGCAATTCACGAAGCACTACTGACTCAGCTTTATCCAGATCAGCTGCGGTGATATTACCCTGCGTGGGTAACAATTTTAGAAAACGACAGACATACACTACACAACGCAAAAGTTTCGACCAAGACGAGACGCGATCAGACAACGACAAAATAATCGACTCTTCACGTCGAACCGATATTACAAGCGAACGCTTTTTCTCCTCGGGTGGCTCTGAAACGGCAGCTGGGTTAAAAGGTTTAACTGGCCATTCTTCAAGCGCACTATGAATCCAAGGTGGAGCGCAGAACCACAGCGGATGGTCTAAAATTTGCGAAGGGAGCAGTCCACGGGAGAGACAATCAGCGGGATTATCTGTGCCAGCAACATGAAAGAGATTTTGCGGTGATAATTCGGACTGAATTTTTGCCACCCTATTGGCGACGAATGTGTCCCAGCGATGGGGCGAGGAATGTGCCCAACACAAAGCTACAGTAGAGTCCGAAAAAGCCATTATTCTATTAATAACAATGCGGTGCCTGCAAGCATTGACAATAGAGCTGATTAATTGAACTAACAAAAGTATAGCGCACAGCTCCAAGCGCGCTAGAGAAACGACCTTGCGAGGGGAAACTTTGGATTTAGCGCTTATAAGACTAACCGACACCTTGTCAGCATTCAAAACGTGAAAATATACTACTCCCCCGTAAGCCTTTTCACTGGCGTCTGCGAAGCCTACGACAGTAACTATACTGTCTGACAATATACCAACATGTCGTGGAATTTTTATTTGATTGAGCAATGGAAGCTCTTTCCGAAAGCGAGCCCACAATTTAACAATATTGTCGGGCGCGGGGTCATCCCAATCACTATTGGAAAGCCAAAGTTCCTTTATAAGCAACTTGGCATATAAAACGACGGGAGCTACAAATCCCATAACATCCCATATACGTGCAACACACGATAGGATAATGCGCTTAGTACAAATTTGCGGAGTCGAACTAACTTTAAGACTGAACAAGTCAGACGCGGGTGACCAACTCAAGCCAAGAACCTTGTGCGTATCATCACCATCAAATTCCTTCACCGAAGATAATTGATGCGATGGTGGAATTGAATCCAGAGCGGTTTGCGAGTTGCTTGTCCACTTCACAAGATCAAACTGACCGGCTTTCATGAGACTTATTACTTGAGCGGCGGTCTCAACGGCCTCTGCCTCGCTGGCTACGCTATAAACAAAATCATCCATGTATAGCCCAGTTTCGATAGTATCCTTCGCCTTCGGGAATTTTTCACCCTCATCAGCGGCTAATTGTTTGATAGTGCGAAGTGCATGAAAAGGACTCGACTTAAGCCCAAAACAAACACGATTAAACTCGTAAACCTTCAAAGGTTCTTGAGGCGAAAATCTATACAAAAAACGTTGAAATTTGCGATCGCATTCGCGAATACCAATAGAAAGAAACATTTGCCTTATGTCGGCGGAAAGCGCGACGGCAAACAAGCGAAAATTTACAATAATGTCAAATAAGTTACCTTGGAGGTTTTGACCACAATACAAAATATCATTAAGCGATACAGAAGTGCTAGTTTTAGCACTGCCGTCCAAAACCACGCGAAGCTTAGTAGTAAGTTTGTCTTCTCTAACAACTCCATGGTGGGGGATGATGTAAGATGGATGATCGCGGGTCTCGTCAGTCTCGGCTACGGTGGGCGCAGGTGAGATGTATCCTTTATCTAGGTATTCGATAACAACCTCATCGTAGGCTTGCCTCAACTTCGGAGATGCTTGCATCTTACGTTCCAAACAAGTAAAGCGTTTTTCAGCGGAAGCGTAGGAGTCACCAAGCGAAAAAATATCACCCTTGAATGGAAGCGATACAATATAACGGCCCTCGTTATCTCGAGTAGTCGTGCGACAATAAATCTCTTCAGCCACCTTATCATCAGGGCTTAGGATAGGCGGGACATTGACCTCTTCAATTTCCCAAAACCTGCGGAGGGTAGACTCCAGCGGCGGCTCAATAGTGCAGCAGTGTGACACAGTCGAGTAACTATCTAAATATGCGGGTGCAGAACCAACAATAACAAAACCTAGAACTGTTTCTAGGGCGTGAGGTGCGGGATAAGACGAATGACCTTGAACCTTACGCGATAACTGGAGGTGCGGAAGAATCGATGCGCCGATCAACATATCGACGTCTCCAGGGACACCATAAGATTCATCTGCCAACGGTAGGTCTTTAAATGTAGTTAATAAAGACGTGTCGACCGGGACAGTAGGCAATCGTTCCGTAATTTTATCGACGACAAGCGAATCCATATCAAAACAAATATCTGAATTAAAACGCGATGCAAATTTAATTTTAATCGAACCATGAATGGTTGATTTTAAACCACCGAACCCCTTAACTACTGAGCGGGCTGTCCGGTTATTAATACTAAACCCAAGGCGATGACAACAATTTTGAGTTAAGAAATTACTCTGCGAAGCGCTATCTAACAACGCTCGAACAAGACACGGATTACCGGAGGCATCATTAACAACAACGTGAGCGGTCGCGAGCACCACGGTGGTACACGCACTGCTTGCGGACATCGAACACAACGTGACGTCACTCACGGCGGGGGCGCCGGGAGCGGTCTGCGAGCGGGCAGCGACGCGCGGCGGCTGCGGAGCGGCGGCGGCAGAGCTCGCACTGACTGTTTGCGACGCGTCACCGCTTGATAAAATAACTGCGCTCACATTGGATGCGGCATTATGATTACTTTTCTCCATGTGAAGTAAAGTGTGGTGCTTTGAAGAGCACTTACGACAACTCTGATTACTATTACAAGACGCAGACCGATGCTTGTCACTTAGGCAGTTAAAACACAAATTGTGTTCACGAACAAACTTATAACGTTCGTAAGGTGTAAATTTTAGGAAACCAGAACACTTGTACAATTGCGAATGTTGACTATTACACAAAGAACAAATAGATTGTACAGGTGTAGGTGCGGTGCTCACATAAGTATGTGTCGACTTTTGTGACTTCGACGGCGCATCCGTTCGACTAGTAACTACTTTCTTCGTAACTTCATGGTTTGACGAAGTGCGCTGTAATATTTTAATATGATCGCGAATAAAACATTCTAAATCATTGAATTTTGGAAGTTTATTACTGCGATGGTTCATTTCAAATAAACGAACAGTTTCACTATCTAATTTCCTTAAACCTAAATACAAGAACAAAAAGTCGCAGAGGTCATCGACCTTCAAGTTCTTTACCGCGCGAACAGATGATGCAAAAGTATCTAAAAACTTCTCTAAGTTACTTTCATTACAAACTGTAATATTTTTCAATTCGAATAACTGATCTAAGTATGCGGTAGCTACTAATCTTTTGTCTTCGTATTTCGACTTTAAAGTTCTTAATATCAATGAATAATTTTCAGCACTAAAAGTAATCCCGGCACAAACAGTTTTAGCTTTACCGGTTAACTTCTCAATCAGATAGTGTAATTTTTCATGATCCGTCAAAGAGGCGTTCTTATCTATGCTGTTTTCAAAACTATCTATAAACAGATTCCAATTGCGAATATCGCCATTAAATTCAGGTATCTGAATAGGCGGTAATTTAGGTCGATCGCGAGTGTGATTTGCCTGGCTCTGATGGACAGACGGCATCTCCATGTTTCTCGCGACGCGTTTGATGCGACAGAATAAATCATCAAATGACGCCAAAGCTTGATAACTCACAGCGTATTCTGGATTTAATTCTAACTCTAAAATGTTAATATCATGAATTACGGATTCAAATTCCGCGCGCAAACTGTCCAAGTTTTCTATCGAACATAAGAACGAATCTCTAATAGTTAGATCCGCTGTTTTATGTGCATTATCACAAATAGACTGCACGCGAGAAAATAGCATGTCTCTTTTGGCATATAAAAGTTTTAATTGAACTTTGTTGTCCTTTGGAGACATCGTGAACAATTACTACGCACAATCAATGCGGTAAACAAACAAAATAAAATTAGTTTAGCATAGAAGCGGTGGAGAACAGCGACACAGACAATATCTAAACGCCTAAAGTGGGTAGATAGTTTTAAACGAACTGCGGTGCGGGTGAAATGAAATAAACGAACTGTAGGTAATTTTAAATCAATCCTAATTTACCCGCTTGGTTGTGTCTCTGTTTCTGATAAACGAATACCTTTATATTTCCGAATGAATAAGTAATACGAGCGATCGTGTATGTAAATACCTACGTGCACGTACGTGGTTATTACATGAACAATTTGCGAGAAACAAACAACGAATTGCGATAGGTATAAGAGTGCGGTGCGGTGCGTTTATTCCCTATGGAATAAATACTAATGCGATAACTACAACAAATATGTATTTGATTCAAATACCTAACTATCCGGTGAGAGGGACCAAACAAAATGGTGGCGCCAAAGGCCAATTTAGTGGACTGTATTTGCGAAAACTTATATAAATGATTGACAAAACGCTGGGTGTTAGGTAGTCTTCGAGTTGCGGTGGATGTGGAGCACTGGAATGCAACCCGATTTAAATAGGAAAGGAAGCACAAACCTTTACTGGGGCCACGTGCTCACGTCGCCGGTGCACCGGTTCGCTTTCCAGGTTCAGGGGCAGCTGGGCTTCGAGTTAATGTCCTCACACTTTAGACACAAGCACAGACGATTGGTTTCAAGCCTTATTACACACAAAAATGCAGTAATTCCACAATTAGCAATAATTTTAAGCGGAGCGGGTCGACGCCATGCGACACTTGTTGCGGTGCGATTCGGAAGTGACAGCGACAAGAAATGGCGGCGAATCTTCTTATTCACTCGCGAGGTATGTGCGGAAAGGAGATGGGTATAGGGAAGTTAGCGGATGTCAATCATATTTCAATGTTGGCGCAACCAATTATTATTAACATTTTTTTTTATTATATTATCCCGCCTAAATGTTGAGCCGACCATTTGGGCATGGTCGTTTTTTTTTACGTTATTAATTAATTTACGTTACACGTGCATCTTTGGGTAATTGATGTACATTCGTGTACCAAATTTCAACTCGATCGGTCCAGTAGTTTCAGAGTAAATGGCTGTGACAGACGGACAGACAGACTGACACTCGAGTGATCATTAAAGGGGTTCCGTTTTCCTTTTGAGGTACGGAACCCTAAAAACTGTTTAGACAAGGCCAATACCAAGCCATCGCTCCCAGGGCAGGGCGGGAGGGATTGTCAGACTTGTACTGACTAAAATCCACGGTGTCCTTCGATAGCCCTTTACGTTCCGGGGTCACGGTGATGAGATAAGTCCCGCGACCAGTGTAAACCTTGCTTAAGATTTCATTAAGATATGACTGGGTACCTATGTATGTTTGTAATAATTCTAAGATTACGTTTTTTTTGTTTCAGGTATTGAAACTATTAAATGTAATGTTATTTTCTTTAGTAGATTGTATGAGTATTTAGAAGGCAAAGTTAGTGTGCTAGTAGAATATACGTAGTTTAGGTATATTGTTTAACCAGCAAAAATGTAAGTACATCCGTATGTATAGTATTTATTTGATACATTATTAAAACCCGTATTATTACAACTCATATAGTTATGCAGGCCATACACCATCAATTCGATTGTCCAATTGACATGACACTGCCGATTGGATCCAATCGAATTGACCATATGTGGCCGGGGATCGGCAGGCAGGACAGATCGAATTGGCAGAACAATCAAAATTCAATTCTTTTGGCTGGATCATGCCGATTGGACCGTGTATGGCAGTGGGCAATCGATCGTATGATTTTGTTAACCGACTTTAAAAAAGAAGGAGGTTCCTAATTAGATTGTATATATTTGTTTTATCATTATTTGCGGGTATCTTCGATATGTATAGACCGATTTTGTTTTTTCTTTTTCTTTATTTGTCCGATTGGACAGTTAGAATTGATCGTGTGTGGTGTAGGTATATGGACGAACTGCAGATTGGATCCAATCAGCAGTATCATGCCAATTGAACGATCGAATTGAACGTGTATGGCCTGTATTACTAAGTAGTACATATATATTTAGTATTCAATAGTATTTAGTATTTATCATTAGTTAGCCTAAGGGCTGATTTTTCAATAGTCAGATAACTTTTATCTGAGGAATAAAAATAGCGGTTTGACATTATTTTCTATAGATAAACTATCAAACAAACAAAAAAAAGTGTACAAAGCCTAAATTGTTTTTACGGGTACCTATCCTTAATTAAATAAGAGCAAAAAAGGAGGGATCATCGGTAATCGAAAAAAAAAATTACAATTCAATTTTTTTTTTGGTTTATTGACTGCTCATAGAGCCCCGAAGGCTATACTCCAACTGGACCATTTACTCATTCATTTATCAATTTGTTCAACAACTTTAAAAAGTTGGTATCAATAGTGTTTGTGTTTTACATACAGGAAAGTTTAGACGGCAGAGCAATACTCAAAGAGGGAAAAGGAAGCTTACTCACGGAGGGTTCCCGAAGGAAATTGAGCCAGCTGTTAATACACCACAAACTAGAAGACAATTGTGCCAAGAAAATTTCCAGTGAAGAATTTTATAAACTAGCTACCGAAATTGTGGAAATATTCCACAAGGAACGCGTTGTGGTGTATTATTCTGCATATTTATCAGCTACAAATAAAGTAGCTAAAAAAAATGCTAGCGGAAAGCTCTACGAGAGCTATATAGCTCGAAGGAGAAAGTTGCGAGAAAGTGGACAGTTGCCGGGAACTAGCCGTTCATCCTCGAAGTCGTCCAGATCATCGCTCAGATCCACGCCAACTATCACAGATGATGACATTTATAACCTGGAATCTCTGGAAAGTGGTAAGCAAATAATCGCTAGTCACCTTTTTCGTGATTTAAATGTACCACGGGCGACTCTATTATGGTGCCCTTCCTCTTGTTGACTCATCCCACCATACACATATAAATTACAGGTGTTTTCTATGAAGAAACATTACTATGGCTGAAAAACAATGTTGATCCATGGAAATCTGTTGAAGAAAAGTGGGCAGAAACTGCAGATTACCGCCTAAATCGCATCCAATGTGGAAAAGGTGATATAGCGGATTACTTCAAGGATTTCCCAGCCTTAAAACAATCACAAGGCTATACCTTGGTAAGCACCGCAGCCGCTTATTTTTTACATAATCCTTGTGGTTTTTAGGGTTCCGTACGTCCGAATACAAAAACGGAACTAGGATCACTCGTGTGTCCGTCTGTCTGTCGCTTACAGTCAATTATCTCCGAATCTACTAGACCAATTAAGTTGAAAAAACAAACATTTTAGTTTTATATACAACATATTTAATACATACATAAACGAAAACATTGCATTCAATTTGTAAAATACATGTATTTTCTACCTTGGTGTAAACGAGGGATTATAAGTGTCTGAATTTCGATTGCCATGTAAAATTCATAATGTTTGTTCCCGTATCTGCCACGATTCTTCTCTTTTCGCACAGACTCTAGTCACTTGCAACACTCGCGCGCTGCCGACATAGCAGAACGAGATATTGTGCAGGCACTAAAAGAGACAAGCTATTCTAGTTCTCGCTCAACAACCCAATAACCTCTGTGGTAGCGATCCGGACCTTTCTAACCAGTGGAAATAACAAAGCGTACATTTATTGTATTCTATTTTTCAGCTAATGAACGATTTCAGTCGTCTGTATCCGGGAAAGGAAAACAAATTATTTTCCTCTATCACCCTCAAAAAGGAAGAAATTATAAAATATGCTTCATTAAAATTAAGAAAAATTAGAGACCAAGACACGAGAACAAAAATAGCAAATATAATTGCACTGATTGACGGTAAGAAGTTTTGCTCAAATATTAGTTCTTATTATTAACCTTTAACTATGGAGTGGAGTCTCAGAGGCCCCGCCCATTCTAGAAATCGCACAGATTTGTGCACAGAACATATATATACCCTAAAGGGATTTGTGACTTCCCCCTTCCCCTCAACACCGAGCCGCTCAGTTAGAGTATTGAAAAAATGACGTCCATATAAGTGTTTTTTTATTTTATTTTAGTTGAAGGTTAAACCTTCATAAAATTAAGTCTCATAAATTAACCGAATCTTTTTTTTTTCTTTGAATACAGAAGATGAACCAGAGACATCTAGCAATGTTGCTTTGATGTTGCTGGCTTATGTCATCAACATTTCACCTGCACGGAAAATGAAAGGAAAGCCAGCGTGGAAGCCATCCAGAGCAGAGGTATGCGACGGCTATATATCGCAAGCTGCTTCTGAAGCCGACGTTACCAACAAGATCATTCAAAAAAAGGAGAACTTGCAAAGGCTAGGCCGCACAGTTCAACCCTACGTTATTTTTGTTGGTATTTCAGTCGATAGGAGCTTGTTACCCGGAGGAAGCTGGAGACATATGGCTTTTTATTCAATTGGGTTTCTACGATATTAAAACTAAATTTGACAGGCCCACACAGGCTGTGAATAGTCTTTTAACTGATCTAGAGTTAATACCAAGTCTTGATTTGCGCAAGTATACTTGTACCGTGTATGGCCGGCATTAGATTTACATAACAAATGTGATTGAAACAGCCCCAGTAAGTAGTTAATAACACTTGTGTTGCAATTGGGTTGTCTCGCTCCTCCCCTGTATTGCTAAACAGCATTAAGACTGACAATTAATTATATGACTGACAATAATAAGCTTGTTTTTTTTTGTATTTAAATTTTACGATTGAAAATAAATAATATGAATATTTTATGTCTATTTCCTTTTAAGCATGTGAAGCTATAAAACTTGTACAGGGTTTGAGAACAGAAATTCTTCAGAATTTCTTCTGATAATAACCTTGTAGAAGTTTAAAAAAATAAAAAATGATGTATCATTGCTGTGTACACTAAATGTATATGTATCGTGAAGTATTATTTTACCTAAATGACCAATTATTGTATGCTTTTCACTTACAGTACTACTTACTGCATTTGGACACTGGACAAGTTATCCCACAATTAGTTCACATAACCACCACGAGAGGGCATTACTTGTATGGTAAACAAAACTTGTTTAAAATTTAAAAACAAAATACATACAAAAACACCTATTTACAATGGAGGATGTTATGACAGCACTTCGTAAAATACAAGATGAAATGAAGGAGCATAGCAATATGATTTTAAATAGCGCAGAAAAGATAACTGAAAGCGTTACAGAAAACATAAGTAGAATCATAGATGAAAAACTCCAAGTATGGGATAAAAAAAAAAAAAAAATTTGAAAACCTCAAAGAAAGAGTAGAAAACCAAGACAGAAGATTATATTACTTAGAAAAAGAAGCAAGACAGCGCAATCTGGTATTCTTCGGATTAGAGGAAAATGAAAAACATTACTCATACTTAACCTTGGAAAGAAATATGCTGAATTTTATACATAAATACTTATCAGTTCAGTTAGAAAGCAGAGACTTACAAGCGATAAGAAGAATTGGAAAAAGAAACGATAAACCTCGCCCTATTGTCGTGACATTTACTACACTAGGGATAAAAGTAAATATCCTCAAGCATAAAGAGGCTCTCAAGGACACCCAGTTCTATGTAAAAGAGGATTATCCACAACAAGTACTAGAAAAAAGAAAGGAATTACAAGCACAACTAAAAATCGAAAAAGAAAAAGGTAATAAAGCCGTAATTAAATACGACAAGTTAGTCATACTAGATGCTACACCTGAATATACAACGAGTGGCAAAAAGAGGAACCTTTCTAACTCTCCTGAAGATAATATACACTCACAGAGAAACTATGGAACACGCGCATTAAAAAATAAAATCCTTGGATCACAAAATGAAGGAGTGATTAAACCTTCTATTCTTAATTTCCTTGTAAACAAGAATAAGACACAGGATAACAACGATAATAATGCGTAGCAACAAACATCATGGCCTCCCCCAAAAAACAGATCCAAGCAAGCTAAAGGAACTCCTGAAACGCATCTTCCAAGACGGCTGGTCACCGTGGAAGAATATGACCAAAACCCTCCAAAGAAAGTAAACTGTAATCCTCCAATAAAACGTAAATGCAAATTTCACATTGCTACTCTCAATGTTAGATCACTGTCCAATGAAGCTAGACTAATCGAGCTGGAAGAAGCTCTAAGAACAATAAAATGGGATATTCTAGGCCTCTCTGAGATACGACGACAAGGTTACCAAATAGAGGACCGAGGTACATATTTGTTTTACTATTATGGCGAAACAAAAGGCGTAAGAGGAGTGGGATTTATAATTAAAAAACAAAGTGAAGTTGTTGTTAATGACTTCATTGGACTATCAGAAAGAGTTGCCCTTCTCGACATAAAGATACAAGAGAAAACATACACATTAATTCAAGTATACGCGCCTACAGAAAATGCCGACGAAACTGAAATTCAACAATTCTATAACCTTCTTAAACAAGCTATGGAAAAAAGCTCGAAAAACGCTATACTAATGGGTGACCTAAATGCAAAAGTGGGAAAACCATGGCCAGATGAAAACTTTATTATGGGAAAATTCGGATATGGAAACAGAAATAATAGAGGAAAAATGTTGATAGAATTCTGCTGTCAACATAACTTAAAAATAATTAACACATTTTTCAAAAAATCACTGAAATTGAGATGGACATGGAAATCGCCGGATGAGAAAACTAAGAATGAAATAGACTTCATAACCACAAACCTTCCCATATCACGTGTAGAAAATATACAGGTTCTAAGTAATTTCAAACACTCCAGTGATCACCGGTTAGTTAGAGTAACCATAAATTTAGAACACACATGCAGTAGTCGGAAAAAATACAACAATAAGCAGCAATTTTCAATAGACCCCAACAAATTTAAAACCCTATTCGACGCCACAAGCTGTCAAAATAATAACGAACCAGTGCAGGCTCAATACAACGCTTTGGAAAAATTAATATTAAACAGTGCAAAACAATCAAGTATATCAAGTAAGACCAGAAAAAAACAAAACATTATGACAGAAGAGATAACAGAACTCTTAAACCAAAGACATGAACTGAAAAATAAGGAGAAAAAATCAAAACAAGAAAAGACTTACTTAAGCCAGCTGTACAGAACCATAAATAAAAAGATAAAACAGAACATACAAACACACAGAATAAATACAATAGAGAAATACATACAAAAGTCTGGAGCAGTCAAAAAAGCATACAAGAAACTGAATAATACTAGATATCTTCATGACCCAGCTTCAAAATTCATCAGGAACAACAGTAACAAATAGACAAGGCCTACTCAAAATAGCTACGCAGTTCTACAAATCACTTTATTCGAAGACAAAACCAAACAGAGAAACATCTTGTCCAGAAAGGACACATACTGATGACCCTGTTCCACCTTTCATGGAAAATGAGATTGAGCAATCCATAAATAAATTAAAACCAGAAAAAAGCCCAGGTCCAGACGGCATAACAAATGAAATAATACAAGCAGGAAAGGAGAAACTAATTAAACCACTAACAGATTTATTCAACAGTATAATGATGATGAAAGAGTTACCTAGCCAATGGACATGTTCCGAAATTGTACTGTTGTACAAAAAAGGTGACCCATCCTTGATGTCCAATTACAGACCAATAAGCCTAATGTCTTGCCTCTACAAAGTGTTCTCTTCAACATTATTGAGGCGTATAACTAAAATAATTGATGAAAACCAGGCAGTGGAGCAGGCAGGGTTCATGAGTAACCGATCTACTGTGGACCATATCCACACACTGAAATCGATAATAGAAAAATACAATGAATACAACCTGCCCCTTTACATGGGATTCGTTGACTACACAAAAGCGTTTGACTCCATCTCCCACAGCGCCATCTGGAACGCATTAGAAGTGCAAGGTTTGCACCCAGAGTACATAAACATTATAAAAGCAATATACAGAAATAGTAAAGCCAAAATTAAACTGGATAGTACCGGACCTGCCTTTGATATACAACGGGGTGTGAGACAAGGGGACCCATTATCACCAAAGCTGTTCATAGCCGTGCTAGAGCAAATATTTCGAGCGCTGGAGTGGGACAAACTTGGCCTGAACATACATGGACAACACTTATCACATTTGAGATTTGCTGATGACCTTGTATTGCTTTCCGAAGACCCAGACGAGCTGCAGTACATGCTAGAGACACTCAATGTGGAAAGCCAAAAAGTCGGTCTTGAAATGAACCAGAACAAAACTAAAGTCATGACAAACAACAAAGAAAAGTCAATATCACTCAACTCCACACCTCTTGAGTGGGTCAACGAGTATATATATCTGGGACACCTGATTTCTACCAAAGACTGCACAAGTCTAGAAATAGACCGAAGAGTAAAGAGCATGTGGAGAAAATATTGGACAATGAAGGAAATATTTAAGAGTTCACTGTGTACTGGGTTAAAGACAAGAGCCATGGAGACCTGCTTGATGCCGTGCCTAACATACGCATGCCAAACTTGGCCTTTAACAGAAAAATCTCTGCACAAATTGCGAGTTTGCCAGAGAGCCATAGAAAGAAGTTTTATGGGACACAAGCTAAGAGATAGAGTCAGTAATAGCTCAATAAGACAACAAACTAAAGCTAAAGATGTTGTCAAACAAATACTAAAACTAAAATGGAAATGGGCTGGACATTTACAAAGAATAACCGATGATAGGTGGACCAAGACCATAACAAACTGGTATCCCATAAATAAAAAGAGAAGACGGGGGAGACCCAACAAGAGATGGAGCGATGACATAGCAGGCTTATTAGGCAAAACATGGAGTAGACTTGCTAGAGATAGAACAAGATGGAGGCAGATGGAGGAGGCTTTTACCGCACTAGGCGGTCCTTTTAATGATACTTTCTGACTAATTTAATTAAATGCATGAATTATACTTTGGTTAATGATTTCAATATTATTCATATATTATGTATTAACTTGAATCACGAATTCATATGTTTCAATTATTTATTTGTATTGTATAATTCAATAATTATTTTAACTAATTTTGTAGGTGCAACAACTTATTTGCTTAATTTATTTTCTCAATTGTGCTTACTTTACTGTTAAATTATTGTAGTTATTGTAAAGTGTCTATAAGGAATCAATAAAAGCTTATATATATATTTCACTTACAGGTCCGGACTTTAGTGCTATATCGCTGTAGCAGTGTTAAGTTTGCTATAAAATTATTTTGCATAATAATAATAATAGCCGCACTTATATCGTACAAATTCAACAACAGTAGGTAAAGCCTGACCAGAGTTTAAAAAAAACCCCTACAATGAGGACGCGACCTTTTGTGATATATTTAAACGTAACTATTGCCAGTAAATCTGAAAATTACCGCACGCGGGTTTTAATACATCTGGTCAGCTTTATAATGATACATCATTCTTTATCTTACCCGCACCATTATTTATAAGTAGATATCTATCTGACCAGTGCAGGTTGTACTACTTATACTACAAAGCATGTGTATAAAACTTATTAACTGTTATAGTAGAGGTATGAACGGGAAGTCGAAGCGTAGGCAGACCGCCATTCCTAAGATGTTAACGTTTATATTTTTATGACGCTGGCCGTACATACAAAGGTGTTCAGATATACATAAATTAACCAATCAGTCAATGAAATTTTGTAGACACGATCGTGAAACTAATATCTAGGTCTGTGGTTTATATTACATTTTCGTAAAAATGTATAGTTTAAATGTTGCAGGGGGTTTTCATATTTTTATTCAAAACTCCCTGCAATATTTAAACTATACATTTTACAGTAAGGCATGATGAACCGTGCGTATATACTACCACGGCAGTGGACGTACGATACTGGTGCGGGACCAGTAAAGCACGGTGAACCATACTTATGTACCACGCTAACGTATGTACGTACGATACTGCTGCGGGTATAGTAAGGCATGGTGCACTATACGTGTTAATACGTATGGCACACCATGCCTTACGATACTCGCACCTGTATTTCCTTATGCTGGCGCATGGTACATACAAATGTGTTCAGATACTTATTTTGAATATTAAACACTCAAAGTCAATGAAATTTTGTAGACACGATCGAGAAACTACATATTTTATCTAGGTCTGTGGTTTATTACATTTTCGTAAAAATGTATAGTTTAAATATTGCAGGGGGTTTATAAACCCCCCTGCAATATTTAAACCTAAAAAAAATAGTTCAAATATTGCAGGGGGTTTATTCAAAACTCCCTGAAATATTTAAACTATAGGTACATTTTTACGAAAATGTAATACACCACAGACCTAGATATTAGTTTCTCGATCGTGTCTACAAAATTTCATTGACTTTGAGTGTTTAATATTCAAAATAAGTATCTGAACACCTTTGTATGTACCATGCGCCAGCATAAGGAAAATACAGGTGCGAGTATCGTAAGGCATGGTGTGCGTAAGGCATGGTGTGCCATACGTAACACGTATAGTGCAATATGCCTTACTATACCCGCAGCAGTGTCGTACGTACGCTAGCGTGGTACATAAGTATGGTTCACCGTGCTTTACTGGTCCCGCACCAGTATCGTACGTCCACTGCCATGGTACATACGCACGGTTCATCATGCCTTACTGTACCGGCAACGGTACCTTACGTCTACTACGACAGTTAATACGTCTGACACATCATGCTTTACTGTGCCTGCCACAGTATCCTACGTATGCCGCCATGCTGCACACGTATGACGCACCATGATTCACCGGGTCCGCCATAGTATCGTAAGTATGCCGCCGTGGTGTACACGTATGTCTCACCATGATTCACCGTGTCCGCCATAGTATCGTAAGTATGCCGCCGTGGTGTACACGTATGTCTCACCGTGCTTTACTGTGTCCGCCACAGTATCGTACGTACGCCGCCGTGGTACACACGTACGGCTCATCGTGTTTTACTGTGTCCGCCACAGTATCGTACGTATGCCACCGCGGTGCACACATATGGCTCACCATTACTTACTGTGCCCACTACAGTGTCGTACGTATGCCGCCCTGGTATACACGTACTGCTCATCGTGATTTACTGTGCCCACTACAGTGTCGTACGTATGCCGCCCTGGTATACACGTACTGCTCATCGTGATTTACTGTGTCCGCCACAGTATCGTACGTACGCCGCCGTGGTACACACGTACGGCTCACCGTGTTTTACTATGTCCGCCACAGTATCGTACGTATGCCACCGCGGTGCACACATATGGCTCACCATTATTTAGTGTGCCCACTACAGTATCGTACGTATGCCGCCCTGGTATACACGTACTGCTCATCGTGATTTACTGTGTCCGCCACAGTATCGTACGTATGCCACCGCGGTGCACACATATGGCTCACCATTATTTACTGTGCCCACTACAGTGTCGTACGTATGCCGCCCTGGTACACACGTACTGCTCATCGTGATTTACTGTGTCCGCCACAGTATCGTACGTACGCCGCCGTGGTACACACGTACGGCTCACCGTGTTTTACTGTGTCCGCCACAGTATCGTACGTATGCCACCGCGGTGCACACATATGGCTCACCATTACTTACTGTGCCCACTACAGTGTCGTACGTATGCCGCCCTGGTATACACGTACTGCTCATCGTGATTTACTGTGCCCACTACAGTGTCGTACGTATGCCGCCCTGGTATACACGTACTGCTCATCGTGATTTACTGTGTCCGCCACAGTATCGTACGTACGCCGCCGTGGTACACACGTACGGCTCACCGTGTTTTACTGTGTCCGCCACAGTATCGTACGTATGCCACCGCGGTGCACACATATGGCTCACCATTATTTACTGTGCCCACTACAGTGTCGTACGTATGCCGCCCTGGTATACACGTACTGCTCATCGTGATTTACTGTGTCCGCCACAGTATCGTACGTATGCCACCGCGGTGCAAACATATGGCTCACCATTATTTACTGTGCCCACTACAGTGTCGTACGTATGCCGCCGTGGTACACACGTACTGCTCATCGTGATTTACTGTGTCCGCCACAGTATCGTACGTACGCCGCCGTGGTACACACGTACGGCTCACCGTGTTTTACTGTGTCCGCCACAGTATCGTACGTATGCCACCGCGGTGCACACATATGGCTCACCATTATTTACTGTGCCCACTACAGTGTCGTACGTATGCCGCCGTGGTACACACGTACTGCTCATCGTGATTTACTGCGTCCGCCACAGTATCGTACGTACGCCGCCATGGTACACACGTAAGGTTCACCGTGTTCTACTGTGTCCGCAACAATAGTATACGGGTGTTGCAGTCGTAGTTTCAGGAGTATTCCGTGCATTGCGCACTACGTATACGTAGCCGGATGTCGGGCTACGTACGTACGTACAAAAATCGACCACGAGTAAATTACGTAACCCGCTCCATGATGAGCGTCAGTATGCCGACTACGTATGACTGACTACTTACGCGTAATGGAGCGGGTTACACACGTCATTGTGGACGATTTTTGTCCTTATTTTACGTAGTGCGGCAGAGGAAATTTTTCTCAGTGTAGCGTCCCTTCAAGCACTAAGAAGTTCTCGGCCGCAAAGCACCACTCGCTATAATTTTCACGTCCTCTTAGCTAAGGCACGTTTACCATATAGCTTGACGCCATTACTGACTTCACCTCGCATAAAAATCGACTGCACAAAACACCAACTCTGTCCTCTTACTGCAACTATTATAACAGTTTACTTATTATACTGCTGCGATAACTAGTTCTAGGCCAGAAACGGTCTGCCTGGGCCATAACCTGTAATTTATTATAGGAGATTTCAATGAAACGACGTGCTCGATATTATGCTTTTGCGGAAGTAACTTTATACTCTTTATTCTCCTTGACCATAGAGATACTATTCACTTATATGGCCTATAAGCTAACATATTTTGAGTACATACTAACATATATTATTGCAAGAGTCATTATGGCCGTGGGTAATCACTCATTTTCGAATTGCAGAAAAATGTTTTGGTTGTGGATTTCCTACAACTTTGGTCCATAAACCATACACCACTTTATTATACACGATAACACTAAAGTGAAGAATTTAATAAATGTTGACTTTTTTTGGTGTCAGCAATGCACATTATATGCAATATATGATCATTATTGTGAAGATGAATGCGATTATTGTGAATAAACAATTCTTAACAAAACGAGCTGTTAAGAGTCTCTACCTATAGTAATATTCCAATAATGTGGTTTTCATTTTGCTAGGATGTAGGCTCATTAGTCAGTAATTCACGTCGTATTTGTATATTATATTATTATACAATATTCAAGTATATATATTTTTTACTTTAAAGATGCCACTTACGCCAGCTGAAAATATGAGAAGATATCGGGAAAAACTTAAAAAAGACCCCGAAAGGTATGAAGAGTATAAAAAGAAAGATTTAAATAGAATTAAATTAAAGAATAAAAAAATAACAGAGTTATCAGAAAATGAAAAGGTAAACCAGAGGCAAAAATGGAGAGAACAGAAAAAAAGACAGAAAGCGAAAAAAACTGACCTTGAAAACAGGTTATGAATCGCCTTACAAAGCATTTTCTCGATTCAGCCGAGAAACACCCCAACGCACTCATTTCAACGGCCGCCCGATATGTCCCATCCCACAAGAATAGGTAAGATCCGCCGTCCTAGGCACACTCTCCTCGAACCCGAAGAACCCATCACCATCCTCTAAGAGGCTGTAGGGAAACCAGTACTATTAGAAAATACAAAAACAAATACCGCCTGCGTCTCCGGCCCTGCCACCGGGGCCCACCGCGTTCCCCCAGTACTACTACCGCCAGACCCTTGCTCGAAACGCCAGCTCGCGCAGCTGAGCAAATAACGTCAAATTCCCCAAATAATAATAATCCAATCAATCAATCAATCAAACATTTATTGTGGATCATAGGTATGTGTAGTACAGTTCTTAAATACACACATCAAAAGTGTCTAGGGATCAAGCATTTTTATGCGGATTTCTTGAGATTGAAATGTGGCTTTGTAATAAATTTATGATTTTATAAATTTATATGGATCCTTTTTGGTGCATTTCATAATTTGAATCAGGAACTGTAAATCAAATTCGAGTAAAAGATGAAAATCAGCTGTCAATATTTTCCCTATAAAAACATACAACGCATTGAAGACATTATTAGTGCTACTGTTTCCCTACTACTGATTAAAACCAACGTTATTATGGAGCGGCGACGTCATTTAAGCAGGGAAGAAATGCTCAGAGCCGTGGGAATGATAGAAGTTGGTTCCCGGCAACGTACTGTGGCTTTAGCTCTGAATACAAGTCAGAGTGTTATCAGTCGACTTTGGACACGTTACCGAAGCACTGGTACCGTGGCTGAGCGCCATGGAGGACGGTATCGCTGCACCACACGGAGACAAGACCGATACATTCAAATCTTAACTCGAAGAGCTCCAACAATAACCGCCATGATGTTAGCCGTGAGGCTTCATCACTCTTCAGGGAACTTAATTAGCGACCAAACAGTGAGAAACCGCTTGCATGAAGTGAACCTTCATTCCCGAAGACCGCTACGGGTACCACCTATAGCAATGCACAATCGTAGGATTCGATATCAATGGGCTCTTGAACACAGAAATTGGGCAGAAGAACAATGGCGTTTCGTGTGCTTTTCTGACTCATCAGAAAAGCACACGAAACGCCATTGTTCTTCTGCTAAACGAGACTCACTCGTTTTGGTATGAGACCGGATACAAGACGTATACGACACTGGAGAACCCCTGGACGCCAACAGCGATTAAAATCCTGCCAGGAAGTCCATCCTTATAGTGGTGGAACCATCATGGTATGGGCGGGTATTTGGATCGGCGGAAGAACTGAGTTGATTTGGATCAGAGGCAACCTCAACGCTCAAATTTATGCTGAGACGATTGTATCAGACGTCATCGTTCCTCTACAAGTGCAAATCGGTCCCTTATTTCAGTTAATGCATGATAATGCACGACCGCACACCGCAAGAGTTGTAAGACAGACTCTCGCCGCAGCTAACATCAATGTCCTGCCCTGGCCTGCTCAGTCGCCAGACTTGAACCCGATTGAGCATGCATGGGATATGCTACAGAGAAGAGCTCTGCCGAATATGGAAGGTATCCAGTCGCAAGAAGACCTTTTTTTGTTGTTGCAACGAACATGGGCGGCCATTCCACAGCGTGATTTGGATGAACTCATTTTGAGTATGCCAAACCGATGTTCTTGTGTTGTTAGTGTTCGCGGTAGAAACACGGATTATTAATTGTTTAAGTTACCCAATAAAATTTTAAAGAAAACTGTTATTTCAGTCTTTTTTTCGAACTTTAATGTTAGTGGTTCAAATGTCAAAAATCCCTTTATTAGGAAAATGGCAAATTTCTTTATGAATGCAAAGGTGACTTGGTTTATCGTTACTGTGACAAACGATAACACTTTATTTGATGAATCCTTAAAGAACATTTTAATTAATATCAATCAGGAGAAAAGTTATTGCAAAAATATATGTTGATCCCTAGACACTTTTGATGTGTGTATATGAAAATTTTGATCAGCTATGTCCCGCCCGTGGGGCATACAATAATTATTACACAATTTTTACATACAATAATTATTACATTCACATTCATCAAATGTCAAATCTATATATATAAAATTCAAAACTGACTGACTGATCTGACAACGCACAGCCCAAACCGCGGGGCCTAGAAACTTGAAATTTGGCATAAGCCCTCCTTATACCACGTAAGTGAGCACTAAGAACGGATTTTGCGAAATTCGGCCCCTAAGGGGTTGTTTTTGGGGTTGATAGTTTGTATGAAACTTCGTTATTACAGGTGCTAGGAATTTCAAGTTTTGCATGAGGTGTCTTTTTAGGACGGAGATGGTCACCATAACGGGATTTTGCGAGATTCGACCCCTAAGGGGTTTGTTTTTGGGGTTGATAGTTTGTATGAAACTTTTTTAGTACAAATGCAAGGCGTCTCAAATCTTGCATGGTGGTACTTTTTAAGATGTAAATGCTCACCACGGTGAAAATTTTGAGAAGTTCGACCCCTATGGGGTTGTTTTTGGGGTTGATAGAATTGAGTCTCAAATTTTTACATAGGGGTTCTTTTTTGGACGGTAATTCGACCCCAAAGGGGTTTGTTTTTGTGTTTGATAGTTTGTATGAAACTTTGTTACTACAAGTGCTAGGCGTCTCGAATTTTGCGACCTAAATGTTCACTAAGACGGTTTTGCGAAATTCGACCCCTAAGGGGCTTTTTCGGGGTTTAGTTTGGAGACTCAAATTTTGCATAGAGATTCTTTTTTGGACGTAGTTGCGGGTGTTTTGTGAAAATAGACCCCAAGGGGTTGATTTAGGGGTTGATATTTTGTATGAAACTTCGTTTCTACCAATGCTAGGAGTAAGTATTAAATTTTGCAAGGTTGTTCTTTTATGACGGAAATGCACACCAAGGCACTATTTTCTGAAATTCTACCCCTAAGGGGCTGTTTATGGGGTTGACAGTTTGTATGAAACTTTGTTACTACAAATGCTAGGAGTTTCAGCATGGGGGTTGTTTTAGGACCTAGGTTCTCACTAAGACGGAATTTTACAAAATTCGACCCCTTAGGAGTTGTCTTTGGTGTTTGTAATTAGAGGACTCAATATTGCAGGGGTGTTCTATTTAGGATACAGGTTCTCACTAAGAGAGGATGATATGAAATTCGAAATCCCTAAAAATTTGTATTGGGGTTGATAGTTAGGAGTCTTAAATTTTTATGGTCTAGGTGTTACCTAAGACGGAATATTGCGGGTTGATAGATTTTTTTTTTTAATATTGATTGAGAGTTTTTCAACAGTATCCCATATAGAGGGTAGCCGGGACTCGAAATTCACAAAGATAAAGTTCGAAAATCACGCGGACGAAGTCGCGGGCGTAGTGCTAGTTATACATATAAAATCCCCTCTTAATGCTCTCCCTCAATGACCACACTAAGCCTAGCCCCGAACCCCGCAGGGGGTGCCCTTAGTGTTGTTCATTTAATGAATATTTAGTAAGCCCTGGCTGGGGGCCTTAAAGTAATTTTTGGCCACCACAGGATTGTCCGGTTAAGTAGCGTCAACCTTCTAGTGTTCGTGCTACAAGAGGCCACGTCAAAAAAAACTAAAAGCAGACTCTTCTATCGACCACCGCACACTAAAGACGTCACGCTGCACCACACCATCGCCATCGCTCCGCTACATGCAGATTGTTTCTAAGAAGTCTTTAATTTACGTCGGCCCTGGACACGATCAACAAACAGACATCAAAAGTTAGGAGGTACGGCCCTGCCGAGTTGCTTACCCCTAACAAGTGGTCCTTCGCTCGCCGGATCGCTGTCCCAATTTCAAGCCCTCTCTCAAGAAGAAGCCCAGCCCAAGAAGCAGCCGGGTTCAAGACTTCAAATTCAAGAAAGAAAAAAGTACGCGCGAGTGTTGGCGGTTGGTTTGCTTGCCACCGTCAATTACTTGGAAGCAATCATCACTACGTACTATCGGCGCCTTTTAAGCATGACCAGTTAAACATTTTTTCGCTTAAACCTTGCGGAGGCGCTGAGCCACGCCCCCTTAAAGTGTGGGCCTATCAGGAAAGCGTCAACATAATTAGTTGCAATCTGCGCTACGCAGCTTCGTGACGTATCCTCTGTAAATTTTTTTTGCGAATTTTTCTGACGAACTTTGGCGCGCTTACCGGACCTTTTGAATAATTGGATACTAATATGAATCGCTTAACGTGATTCATATTAGTGTCCAATTAATTCTAATTCGTTAATATCTTTCTTAAAATAGTTACAAATGCCGTTTATATGGATTGTCACTTTGTGAACATTAATTTACAAATTGTAATGTAATGTAATTCATATTATTATCCTATTACGTTTCGACTACAGCGGACATTTTAGGGCCCCAGGATACAACTTAGCTGGTTGTGTCCAAAATGTTAAATTTTTTAATCTTATTTTTTCAATGCCAATAAAAACATTAAGTATTACTTTCTCTTATTTACGAATATTTCGAATGAGCTTCAGATTAGTTTGATTGAAAAATGATATCAATATCTTGGAGAAACCCGACCTCCCATTTTTAAGCAATTAGAAATAGCAAAAGGCATCAAAGAATTTTAATCCTTTGCCGACGAAGTTTAAAGAGTGATAATAACAAAGCGCATTATTATGTTTGTGGCTTTATTTTTTTGCTAAAAAATATAAACAAAAGGCGCCCGCCTTTTGTTTGCATAACTAATTTCTTTGTGTCAAATTGCATGCCGAAGTAAAAACATGCTTTGTTCTAATATCTATATTATGACAAAAGGAATCGGGCCCGAGCCGCAGTTTTATAGTCTACACATAAATAACACCAAAATAGGTGTAAATTAGAGATGTTGCGAATGTCTGATTTTTGACATTCGCGAATGCGAATGCGGATGCGAATATTCAATTTCAATATTCGCGAATGCGAATGCGAATATCAATAAATATAATATAACTTTTAAATAAAACGCACGCAAAATTATTGATGGGTTTGACAATTCATGTCAGACAGATTTAAACCGAACATTGTCAAGTCGTTATAGTTGAATGAATGAAACTTCATTCACTCAACACATAAAATTTATTCAACAAGTTTAGACCGGAGCTGGATTTTTTTATATACCTACTTCACACCGTGGATTTTAGTAAGTACAAGTCTTACAGTCCCTCCCGCCCTGCCCGGGGTGGGATGACTCATTTGATGATTTTATCACGCTAAAAAAAAAATACCTACTTCAAAGGAACAGGCATGGACAAAGAACTTATAAATATAAATAAAAAAAAATTTTTTTTTTTCTTTTTTCTCCTATATGCAAAATTATGTGGTAGATTTTTTAATATAACTGGGTGGTAGGACTCATTTCGTCACAGTCGTAGAACAGAGACGGTTCTGTAAATCAGTAACTTTACAGTACGGCGCTTTAAAGTTTTCTAATGGAGTTTAAGGGTATATTTTAGAAACCGCTGATCCGCTAAGCTTGAAATTTGGACATGTTGTTCTGTTTCTGAACTTTTATAATCTGACCAACAAGATAAATTCCTAAAACGGCAAAATTTTATAAAATATCATTGTTTTATGAAAACTTGTGTGTCGTATGTTATCATACGTCGTTGTTTTGCGGATTTTTTTCGTAATTACATGACGCAAAGTGGTTTCCGTCGTTGTTCTAGGAAAATCTGCACAAAGAAATTAATATTATGGGACATGCAATATAGCCTAAGAGTTAAATAAAAATAAGCTAACGTAATAATTAGTGCAAAGCGAAGGCCACGCGCAACCTTACTCAGAACATGGGCGGAACTAACAATCCGACAGGCGCTCACGGGCGTAAGCGGGGCGCGGGGGGTAGGGGGCAGCGTAGTACATGGGCGAATAGAATATTACGTCATTTTACTGCGTTAAGAAATCAAATCCGTCAGTATTCCTAGTCAGTATCTGAGTTATTTTAAATAATATTTAAAAAAAAGAGCTATTGGCTAATAAAGCATATAAGTTAATTTATAAGTTAATTTTACGTAAAAAAGCAAAAATTGAAAATAATCAAAACCGTCGTTGTTCTACGACTACGACGATTTGATGATTTTATCACGATAAAAAAGTTTTGTCATTTTTGTTGCGAATCTGTTGTTTTACTTAATACAATTGGACTAACAGAACTATTTCAATTTAGTTGATTACTTCAAGACTATTCCTTTACATATAATAGTTTCCATATTCAAATCATAGTAGTAAATAAAAAAATAGTTTTTCAGAAATATTCGCAAACATTCGCATCAATTTATGCGGATGCGAATATCAAAAAACATGCGAATATTTGCGAATGCGAATATTCGCAACATCACTAGTGTAAATAAAGGGTAAAATAGATATAATTTTGTTTCGATTAAAAGGTATCCCTTTTCAGCTAATAAATATTTTATGAATATCTGTTTGTTTTATTTAGTTTATGTAAAATTGATAAACCCTTAACATTATTTCATTTTTAATTAATACCTAAACGATAATAAGATTAATTTAACAAACAAAGTTCTAGTTAGAAAAAATATTATATTTAGATTAGTAAAATATTTGGGTGACCGAGCTCCGCTCACGACTAACAGGCAATGAATTTTCCCAAAGATGAAATCCAGCTAGCTCAGATCAACTTTTTACCTGCTAAGCCCTCATTTTAAATTTCAAATTTAACGGGATTACGAACACTACGCTAGCTTACCTATTGCCTGACACTATTATAAGATTCCTATAGCAAATTTAAAAAAATACAGATTTCTGTATAACTATTCCGAATTTCCGACACACAAACACAACGTAAAGTAAGCCAATTTCAACAAAGTTTTAAAAACACACATGATCAGTAACGCAGGCCAATTTAAATTAAAGTATTTTTATAACTAAAATAGAAGTTTGAAAAAATAAAACTCGTTTGGCGTGCGTCGTCAGTTCGCTCGGCCGATCGGTATTGTATTTCATTCATAATTATATACAAAGGAAACGGGGCGGGGCTAGAGAGCGTGTCTATGTTGTAAGTGCAAGCAAAAATGAGCTTAGTGGTGGTCAAGCGGCGGAGGACGCGATAGTACGTGGCCACATAACGGTGATTGAGGCCCCTGCAAGACGTACGGAAGCACAGTGAACGAACTGACGACTCCACGCACCTACCCGGTGTAGCAGTAAGACCCCGCCGGTACGGTGCGGTAACGCTCTGGGACCACGAGTTGGTACGCAACGACGAGTGCGGAAATTCCTTCCGCATTCTGATGCACCCGTGAGCGCCCGAATCTTCTGCCGGGAGGATGCACTCGTTCCCATTCCTGATCGCCATCACCGCGTTAGGAGTCCGGCCAGGCTGCTAGGCTAGGTAGGTTAGCGAAGAAGATACTAAAAGTGCAAAGTGAATCAGTGTTTATGTGTTAAAATCCAGGCAGGAATTTCGAAAATTCGAGGCCGAGCGCTTGTCGAGTCAACATCTCCTGAGGATGCCCCGTGGAGGGGCGAAATACGTGTCGAGTATAGGATCGATTGCATGGCATGTATTTCTGTTTGTTGCACGTGTGCATGCATGATTGCATAGGGTGGGATTGCAACAGGCCTGGATTTTTGTGGCGGAATTAAAGCTAGATATTTTTCATAACATTTAATGTCATGGATTTCCGCAAGGTAACACCGGATTCCATTTTTTTTTTGTAGAGTGTTATTGGAACAACAAGTAAATAGTAGGCTTACATTAACAGATAGAGTTCAAAACCCCCGGGTTTTGAGCCCTATCTGGGCTGTGTGTCTTGTCCCGACAAGACAGACGGCCACCCGACACTGCTAGGAACAAACAACGCGCTAGCAATGTCGTGCCGCTGAACAGGAATAGCAGCAGCGACATGGCTATGCTGGCTAGCGCGATAGTACAGGCGGTAAATTCCGGTATGTCAGACAACGCGGTACCTAAGTTTATTCACGAACTGCCCCTCTTTGACGGGGCTATTGCCGAGTGGATGGCGTTCAGATCGGTATTCAATGACACCTCGGAAATGTTCACAGACGTACAGAACGTAGCGCGATTAAGAAAAGCGCTCCGAGGCGCAGCTCACGAGACAGTCAAAGCACTATTATTTACTGTTTCAGATCCGTACGAAATAATCGATACGTTGGAAAGGAGGTAACAGTGATATTCTAATATACAGATATTATACGCTTACAAAACAACAGCAAAAAGTGTTCCGCGCCGAGCGCGGACTTTTTTATTCAAACATTACATTTCACTACAAGTAAAAAAACCGGCCAAGTGCGTGTCGGGCCACGCACAGTGTAGGGTTCCGTAGTTGCCCATCAAAATACTTATGCGAACTAACTAAACTGATTCGCTGAATTTAATTTTAAAAAGAAGAATTTTCAAAATCGGTCCAGAAGTCTTTGAGAAATCGGGCAAAATACATTTAAAAAAAAGATTACGACGAATTTAGAACCTCCTCCTTTTTTTGAAGTTAGTTAAAAATAGTTGACGATAAAAACCTACCTATCCCCAAAAAACATACCGTAAAACATACCTTTTAAAGCTGTAAAAATAAAGTTGACAAACTTACATTTGCAGATGAATAACATGTTCTCCGATACATTTTGTTTAAGAAAAATATTATCCAAGTACATTTTATAAGTTGGTCGACTATTACTCGTAAAGTTGTAAAGCCTACTAAGTCATGACAATTTTCTTTTAAACTTCGTTATATATACTACTATTGTGAATTTTTTCACACCCCCAATCATAACCGTTTAGCTGGTAGAGGGGGGGGACACTCGAGTCGAGCAAAATTTAGCACTTTAAAGCTTAATATTTCACAAACCAATTTTTTTATCAAAAAATTGTTAATGGAAACTATCAATATTTTTTAAAGACCTATTTAATGATACCCCACACTATGGGGTATGCGAGAAAAAAAAATAACATCCCCACTTTACGTGTACAGGAGATACCCTAAAAAAAAATATTTTACGAGATTTTATTTTACCACTTTTTCGGCACAACAAATCCATATATTTACACCAAATTACAGCTCTCTAGTACTGTGCGCCTCTGAGCTAAACTGCGGACAGACGGACGGACGGACGGACGGACGGACGGACGGACGGACATGGCGAAACTATAAGGGTTCCTTGTTGACTACGGAACCCTAAAAAGGATAGCTTGATAAAACGCAATAAGAAAAAAAGTGACAGCTAGATAAACAAACAGCGCCACGCCACCCACGCGTCATCAATCCCCCCGCACCGCCCCGCACGTCGGCATCACCTTGTCGTTCTTACGACATCAGAATATTACGAAAATAATTGAAATATATTAATAAATCGAAGTATATTGCTTACTTACGTGTGGTATGAGATCCCGTGTGTTTTATTAATTTTTTATCATGATTGGTACACTTCATAAATACACACGATGGCATTTTTGATGACAATTACGTAGCAGCGCGCAACGTGTTACTCGTAGTCGTGCGAGACACAGACTAAAAGCAATTGTCCGACGTAGGACATTTTCTGGTCTTCACGTTTTGCGCGCTCATAACATATCTGTTTACTAAAATATCATTGGGAGGTAAGGTAGGCCGGAGCTACTTATTCTCTCCGAGTTAGAAACAATAAAGCGCATGCCCCGTATGACGGAAGACGGGCGCAATATAGGAAGTTTCGCGAGCAAAATATCAAATATAGTAGCGGCAATAAAATCACTCAATCAACCGCAATATCTGTATTCACCTGAGTTAGTCGAATTGTAGAAAAACTCAGCGTCATTTTAAAGTACAAATGATACGAGTTTAAAGCCGAGCGCACCGGCGCGCCAGAACTAGAGTTGCTGGCTAGGTTTTTAAATGTAATGGCAGACCAATGCGGAGCAATGTTCGCCTACGAAACCGCGCGAGACGATAGGAAAAGTAGAACTTTAGTCTGCGGGTACGAAACTTGCGACGGCCGGAGCGACGGCGGGGCGGCGCGACGGCGATTTTATCAAATGCATTAAAAACATTAAGCGCTGTGTACGAAACGGGCGTCGGCGGAGCGGCGCGATCGAGCGATGCACGGGCGGCGGCAGAGCGGTGGCGGCGCGGAGCGACGAGAACAAACTAGTTTGGTTTCGCCGCTCGCGCGGGTACATAGTGTTGCATTTTTATCACAGTAATAATATGGAAATTATGGAAATTGACAATGAAGAGTTAATATCTTTTATTTTATCAAAACCGGCCATATGGGACGGTAAAAACGTACACCATAAAAACAAAAAAGTTATAATAAAGTGTTGGGAAGAAATAAAACGCCATTTCGGGAATGTTGAAGGTAAGTGTAATTTTCATGTTACAAATTGTTATTTACAAAATACTCTTTAAATTTTTCCCTTACATTAGATTTCCCGCGTGGTTGTTTCTGCGATGTCGGCGAGTTTCATTCACATTTGCGGTTATGTTATTTGAGGTTATGTTTGAGTAATGATAATCGTTGGAGCCATCTTGATCAATTATAATATGCAATAAGCACGTTGTTTTAATTACTAGGCGAGCGTGTTTGCAATCAGTTTCTATGGCTTTATTTAAAATTCTCCACTTGGCACATAGTATACCGAATGCACATTCAACGCATTTTCTCGCTCTTGATAATCTTTTATTAAATATTTCATTCTGAGGATTCAGTACGCTTTGTGGATATGGTCGCATCAAATATTGTTTTAGAGGATACGCTTCGTCGCCTATTATTACCATAGGTAAAACTATTTCTGTTCCTGGCAATGTCCTTGGGAGAGGCATATTCATTCTATTATTTTCTAATGCTTTGTTAAGATTTGAATAATGAAATGTGCCACCATCACTCTGTCTTCCTCGCCCTCCAACTTCTACGACCAAAAATCTTTTGTCAGCATCAACCAACCGCTTGAAGATGCATTGAAAAAAAATGCTTGTAGTTATAGTAGGCTGAACCCGCATGTGGGGGATTTTTTATTCTACAATGTTTGCCATCAATGGCTCCTACACAATTAAGAAATTGCCATTTATCAAAATATTTATCAGCAACGTTATTTAAAATATCTGTAGTAGGTACTGGCAGGTGTGTTTGTTGAAGATTTTCCCAAATCGCACTGCAAGTTGCATACACTATTTTTTGAACAGTTTTATTTCCAAGACGAAAGGAAAACGCTAAACCTCGAAAAGATACTCCCGTTGATAGAAATCTGTAAATAAAATAATTTATATTAAGTTTATATACTACTAGCTGTTTCTTATTCTACGTACAAATCTTTCCTCTTTATAATAATAACTAGCTGTTGCTCGCAGCTTCGCACGAGTCTCAGTAGGAAAATAAAACATAGGTATATTATTTTCGAAAAAGTAGGTACCTACTCTGTGGTAAACAAACAAACAAACTCTTCAGCTTTATAATATTAGTATAGATAAAATTGAGTTCATTAATTGGTAGGTAATAAATATGTTTTATTTTTTACAGTTGCGGTTTTGAAGAAGCGATGGAAGAATTTAAAGGATCAGTATCGAAAAGAATTAAAAAAGCTGCCTACACCCAGATCAGGAGATCCAGGAGATAATATTCAGTCTACGTGGCAGTTTTTCCAACAAATGAATTTTTTTGCGATTTGAAATTCTGCCTGATAATTCAGACACAAATTTAACAACGGTTGATAGTCAATTACCGAATACTTCAATGTCTTCACCGTGCATAGAAACAAATTCATCGGAGTCCGTAATTAGAGAATCAGATATTAACCTATGTTCGCCTACAGATTCGGTGAATGCCCAGGAACAGACGTCGGTAGGCGACGATGAAGTATGTACTACAAATACTTCATTGTCAATTAATACCGCTAGTTCTAGTTCCAGATCCCCAAAAAGAAAGACTGCAAATGATATTCGGATGGAAATGTTGGAATTAGAGAAAAAACGGTTATTGTTATTAGAGAAAGATTTGCAACAAAATTCAAACGCAAATCAATCTGGCGAAAGTAAATCAGAAGATTATTATTATTTGATGAGTTTGTTACCACAGATGGAGTCATTTACTCCATTACAAAAATGTAATGTTATGAATAGAATTAATCAAGTTGATGAGGCGTGTAAATAGCCTGCACCTTTGTGAAGGTTGTGAAAAAGTTTGAATTAAGAACCTAAGTAAAAGATGTAATGGCGGACCTAAAAAATATACCAAATTTCCCCATTGATGAATCCCCGGGAAACCAATACCAAAAAAATTATTAGCAGCAAACCATGCCCACGTACCTTGACAATCCAGAGATCCCACTCAGACCCAGGGAGATGGGAAGATACCTCGTTCATGCGCGCGTGATTGGTATGAGCTGCCGGCCGGCGAGCAAAATCTTCTTGAATCCACCGGTGGAATGGTTAAAACTCCAAAAATCAACACTGCACTATAAGTTCTCAATGAAGCACAGATGCAGGTCCATTTATTTTATGAATATCATCAAGGTTTCACCAAAAAGGAATTTCTTAAAGGCGGAGCAAAGGACACACAGTGTCTTTTCCAATGGCGACGGGAAGAGAGTGCCCTCGCTAATGCCATCTATTGGTCAATTGCGAGAACACTCCAGAAAGTTTCGATACAAATGGGCGCTGCGGAAACAAAATATTGGTGCGAGGATTCATCAATAGACAAACTAAAATATGTAATCTGAACTACTAACATATTATATTATATGGAAAAATCCTAAAATATTATTATTTATTTTATTTATATTGAAAAGGCATTGACGCTTCACCATGCTCGGGGGCTTTGGAAGGACGCAAGTGCTTTCAAAAAGAAAAGTGAAAAATTATAAGTATTTACTGACCTATATTTAGATCAGAGAAAAATCCAAGCTCTATGACTGAATGCGAGAAACATATGATACAAGTTATTTAATGTATTTCCTAAACCTTAAAGACTACTAGTATCGTATAAGAGTTAACGTTTATTGCGTTGGAATAGGATATAATTTAGCGACGGCACGTTTAAAGTTACCGAACCTTGTCTTTACCATTGCAACACGAGTGACATTATCCGTGCCTTTATAAACTTCAGTTATAACTCCTAATGGCCAACTCAGAGGAGCTGAATTATCCTGTCCCACTAGTACGACAGTTCCAACTTCTACGGGTTTGTCAGGAGTTGCCCATTTTTGTCTGACTTGCAGCGTATGCAGATACTCTAGGTGCCATTTCTTCCAGAAGGATTGGACCATACCATCTAACAACTGTTTGCGCTGCGACAAACTAATGCGCTGACCAGACAAATCGGCTGCCGGCAAATACTGCAATGGAGTCGACATCAAAAAGTGAGCGGGAGTAATAACTTCGGGATGGGGATCGGAAGACAAAACGCTCAGAGGGCGCGAGTTCATAATACACTCTATTTGAATGAGTACAGTTTGTAACTCCTCATAAGTTAGAAGCTGACTTCCGATCACGCGATAAAGGTGCGTTTTTAACGTTTTTACATTTGCTTCCCACATGGCGCCAAAATGTGGGGAGCGAGGTGGGATCATTTTCCACATTATGCGGCGTGTTGACAACTCATGTAAAAGAGACGAATTGAAATTTGAATTTAATAAGAATCTATAAAGCTCATCTAGTTGGGCCTTAGCCCCAACGAAATTTGTAGCATTGTCCGAATAAAGACAAGATACTGGCCCTCGACGCGAGATAAAGCGTTTAAACGCGGCTAAAAAGGCATCAGAGGTTAAATCAGAGACCAACTCTACATGGACGGCCTTGGTTACCAAGCACACGAATAAACAGATATACGCCTTCTGGGCGTGTTGGCCTCTGCGACGAGTGAGGGTTATGCGTATGGGACCAGCATAATCCACTCCAGTGTGGACAAACGCCTTTGCTTCCGATACTCGGTATTCAGGCAAGTCTGCCATCACTGGAATGGGATGCGTCGGATTTACCCGAAAACATGTGTTGCATTGTCTCAACTTGGACCTAATGACAGTCCTGGCATCTAATATCCAAAATCGCTGTCTTAGAATAGACATGAGTAGTCCCGGTCCAGTGTGACAATTCATCACATGGTAATGACGAATTACTAGGTCCACAATATGGTCATGTTTAGGAAGTAAAAAAGGATGCTTAGCGTCAAATGGAAGGTGAGACTTCGAAAGCCTTCCGCCAATGCGTAATATTCCCTCTTCATCTAAAAAGACAGCTAGACTTTGGAGTTTCTTTGGAAGCAATTTCCCAGATTTGATGAGCTTAATGTCATTTGCAAAATGAACAGATTGCACAGCACAGACTATCGCTCGTTCCGCAGCTGATAAGCCCTGAATAGAACGAGGCTCACAATGAGCCTTTGGTCTAGCGAATTTCAATATATAGGAAACAATGCGCAACAATTTATCCCATGATGAGGTACGTTGAGCAAGTTGATATAGAAGGGGTTGTTCTACTTGCGTGGTCACTGTTAAGACATTTGCCTTGTGCTCGGGAAGTTCCCCACAATTAATAGGAGAGAACGGTTTGACGAGCCAATCCTCAGGAGCACAACGAAGCCAAGAGGGGCCGTTCCACCAAAGTTCATGTGACACTAACTGAGAAGGGAGGATGCCACGAGATAGACAGTCGCTTGGATTCTCAACACCTGCCACATGGTAAAAATGTTGAGAACCCAAGTTCTCCTGACATTGAGCAACTCTATTGCTGACAAAGACTGACCAGCGGTGCGGAGAAGAGTGTATCCAAGATAAAGCTATCGTGGAATCTGAAAAGGCGTAAATTCCTGCAATAGGAACACGTAAAGCGTAAGAATCACGAACAGTTTTTACCAATTTTGACATGAGCACGGCGGCACAAAGCTCCAGACGTGCAAGAGTTGTAACCTTAGTAGGTGAAACCTTTGATTTCGCACAAAGTAAGCGGACTATGACACCAGATGGACCAGTAGAGTGTATATAAATCACACACCCGTACCCACCCATACTAGCATCAGCAAACGCGACTATACGAACGGAACAATCATCGGTAACGCCCACATGGCGTGGTATGCGTAATGTATCCAGCAGCGGAAACTCTTGCATGAGAATGGAAAAACGTTTAAAAATATCGTCAGGAGCGGGATCATCCCAACCAATATTACTCAGCCATAACTCTTTGATGAGCAACTTGGCATAAAATATCACGGGGGCGACCAAACCGAGAACATCAAATAAGCGTGCGACTATCGAGAGTATATTTCTCTTAGTACATTTCTCAGCTACGTGAGCGGAAGTGAAGAAAAAATTATCCTGAGAAGGTTCCCACGAAAGGCCTAAAACCTTAGACACATCACTCCCAGCGTGAAAATCAAGGGACTTACGATGCGTGTCGGGAAGACTGTTTAAAAGAACGGGTGAATTGCTACACCATTTAACAAGGTCAAAATCGCCCGATTTAAACATCTTTATAAGATCATGCGATAGCTGCATGGCGGTGTCTTCATTATTCACAGAATACACCAGATCGTCCATGTAGAGACTGGTCTCTGCTACTTTAGCAGCTTCGGGATAATGCGGACTGTCAGAGGCCAGCTGTCGCACAGTGCGCATAGCTATGTAAGGACTCGACTTAAGCCCGAAAGGTAAGCGATTAAAGGCGAAGGTTAGCACAGGTTCGTTCTCATTGAATCGAAACAAAATGCGTAGGTATTTACGCTGGTCAACGGGTACACCAATGCGTAAATACATTTGTTTAATATCAGCATTTATAGCGATGGGAAATAGTCTGAAATTTATTAAAAGAATAAACAAATCTGTTTGTAAATTTGGACCAATATGGAGTACATCATTTAAAGATAACCCAGTATGAGTTCTAGCACTAGCATCCAATACAATGCGCGGCATCGGTTTGTCCGGCCGAACGACAGCGTGATGAGGGATATAGTACCCGTCATCGGAAACGGCAGATTCGTCGACCTGAATTAGATAACCGTTGTCCATATACTCTTTAATCACTGCATTATAATTTTTCCGCAACATCGGCGATTGGCGGAGTTTCCTTTCAAGCGCAATAAGCCGACGATACGCGGCGGTGCGCGAGTTACCCAACTCGGCGGGATCCTTACTAAAAGGTAACGCGACGGTATAACGTCCCACATCGTCTCGTGACACGGTCGAGGAAAAAATATTCTCACATTCGGTTTCCTCAGGAGAGAAAAAACGTTTATTATTAACTTCTTCCAATTCCCAAAACTTTTGTAATAAATCATTGAGAGCCAATGCCGTGAAAGAAGAGTTAGGTAAATTTAAATTATCACTATTATGCGGAAAATCACCCATAAAGATATACCCGAATGTGGTCAATAATGCAGGTGGGGCGCGTGAACCAAGATCGACCCTATTCCCCAAGTAAATGTACGGAAACAGTTGAGCGCCCAACACTAGGTCAATATCCCCTGGAATATTCCAGCTTAAATCTGCGAGCGGAAGCGCGTGGAAGTCTATATGGCTATCCCACTTAACATGGTGCGATGGTAGCTGGTCCGTAATGCACTCAACTACGAACGCGTGAATAGTATATTTTTGATCAGGATATACGCGAGACTCGATATCTAAATGTACGTATCCTATTATCGGTCGCGATACAGAACCAACTCCTTTAACAAATGAATTACTCAAAGGAATTATCAGTAAATTAAGTTTTCTACAACATGCTGTAGTTATTAAATTATTCTGCGAGCCATTATCAATTAAACACCTCACTACTGTTTTGTGACCCGCACTGTCACTTTTAGCTCGCGCATAAACCTGAGCTGTCGATAACAGCACTATCGCCTTAGCCTTCGCTGCATCAGCTGCTAATAACACGGCCGAGCTGTGAGCCGAAGACGCTGGCGTCACATCACACGAATCAGACGCAATCACCCGTGCGGAAATATCGACCTTATCGCAATCAACGTAAGAGCGAGGCACCAAAGGCGTACCGGGGGTCGAAAGGAGCGCGGGAGGGGGGAGAGACAGCGGCGCGGGAGACGACGACGCCACGACTACATTGCAATTCGTCGCTTTAACATCAGCTGTTTGCGGTTTATTTTCTTTATCAAAATGTAATAGTGTATGATGGCGTTTTTTACATAAGTCACAGACTGATGTTGACTTGCAGTTACTCAATCCGTGCAATGTGCTCAGACAATTCGCGCACCCACGTTTGGATTTAATAAACTCGAACCTTGTTCTAAGAGTCAACACGGATTTAAACTTAGCGCAGTTATACAAATGAACATGAGCGTTATCATTACAATACGCGCAGCATGGAACCGCGATCGCGGGTAAACAAGCGGACGAGTCAGCTGACTCGCTCACAACAAACGCTTTTGTCTGTGTGCGTGACTCGCGAGGAGCGGAAGCGGGGTTTCTACTAAAGTTTCTCGCGTTCGAATGATACAAATTCGAGCGTGCCAATATCTTTGCCTGATCTTGAACGAAGCTTATCAATAATTGCGTTGTGGGAATTTCAACATCTCGAATGGTAAGTTCAAACGATTGAGTAGTCTGTGCATCGATTTTTCTCATTGCGCAGTGCAGAAGAATAAAATCAGCAAGATCCGTAATCCCAAGTTGTTTCAAGGCAGAAATAGACGCACTAAATGTTTCTATGAAAGAATCGAGACTATTAGCGTTAAATGAACAACTTTTTAAATCCAATATGTTATTTAAATAATGCATACCTAGTGAGCGCTTCTCTTGATATTTTTTAACTAAACTATCCCATAACAACTTGTAAGTATCACCAGTAGGCACAATTCCAGCGGTAACCTTCAATGCGTTGTGTGTAAGCCTACCTATCAAGTACTGCACACGCTGCGAGTCAGTCAGCTGATCATTATCATGGATATTTGACTTAAACGACTCGTAGAAAACGGGCCAATTCTCAGTTTTCCCATCGAAAGATGGCAGCGCGATAGGAGGCAACTTTATTTTAGGCGGTTCAAAAAAAGTCTTTGAGTTGCTACTGGGTAATGGTGGCGATTGATTGCTGTTTATTTTATTCCTAACACGTTTAATATGAATATACAAATCTTCAAAGGATTCTAAACAAGCATAGTCGGCACTTGAACCAGGTTTTAAACTAATGTTTATTTGATTAATTTGATCGACAAAAGATTCAAATTTATCTCGAATGTCATCAATTGTCTCTGACTCAGTCATAAAACTTTCGTTCTTCCTCGAATCGAACGACGATATATTTCTTGATAAATAATACAAACGATTAATGCGTTTAAATAACAATCCTTTCTTTTCGTGAAGAATAGTTAATAAATCTTCCGGCTTCAGTTGTTTATCCGTCATTTTGCTAATATTATAAAACGAAGACAATAACAATAAATACCTACCAGGCGGTTTGCAATATTATCGCACCTACCAAACTATGAGTATCTAGGTATCTATCTAAATATTAATACGCACAAAGCCGAGATGAGTTGGTAACTACCTACTTATTTACTTATGAACAAAGCGAATTTTTAAATGCGGATACCTACTTAGAATGAACTTTACCAATAAATACGTAATGTCGTTCTATGTAAACTAGGTATTATATTAATTGAACAGATTTACCAACAAATACGTAAAATCTATTGTCAATTTAATAAGCTGCGTTAATTAGGTATTAATTTACCGAAAGTTTACGTAAATAAATATCTATTGTGCGTTATTGAACCTATATGATTTTCACCAAACAAATACGCAAAAATCTAGGTACCTACTGGTTATTTATCCGGTATCGAAGGACCATTAATTATGATGAGGCGTGTAAATAGCCTGCACCTTTGTGAAGGTTGTGAAAAAGTTTGAATTAAGAACCTAAGTAAAAGATGTAATGGCGGACCTAAAAAATATACCAAATTTCCCCATTGATGAATCCCCGGGAAACCAATACCAAAAAAATTATTAGCAGCAAACCATGCCCACGTACCTTGACAATCCAGAGATCCCACTCAGACCCAGGGAGATGGGAAGATACCTCGTTCATGCGCGCGTGATTGGTATGAGCTGCCGGCCGGCGAGCAAAATCTTCTCTTGAATCCACCGGTGGAATGGTTAAAACTCCAAAAATCAACACTGCACTATAAGTTCTCAATGAAGCACAGATGCAGGTCCATTTATTTTATGAATATCATCAAGGTTTCACCAAAAAGGAATTTTTTAAAGGCGGAGCAAAGGACACACAGTGTCTTTTCCAATGGCGACGGGAAGAGAGTGCCCTCGCTAATGCCATCTATTGGTCAATTGCGAGAACACTCCAGAAAGTTTCGATACAAATGGGCGCTGCGGAAACAAAATATTGGTGCGAGGATTCATCAATAGACAAACTAAAATATGTAATCTGAACTACTAACATATTATATTATATGGAAAAATCCTAAAATATTATTATTTATTTTATTTATATTGAAAAGGCATTGACGCTTCACCACAAGTAATGATGGAAGAAATACATAATCCAATGTTTGGGGATCCATATAGAGGGAATTCTAGTTCTAGCTGGTCTCATGGGTATAGAACTCAAACACCCGAATAGTGAATTTTTGTACCTATCTTGATTATTCAATTAATAAACAAAAATATATTAACAATCTATCTACTTTTATTTTCCTACTTACCTTAGTGTTAAAAATAGTTTTTGTTCAGGTGAGATTATACGATTTCCGAAAATGTTAGATTCCAGATTACTTCTAATTTTCTGTAAAACATAATCGAATGTCTCTATACTCATTCTTGTGTAATTGTAGAACTTTCTTGAATAACAACGTAGCTCGTAATAAAGTGTAGAAAATTCTCCCAAACTGCGTCGTCGTTGATTTATTGGATGAACACCATCTCTAGGTAATAAAAATTCTCTCATTAGGAGACTGGGCTCCAATAGTTCTCTTCGACGTGAATTCATGTTTATCACAACACTACGTGAGCGCGACTGCGCGGAAGTTTGTTTCGTACACACGCAAGACACCGCTATCTCTTCGCCCCGCGCCGCACCGCCCCGCCCCGCCGTCGCTCCGGCCGTCGCAAGTTTCGTACCCGCAGACTTCACCACGCGCGGTAAACACTGCACGCGGCAGAAACGGGCGACCATCACGATCGCACGACAGCGGTACCGACAGCTCGACCGGTCGGTCAGACACCGAACAAAACGCGTCCCGTCGCGAAACCGTAGCCGCCGCGAACAAACCGCCAGTTAAAAAAGGGTCTAGCAAGCAAATTTCACGCCCATCACGCTCAGACACAGAGGCGTCGGCAGAACTGTTTTAATAAAAGATGCTTCTTGATCTTCAATGTTTAATCGTAGCCAGACACACAACAGTTATAGTAATTCACAGACAGGGTCAATACAGAGCAGTGACGGGAGTGAACACAGACCACAGATATAATATCTAGTATAATAGACAATTAATAGTGAGGTGGATGCTTACTATAATATTATTTAGTGATGTTACAACAAGAACCTAGTAACAAAAAGTGCTCCGTGTGCGCAGGCTCTCATAAAACCGCCGAGTGTGCGGATTTCACTGAACTCACCGTATCCGATAGATGGAATAAAGCTAAACAAAACAAGTTGTTTTAGGTGTCTAAATAGCGCGCACAGGCGTCCGTCCGTATAGATGTAAATACGTGCCGTGTGGAGTGAACGGGTGCGAAGCATCACACCACAAGTTGTTGCACGGGCACGGTAGCGAGAGCACGTCTCTGCCTACCCGCGGAAACGTAACTTTAATTAATCACGTACGCGAGTCTAACACCTATCTAAAAATAGTGCCGGTCGAAATAAGCGGGCCCGTCGGCACCACCACTGCTTACGCCTTACTTGATGAAGGTTCAACCATGACGCTTGTTGAACGAGGCGTGGCAGACAGCGTGGTGCCCTGTGGTCGAAGCCAGCTCTTAATGTTAGAAGGGGTAGGTGGTAGCAGAATAGACGACGCGGAATCGTGTCACGTTACGTTGTCCATACGCGGTTTATGCAATAGGAACATAGAGACAATGAGTGCGAGCACTATAGGAACGTTAAACCTATCCCCTCAGGAGGTAAGCAGGGACCTAGTGCGGCAGTGTAGCCACTTAGTCGACTTAGAGGACGAGCTCTGCTACGAACGGGCTAAACCGACCGTACTCATAGGCCAAGATAACTGGCACCTGATTACGTCACGAGAGTTACGCGTCGGTACCAAAACTCAACCCGTAGCGTCGCTAACGAAACTAGGGTGGGTACTGCAGGGTCAGAGCGCGCGGCCCCAGAACAACGTGGCCATAGTAAACCACGTGCGACCGACCCAGCACGAAGACCCCGCGCTACAATTGATCAGGGAATGTTTTAGCATTGAATCGCTAGGAATTGAGCCACGCAGGCTAAAGTCGGACCCAGATCAGCGCGCCCTAGCAATATTAAAAAAAACCTGTAATAAAATTAGCAGAGACAGGTACGAAGCTGGCCTATTATGGCGAAAGGACGATGAGGTAATGGCCGAACAACAAAAAACAGGCTCTCAGTCGTCTACACAACTTAGAAACTAAATTAAATAAAAACATTGAACTAAAAACCGAATATACGAAACAAATAGACCACCTCATCCAGGCTAAATTATGCAGAGCGGGTCGACACCCCGGCCACGTCACCACGCACATGGTACCTACCCCATTAAATGGGGAAGAAATGGGGCCCATTTCTCGGTGGTACACCCACAAAAGGGAAAAGTGCGTTTGGTGTTCGATGCAGCGGCCAAGTACGGGGGCAAAAGCCTAAACGACGCTCTCTTAGCGGGTCCAAATTTGCTCCAGTCGTTGTTCGGTGTACTAATTAGGTTCAGAGGTCGGATAGCGGTAGAAGCCGACATAAAAGAAATGTTTTTACAAATAAAAATAGTCGAGTCAGACCGTGATAGCCTGCGAATTTTATTGAGGGGCGAAGACCGGGAGGGACCCCCACAAGAATACAGAATGACGTCATTGATATTCGGAGCGGCGTCGACACACTGTACCGCCATATGCGTTAAGAATAAAAACGCAGAAGATCACGGTCTGGAAAACCCAGAGGTCGCGCAAGCCACGGTTCGCAATTACTACATGGACGATTACTTAGGTTCGTTCGACGACGCTAACAAGACGAAACAAGTAACCGACAGCTTGCTACCTACGGATGGGAGGGATACGAACTACGGATAGTAGGCCAAATGTATGCAGATGTCAGAAAACGGCGTGCCAATAAAAAGAAAGAAATGTGGACGAGCTGTCAAAGTTACGAGTTGTTAAGAATAGTTTTACCGGTCGATTTCGGTCGGTTTTCTCTACGTGATTACTAAAAACTTTACTTATTGTGCACTAGTGTTTGCCCGCGGCTTCGCTTGCGTTATTTATTAATTTAGAATTTGAGAAACAATACGGATCGTGTAAGTGGCGCCATCTGGAATATGAACGTAATTGTTTTCTCGGCAACAGCTCTCTTCTGTTATTCGGGATGAAAGATACCCTATATCCGTCTCTATACTCCTGACAACGTAGAGTCATGTGTTCAACAATGAAACACTAAAAATTCATAGTGTCATACACCTTTTGTTTCTGAAGATATAACTCTAATTTTTTACAGGTATGTAGGAAATTTTATTGGGTACCGGATGTCGTTTATATTTTTTATAAATTAAAGTGTAATCAATCAGCAAAAAATAAAAACTTAGAAATGGGTAATGTGGTGTTACACACGTGTCAACAAATCTCCTGCGATCACAGCAATCTTCTAGCAGTGTGTCAAGCTTATCACGAGAAAAAACAGTAGCTCAACATTTCCTTCAAGAACTGTAAAACAAGAGACGTAGATGTGCGGGATGTTACAATATACATCGTCAGAATGGTGAAACACTGGCATGGCTGCCACTAATAAGGCGCGTTGTGTTCTACGCGCGCCTCAAAGAGCGTCAGCATAATGACGGGACCCCCTCTAGAGGGCCAAAGCCTGCCGGGGTCGCGGAACTTATCTCATTACCGTGACCCCGGAACATAAAGGGCTATAGAAGGACACCGTGGACTTTAGTCAGTACAAGTCTGACAGTCGCTCCCGCCCTGCCCGGAGTGGGAGGACTCATTTGATGATTTTACCACGCTAAAAAAAATAAAAAAAGGCTGCCACTAATAAGGCAAAGTTTCGAAGATTTACAATACGTGTTTTAACTGGGACAAGTGAACAATCGTAAATAATTGTGTACATAGGCATTAGTGAATATAGTGAAGTGATAATAGTGTACTGATAAAAGACAGTAATAAGAATGTATCCTCTAGTCCACTATGCTAAGTGGACTTCGTTTAATCTTATTATTTATTTATTTGATTTCTTATAGAATTTCTTTTTGAATTCTCTTTAGAATTCATTTTATCTTATTCATTTTGACTTCATAAGTATAGAATCCTTTTTGGTCTGTCTCAGCTGAGCCACCGAAGAGGAAAGAACACTAGAAAAATTTGGCACATTTGTTCAGACGCTGATATAGACTAACATATTATTATACGAAAACTGGGCAGTTCTGATAATATTACATACATACGGGTCGAATTGATAACCTCCTTTTTTTGAAGTCGGTAAAAAAAAAGACCGAAGCCTTCAAGATCTAACTTTTGTAAAGTGTCTCATTTCCGTTGCCCGTGGTCCCAGCCCCCATTATTATTTCCTTTGACACAAATCGTTACGCATTCAGGGGTGCGTCATGCGTCACCAGCAAAGCAAGGCACGTGAGTACAAGAAATAAAAAGAGGACGCGCCGTCGCGTCGGTCAACCCGGTCCGTCGTAGCTTCTGAACATTCATTCAATTATTTTGTGACATTAGAAGATTTATTATGTTCTGAGGTTATGCCAACATCAATAGATATGTTTTAGACCGCGACGCTATTAGCTAAAACACCAGTTTTTCAAAATTCTGACGATTCGGTAGCAGAGAAAAAATATAAGCCTTCATTACAAAGTAGTTTATCAGATTATAGCAAGCAGTCGGAAACGAAACCACCAATAAACGAAAAAGTAAAATAAATAAAACCAGAACTACACAAAAAACCTAGTAAAAAGATAAAGAACCTTGAAAAATATAGTAGACTTACCCGTCGATCCCCTCTAAGGGCCGAAACTGCGTTGAGCGGATGTCCGCGCGGTTCGATACAAATAAGTAAGCGCAGGTCCCGCGACGGAGCATTTTTGTATAGAACCGCGCGGGCATCGCACTTCCGGCCCTAAGGGGTAGCAAACAATCGGAAGGGCACTGACTGCGGCCTTGTCGGGTGCCCTAGTCGCGATCGGCTGTCGTCCTACTAATCCTACCCCACTGTCCACAGCAACACAACTGTTGTGGTTGGGTGTCTCAACCCTTTCGAGCCAGACCAATTAGGACCCTGTCGCACATTGAGTTAGCCGACAGGCAAAAGCTAGCTTAGGGCACACCTAGGCACTCACCACCCTGTCTATACCCGACAGGGCGGGTACACATCCCCGGGCACACCCACCCGGTGGAGATAAAATTAGTGGCCCTTCAAGCCGGACAACAAATATTGAACTACCGAATTTGTTTGTAACTTTCTTCTCGGTAGTTATCACTACGAAAGTTACGCGGGTGGGTTTAAGTTTTTAGTGAGTATGTTTATTTGTCATCTAACAAAGATGTCGGACAAACTCCTGGAGTTAGTCAAAAAAATATTAGTAAATGACCCATACTTCGCAAAGAAGTATGGGCAGGAGGTGCTGGCTCTCCAGCAGCCCTCCCCCCTCTCTGGCTTCAGAGTCCCCGACCCCCACGGAAGAGGATTCTCCCCTCTCACCAGAAGACATCGAAGCATCCCCGATGGACGTAGCCCTCCCTCTCGGAACCAGAGTGCTCCAGCGGTATGGAGCTTTCCGACGAGGACTACCAGATGTTACTAAGTGACGAGTCTCCGGAACGCAGCGCCTGCGTATTTGTGTCGTCAGCTGCTCCCGCATCGGCGGTCCGAGCTGGGCCCTCTTCGGTGGCCCTAGTGAGGCCGTCTTGGGCGACTGAAGCGGGCCATCTTGGTCGACCAAAGCGGTACCACCTAGAGATGTGCCGTTGCCGGCAATATTGCCCAAGGTGGGAATATATGTGGAAAGATTGCCGGCAATATTGCCGGGAGTGGAAATATTTGGGAAAATTGCTTAATTTTAAGTCAAAGTGAGTGCGAAAACTATGTAACACACTTAAAATAAGCATTTACAGATCATGGTATACATTATTTACAAAAAAAAAATTTTTTTTTGTAAAATTTCCAAAATTGCCGGCAATTTTGGCAATATTCCCGGTATTTTACCGGCAATATTGCCCATTGTTGCCGCACACGACTGTGAATATAAGAAATTACACATACATTTTAAGATAAGAATTGACGATCATTGTATATTGAATAAATATTGAATAAAAAGGCATAAATTCGAATAATTTATTTTAATGTTGTTGTTTAATCTAGTCAACGAATGCTCAAAGCATAGAGGGAAATTCTAGAAACACATTTTTTACAACGTAACTTTGTTTGGACTAGTTAGGAGGTAAACCTATCAAAACCATGAGCTCTGGGGGGGGGGGGGTTGAAGGTACCATTTTTTGGTGTTTCGCTTACATCTCGGAAAACCATGCGTTCTAGCAGCATAGCGTGTGTGAACAAAATAAAAAACTAAATCAATTTTCCGTAAGTTTTACTCAGTAAGTATTTCAATATCTTGTAAGTTTTCGAGTTTTCATAGTTTTCGAGGTATCCCCTTTTGAAAGTCTGTAATTTAGGGGAAAAAACATTTTTAGTTTCGCGCATTTGGAAAGTTGTATTTGATATCGCCATAGATCCAGAAAGCAGTAGCAGTTGATTCAGACCCTCCCTTCACCACCTGCGATGAACAGAGCCAGCATGCTGCATCTTGAGGTGATATGGGCCTCCAGATCTTTATCTGGAGGCCCACGGACATTGAGAGAGACCCCTTCGGGTATCTCTCAATGTCCACCAGGTATAATTAGTTCTTAAATTCGGTGACCACCATCAAGCTTGATATGTCTTGTCTTCCCCCACCGAGGGAGCAGTAAAAATTAGCTTAGAAACTCATTTAAATTATACTAGGTACTTACAGACTAGGTAGGACTGTACTATGTAGGACGAAATCCGCACCCATATGAGATGCGGAAAAACTATCTTTGGGGCTGCCTCCACGAGCGAGAGAATCGCGGCGATATTATCGCCGTGCCACGTTTTTCTATACACTCTCTATGGAACCGTCTCCACACGGCGATATTATCGCCGCGATGCGACGAGTGGCAACGAGCGCGCAAAACGTCATTACATCGTCGCTAGCCCGCCGCGACTAGCAACGCGACCGCCGCGCGCTCGCGGCGCTCTCGCGACGAGCGCGCGGCGGGCGCGCTGTCAAACGCAGCGTCATTTCAGCATTGCCTCTCGATAAGCGAACTTGGCAACGTGACGTCAAGGAAACGCGGCGATACCGTTACGAGTCGCCGCGGAATCGCCGCGATACCGTAACGACTCGCGACGATACGCGGCGGAATTATCGCTCGTTCGTGGAGATTATCCGACGATATAAGGGCGGACTCGTCGCGATTCTCTCGCTCGTGGAGGCAGCCCCTTTGGAAACTTTACTTCTTTTTTGTTGTAAACAATTTTCGTATACCTAGGTAGGTATTAATTTTTGGTCAAGTGTGAGTTGCCCACAAAAATACACGGAGGAGTAGGTACTACAGGGAGAGCCTGAAAAGACTGCTGCTGCTTTCTGGATTTATGGCAATATTAAATAAGACTTTCCGAATGCAAAAAGGTAAATATGGTTTTTTGAACACTATACAAGATATCGAAATGGTTACTAAATAAAACTTATAGGAAATTTATTCAGCCTTTGTTTTATTCATACAAACCATGCCGCTAGGAGGCATGGTTTCCGAGTTATAAGTGAAAAATCAAAAAATGGAACCTTTAAACCCCCCTCCCCCACAGCTCAAGGACTAGTGGCGGGGACTTTTGATAATTATATTCACCTCCTAACTAGTTCAAACAAAGTAACGTAGTCCAAAATCGTGTTCCAAGAATTTCCCTCTATAACTGTTCGTTGAGTGGGCTACTCGTTTTTCATGCAAAATCACATAGCAAAAACAACGAGTATAAGTACCTATACAATATGGAAGTATAAATCTCTGTCAAAACTACAAATAATCAACAAAAATAACATTATTTTAATGCATTTGTTTCGGTAATTCTTACATAATCAGTAAATCACCGTTTAGAGTAACAACTTAGTAGTTTTTATAAGGCGGACTTAATGCCGCAACGTATTATCTACAGTAATATAAACTGCACCTGCAGTAATAATAAAATATACTGGTGTTATTTGACTGGCAACTTTGGCAATATTGCCAAAGTTGCCGGCAATTTTGGTATTTTACCGGCAGTGGCAATATTGGGAATATTGCCGGCAGTGGGAATATTGCCATCAGGCACATCTCTAGTACCACCATTTCGGGCATCCGAAGTGAGACCCTCTTGGGAAGCCGAAGCGGGGCCATCTTGGGCGACGATGCCGTGGCGGGTCCATCATGGGCGTGCGATGCGGGGGACGGCGACGCCGTTCAGATGCCGGGCGAAGTAGGGCCGGTGGCACTGTCACCGATCCCTAGCGAGGACATCTTCGGTCGAGAGGACTTAGAAGGTGAATTTTGTACATTTTGTTTTCTAATGCTGGGTATAGGTCACCCTCCTGCTATTTCTAAGCTTCATGCGTCCATCAAATAAATGTTTTTTGTTTCAGATGAAATACGAGAACGCGAGCTCAGAGTTGACACGCCCTTCGACGATACTGTTAATAACTCACCGAGTTCGCTAGACAGTGACCCCAGTCGCCTGTCGACGTCGGTGAGCTTGGGAACAGTATGCGAAACCCCAAAGAAGAGGGGATACTTCCCTAAGGAGTACACATCTTTAGAGGGGGAGTGATCCTACTTCTCTGATGAGATTTTATCAACACACACACACAAACATATTTACACACACGCATAAAGGCACACTTATACACCTCTTATCATGCTTATAGTTATTGTTTTTTTGGAAATTGGTGCGGAAGTGTAAATCCACAGCTCACCCAATAAACAAACGCACTGGGATTGGTAAATATCATACTACACAATACATAAGCTGTATAAACACGATTATAAAGTAATATGTATAAATCTTTACAAGGACTCGTGCACGAGGGTTTTTAGTGGAAGAAGACCACTTCCCAGTACATTCCAGCTCAAAAAGAGTCGCTGCTGGCTCTGCGCTCGAAAAAAGATCGAAGTACGAACCGTCTGGCAATGCATGCAGCGCCAGGTAAATCTGTGCCTGAAGGAGTGTTTTCGCGCCTACCACAAGCAGGAAGCTACTGCACTGCGTTAAGTAGTGCCTTGTGCCTAGCCGCACCGTTCACCGCTGGCGCCAGTGTTGCCGTTTTAGCGACTTTGTCGCTAGATCTAGCGGATTTTGGATGTGCTTAGCGACTTTTTTATTCGATCTAGCGACTAAAATAAATTTAGTGACTTTTAGCGACTTTTTGTATGCAGCGCTGACTACCAATACCAACCTCCAGTAGTGTACTGAAATTAAAATAAGAAGCGATCTTTTCTAAAATAAAGAAATATTTTAGTACAAATTTGAATGTAGTTACTAGCAACACTACGATTGATACACTTGCTATTGGTTTTTCGGGAAAGAAATCCCGTACCAGAATGACGTTCGATCTTGAGGTTCAATCGGTTTGATGCCTCTCACTCTATCAAACGATCCATATATCGCTTTATTTCTCTTTCATTTCATTCATTGATCATTCACCACCGTTTAGAGAAAGGAAAGAATAACCAGTTTCTATGTTACGTTTTCGCAAAACAAACCTGTTTTTCAAAGTGTAAATAGTGTCTTTGTTCAATTGACGTAATTTGTTTTATTATTGTATTTGTACAGAATCTTATAATTGTTGAAATGGAAATTCCTTTAAAAAAGAAGACTTATGCTCAAAAGTATAGACCAGAATGGGAACAACAAGAAGAGTTCAAAATGTGGTTAAAACCTGTTATGACTGATTCAACTAAAGCCTTATGTTCGTTTTGTCACAGTGAACTATTCGCAAAATTAAATGATCTAAGGAAACAATTTGGTTGGGATTGGGACTGATAACGCTGCAGTAATGACAGGGTGTCACAACAGTGTATACGAAATACTCAAGAGGCAATACAATCTACCCAATTTAATCCTAATAAGATGCATCTGTCATTCTCTACAATTAGCCGTCAGTCACGCGTCACAGCACTCTATTCCACAACATATTGAATTTATGATAAGAGAAACCTATAAGTGGTTTTCAAACTTTTCAACCTCATCAAAGCGCCAGCATGAGTACAAGGAGCTATACAGCCTAATTAACTGCGGCGACGAACCTCTTAAAATTCTCAAAGTTTGTGACACTCGCTGGCTGTCTATAGAACCAACTGTTGTCAGAATTTTGAAACAGTGGGAAGAGCTTAAGTTACATTTTTCACTAACTAAAGATAAATGCCACACTGCAGATTTATTGAGTGGAATGTACAGAGACGAAGCTAATCGCTTACATTTCATATACCTGAAAAGTATTCTAAATGATGTGCAAACGGGAATCAAGATCTTCGAAGGAGAGAATACAGATCCTGTCAAATTATTATTCTCATTGATGAATTTATTTCGATCAGTCTGTAACAGGATATTGATACCGAACTCCGCAACAACTGAAAAAGATTATTTGACCCTTGAAATTGATAACCATCTAAACCCAGTACCTCATCTGGGATACATGTTTGAGTCTCACGTTGCTAAAGCCAATTTACCATCCCAAACAGTTGCAACAATTAGAAAAAGATGTATTGATTTTACCGTGCGTTTGGCAAAAGAAATTCAAAATCGTTTACTGTTCACGCGCGAACGCACCCATAACGCGGGGAGGCGAGGCGCGGGACGGCAACGCTGCTCGCCATTCGCCGCCGCGCCGCCCGGCGCGCGGCCGGCGGCCGAACATTCCATCTACAAGAGGTGACTCGTCAACATTGCGAGCGAGCGGGGCGTTCCGCCATTTTATAATACCAATCTAATGTAGTTTTTAACAATTTGTCATCCTTCATTCATCTTCATTAAACCATCATCATTAAAAATACAGTCCACTTATTATTGAAGAGACCCAGCCCAAACATTTACCCAGTAATTACATAACCTTACAAAAAATGACACAATTATCTGTAGATAACACTTTTAAACAGTTAAAAGATAACTCAATCGCTGAACTCGCTGTGGAATTAGGTTTTGAAGAGGAAAAAATTGAAAACATTTTAAAACAATGGCACAGTGTTCATATTGTGAAAAATGGGACATCATGACAGCAGATACTGTACAATTTTGGGCTCATGTATTAAAATACGAGGACGCTGCAGGTTTCAATACTTACAAAGACATAGCAGATTTAGCCATCACAGTCCTGTCGTTGCCACATTCCAATGCAGAAGTGGAACGAATGTTCAGTCAAATGAATATTATAAAGAACAAACTGAGGAACAGACTGGCTTCAACCACATTAAACTCCATACTTCTTATAAGGAATCAGTTAAAGATTTTAAAACAAAATTGCCATAGCTATGTCTTGCCAGATGATGTCCTGTACAAAATCACTAAAACCATTAAAAAACCAAGTGCTTCTACAGTGGAACCATCAACTTCTGCTGCTTCAGCGCCATTAGAAGTTGTCGAAGTCGAAAATGACGCAATAGATGACAAAGTTTTTGCTTGTTTAAACCTGATTAATTGATTATTATGATTAAATGCTTGATTATATAAACTTGCTTTTATTTACATCATATTTTGTTACCATGGAATATTTTGAAATATTTAGCGATTTCTAGCGGATTTTTTAGTCATTTTTTTTCCAAATCTAGGGACTATTGCATCGCGGTCTGGGGACTTTCTTTTTTCCTAAGCGGCAACACTGGCTGGCGCTGCATGTTCGAACGTTCTCAAAGCCGCTCCGTCGTAGAGTCCAGCAACAAGATATCTTATAGAGAATAGCATAGCCGGTCTCCTGGTCTGTCAGCTGGAACAATTTTATTTCGTCGTATGTTCAACGTGCAGTATTAATTGTACCTACGTCTTTTCAGGAGGCTTATTCATATTTGAATATTAAAATTTTTAAATGGATCTGAAATAATTAATCTATGCCTTACTACATAACAAAGTTTTCGTTAGCCATCTCAGATATTTTCCACATTTTGTTGATTTTAATTCGGTTTCATTCATTGAAAAGTTCCTTCAATTTCTCAAAGATTCCGGCATCAGGGGCGAAATATAATTATAATAAATTATAATATAATGTAATATTCCACAACAATCACACAACGCCATCTAGTCCCAAGCTAAGCAGAGCTTGTGTTATGGGTACTAGACAACTGATAAACATACTTATATATTTCTAAATACATACATATTATAGATAAATTACACCCAGACACAGAACAAATGATCATGCTCATCACACAAACATTTGTCCTGGGTGGGAATCGAACCCACAACCTCCGGCATAGCAGTCAGGGTCACTAACCACTAGACCAACAGGCCAGTCAAATTAAAAACTTGATTATGACTACGTGTTTAAATAAAACACGTAGTCATAATCAAGTTTTTCATATCACACATATCAGTTTTCAGTTTTTAATTGGAGGTAGTTGACTAAGGTAGACACAAAAAATATAGATCTTATACAAAAATCAAATTAAATTTAATAGATATTATACATAATTTTTTATGAATAACAGTTGTTAATAGTTACTACCCGCCTGTTTTGTGTTTTTCCATAACTGAACTCATCACAAAACTAAAAACCAATGGAGTCACTAAAGGAGTCAATGTCCGAATTGATGGCACAATTCCATGACAGAATGGCAAAGTTTGAGGCTGATCTGTCAAAAACGTCACCCAACTCTTCACCCAGTAGCAGCTCGGTCGACCTTGCAGCAGAGTTTGCAGCCTTCAAGAGGCTTGTTTTGGATGTTCTTGATTGTCTTCAGCGTCAGATGGAGTCCCTTGCCAAGGATGTTGACGCACTGGAGATGAGGGGCCGCCGGAAAATGCTTCTTGTCTGTAGCATGCGCACCAAAGCCGAAATAGCAGGGGTGGCGTTCTGCTACTAGGGAACACAACGATGACGATTAAAATACGATGTTCAAAAACTCCACAGAATGTCAATAGCAAATACAGTGCATACACGTACCTTGGACTGCTACGACACACGCTGAGCCTTCCACCTCCGATGGTTCCAAGGGCAGGAACACAGGAATTCCGGGATGCGAGTCTGAGAGTCACGCGCGCAGAAGAAAGAACACGATGATTTGTCCAGGATTCGGACAGGAGAACGATGAGCGCGAAAGGAGATGTTCTCACACACGGCTTTTTCGAAAAGTAACTGTCTTAGCTCCAACTTCTTACGAGTCACGGTATGCACCACAGACTATAGACGGTCCGCGTTTTGTTATTGCAAACCGATGGAGCGTTGAACATCGATTACTAGAATTATTAGAATTACGTTTAGTTTTGTACGATGACGGAACATCCCGCCCACCAAAATGGCTATGGCATTTTCTGGTTAAAGAACGATAAAATTATAACATTAACTAATAAGAACGATAAATTAAATTAAACTAACATTGAAAGATAAATTTAAGTTATGTTGAGAATTGAGTTAAACGATTCAAGCTATGGGCAATGGACATAGCTTCACCAACGGTCGTTGTATTATATGATTAGTTGCGGTTTTAACAACTGCGATCCGAACTACCCCATCAGATCCAGGTAGAAGATCCACTACACGAGCAAGAGGCCAATGTAATGGCGCACGATTGTCGTCCTTGATTATTACCATCGAACCTACTTGTAATGGTTTGGAATCTTTGGTCCATTTGGCACGTTGCATTAAAGAGTTGAGATATTCGTTTTTCCATCTAGACCAGAAATTCTGATGAAATGATTGTAACAGCTGCCACCGGTGAAGCCGATTAGTATTGACTTGTGATAGATCTTCATCAGGGACAGCGGTTAAAGGTTCTAATGTGAGGAAATGACCTGGGGTCAGAGCTGTTAGATCGTTAGGATCTGAGCTAATCGCGTACAACGGTCGAGAATTCATAACGGCTTCGATTTGAGTGAACAGAGTTGTGAGTTCTTCAAAAGTAAGGACTTGATCACCGACGATACGTAACAAATGAGATTTAGCTGCCTTAATTTGAATTTCCCACACTCCGCCGAAGTGTGGAGCCGAAGGAGGATTAAATTTAAAAGTTATTTTTTCTGCACTAGATGCATGTTGCATTAGAGTCGCTAATTGATTGCTAGCACCTACAAAATTAGTCCCACAATCTGCGTGTATTTCATTGCAGCGACCACGTCGCGCCACAAAACGTCGTAATGCTGCGATAAAACCGTCGGAACTTAAAGTAGAAACCACTTCAAGGTGCACTGCTTTGGTAGCAAGACAGACAAACAAACAAAGGTATGCCTTGTCTATCTTAGCGCCACGGTGTGGACCTAGCTTTATACGAAATGGGCCACCGAAATCAACGCCTACGATGGAGAACGGTTTGACTTGATTTACGCGATACGCGGGCAGATCGCTCATAAACGGTTGAAGCGGTTGCGGATTAGTACGGTAGCATCGAATGCATTTTGATAAGCATTGACGTATAACACGCTTAGCAGAGAGAATCCAAAATTGTTGTAAAAGTAGAAAGTGTGTCGTGTTTATACCTGGATGTAGATAGTTACGATGTATAAAATCTATAATTAAAAACGATAATGGATGATCTGACGGTAAAAAGGCTGGATGCTTATGTTCGTATTCTAAGCCTGCTCGCGATATTCTACCGCCCACCCTGAGTATTCCTCGACTATCGATAAACGGGTTTAGTTTACGAAAATGTTTAGGTATAGATTTCTTAGAGTTTAAGTTTAAAATGATTCCAGAAAATGTTGTCTGTTGTACATGTTTGACTAAATGCATTAACGAATTATGTCGCTCAATGTTATTTAAGAATTTGCAACGATTTGCTGATGCTGGATTACGGCAATTTGTAATGAAACGATGAACAAACGTAAGTATGTTTACTATCTTTTGTAAAGATGAGAACCGGTTTATTAAAGATTCTATAATTGATTCCGTCTGAGACTCATTATTTGTGCAAGTAGTTAAAGTCACCGTTTTCCGAGCCTCAGCTTGCACGGCTGACTCATCATCGCTAGTGAGCTGTGCTGGCTGTGCTGGACGACTAGTGGAATTGGTCGGCCAATTAGTTATATCATTCGATAGCCACCAGGGCCCCGCCCACCATAACGAGTTAACTAGAATTTCACTCGGAAATTGACCGCGCGAGCAGATATCTGCGGGGTTGTCGCCGGAGGACACATGATGCCAGCATTCCATGGGTGTTATATCCTGGATATGACTGACGCGATTAGCGACAAACGTAGCCCAGCGCGAGAAGGGCGAACGTAACCATGATAGAACGATGGTTGAGTCAGACCAGAGAAAAACGTTATCGATTTTAATTTGAGAAAGATAGATGTCACGTACGTATTTATATAGGTCGGAAAGGAGAACTGCAGCGCACAATTCGAGGCGTGGCAGTGATATGCGTTTTAACGGAACCACGCGAGCTTTAGAGCATACGAGGGAAACGTTTATGTGATCAGCCTGGACCACTCGTAGATACACTACTGCTCCGTATGCAATCTCAGAACTGTCACAGAAGCCGTGGATTTCGTATGACTTAGCATCTGGATAGGTCAATCTACGAGGAATTCTGAATTGAGCTAGTTCCGGTAGTTGGTCACGATAAGTGTTCCACGTTCGAATGACGTCATCAGGTGGAGTTTGATCCCAGCCTATGCCGAGAACCCATAGTTTTTGTATCAGACATTTCGCTTGGATGGTGATTGGTGAAAGAAAGCCCAATGGATCGAAGATCCGAGCTGTTTCGCTTAAAATTGAGCGTTTCGTACAACGCCGGTCAGAAGATTCTATAGCGAAGTTAAAAGTATCTGAGGATGGATCCCACTGAAGACCTAATACTTTCAGGGTAGACGTTTCCGTGGTGTCGAATGACACTGCACCAGCTAAGCAATCTTCACTAGGAAGATCCGATAGAAGTGGAGGATGATTACTAACCCACTTTCGTAAATGAAATTGACCACGTTTGAATAGAGCGATAATTTGCGATTTGGCCTCCTGAGCAGTTTCTAATGTTGGAAATCCAGTAGCCACGTCATCAATGTATACTTGAGTTAGAAGAACTTGTCTTGCCAGCGGATACGAGTCTCCTTCGTCTTCTGCGAGTTGTCTCACAGTTCGACACGCGAGGTATGGAGATGACGCTAAACCATACGTGACCGTATTTAAACGGTATTCTTGTAGGGGCTCGCTAGGCGAGGTCCGCCAGAAAATGCGTTGATAGTCGCGGTGGTCTGAGGACAAGACAATTTGGCGATACATTTGACGGGCATCTGCCATAAAAACGATGTTAGGTTCCCTGAACCGTAAAAGTAGTTCAAAAATATTTGGTTGTAATTTTGGACCGATAAGTTGTGTATCATTCAAGGAACGCGAATGGAGATCTTTAGCTGACGCGTCAAATACGACGCGTAGACGTGTGCTAACTGAATGAGGACGTAAGACGCAATGATGGGGGATGTAGTATTTTCCTTGACCTAGGTCCGCGGACGGTACAAGTGACATATGACCGGATTCGAGGTAATCTGACATGAATTCAGAATACTGACTACGTAAATCAGGATCGCGAGATAATCTACGCTCGATAGCGTAAAATCGGCGTAAAGCTACTTCACGAGAGCCTTCAAAAGTAGGTTCTGTATCATTTTTGAAAGGAATTCTAACAACATAACGCCCTGTTTGATCACGTGAATGAGTAGAAATAAAGATTTGTTCACAGAGCGACTCGTCTGGACTCAATGAAGACGAATTCGGCAACGAATCAATTTCCCAAAAACGTTGAACAATTGAATTTAGATCGCTATCACTGCTAGGTATCGCAGATAGTTGAAGTAAAGAAGCTGATGATAAAGACGTCTTACCTAGAAGAAGCCACCCATAAATTGAATTAAATGCGGTAGGTTGATTGTAGCCTCCTTTAATGCGTTGGTTAAGAATAGATTCAACGAAGACATCTGCAGCTAATAACATATCAATGGGCCCAGGAATGTCGAATCCTGGATCGGCCAGCGCCAACGATTTTATATGTGACCACCCCGATGTGTTTAACTGAGCGATAGGTTGGTCGCCACATATTTTCTTGATCACGTGCATGTTTAGTTTGTAATAAACACGCGTACTCGTGCCTACTGAACAAGTGACATCACCAGCAATAGATGCCATAGCTTCCCCGAGTCCACTGACCTTGGTATCAGCCTTAGCGGGAGTGAACCCTAAACTCTTAACAGCAGATTCGGTAATAAAATTGCTCTGACTCCCGGTGTCGAACAATGCACGAAAAGATTGCATATTGCCTGAAGCGTCCCTAACCTGAACAATAGCAGTAGCCAGCAGCACAGTAGTATTTGACTGAGACCTTGAGATCAAAGACGAGACAGTTGGATTCGGTTCTTGCGGCTGAGGTCTCTCGCGGTGAAGTAACGTGTGGTGTTTACGCTTGCATGTACGGCATGTAAATATCGATTTGCAATCTTTAAGTTGGTGGGATGACTTTAAACAATTATAACACCATTTTTTCTCGTTAGCTACGTTCATACGTTCGTCCACCGATTTTTGAAGAAATGTAGGACAAGACGTTATTGAATGTGATTCATCACAATAAGCACATTTACTCGGTTGTGTAATTTGTTTAGCATCACCAGTAGCAGCAAGTACTGTAGCAGCGGGGGCGCGTCGAGATTGAGACGACACAACCGCGGGCGCAGTCTGGTTCGATTTAAGTTTGGAAGTAGCGGTAAAGTGTGTACCACGTATAAGAGCTTCTGACTTGGCACGCAAAAATGATTTTACTTGATCAAAGGATGGTATTTCTACATCGGAATATTTCTCTTCAAGACTTTGGCGTACATCTGGATCTATTTTAGATAACATATGGTAAACCAAAACAAAGTCCCAATGTTGGACCGGGAAATCGAGTGTCTTTAAAATGCATAAATTCTCTTCTAAAAGATCTAGTGAAGTTTGGAATTTATTCGCATCATTATGTTTAAAATCTATGTTTAAAACCTCACGCCAACAAATAAAAGATAAGTTGCGTTTAGACTTGTAACGATTAACTAATGTTTGATATGCATCGTGATAATGGTCTTGAGTCTTAGGGAACGTTTTCACTACCGTTAATGCTTCACCACTAAGGGAAGAAACCAAATAATGAAACTTTTCAGTGTCCGTAAGTGTAGTAGAATTATGTATTAAAGCGTTAAATGTATCATAGTATTCGGGCCATTGTTTGATGTTACCTGAGAAACTAGGAAGTACTATTTTTGGTAATCTAATATTAGACGAAGAGTTTGTATTTTGCGATTTATTTATTTATTTATTTATTTATTTATTTTATTGGTTTACCTACAATTGTTACATCCATACATACTTAAATAGAACACATAACATTAATACTAGATGTACAATATTAAGCGGTAAACACTACATGCAAAAATAACAAAACAAAAAGAATATAAGGAAAGATCGGAAACAATTTTTTAATACTATGTTAGATAACAAGAATACATGCCAAAGTAAATGTGATTGTGATTACAAGTGATTTTAGATTACATAATTGGAGTTAAGACTGTCGTAGACAATAAATATATACTAATTTATTGTAAGAAACAACTGATGCTTAAAATACTGAAGGGAAGAGCCATAGATATCAATTTTACCGAATTTATTATGTAGTCGACTAAGCCTAGGGATTGCAGAGTTACGACCTGAAACAGTTCTGCGAAACGGTGGATACAGGAGATCAATGGAATTTCTAGGATAATAGTGCGGAATATGGAATTTAAATTTATTTAGTAGTTGAGGAGAATCAATCTTGCTGTGTAGAATTTTATATAAAAATATTAAATCAATAACATCTCTTCGTTTTTCAAGGGATACCATATTAAAGGTGCTTAAACGTTTTGTGTAACTAGGGATTTTGCGTTTCACAGTTGAGTATGCTAAATGATTTAAAAATCGTTTCTGGATGCGTTCAATCCTCAGGCTGTGGGTTGAGTAGTGTGGTCGCCAAGCAACAACACAATACTCGAGCAAACTACGGACGAGGCAATTATAAAGATAAATTTTTGTTTCTGGCCTACGAAAAGATTTTGCGTTCCGAATGATAAATCCTAGTGACTTTGATGCCTTTTTTATGACGTTATCTACGTGTGGGATAAAAGTTATTTTTGCATCCAAAAACACCCCCAGATCTTTTACAACATCAGTTTTGCAGAGACACAAACCATTCATCTTATAGTCAGTTTTGATAGGGTTCGATTTTCGTGTAAATGTGATTTGGGAGCATTTTTTTACATTCAGTTCCATATCATTGTTAATGCACCATTCCATAAGTCTATCTATATCCTCCTGGAGCAATAATGTGTCAGATTGCGATCTTATAATTCGGGCCATCTTCAAATCATCGGCAAACAAATAAGGTTTTGAGTTCACAAAGCAATCAGGGAGGTCGTTTATAAAAGCGTTAAATAGAATAGGTCCCAAATGCGTTCCTTGCGGGACACCAGAGGTTGCTCTAAAGGTGTTCGATTTGTATCCATTGGCAACCACGTAAAAGGATCTTTCTGATAGATAGGAGCTTAGCCATTTAAGAAAAGCTCCCGCAAATCCGTACACAGCTAGTTTTTGAATGAGCACTTCGTGGGATACTTTGTCGAAGGCCTTGCTGAAATCAGTGTAGATAACATCTACCTGGTTATTACAGTCTACAGCGTCTACTACGTCTTCGACAAAAGACACCAAATTGCTACACGTTGATCTACCAGCCGTGAATCCGTGCTGAGCGTCAGAAATATATTTCTTAAGGAAGCTTTGAATATAAGGACAGATGACTGCCTCAAAAACCTTTGCCAATGTTGGAAGTATTGAGATTGGCCTATAGTTGCTAACTACGCTTTCGGATTCATCTTTGTGTATTGGGACTACTTTAGCAATTTTCCAACGATCAGGAAATATCCCAACCTCGAGAGACTTATTAAAAATCATTTGTATGGGTGTTGTTAGCTCATCCGCACAAGATTTTACGAAAATTGCAGGAAGCTCATCACTGCCTGATCCCTTTGTAATGTCCAAGCCTTTAAAATGTTTTTTTACCTCACTCTTGGTAAGACGTACTCTAGAGAGACAATCAGAATTATGTATTACGTATTATATCGTTTTCTGTATTTCTCCTTTTCACGCAATAATTTCATTAGTTTTTTATTATACCAAGGGGGTTTTGTGTTAGTATTTTTAACGGTACTTATGGGGACAAATTTTTTAATTAACTGATTAATAACTTCATAGAAAATATCAAGCATATTATTAGGATCGTTAGTGTCAAAAAATAATTCCCGCCAATCGACTTTGCTCAGCTCTGCATTAATTTCCGAGTATTTGGCTTTTTTATAATTTAGTCTGCTAGTTAAGTTGGGTTTTAAATTATCAGTAGTAACAGATTTTAGGACAATTTCAAGAGGAGGATGATAGGGATCAATCTTAGTCAGACTACTTGAGGCTTCGATGACATCACAATCAGGCCTATCAACAAAAACCAAGTCTAGAATCTTATTTTTAACATTTAAAACGTTATTATATTGGGTGAGGTTATTGATATTTGTAAAATCAACTAGTTCTTGTCCCAATTTCGGTAAAGAGCATGGGCGGTAAGAATAAGTGGGAGAACTTTTTCTATTGTGCACTAAATTCCAGTCAATGTTACTCATATTAAAGTCGCCTATTAGAACAGTTCGGAAGTCGATTTTTTCAACTACGTGATTAAAGTTCTCAAAAAAATGTTCAAGTATTGGGCTTCGTACGGGTGGGGGCAAATATATTGCGCATATAGCTATTTTAAAATGTGATGACACCTGTACCGTCACCCACAAGTCCTCACACTTACTCTCCCAGTTCTGTTGTCTATCAGTCGTGAACCTTCTATCAATGGCAATTAAAACCCCACCTCCGTCCTTATTTTTATGGAAACCAGTTGTTTCCCTGTCTCTCCTGAAAACTTTGTATCTTTGATCAAAAAGTTCACTACTGAGAACACAACTATTGAGCCAAGTTTCTGTCAATACCAATGCATCGTAGTTAGCACATACTAAATTACAGTAAAATTCTTGAGATTTTGAACGCAGCCCACGGGTATTCTGATAGTAAATATTGAATGCTGCGAATTTCGTTTGTAAAATGTCAATAACATGCGTAAGGTAATATAAACCTAGACCATCAAGTCTAGAGAATCCTTATCTCTAATGACTTTAGTATCGGAATCGTCCGTTTTTCTCACAAAAATGCGCCCTCCTCTAATCCAAACATATTTGTATCCCTTTTCTTTAGCCTTTATACGCGTAGCCGCATGAAGTGCTTTATTGTTTACGCTTAAATGTTCGCTCACAAAGATAGGTGATTTCGCACCTTTGATTCCTGCATGAGTCGTGTTTAGCTTTTCACCCACAGGCTTCAATTTATTAAAAGTGATGACAGATGCCATGAAAGTGTCACGAAAACGGGGCGTATTAAATTGTACTACTATAGACTTTGGTCGCTCATTGTTGTTATTAGCCTTCATAACACGAGTGCAGTTAAGTATATTCTCTTCCTTGACATCGCATTTAATGGTAGTTCCTAATTGTTTGATAATTTCGATGAGGTTTTCGTTTTTGGTTTGGGGGACACATTGAATTTCAACATTTTTTGCGCGTGCATGTTGTTCGAGCGTATTGATTCGGTTTGTCATATCTTTAATCACTGTAGACATTTCACTGTTTTTATTCAGCAAATCTTTTACTTGTCCATCGATTTCTTTCTTCTCCTTGACTATATCATCGTATTGTTTACTCATGAATTCAACCGATTTCCTACATCCCGCTATTTCTTCTCGCATGGAGTTTAACTCTTGGTTTAATAGCATTTTCATATTTAAGTTCATCTTCTCTAGTAGACGATCCAATTGCGACTGCATCACCTCCTCTATGATGCCACGTACTCTTTCCTCTGCCACCGGAATGAAGCCTTCATCTGGGGGAGACTGCAGCGCTTGCCTCTTATTCGGTCGCATAGTAACATTCGTTTTGAAGTATACTTGAGCGCTATCAGCATTTTTTGCATCAGGTGTCTTTGGGTTACATGAAGAACAAATCCACGATGACGGGTCAGGCGGTGTATCGATTTCGAGGCAGTTGCAATGGAACATTTTCTCACAAACTGAACACCCCACGGAGCCCTTGCCGTTGTTAACACTCAGAGAGGAGCAGCAGCTCCACATTATTGGTATTGGTTCAGCCATTGCAACTAGAGTGTGTATGCTGGGTTAAAATAAATACTTATAATATTCTTTATTACAAGTAATATTCATATTTTTTAAATCGCACTCTAATAAAGGCTCAGTGCTAAAAGCGCACACTAATAAATGCCCTCGTTGAGTGAGGATGAGAAACAGCGGAACGTCGCGACCAAAAGGTCGTAAGCGCCGAGCAATCGGCGTCGCTTACGCGTTGTAACCGTAAGCTCTGTTATAATGTGTGGTTGGGTAGGTGATTAAAAATTTGCGGAATTAGTTATCGGTTTTGATTGATTACATTCTAATTAATCACACTTTGTTACAGGTTTGTCTACTCACTGATACAGTGTTCGTCCACTATCACTTGTCACTGTTTTTTACGTCCAAAGACTCACTTTTAACACCAAAATCAATTTGTTTCTGAGGAGCGTTTCTAACTACGTCTTGTTGTAACCGTACCGTACGGTGAGATAACCCATTTACCTGTGTTCTTTAATTATTCTAGGTCCTATGCACACTGAGTTTCTTAGCCACGGGATCATATCAGAGGATTGTTGGTGTAACACAACATTTGCCACAACGAACTGCAAGTCGTTGCATCAGGCAAGTTGTGGAGGCACTCAATAATCAAAATATCATCAGCAAATGGATAGTTTTCCCGCAAACTCGAGAGCAAAGATCTAGATTAAGACGATTGAGATGATGATGAAAGTGATTTTGTTAAACTGTGATAAATTGATCCTACTTGATAGTACATATCATCAAAACGTTCTTGCATCTCGTTATCAACATCTTCCGGGTCGTCTAAAATATCTAAAATAATTAAATGTGCTTGTTCGAAATTGTGTGCAATGGCCTTTATGTCTCGATAATACGATAAAAACAAGTCGTGCTTGGATGAGTCACTCAACGCTAACGTGCCAATCTCTAAGGCTTTAGCTAGCCGGTTGTAAGACATAGTACGCTTTCGACGTAATGATGGCAAATCCTGTGCTGTATATTCCTCCACATCGATAGACTTCGATTTAGATTTCTTTAACTTCCTAGTAGAATGTTTGCTGAGCAGCGACATTATGTGAAATGTTAAATAAAAAATGCGATAACACGTAAACAACAAAGATAAATACTCACTAGAATGAATAGGTACAGCTAACCGCACAAGTTTTGTTTAAATTTGTTATGACGCACCATACATGCGCGATACGAAACCTATGTGGAGCAGTGTACACGGTCGGCCGCTACCAAGAAATCGACGCCGATTACGAACGCTCAACCGTCGCGTATAATGTGAAGTTACCCACAATATAAAAAAAGCGAAAACGAACTTTTAATAATTTTGTAATTGAAATAGAAATATTTAGAATGGAATGGAAATGGTGAATTTGATACGGGTGGTAAGTAATTATCGTAAGCCGATGGAATTAAGCACCGATAGAACAGTGATTGCCTAATTAGATCCTACAATAATTACGATAAACGTGTGTGACAATAGATAATTCCTGTTCGATGGGGTACCTCTTGGAACGATTGTGATTTTACGTAGGTATAAACGGTTATTTATTTCAATGAGAAATGTTAATATAGCTCGGAATGCAGCCGGTAAACGTTTATTGTAATAGATTTGTTCTGTATACCAAGTTAAATGACGTTTCTAACCAGAAAATACCATGAACGTAATAAGATTAGGTGGAAAGGTCCCGGGTTTCGGCACCAAAACATGTAGCATGCGCACCAAAGCCGAAATAGCAGGGGTGGCGTTCTGCTACTAGGGAACACAACGATGACGATTAAAATACGATGTTCAAAAACTCCACAGAATGTCAATAGCAAATACAGTGCATACACGTACCTTGGACTGCTACGACACACGCTGAGCCTTCCACCTCCGATGGTTCCAAGGGCAGGAACACAGGAATTCCGGGATGCGAGTCTGAGAGTCACGCGCGCAGAAGAAAGAACACGATGATTTGTCCAGGATTCGGACAGGAGAACGATGAGCGCGAAAGGAGATGTTCTCACACACGGCTTTTTCGAAAAGTAACTGTCTTAGCTCCAACTTCTTACGAGTCACGGTATGCACCACAGACTATAGACGGTCCGCGTTTTGTTATTGCAAACCGATGGAGCGTTGAACATCGATTACTAGAATTATTAGAATTACGTTTAGTTTTGTACGATGACGGAACATTGTCCATGGCGTTACAGAGGTGAGCAAGGAAGAAACATCTCTTGTGGTTGCCGAAGTGCTTAGTGACAAGCTTCAATTAGACACCTTCTCTGTGGCCACTATTCGTCGCTGCCACAGAATGGGCAGTCAGAGCGGTGCTGGAAAGCCCATACTGGTCAAATTTTAGGATGTGGATATCCGTGATGAGGTTTGGTTTGCCAAGACCAAACTGAAAGGTTCTGGTATTACCTTATCAGAATTTTTAACAAGATCGCGGCATCAGGTCTTCATGAAAGCTCGTGAGAAGTTCGGTGTCGCTAGCTGTTGGACCAAGCACGGCTGTATATACGTCCTGGGTGATGGGAGCAAGCATCGAGTCACCAGTTTCAGTGAACTTAGTTCTATCATTGTACCAGAATTCGACGCTAGTAAGCAGGAGCGCCAACTAGATGATAAGCTAGTGGCCGAAAAACTAGCTGTAACACCTGCTTCAAGGCGGAATAGGAGGGCTGCTACCAAGAAGTAAATTAACTTTATTGCTGCGTCGTTTGGGTACAGGTTTCACAACTTTTTGTGAATTTCTGTTTACCTTCTTCATAATTTTATTTTATTATTGTATTTCTACCCTGTAGGCCTATGTTCAGCAGTGGACGTCTTCCGGCTGATGATGATGATGATGATTTCTACCCTGTGTTTTTTTTTGTTGCTCAATTTTCAAAGAAAAAACTTTTATTTACTGTCTGCTATTCTGACACTTGATTTCTGTCAAGTGTCAGTCAATAGTTACGTTCCATTTCAATTTTAAATGAATAGGATTATTGTCTATGGAAACATAGATAATATATGCGTCAAATTCAACTTTTTATTTTTTATATTATTATTATTACTTTTTACCTATCATTATTATTATTTTTCTATTCTTTTTTCCATTTGTTCCCCTATTCTTCTGTTTTACTGTGAGCCTGTATCCGAATGACGAACTCGGTGATATTGTTTTTATTTAGGGTTTTTTTTTGTGTGTTTGTTGTATATGTATGTGTGAACAGCGCGTATGTAATCGTGCGCTGCGTCCGCACCTCAGTCCTCTAATACAATTAAATCAGTGTGCCACTAGCCGTGAATGGTTTTACTTGTGTCCCTGCGCACCTACACAACAGTGGCGACGAGTTACCCACAGTATCAAAAAAACTGTTGAAAAATGAAAAATTTCTCGGTATAACCATTGACGAGAAATTAAACTGGAAGGCCCATATTGAACTCATAAGTAAAAAGCTAAGTTCATCAGCATATGCACTGCACAATCTGGCCCGAGAACTTAACCCAGATGCCTTGGTAACCGCTTACCATGGATTGGTTGCATCAGTGCTGCGCTATGGTATTATTTTTTGGGGAAACTCAACGGACCGAGAAATTGCTTTTAAAGCCCAAAAAAGATGTTTGCGTGCTATGTTTAACTTAAAATCTACAGAAACTTGCAAACCGTTATTTATTAAATACAAATTATTAACTTTACCCTCGTTATACATATTCGAAGTAGCGACATTTGTAAAGAGTAACCCCCACTTATTTCCACGACTTTCTGACGCGTTCCCACGCAACAGACGTGATAATAGCCAACTTTGCTTACACCCAGCAAAGACTGTGTTGATGTCGAAAAGCTTGTTTGGTATGGCCCCTAAGATTTATAACAAAATACCTCAGTCTTACAAAACCTTGAACACAAACATGTTTAAGGATAAGATTCGAAGTTTATTAACAGACCGATGCTACTATAGTGTAAATGATTTCATGAGTGATACATTTTTGGATATGGCCTAATTCTATTGCAGTGTTTTGACAGGTTGAAACTATCTGCCATTTAAAAATTATTTTACCTATTTGAATTATTTTAACTGTGATATGAATTAAATGACATTTTTAGACTTTAAAATATTTGTGTAGATACTTATGTGTTAATTTTATTGGAATGTTTTGATATTATATTGAAATTATCTGCCATATCTAGATTATTTGGATAATTTATTTTATTGCATTGAATTAAATGACATATTTAGACTATTTAATACCTGTACCTGTAATAAAGAATTAAAAGTGTCATTTTTTAAGAGTTTAATATTTGTGTATGTGTTAGTTTTATTGAATGTTTTGACAAGTTGTAATTAACTGCCATATTTAGATTATATGAATTTACTATTTATTACATTAAATTAAATGACATGCTTAGACTATAGTGTTACAGAATTTTTGAACGACTCCTTGTGATTACATGAATGAATAAATTAATTAAAATTGATTAATGTTTAATTTAATTAATTTAATTAAATAAATTTAATTTAATTAATTAAATTATAATTAAATAATGAATGGATATTAATAATGTAAATGATGTATATGATAAGTAAATTTGTTTAATTCTAAAATTGAAATAATTTATGTAATTGTTATTAAATGATAATAATTGTACCTAACACATTTGCACGCCTTGAGAAAGGCAGACATGTCATGACTCACCCTTATTTAAGATCTTGCATGCATGTATTATTTTAATTCTGTATGTATACACATGTTTAAGCAAATAAAATTTTCTATTCTATTCTATTCTAAAATGGCACAGTCATTTTGTGGTATTTTGTCAATTTTCAATCATAATGTTAATGATTGGAAAACCTACAAAGGTCGCGTGACACAATGGTTCATCGCAAACAACATCGATGCAAAAAACGATGCGGCGGGAACCAGGAGGCGAGCCATTCTACTCAGCGCACTCAACGACGGTACATACAAGTTGGCAGCAGATTTAGCCCTGCCCAAAGATGTACAAGAGGTACCCTATGAAGATCTGGTGACGTTGTTGGATAACCACTTCACACCAAAACGTTGCGGGTTCAGTGAACGGCACAACTTTTACGCAGCTTCGCAGCAGGATGGCGAGACACCAACACAATGGGCAGCGAGATTACGTGGACTAACGGCGCATTGCGGATTCAGCAATGTTGAGGAGGCCTTGCGTGATCGCTTCGTGATGGGGATGCTAGCGGGTCCTGAACGGGAGAAACTATTTGCGCTGGACTTGGAGACCTTAACCTTGGCGAAGGCGGTGGAGCTAGCAGAGAGCATTAGATGCGCGCGGGCAGGCGCTGCCGCTACTGCTCCTGCATCTACAGATCAAGCACAGGTCTTCAAGATCGCGAAAGGACAAAATAGTGCCGAGAAAAAAAAAAAGTGTTCAGTGTGCGGTCGCGCTAATCACGAATCGTCTCAGTGCCGGTTTGCTAAGTATAAGTGCAAAAAGTGCAACACAGTAGGGCATTTGCGAAGAATGTGCAATAAAGTTAACTGCGTGTTAACAGGGGATGTGAGCGAGGACGATGATGGTAAGCCGCTTTATAACATTTGTTCGGCTCGGGGAGCACCCATGACAGAAACGGTGACGATAAACGGTCGGAATTTAAAATTTCAATTAGATAGCGGATCGGCGGTGACGATCATATCTGAAAGTACATACAAAAAATTGTTGTCAGGTATACCATTACATATGTCTAACAAAAGATTTTATGGTTACACGGGAACCGCTATGCAGTGTGTAGGCTATGTGCGTCTACCTATAACATATATGAAGCGCACACACACACTTGACGTGTTCGTCATACGACACGGCGGCCCGCCGTTGCTAGGTCGCGACTTCATATCAATATTTAAATTAAAGTTAACACCGGTAAATTTTCTTAATCATGCTCAAACCGCACAATTGATCGGTTGCAAATACAGTTCCCCGAAGTATTTTCAGACAAGCTGGGCGCTTTTAAAAACTATAAAGTTAAATTGCAACTAAGTAATGATGCGAAACCGATATTTTTTAAAGCGCGTCCCATTGCGTTTGCGTTGCGCGACAAAGTCGATAAAGAGTTAGAACGCTTGGTAAACCTCGGAGTGTTAAAACCGGTTAAACATGCAGACTATGCATCCCCTATAGTGCCGGTACTCAAACGTGATGGTTCCGTCAGATTATGTGCGGACTATTCTGTGTCCATTAACAAACAATTAATAATAGAACAATATCCTTTACCGACGGTTCACGAATTATTTTCTAAATTACACGGAGGCCAACAGTTCTCGAAAATTGATTTATCTATGGCCTACAATCAATTTCTGCTCGATGACGAGTCACAAAACATCACCTGTATAAACACTCACCGAGGTTTGTTTAAATATACGCGTCTCGTATTCGGCTTATCAAGCGCGCCGTCTATTTTTCAGCGCGCCATGGAGACCGTGTTGTCCGGGTTAGGCTAGCCGCAGACATACGGTTTCCGTATTAGGTTTCCGAATTCGTTTTCCGTATGCGGGCATCCGAATGCATAGATTCAATATAAAATACATTAACTGACGCACACGTTCGTTTTTTTTCCGTACGGAACAAAATCCGAACGTGTATTCCGAATGCAAGCCGGCGCGTTCGGAGAAACGTACGGGAAAAAACCTAATGACGTCATGCGGAACGCAGCGCTTGCATACATTTTGTTTGTGCCGGCGCACACGTTCGGAAATTTCTATTCAGTTTCGCGCCCGCGGCGCGCGCATCGGACGTATTCTTTGTATTTGTTACGCATAGAATCGCAACACGATAATGTGTGAGGCAGAAACATTAATATTGGCTGTTGAAAAATACCCCTGCCTGTGGAATATTCATGACAATGACTATCACAACAAAGATGTCAAAGATTTGGCCTGGGAGAATGTATTTAAAGAGGTTATAAAGGATTGGGACACGTGCACTAAAGTGGACAAAGAAAACAAAGGTAAGATATTTTCTATATACTTTTTAATACAATAGTGCCCACATTTATTCTTGTAAATTATTAATTCTCTCGTTATATTGGTACGATATTTCCCCTGCCGGTGTCATAAAGTACTCAGCAAAATTGTCTCTTATGTTTCGACCTCGGTTTGTGGATCTGTGTTGTGGACTACGGTAAGGTATATCTTCGAAGTAATGTGTCAGAGTATCTTCAAATCGATAGCCGTCTCGTCTGCGTACAAAATTATGTAACACACACGCAGTCTTTGTTACTAATACTGCAAATTCTGGTGGAATCGTCATGCTAGTGTGAAAAATTCTCCATTTATTCGAGAGAATACCGAAGGCACATTCCACTACACGTCGTGATCTGCTGAGGCGGTAGTTAAAAATTCTGCGTTGGGTATTGAGATTACTTCTCGGATATGGTTTCATAAAATTGTTATTCAGTGGAAACGCTTCATCGCCAAGAAACACAAAAGGTAGTGGTGTGTCATTGGTATTCGGCAGAGGTTTTGCTTCAGGCATATTAAGACGATTTTGAATTAACTTTTTTCCAAAATTCCAGTTGTTAAAAATATTACTATCGCTGTCTCTGCCATAAGCACCGACATCTACAGCTATAAAACGGTAGTCAGAATCTACCACTGCTAATAGTACAACAGAGTAGAAATGTTTATAGTTATAAAAGGCAGATCCACTATGCAGAGGAGAAATCAAACGAATATGTTTCCCATCCACTGAACCTACGCAATTAGGGAAATTGGTTCTTCTATAATAATTTTCAGCAATTTCTAGCCAACGTTCTTTTGAAGATGGTGGCTTCATTTCCAAAGGTTGAAAAACTTCCCATATTGCTGTACAGGTTTCCTTAACTACGGCTGATACGGTCCTGCTCCCCATCAAATATTCAAAGTGTAACTCTTCAAAATTTTTACCCGTTGCCAGGAATCTGAAAAAAAGATATAAAATAATATTAATTACATTTCAGGTGCTGAGGCAAAGAAAAAATGGACACACATAAGAGACTACTATCGAAGAGACTTTCAAAAAAATTAAAGCGCTCCTACAGGCAGTGCCGCTAAAAAGGTTAAAAAATATGTTTATGCAGACCTGTTGTATTTTCTTATACCGGTATTCGATAAAAGAAATACCGAAGGAAACTATCAATTCGATGATTTACACAATAACAGTTCACAAGAATCTGAAACGCAAGAACACAGCGTGGAACAAATAGATCACCATACAAATATATTACAACCTCCATCACCTGTATCAACTCCACCTGCAAGTAGTTTAAAACGAAACAAAAAAGATATCCCCTCCCAAATACTCAGTATCCTACATCAAAATCAACAGAAAGCCAATCAGAAACAACAAGAAGTAGAAGACGACGACATGAAATTTTTATTGAGCTTTAGAACACATATGAAACATATGAATGAAAATCAAAAAATTGATTTTAAATTGGGAATGTTGCAGTTGGTAAAAAAAATCAATACTGAGTACAATTCATCTCCATCTTCTTCACTGAGTTATGATAACTTCAGTCACCGTTCAGAAACGCCGGCATCAAGCCGTGATTATTCCCCCTCTTTTTCATATATTCCTGTACCAGAAACTCCATTGCCCACCTTTATTAGTACATCTTCTTCGCAAAATAAAACCACTAATTATCAATCTGCCCCAAACAATTCCAGAGTGGTTATTAACTCTATTAGATATCTGCCACCGCTTCAACCACCACGTCATCACTACACATCACCTAATCTTCAACATGCCGAAGATACCGAAGCTGCAAGTTTTTTAGTTGTACAATCTCAAGGACAAGAACAGGAAGATAATATTGGCAAATACCTAAAGTTTAACTAAGATAGTTGATTTGTTATTTTTATAAATATAGATGTAAAAATAAAGAGAACTTACCTCAAGGTTACGGTTAGTTTTTCTTCTGTATCCAAGGATAATCTCATGGAGGTATTTTGCTTTATTAATTTATCACGTATGCCATTATGAAGTTCATCAAAAGAATTTATTGACATCCTGTAGAAATCAAAGAATTTATCTGGGTGTGCTCGTAACTTAGTTCTCTTCAGATAAAACGAACTCTCGTAGATTCTCCGAGTATTCAATGGATGTACCCAATACCGACGTTTCTTTTTCTTCTTTATTGTCAACAGAAATGCAATTGCTAATAAATCGTCGTCCTCCATCGTCGTGCGTTCACTACGCTATCACTATCTACACTGACGTGTATACATTCCGAATGAAGAAAAACGAACGTTTGCGCTAGTCTCACGGAATTCCGCATTAGGAAATCGAATACGTAAAACGTGTGTATGCGGCCAGCCTTAGACGGAGTGTTATGCCTATTGGATGACGTGTTGGTAACAGCAAGCACCGAAGCTTTGCATGTGGAAAGGCTACACATAGTTCTCAAGAGACTTCAGGACGCGAGACTAACTGTGCGAAAAGACAAATGCGAATTTTTTAAAGACGATCAACAAGAACGGTCTAAAAAAAGATTCGTCTAAAGTAAAGGCAATTGTAGACGCTCCTGTTCCAACTAATATTGGCACCCTGCAATCATTTTTAGGGCTGGTTAACTACTATCGAAATTTCGTTCCTCGAGCATCAAGCATTCTCAGTCCCTTGTACGACTTGTTAAAAAAAAGAGTTAAGTGGCATTGGACAACAATTCATCAAAATGCATTCGATGAAATAAAGAAATGCTTAACGTCCGAACAAGTGTTAACACATTTTGACCCAAATTCTAAAATAATATTGACGGTAGATGCGTCTCCATTTGGGTTAGGCGCTATTTTATCACAAGTAGGCAGTGATATGTTAGAACGTCCCATATCATTCGCGTCCCGTACGCTCACGTCAGTCGAAAAACGATACTCGCAAATACAGAAGGAAGCCACAGCAATTATATTTGGCATTAAACGTTACCATCAATATTTATACGGCAGATCGATACCGTTTGTATTACGTACCGACCACAAACCCTTGATCACTATTTTTGGTCCCTATAAGGGCATACCTGAAGTATCGGCTAATAGGCTACAAAGATACGCAATGTTCTTGAGCGCGTACAATTACACAATTGAGTACGTAAGAAGTGCCGACAACAACGCAGACTATTTGTCTCGAGCGAGTCTACGTCTCGGTCACAAACTGATAGAGGAGCGGGGAGACAGCGATGTTCACGCGGCCGCATCCGCGGCTCCAATCGACCGGGCGACCTATGTTAATTTTGTAGTCGAAGGCAGCATACCAGTAACATTGGACGAATTATGCAAAGAAACTGCCAAAGATATTACTTTGGCAAGGGTTATTGATTTCATTCATCAGGGATGGCTTAAACAGTTGTTGTCGGATAATAATATTAGGCCTTATTATTTGTGTAGGACACAATTGTCACTTGAAGGTGGTTGCCTCATGCGAGGACATAAAGTGGTTATCCCGGAAACGTTACGCTCAAAAATTTTACACGAGTTGCATAATTCGCATTTGGGCATTGTGAAAACGAAAGCTGAGGCCAGATCACGGTTTTGGTTCCCAGGAGTAGATGCGGCGCTGGAGGCAATGATCAACTCGTGCGATATCTGCCAACAGTTACGGCCGTCCCCGCCGCGAACGCCGATAACTCCGTGGCCGTATCCACCCAAGCTATTCCACAGAATACACATCGATTTCCTAGGCCCGCTAAATAACCAGATGTTTTTCGTAGTTGTAGACGCACACACCAAATGGGTGGAGTTGTACGATGTTACTATGTCTACAACTTCTACAAACGTCATAGAAAAACTATACGATTTCATGTCCAAGTACGGCCTGCCACATACAATTGTAAGTGATAACGGCACCGCGTTTACGTCATTTGAGTTCAGAAATTTTTGTTTAAGAAACGGCATCGACCATATGACGTCACCGGCCTACAATCCGGAAAGTAACGGACAAGCGGAGAGTTATGTCAAAATCGTTAAAAAAGGTATTAAATCATGCGTTATTCATTCGCGCAATAAAAGTGATTGCAAATTAAAAATATTAAAATATCTTTTTGACTACCGTAATTCGGTCCATTCTCACCGGCTGAACTAGTGTTCGGCCGCAAGTTGAGGTCACGCTTAGATCTGATCAATCCGAAAACTCCTTGGGCCTCCCTCACATCCCTCACTAATAATGTTTACCGTCAACAGTGTTCGCAAGTTAAAGCACGTGGAGGTTGTAATAAACAAGTGTTTAAGCCAGGGGATCAGATAATGTACAAAAAGTTTTTAAATAAGGTTACATTCCGTTGGTATAATATAGTATCGGATCCAATTTCAAGGAATCCAGAAAGACTGTTGAGAAACATTCCCAGGGTAGATTATAAACCTTTTTTGTAACTTTTGTATGTTTCTATTGTTAATTAATATTGTATTTGGCACAACTCTATATCATGTTGTTCAAATAAGGGGGAAGTGTTGTATATGTATGTGTGAACAGCGCGTATGTAATCGTGCGCTGCGTCCGCACCTCAGTCCTCTAATACAATTAAATCCACTAGCCGTGAATGGTTTTCCTTGTGTCCCTGCGCACCTACACAACAGTTTGTTTTCAATTTGAAATATTTAAAACTTGTTTTCGACGCATAACTGGCAGGTGGACATATTAGTTGCCAAACCTACACTAATTTTTTATAGGATTACATTTATTATACATTTATTTATACTTTTTTATTTATTTATTTATCTATTGTGTTTATAATGACTAACTTTAATGTGTTGAGTGACGATGAGTTTTGTATCCGCTAGCACCTAGTCTGCCGACAAGGAACTACGACAATCGATCGACGCGGCGACGGCGGAAGAAGCCGCAAAGAGGACCATCTCCTGGCGTTACATACCGCCTGGAGCACCGTTCATGGGAGGCGCCTGGGAGCGTATGGTACGCTCAGTCAAGACAGCGCTTGCAGCCACACTGCACGAGCGCCACCCCTCCGAAGAAGTCCTCGCCACTCAACTAGCTGAAGTAGAGTACACCGTCAACAGTCGCCCGCTGACCCACGTCTCCGTCAGCGCAGAAGATCCCGAGGCCCTAACTCCCAATCATTTCCTACTGGGGGGTCCTGGGCGAGTGCCGCATCCAGGCACATTCACCGAGCAAGACGCCATCTCCAGGTCCAGCTGGCGAGCTGCACAGAGGCTCGCTGACGTCTTCTGGCTCCGCTGGGTAAAGGAGTACCTACCCGAACTCCAACACCGGCGGGAGCCCAAAGGCCGAGGTCAACAAGTCAAGGTGAATGACCTCGTACAGATCGTCGACCCGAACCTGCCTCGCAACGTGTGGATACGAGGGCGAGTCATCGCGGTGTATCCTGGCCCCGACAACATCGTGCGGACGGTGGACCTGCAGACCAAGGGAGGTGTCCTGCGCCGGCCAGTGAGGAAGCTGGTGATCCTGCCCCTGCCTACGGACGACGTGCCCGCACCGGAACGAGATGCGACTCAGTCGCACGGCGGGAGTGATGTGCGGGACGAATGAACTTTCGTTGATTGTGTAAATAGTAAAGTGAATAAGTGAATAGTGTAAACAAACTGATAAGACAGTGATAACAGATAATCTTATAAGATAGTGTTTTTATGAATCTTTTTCTAGTTAGAACTTTGTTTTTATGATAGATTTCGTTATATCTTATAGGAATTAGTTTGTAAGTCTTGTTAGAATTTGTTATTTCTTAATATTTGATAGTTTTTACGAAGTATTGTGTACATAGTTCGTAAATATTACATTGGTTTTTCGTGTTGAATTTATTTTTCCCCAGTAGAAATAAGTTTATAGAATTAGAAAATATATAGTTTGTCATATGTTTTTATAGAAAAAAACTTGTAAAACACGCGAAAATTGTCACGCGGCTCTCGTTACGGTAACGTTTCGCTGTACCTAAGCAAACTGTGTCGAATCCGCCCTTTTTCTTATTGGACAAAATTCGTGCGCTCTGATCGGTCGACCAAACAGAGGTCCTACATTTTTCTTAGCAAAATCGTATAAATACCGGGTGGGTCCGAGCGATCGACATGGAACAAGGAGAAAGAGATTCCGCTGCTGGCAGCCGTGTCGAACGGACCTGTGTCGCTCGCTAGACCGACCTCTCGCTCGCACACGTTGCTGTCTCTTTCGCGCACGCACCCCGCGTCCCGCGCCCGCCCCCTGCCACCTTGAGCGCCCCTGAGCGCTCGGTGTGCCCCACGCGCCGCCTCGCTCGCTCGCTGCCCGCTGCCGCACGCCGCCGCCGCACGCCGCCGCATTGTTATTGTTTTTATATTACAAAATCAGAGTAGTGGGTCTGTAGCCACGCGCCACAACTTTGATTTTGTGATCGCGTTCGCGCTTTCGTATCTTTGTCTCCTTAAGAGATAAATCCACCAAATTTTCGGTGGTACTTGTGGGAAACCTAACGGTGACAACGAACACAAGTGGGTGTTGACCCGACACACCCGTAAACCCCCTTCAGGGGTAGACAAATCAGTCGGAAGGGCTTCGTTTGCGGCCTTGGGGTGTCCCCTAGTCGCGAACGGAGTTGTCCCTCCTAACCAACCCCCCGTTGTCCACAGCTGCACCTGGGACGTCTGGGTGTGTCCACCCCAGCGGCCCAGCTCGGTCGAAAGACCCATAGGGACTCACCGCACATTAAGATTGGCAGTGTGTGTACAAGCTTAGGGAACACTTAGGCTACTCACCTCCCTGTTTACCCCAGCAGGGAGGGTACTCATCCCCGGGCTCTCCCACCCGGGGAGCTAGGACTACGGCCCTTCAGGCCAGGACAACAGTGTGAACTGACGAGTTTCTTTGCAACTTTCTTCTCGTCAGTAGCACTACGAAAGTTGCAAGGGAGGGTTGTTTCTTGTGGGAGTTGTCCACCCCGGGTGTACACGCAAGTGTCACCTCGGGGTAGGTTAGGAGCTAGGTCTCCCTTCTCTTTCCCCCCCCCACCCTTGTGAAAACCCCTAGCCATGGCTGCCCAGCAGCAAACCATGGACTTTCTTCTTCGTATCCTCAAAGAGGATAGTTACTTCAGAAAGAAATATGGGAAAGAGTTGGCTGCACTGCAGCAATCCCCACTTTCCCCCTCAGACGCTGATCCGATGAGCGACGAGTACGCCTCGGATGTCTCTCGCCCTGCCTCACCCCGAGTGCAGGAGCAATCACACAAGGAGGAAGATATGTCTGACTCCTTCCACTCAGATCCGGAATCGGAATCTGACGAGAAATCCGCCACATCTTCCTCTGCGGAAGATTTTACAGTGGTGCTGGCCGGAGGGAAGAGGCGCAAGCACTCTCCCAAAAAAGCCGGCAAGGCGAAAAAGCCCGCCACTTCAACCCCCCCCGCCCCCTCCCAGGCAACTGCTAGCACCTCGCAGCAGCAAAGCCGCCCCAATAGTCCAATGGCCATCACCCCCTCGGCAGAGGCCACTCAGGCCAATGCCACCCAGGACAATGACACTCAGGCCAATACCCCCCAAGCCACCCCGGCTAAAAAGGCCCCCTCTCCCCCCCCCCTAGTCATCCACAACAAAGAGTTGTGGACGGATGTATCCAAGGCGTGCACCGACCGCCATATCAATTATTCCCGTGCTCACAATACTGAGCACGGAATCAGCGTATCTGTCCCGACTATTAATGACTACAGGGAGTTGAGAAAACTCCTTGATGCGAGGAAAGTTTTATATCACTCCTACACACTAAAGGAGGAGCGCCCCACGCGTGTTGTCATTAAAAATGTCCCGGTGGAGATTACTCCCGCCGAAATCCTCAGTGACCTAGAGTCACAAAAAGTCCCGGTGGCAGAGGTGCATCGAAAGGACGGCCGATCATTCGACATGATCATCGTCGTCTGTCACCCCACAAAAGGCCATCACCCCATCTTCCAAGTCTCCAAGATTTGCGGCCTCTCCGGCCTCAAAATCGAAAAACCCCATGCCAGCGGCACTATGGGCCAGTGCCATAGATGTCAACGCTATGGCCATGCACAAAGAAACTGCCATGGCAAACCCAGGTGCGTTAAGTGCCTGGGCGACCATGGCACGGAAGAGTGCCCACGCCCAAAAGACCGCTCCCAGTGCACGGAGCCTCCCAGCTGCGTGCTTTGCGGCAATTCGGGGCACACCGCAAATTACCGCGGGTGCCCTAAAGCCCCAAAATCAACAGCCCCCAAGTTGGCCAAGCGGAACTTGGCAAGGCAACAGAGGGAGTGCCCCACCCTCGCTAGCCAAAGCCAAGCTCAGACCCAACTGAGCCCCCAGCGCCCCAGCCCATGGAACGCGCTAAACCATCAGGCCCACTTCCCGGCCTTGAAACAAAAGCAGACTCCACCTGCCATCCCCGCCCTGATGGAATTATCCATTACCCCCCCCTTCCCACTCCCAACCCCCAAACCTGTACCAAACAAACCGGCAGCAACTAAAGCAGCCCCCCCCACAACCAAACCCAAACCCCCCACTCAACCGGAACTTGACCCCCTTGACCCCTTCAGGGTCATATCGAGCACATTCGGGGTGTTCCATAGCCCGCGCGGGTTGCAAATGGCCCGCGACATAGTTGCCTGCAAGGGCGACTATTTTCTACTAGCTCGGGTGTACGATTCGTACCCCGATGTTACAGCAGCCCTTAGGAACCTCCCCCATAATATCCAATAATGGATAATAGACCCCTCCCCTGTAGGCTGAAACCTAAATCCCTCACGGTAGGGACCTTCAACGCCAATGGCCTGTCTGGCCAACGTGATGAGATCGCCAAATTCCTCCGCGACCATCACATAGATATCTTACTAGTATTACTAGTACAAGAGACCTTCTTAGAGCCCCACAACCGTGACCCGAGAATTGCCAACTACCGGTTAGTTCGCAATGACAGGTCACGTTGTCATAAAGGAGGTACTCTCATATATTATAGAGCAGCACTGTACTGCATTCCTATGGATCCCTTACCCCTCGCTAACTTGGAAGTCTCAGTCTGTCGACTAGGCATGACAGGGCACCAACCCATCACGGTTGTCTCGGCTTACCTCGCCCCAGGCGGGGATACCGCTACCATCAACTCGTCCCTAAGAGGCGACCTCACCTCCATATTAGACTTAAGCGACTCCGTTCTTATAGCGGGGGACCTTAACGCCAAACACCCTTCGTGGAATAGCCACACGGCATCCACTAGAGGCAGAGTACTTTTTAACCTAAGTACACCCCTCAACTTTGACGCAATAGCCCCGATGCATCCCACTTATTACCCCCATGACCCCAACAAACGCCCGGACGTGCTGGACATCGTGCTTCTGAAGAGTGTAAACTTGCGATTACACTCAATAGAAGCAATCGATGAACTAGACTCGGACCACAGACCGGTCATCTTAAAGTTTGCCCCCAGATCGGGTCCTTCAGACCCCACTCAGCCCACTCCAACCAAGGTGATCACGGACTGGGGGAAAGTAAGCGAATTGCTGAAATCCACCGAATCCCCCCACCTAAACCAAATTCCAGACAATATCGAAACTGCAGCGGAAACGGAGGCCGCTATCGGATCGTTCACAGCCCACGTACAATCCGTCCTGAACGAGTGTTCGAGGGAGACACCAGCGATAGACAATCGCTGGATACTCCCAGACGATGTACGTGACCTAGTGACCGAGAAGAATGCGGCAGTACGTGCCTACAGATCTTTTCCATGTGCCAGTAACAAAGCTTTTATGCGATACTTACAACGCAAAGTAAGTAGACGCATCAAAGAGCTGCGTGAAGACAGTTGGAACAAGATGCTCGATGATCTGGAACCGACCCATCAGGCCTTCTGGAATCTTCAGAGGAAACTCCGCTCCTCTGAGATTACCTCTATGCCCCCCCTCATCCGACCCGACAAGAGCGTCGCCTTTGACGACGACGAGAAAGCCGAGTGCCTGGCCGACAGCCTAGAGGCCCAATGCTCACCCAGTACTCAGCCAGTAGACCCAGCCCACCTCGCTGAAGTGGATGCTGAAGTCGAACGCCGTACCTCCCTCCCCCCGGTGGAAGACCCGAATGACCCCTTACCCCCGTCACGCCAGACGAGGTGAGGGAAATCATAAAGGACCTAAAGCCGAGAAAGGCCCCTGGCGCCGATGGTATCACCAATAAGGTATACAAGCTCCTCCCACCAGTTCTAATAGCACTAATGACTGCCATCTTCAATGGCGCATTAGCGAACAACATGTTTCCTCAAGCATGGAAACAAGCCACGGTGATTGGTATCCCCAAACCAGGCAAACCAAAATCAGCTCCTAGTAGCTACCGCCCCATCAGTCTACTCGATGTATTAGGCAAAATCTACGAGAGGCTTATTTATAAGCGACTCAAAGACTACGCCGAGGCAAAGAGCCTGATTCCGAAAGAGCAGTTCGGCTTTAGAGCCGGGCACTCATGCGTCCAACAGGTGCACAGGATAGTAGAAAATATCCTCTCCCAACGTCAACGTGGCAACACGACAGGTGCCCTGTTCTTCGATATCGCGAAAGCATTCGACAAGGTATGGCACAACGGACTGATATACAAGTTATACAGGCTCGGTGTGCCAGACCGTCTCGTACTCATAATACGTGACTTTTTGTCGAACCGCAGCTTTCGATATCGCATCGAAGGTGCACTCTCCAGGCCACACCCGATCCTAGCCGGGGTCCCTCAGGGCGCCGTGCTATCCCCACTAACATTTTCGCTATTTACAAGCGACATTCCGATAGGACGAGCGACTCAGTTGGCACTTTTCGCTGACGACACCGCTATCTATCATTCAGGCAGAAGCCCAGCGAAAATAGCCTTATCTCTCCAAAAATCCGCAAACGCCCTAGGCGATTGGTTCCGGAAATGGAGAATAGAGGTCAACCCCGACAAGAGCCAGGCGGTCATGTTCTCCAGACCCCACACGACCATCCCAGCCCCACCCACTCCGATCTCTATGTTCGGCAAGCCGATTCCTTGGAAAAAGCAAGCCAAATACTTAGGGGTCATCCTCGACCAACGCCTATCCTTCGACGAGCACATAAAGACGGTTCGCTCGCGAGCCGCTTTCGCTCTCGGTAGGCTCCACTCCATGCTGAACGCAAGCAGCAAATTGTCACTCAGGTGCAAATTGCGTACTTACATCGCTTGCGTTCGTCCTATCATGACATACGCGTGCCCCGTGTTCGCGCATGCCAAACCCCACCACATCCATAGGATGCAGACATTACAAAATCGTTTTCTCCGAAGAACCACGGGGTCACCCTGGTACGTAAGGAATGAACGACTTCATGTCGACCTTGAAATCCCAACCATCAAACAGCTTATGAAACGCCTTACGAAGCGTTTTCTCGATTCAGCCGAGAAACACTCCAACCCACTCATCTCATCGGCCGCCCGATACGTCCCCACCAAAATAGGTAAGATCCGCCGTCCCAGGCACACTCTCCTAGAACCCGATGATCCCATCACCATCCTCCAAGAGAGCTGTAGGGAAACTAGCACTATCAAAAAATACAAAAACAAATACCGTCCGCGTCTCCGGCCCCGCCGCCGGGGCCCTCCGCGTTCCCCCAGTAATACTACCGCCCGACCCTTGCCCGAAACGCCAGCTCGCGCAGCTGAGCAAGTAACGTCAAATTCCCCAAATAATAATCCGACCCAGCCTGACCCTTGCTGCCCTCCCTCAATGACAACACTAAGCCTAGGCCCGAACCCCACAGGGGGTGCCCTTAGTGATGTTCATTTAATGAATATTTAGTTTGTAAGCCCTGGCTGGGGGCCTTAAAGTAATTTTTGGCCACCACAGGATTGTCCGGTTAAGTAGCTTCAACCACAGTATAAATATCTACAGTAGTGGCTCTCGGCCGCATGATAGAAATAAATACCTACAGCCGCGCGGTACGTAAACATGCGTTAGGGCTGTCCGACGCCCGTCTCCAGCATTTTAATTACATTTGCCTACTTTCTGTTTCTATATAATGTTGTGATTGTAAATATACTTTTCTTATATTTAAGTAAACAAATAAAATACTTTGTATATTGAAAAGGAAGTGTTCAATAAAAATGCGTGTTGTTTTTTATTAATAGATTTAATTTAAAAACAAATGTTTGTTTGAAAAACAAATTGTGCTTATAAATTTGCGACCGAAAAATATTTGCGCCTTGACTGACTCGTACGAAATGCTTTATTATTGAATTTTAAAGTATAATAAACTCGCATTCTAATAAAAAGCTTCTCGCATTCTAATAAAAAGCTTTCTTCTTTTTAAAATTAAATTCAGCGACTCAGTTTAAGTTAGTTCGCATAAGTATTTTGATGGGCAACTACGGAACCCTACACTGTGCGTGGCCCGACACGCACTTGGCCGGTTTTTCTAGTATTATTCATACACAAAACACAGATAATAAACTAATATTACTGTAGCGCCGCGGCCGTTACGTAAAACGCACCCGTGACGATATAACAAGGGTCTGATTACGTCGTCGTGTGGATTCGCGTCAACCGCTCCTTCAAGGTCAGTGCGCCGCTCGCGCTACCTCGTACAGCGCATCGCTCGCGCAGGCAGTCGGCCTAATGCTACTAACTCTTACGTTCCAAGATTCATGACTGTGTTAAAGTTTATGTAGTACACTGAATATACGTTGATTGTACACCGTACCGTAGGTAAATGAAGCTCACTGCTTCATTTCCGTGCCCGCCGACAATCCCACCGCGCCGTTACACCATGACTTTACTTTGAATAATACAAACTAACAAAACACACATGCACTGGAGTTTTAACACAAGAGTAAGTACCTACCGTATCATGATTCATTCAGAACCGCCTATAACTTAACTATTTAACTTGCCTCAGTAACTTTCCTTTACTTTATTCATTTTACTGTATTTATTAACCCAAATACCCTTTTTTTCGTGAGATAAAGGAAAATACATAACCATTAAAAAGTCACACATTATGTACCTACCTACTAGCACGGCTACTAGCTACTAGTAAGTAAAATTATTTTATAGTTAGTACTCACCTTTCAGAGGTTGCAGGTAATTTAAAAAAACTTATGTCTGGATGCGTTATTGTTGACGTTAAACACCCAAACACAGCACAATATTTTCTACTTGTCATATTTGCTAAAAAAAAAACAACGCACCGTCCGTTCATCACTACGGTACGGCCGTGACTGTCTGCGCCTCGAGCGCGCCCCGACATCGAGGCGCGTAGGTATAGCTCGCGTTTCGTCCGTTTGTAGGGAGATCCAATACTGTTTATACTGTGCTTCAACCTTCTAGAGTTGTTGCGCTACGAGAGGCCACGTCAAAAAAAAAAAAAAAAAAAAAAAAAAAGCGATCGACATGAAGAAAGGATTCCGCTGCTGGCAGCCGTGTCGAACGGACCTGTGTCGCTCGCTAGACCGACCTCTCGCTCGCACACGTAGCTGTCTCTTTCGCGCACGCACCCCGCGTCCCGCGCCCGCCCCCTGCCACCTTGAGCGCCCCTGAGCGCTCGGTGTGCCCCACGCGCCGCCTCGCTCGCTCGCTGCCCGCTGCCGCACGCCGCCGCCGCATTGTTATTGTTTTTTTATTACAAAATCAGAGTAGTGGGTCTGTAGCCACGCGCCACAACTTTGATTTTGTGATCGCGTTCGCGCTTTCGTATCTTTGTCTCCTTAAGAGCGCCCTTCCCCATTCGACGAACGACAACGCGAGCACGGCCAAAAAGCTTGTTTTTTCATCCAGAACAAGAGGCAAACCCGTCCCCGCTCGACTCGTCCCCAGCTTACCTCTTACCACCACATGGCTAACAAGCAAGTGAGAACGCGACAACATTAAAAGGAAAATAGTGTGCGGAAGTTTCATAAAACTTGTTCCAAGAAATACGTGTTTTTTCGTAAGTGTCCACGCATCAACCGCGCGAACATGTACGGACGGCGCAGGGGGCTGAGACGCGGGCGCGGGACGAGGCAACCGACGAGCGGCGAGCGACGGGCGCGACGGCGGTGGGGGCCACTCCACGAGTAGACGGCACACGCGTCTCATCATTTCCTTTTTATTTCTTTGATATTTTATGTAATACAGTCCTCGTTTGAAAAAAAAAAAAAAAAAAAAAAAAAAAAATGAGCAGATGAAAGAATTGAATTAATTTGTTTCACTAGATCTATTGTTTCAGATATAGTTGAACCTCCGCCCAAGTAATCGTCTACATAAAAATCCCGTGCAATTGCAGACCTTACGTCGTCTGTGGTAGCTTCATCCGCAAGACTAACCAGACACTTTGTTGCTAGGTAAGGTGCAGATGATGTCCCATAAGTGACTGTATTTAATCTGTACGTTTTTAATGGTTCTTTGGGATCTGCCCTAAATATAATTTGCAGCAATGATCGTTGGGAGTGAGCTACTTCTATGCAACGATACATTTATTTTCAATTTTGTTAAGATTTCGGCAACATAAATATGTTGTTACTGGTGATATCGAAAAAATGTATCGTTGCATAGAAGTAGCTCACTCCCAACGATCATTGCTGCAAATTATATTTAGGGCAGATCCCAAAGAACCATTAAAAACGTACAGATTAAATACAGTCACTTATGGGACATCATCTGCACCTTACCTAGCAACAAAGTGTCTGGTTAGTCTTGCGGATGAAGCTACCACAGACGACGTAAGGTCTGCAATTGCACGGGATTTTTATGTAGACGATTACTTGGGCGGAGGTTCAACTATATCTGAAACAATAGATCTAGTGAAACAAATTAATTCAATTCTTTCATCTGCTCATTTTTTTCTGCGTAAGTGGCAATCTAATAGTCCAGAAATTCTCGAAGCAATAGCTGGCAACTCAGACAAATCTGGTTCACTAGACTTGTCCAGTCACTCCCAGTCATCCAATAAAACTCTGGGTCTGCACTGGTTTCCAAATACTGACACATTATCTTTCTTAATTAATATTTCCGCAAAGGAAAAAATAACAAAGCGACTTATTCTTTCTGTCATTAGTCAGGTGTTCGATCCGCTGGGACTGGTCGGCCCTTGTATTGTGGAAGCAAAATTAATAATGCAGCAACTATGGGTTAAGCAGTCCGACTGGGATGATGAAGTCTCACCAGAAATAATCGACATGTGGTCTACCTTTATTCGCACACTTCCTTGTCTAAATAGATTAAATATTCCACGATGGGTCTGCTGCAACTTAGCCGTCGAACATGAATTGCATATTTTTTGTGACGCCTCAGAAAAGGCGTATGGCGCATGCATATATGTTCGATCAGTATGTAGTGATGGATCGGTAAATGTACAACTTTTAGTGTCCAAAAATCGTGTAGCACCAATAAAGATTGTAACCATTCCGCGCCTGGAACTTTGTGCTGCGCTATTGGGTGCAAGACTGTGTACTACCGTAATAGAAGCTTTGACTATGCCCATAGTCAAGCGAGTATTTTGGAGCGACTCGATGATTGTGTTGGGGTGGCTCAACATATTGCCAAATCAACTAAAACCATTTGTACGTAATCGAGTCGCTGAAATTCAGGAAAGCACTGCTGGAGCCCGGTGGAGGTATGTACCGTCAAAGGACAATCCGGCAGACCTCGTTTCTCGCGGGGCGAGGGCCGATTCCATCGGGGCATGCTCGTTATGGTGGACGGGCCCTAGTTTCTTACAAAGTTGTGAAAGTGACTGGCCTACTATGCCCTGTAATAACGCGAAATACGAGCTACCTGAAGTGGTGTGTAATTTTACTAATCAAGCTGACACTCATATTAATTCAAATCAAACTTCTAACAATTCAATAATTCTGTCATTAATTCTCAAAAATTCTAATTTCGTTCGTCTTCAAAGAATCATTGCCTATATAAATAGATTTATTCATAATTTAAAAAATTCTAATTGCAAATTGCTTGGTTCGCTTTCTACTGATGAATTAGATAACGCTTTAACATGTTTACTACTTAGTGCACAAGCAGAAATGTTTCCAATAGAGTACAATATCTTGAAGTCGGGAAAATCACTGCCTCATAAAAATCGTTTAATTTCATTGACACCATTTATAGACTCAAAGGGAATTTTACGAGTTGGAGGCAGGCTTGATAATTCACCATACGATTACAGTACAAAGTATCCCATCTTACTTTGTAGTAAACATCACCTTACTAGAATCCTATTTCAAATGCAACATAAAAAACTGCTTCATGCTGGTCCACAATCGTTATTAGCAAACGTGCGACTCAACTATTGGCCTTTAGGCGGCAGGAATCTTGCTAAGGCTGTTGTCAGACAATGTATAAAATGTTTTAGATATAAGTGTAAAAATATACAACCAATTATGGGTCAACTTCCATGCTCGAGAACCAACATTACATTCCCATTTTTTAACTCTAGTGTTGACTATGCTGGCCCAGTACTGATAGCTGACCGAAAGGGTCGCGGTTGTAAGCTTACAAAGTCTTATTTATGCATCTTCGTTTGTCATGCAACGAAGGCGGTCCATCTGGAGCTCGTCACCGACCTCACGAAGGAAGGCTTTATTGCGGCTCTGAATCGTTTCACGTCCCGTCGTGGTAAACCTCAAAGCATATTATCAGATAACGGCACGAACTTTGTTGGGGCTGATAATGACTTAAAACGAATTATTGCTGACTCTGATACGGCATCTGAAATAGCACAACAGGGCATTAAATTTACTTTTGCTCCTCCTTATTCCCCCCACTTTAATGGCATGGCTGAAGCTGCCGTAAAGTCCACTAAAAACCATCTAAAAAAGTTATTAAGTCTCACTAACTTCACCTACGAAGAACTGGCAACCTGTCTGTGTCAAATAGAGGCAGTTCTAAATTCCCGGCCTCTCACTCCCCTCTCTTGTGACCCATCCGATCTGTCAGTCCTCACTCCTTCTCATTTTTTAATTGGACGAACTCTCACGTCTACACCGTGTTCACAGGTTCCTGACAAAACCATCAGCTGCTTAGACCGCTTCAAAAGGATTGAATACATCCGTCAACACTTCTGGCAGCGGTTCTCTAATGAATATGTTTCGTTACTCCAACAGAAAACCAGATGGTCTGTTGCTTCAGATAGGAAGCTCACAGAAGGAACACTCGTACTCGTCCGAGAGAAGGCGCTCCCACCACTTGTTTGGGCACTAGGTCGTGTAACACGAACATATGCGGGCGTCGACGGCATCACACGCGTGGCAGACGTGAAGACAAAGAGAGGAGTCATCACAAGAGGGTTCAACAATATCTGCCCTCTTCCCTTTGAAGACGTCAGCAGGCGGGAGGATGTCCACGCATCAACCGCGCGAACATGTACGGACGGCGCAGGGGGCTGAGACGCGGGCGCGGGACGAGGCAACCGACGAGCGGCGAGCGACGGGCGCGACGGCGGTGGGGGCCACTCCACGAGTAGACGGCACACGCGTCTCATCATTTCCTTTTTATTTCTTTGATATTTTATGTAATACAGTCCTCGTTTGAACCTCGAAGTTTTATTATAAAGTCAACAACATTCACCTGGAGCTCGGCGCCAGAACAGTAAGCCTTACAAGATTATGAAAAAAAAGTTTTGCATTTAGAAACTCCATTACATTTGCAAGGTTTCTATGCAAATATTTATTTCCGGTTACAATTAATGAGTACATTATAAACGCCCAAACATCATATAAAAATTGTGCAAAAAAGCTGATTTTTGGAGGTTTGTACTGAATTTGTTTCTTAAAATTTTGATTTCGCGTTTTGATAGAAACCTAGATATAGTGCACAAGATGCCTATTAGTTCAAAAGTTTCAAAGAAATATCTGTTACAACGCCATAATCACGTACGAGCGTTTGTATGAAAAGATAGACGGGTTGGCCGCCCTTAAGAGATAAATCCACCAAATTTTCGGTGGTACTTGTGGGAAACCTAACGGTGACAACGAACACAAGTGGGTGTTGACCCGACACACCCGTAAACCCCCTTCAGGGGTAGACAAATCAGTCGGAAGGGCTTCGTTTGCGGCCTTGGGGTGTCCCTAGTCGCGAACGGAGTTGTCCCTCCTAACCAACCCCCCGTTGTCCACAGCTGCACCTGGGACGTCTGGGTGTGTCCACCCCAGCGGCCCAGCTCGGTCGAAAGACCCATAGGGACTCACCGCACATTAAGATTGGCAGTGTGTTTACCAGCTTAGGGAACACCTAGGTCACTCACCTCCCTGCTTACCCCAGCAGGGAGGGTACTCATCCCCGGGCTCTCCCACCCGGGGAGTTAGGACTACGGCCCTTCAGGCCAGGACAACAGTGTGAACTGACGAGTTTGTTTGCAACTTTCTTCTCGACAGTAGCACTACGAAAGTTGCAAGGGAGGGTAGTTTCTTGTGGGAGTTGTCCACCCCGGGTGTACACGCAAGTGTCACCTCGGGGTAGGTTAGGAGCTAGGTCTCCCCTCTCCTCCCCCCCCACCTGCGAAATCCCAGCCATGGCTGCTCAGCAGCAGACCATAGATCTCCTTCTAAGAATCCTCAAAGAGGATAGATATTTCAGGGACAAATACGGAGGGGAATTTGCTGCATTGCAGCAATCCCCCCTATCCCCCTCAGACGCACCGTCGTCCCCAGACCCATTAAGCGACGAGGACGCTTCAAACGCCTCTCGCCCTGCCTCACCCCGAGTGCAGGAAAAAACCGACGTAGAGGAGTACATGGACACAGTCCAATCCGACTCCGAATCAGAGTCGGAATCCGACAACAATAAGTCGGCAACATCTTCCTCCGCGGAAGATTTCACAGTCGTGCTGGCTGGAGGGAAGAGGCGAAAGCACTCTTCCAAGAAAGCCGGCAAGGCAAAGAAGCCTGCCACTGAGACCCCCCCCCGGCAACTGCTAGCACCTCGCAGCAGCAAAGCCGCCCCAGTAGCCCAATGGCTACTACCCCCTCTACAGAGGCCACCCAGGCCAATACCCCCCAAGCCACCCCGGCTAAAAAGGCCCCCTCTCCCCCCCCCTAGTCATCCACAACAAAGAGTTGTGGTTAGACGTATCAAAGGCGTGCGCCGACCGCCGTATCAATTACACACGTGCTAACAATACGGAGCACGGTATAAAGGTAACGGTACCTACCATACACGACTACAGGGAGTTGAATAAACTCCTTATGTCAAGGAAGGTACTATTCCACTCCTACGGGTTGAAGGAGGAGCGCCCAACCCGAGTTGTAATAAAAAACGTCCCGGTGGAGATTACTCCCACCGAAATCCACAGTGACCTAGAGTCACAAAATATCCCAGTGGCAGAGGTGCATCGTATGCACCGAAAAGACGGCAGATCATTCGACATGATCATCGTCGTCTGCCACCCAACTGAGGGACACCATCCGATATTCAATATATCGAAGATTTGCGGCCTCTCTGGCCTCAAAATAGAGAGACCCCACAAAAGTGGCACTATGGGCCAGTGCCATAGATGTCAACGTTATGGCCATGCACAAAGAAACTGCCATGGCAAACCCAGGTGCGTAAAGTGCCTGGGCAACCATGGCACGGAAGAGTGCCCCCGCCCGAAAGACCGCTCCCAATGCACGGAGCCTCCCAGCTGCGTGCTATGCGGCAACTCGGGGCACACCGCCAACTACCGCGGGTGCCCTAAAGCCCCTAAATCCTCGGCCCCCAAGTTGGCAAAGCGGAACTTGGCAAGGCAACAGAGGGAGTGCCCCACCCTCGCAAAGCCAAGCTCAGACCCAGCTGAGCCCCCAGCGCCCCAGCCCATGGAACGCGCTTAACCACCAGGCCCACTTCCCGGCCTTGAAACAACAAAAGCAGGCTGCACCTGCCATCCCCGCCCTGATGGATTTATCCATCACCCCCCCCTTCCCACTCCCAACCCCCAAACCCGTACCCAACAAACCGGCTGCAACTAAAGCAGCCCCCCCCCCCCCCAACCAAACCACAACGCCCCCCCCAACCCCAACCGGAACTTGACCCCTTTGACCCCTTCAGGGTCATATCGAGCACCTTCGGGGTGTTTCACAGCCCACGCGGGATGCAAATGGCCCGCGACATAGTTGCCTGCAAGGGCGACTATTTTCTACTAGCTCGGGTGTACGATTCGTACCCCGACGTCACAGCAGCCCTTAGAAACCTCCCCCATAATATCCAATAATGGATAAAAGACCCCTCCCCTGTAGGCTGAAACCGAAATCCCTCACGGTAGGGACCTTCAACGCCAATGGCCTGTCTGGCGAACGTGATGAGATCGCCAAATTCCTCCGCGACCATCACATAGATATTCTTTTAGTACAAGAGACCTTCCTGAAGCCCCACAACCGTGACCCGAGAATTGCCAACTACCGGTTAGTTCGCAATGACAGGTCTCGTTGTCATAAAGGAGGTACTCTCATATATTATAGAGCAGCATTGTACTGCATCCCTATGGATCCCCCACCCCTCGCCAACTTGGAAGCCTCTGTCTGTCGGCTGGGCATGACTGGGCACCAACCCATCACGATTGTCTCGGCTTACCTCGCCCCAGGCGGGGACACCGCTACCGTCAACTCGTCCCTAAGAGGCGACCTCACCTCCATATTAAATCTAAGCGACTCCGTTCTTATAGCGGGGGACCTTAATGCCAAACACCCTTCGTGGAATAGTCACACGACATCCACTAGAGGCAGAGTACTTTTTGACCTAAGTACACCCCTCAATTTTGATGTAGTAGCCCCGATGCACCCCACTTATTACCCCCATGACCCCGACAAGCGCCCGAACGTACTGGACATCGTGCTTCTGAAGAGTGTAAACTTGCGATTACACTCTATAGAAGCAATCGATGAACTAGACTCGGACCACAGACCGGTCATCTTACAGTTTGCCCCCAGATCGGGTCCTTCTGACCCCACTCAGCCCACCCCAACCAAGGTGATCACGGACTGGGGGAAAGTAAGCGAAATGCTGAAATACACCTAAACCAATTTCCAGATAATATCGAAACTGCAGCGGAAATGGAGGCCGCTATCGGATCGTTCACAGCCCACGTACAATCCGTCCTTAACGAATGTTCTAGGGAGACACCAGCGATAGACAATCGCTGGACACTCCCAGACGATGTGCGTGATCTAGTGACCGAGAAGAATGCGGCAGTACGTGCCTACAGATCTTTTCCATGTGTCAGTAACAAAGCTTTTATGCGATACCTACAACGCAAAGTAAGTAGACGCATCAAAGAGCTGCGTGACGACAGTTGGAACAAGATGCTCGATGATCTGGAACCGACCCATCAGGCTTTCTGGAATCTTCAGAGGAAACTCCGCTCCCCTGAGATTACCTCTATGCCCCCCCTCATCCGCCCCGACAAGAGCGTCGCCTTTGACGACGACGAGAAAGCCCAGTGCCTGGCCGACAGCCTAGAGGCCCAATGCTCACCCAGTACTCAGCCAGTAGACCCAGCCCACCTCGCTGAAGTGGATGCTGAAGTCGAACGCCGTACCTCCCTCCCCCCGGTGGAAGACCCGAACGACCCCTTACCCCCCGTCACGCCAGACGAGGTGAGGGAGATCATAAAGGGACTAAAGCCGAGAAAGGCCCCTGGCGCCGATGGTATCACCAATAAGGTGTACAAACTCCTCCCACCAGTTCTAATAGCTCTAATGACTGCCATCTTCAATGGCGCATTAGCGAATAACATGTTTCCTCAAGCATGGAAACAAGCCACGGTGATTGGTATTCCCAAACCAGGCAAACCAAAATCAGCTCCCAGTAGCTACCGCCCCATCAGTCTACTCGATGTATTAGGCAAAATCTACGAGAGGCTTATTTATAAGCGACTCAAATATTACGCCGAGGCAAAGAGCCTGATTCCGAAAGAGCAGTTCGGCTTTAGAGCTGGACACTCATGCGTCCAACAGGTGCACAGGATAGTAGAAAATATCCTCTCCCAACGTCAACGTGGCAACACGACAGGTGCCCTGTTCTTCGATATCGCGAAAGCATTCGACAAGGTATGGCACAACGGACTGATATACAAGTTATACAGGCTCGGTGTGCCAGACCGTCTCGTACTCATAATACGTGACTTTTTGTCGAACCGCAGCTTCCGATATCGCATCGAAGGTGCACTCTCCAGGCCACACCCGATCCTAGCCGGGGTCCCTCAGGGCGCCGTGCTATCCCCACTAACATTTTCGCTATTTACAAGCGACATTCCGATAGGACGAGCGACTCAGTTGGCACTTTTCGCTGACGACACCGCTATCTATCATTCAGGCAGAAGCCCAGAGAAAACGTCACAGTCGTAGAACAAAGACGGTTCTGTAAATCAGTAACTTTACAGTACGGCGCTTTAAAGTTTTCTAATGGAGTTTAAGGGTATATTTTAGAAACCGCTGATCCGCTAAGCTTGAAATTTGGACATGTTGTTCTGTTTCTGAACTTTTATAATCTGACCAACAAGTTAAATTCCTAAAACGGCTAAATTTTTTAAAATATCATTGTTTTATGAAAACTTGTGTGTCGTATGTTATCATACGTCGTTGTTTTGCGGATTTTTCTCGTAATTACATGACGCAAAGTGGTTTCCGTCGTTGTTCTAGGAAAATCTGCACAAAAATAATAATATTATAGGACATGCAATATAGCCTAAGAGTTAAATAAAAATAAGTTAACGTATTAATTAGTGCAAAGCGAAGGCCACGCGCAACCTTACTCAGAACATGGGCGGAACTAACAATCCGACAGGCGCACACGGGCGTAAGCGGGGCGCGGGGGGCAGAGGGCAGCGTAGTACACGGGCGTATAGAATATTACGTCATTTTACTGCGTTAAGAAATCAAATCCGTCAGTATTCCTAGTCAGTATCTCAGTTATTTTAAATAATATTTTAAAAAAAGAGTTATTGGCTAATAAAGCACGGCATATAAGCTCATTTTACGTAAAAAAGCGAAAATTGAAAAAAATCAAAACCGTCATTGTTCTACGACTACGACGAAAATAGCCCTATCTCTCCAACAACACCCTAGGCGATTGGTTCCGGAAATGGAGAATAGAGGTCAACCCCGACAAGAGCCAGGCGGTCATGTTCTCCAGACCCCACACGACCATCCCAGCCGATTCCTTGGAAAAAGCAAGCCAAATACTTAGGGGTCATCCTCGACCAACGCCTATCCTTCGACGAGCACATAAAGACGGTTCGCTCGCGAGCCGCTTTCGCTCTCGGTAGGCTCCACTCCATGCTGAACGCAAGCAGCAAATTGTCACTCAGGTGCAAATTGCGTACTTACATCGCTTGCGTTCGTCCTATCCTGACATACGCGTGCCCCGTGTTTGCGCATGCCAAGCCCCACCACATCCATAGGATGCAGACATTACAGAATCGTTTTCTCCGAAGAACCACGGGTTCACCCTGGTACGTAAGGAATGAACGACTTCATGTCGACCGTAAAATCCCAACTATAAAACAGCTTATGAAACGCCTTACGAAGCGTTTTCTCGATTCAGCCGAGAAACACTCCAACCCACTCATCTCATCGGCCGCCCGATACGTCCCCACCAAAATAGGTAAGATCCGCCGTCCCAGGCACACTCTCCTAGAACCCGATGATCCCATCACCATCCTCCAAGAGAGCTGTAGGGAAACTAGCACTATTAAAAAATACAAAAACAAATACCGTCCGCGTCTCCGGCCCCGCCGACGGGGCCCTCCGCGTTCCCCCAGTAATACTACCGCCCGACCCTTGCTCGAAACGCCAGCTCGCGTAGCTGAGCAAGTAACGTCAAATTCCCCAAATAATAATCCGACCCAGCCTGACCCTTGCTGCCCTCCCTCAATGACTACACTAAGCCTAGGCCCGAACCCCACAGGGGGTACCCTTAGTGTTGTTCATGAATATTTAGTTTGTAAGCCCTGGCTGGGGGCCTTAAAGTAAATTTTGGCCACCACAGGATTGCCCGGTTAAGTAGCTTCAACCTTATAGAGTTGTTGAGCTACGAGAGGCCACGTCAAAAAAAAAAAAAACGGCACTGCGTCAGTCGCAGCCGAGCCACCGAGGAGAAAACGTCTCTAGAAGAAGACCGAAGCCTTCAAAAAGTGAACTCTCCAAGCGGTGTTTTATTATTTCCGTTGCTCGTGGTCCCACCTCAGTACTATTTCCGTCACCAGCAAAGGCAAGGCACGTGTGCACAACAATAGAATAAATAAGTAGGCGGACGCGCCGTCGGCAATTCCGGTCCGTCCCCTACAGTGACGAAGCCACGTTCAAAAGAATTGGACTGTTTAACGTTCTTAATGAACATTGGTGGAGTGCTCGCGGTCGCAACCCACGCGTAACAAGGAGGGACGCTTTCCAAGTGCGATTTAGTGCGATTTAGTGCGAATGTATGGGCTGGGATAATTAATGACAAAGTTATTGGGCCGATCTTCATTAATGACAGGTTGACCGGTCCACGTTATTTTGAACTTTTAATAAATGCAGTGCCTGAAAAACAAGATGTGCCCGTGTTTTATCTTGCCGGTATGTACTTTCAACAGGACGCTCCGGCTCATTATTTCAGTGAAGTGCGGTCTTATCTCAGTGACTACGGTGATAGGTGGATAGTTCGCGGCGGACCCGTAGCATGGCTGGCACGGTCTCCCAACTTACACCGTTGGACTTTTATTTGTGGGAAGAAATAGACTCGTTTACGAACGCGAATCCGAAACTTTAGACGAACTGAAAAACAAAATCATTAGTGCATTCGAAACTGTAAAATCACAAACTATAGTATAATTAAAACACATTAAAAAAAAATAGCGTACCGTTAGTCTTATCCCATGGTTGCTCTATGGGGAGTTACTCTACTAGTTAGGCTATGGTCACCACTTTCATCAAGTAAAACGTCAAGAACAAATTCATACATTTCCATTCCGTTGAGCAGACACGTTGTGGAATACCAGATACCGGAGACCCAGAAATATTTGGAAATAATGTCGTAACTTTATTATTTTAGCAAATAATACATCAATTAATGGTCTTCAAGAATAATGAAATACAAAAAAAACAGCGACACCAGTCGCCTGTCGACCTCGCTGAGCTTGGTAACAGTATGCCAAACAACAAGGAAAAGAGGATACATTAGAATAGAAATTAGTTGTCGGGCTGGGAGTCTACAAGACGTAAATTCGTCCGCTGCTCACGTACGCAGCCCCAGCTTGGTTCGCCCTCACGTGCGAGTCCAACAAGAACATCTGACGCTGCGGAGGATTGTCGCCTACCCTCGTCTCGTGAGGAACGAGACCATCAGGCGGGACCTAGAGATGGAGAGCCTGGACGAGTAAATCCGCCAACTCGCGACCGCGTGAGGCGCGTCCGTGAGGCGCGCGTGGGTCACGACGCGCCGTCGACCCGGGCATGGTCCATGGTCGGGCAGCGAGTTGCCCTTTACTCGCTGCCCGCATGCCAGATCAACAGGACTTAGAAGGTGAATATTGTATATTTTGTTTTCTTCAGGTCACCCTCCTGCTATTTCTAAATCAAATAAATGGTTTTTTTTTGTTTCAGTTGACATACATGAAGAGGAGGAAGGCGAACTTAGAGTTGGTACGCCATTCGAGGATACTGTTCCCAACTCACCGAGTTCACTAGACAGCGATTCCAGTCGCCTGTCGACCTCGATGAGCTTGGGAACAGTATGCCAACTCCGAGGAAGAGGGGATACTTCCTCAAGGATTACACCTCTTCAGAGGGGGGTGAACCATTTCCAGTTCACTTCTTCTCTGATGATATTTTACCAACAAACATACAGACATATTTACACACGCATAAAGGCACACCTTATACACCTCTTATCATGCTTATAATTATAGTTTTTTTAGAAATTGGTGCGGAAGTGTAAATTCAATCAATATCAACAACAGAAGTTCAGTTTCAGTACGTCGATAAATAAAGCTTTTAAGAACAAACAACATACAACAACAATACAACTTCGAATTGTTTAACAGACTCTTCTTGTTAATAACTTCGTTGAGAACACTATTAAATCAAGGAAATCGATAATCCAAGCACATCAGGAATAAGCAAGAAAAGAACGGTGGATGCTGACAACCCTGACGGCTAAGGTTTTTAATCTTAAAAAACCAAGGATTTATCTAGACAAAGACACAGAAAAGATCCTTAGATATATAGTACCCTGCGCATGTCAATTATAATTAAGTCCATCTCCAACTTTGTCATCACCTAACAAACATAATTATCTGTGAGTCATCAAGTAATGAGCATTTTGCAGGAGAGGTCATAATATAATATTGTGGAAAGTGGCTAATTCCAAACTGGCAACACACCCGAACCTCAATTTAACAGCAACCATAATTTTTGGTCCGAAGTCTCCCCCTCCTATCTGGCTCTACCGGATTCGCCTGATTCCCCCCTCGCCTCACAAAACTCGGTAGTATAGCGTACATAATCTCCTACAAAGTACACTCACGCCATCTTGAGGCAACGGAGAAACTAAGATATCTACATCACACAATCAGAGTTAACAGCGAATGTAGAAGACATAGAACATTCCGACTACCAATGTTGGGTAGAAATCCCACCAGACAACACCCGTCCTGTTGGAAGGTACCTTCCTTTTCACCGGATAGCGAGGAACTTTCCACTCTTTTCCTCCTACCCCCAAAGTAGGACTCCCCCTGCTCACCGAAATTATCCCCCCGAGCCGTCCCCAATGGACGTCACCTCCCACCCCTTTGAGCCTAAATGCTCGAGCGGAACTGACCTGTCTTCATCAGATGAGGACTACCAGCTTGCCGGCCTAAAGGGCAAACGGAAGTTGGGCATAAATGCCCACTCTACAAAGCCAAGAAGGCTCCAAACTCGAAACTTTTCTTACACAACTATACTTTAACGAATGGGGTCTGAGCGACGGCACTGCAAGAAATTTATATTAAGCATTTAATTAATTCATTTAACCATATGCGCGAACAACTCGCTCGAAATTGAGCTAAATTCGTTTATACGAAAATATTGACAGTGTCATGTTAGTAGTCAAATATACCAGAAATTTGTTGTATTAAACTACCTCTCAACCTATTATTTTAACAATTTTATTTTTGTAGAAACAAAATAACTTATATATGTGTTTTGCGTTGCGTTTCAGAAAACGAAATCGTATAAGAATATCTTCCGAAAATTAAGGATTTCGAGTTGAAAGAACTGATTCCTGGAATCAAAGAACGGATTCTATTAAAATCTGGTCTAGAATAACTTGACTAGAAAAGATTACTCATGTAAGTACTTACACACCAACCCTACATCTACGAAACTTATGGCTCTGAAACGTGGTCTTTGACTGCTGGCCTTTTAGAGAGACTAAGTCTCGAAATTGAGCTAAATTCGTTTTATACGACAATATTGACAGTTTCATGTTAGTAGTCGATATACAGGGTGAAATTTTAATGGTTGTCTTTCCACGGCAGGACGATTACTCATCAGTAGTACTATCGAAACACAAAGTTAAACTTAAAAAAAAAAGTTCTTTTTTTTTTCAAATCTTTAAAAAAGTATTCATAAACTCGAAAGAGCGAGAATTATTTATAATAGTGACATGACGTAGGTAGGTACCTACACGAAACTCACGACGCGGCAAACTACAAAAGAAGAGCGAATAATAAATGTTCAGAACAAAATAAGCTCTCGAGCATAGTGATACGGCATTAAATAGCCTTGCATGGGCATGAGCTTCCTTCGACCACATACTCTCTCCCTGGATTCATTCTTCTTCGGAATGATAGAGTCGGTAAGAGAGGGGGTGGTGTGGCAATTTATCTTCGTGCCGATTTCCCTTTTAAAATTCTTGCTACTTCTTCCTCTAATGATTCGGCCGAATTTATTTTTCTTGAGGTTTGCGTCAAGGGAGCTAAGGCCGTTCTTGGAGTTGTGTACTGTCCCCCTTCTCTTGATTACTTCACTGAATTCGAATCGGTTCTAGAATCTTTGGGTTCTGAGTATGCACATCATATCATTATGGGTGATTTCAACACCAACCTACTTGTCCCTAACTCCCCTCGTTCCCGTAAACTCATAGATCTGGTCGAGTCAGCTGTCTAAGTGTTTTGCCTTTACAACCGACTCATCACAATTCTGTTGGTGATGACACTTGGCTCGACCTGATGCTCACCTCTAATCCTTCCCTGGTATCCTCACATGGTCAACATGACGCTCCTGGTTTTTCCCATCACGACCTCATTTTCCTTTCATATGTCCTTAAACCTCCCAAATCCAAACCGACGTTCCAGTTCAGGCGTGGCTTTGCTCGGATGAACACTGAAAAGTTTATTCAGGACGCATCCAATATTGATTGGACATCCTTGGAGCAAGCCACTACGGTTGATGACAAAATTAATATTTTTAATGAGATTGTTATCAGGCTGTATGATACTCACGCTCCCGTCAGGAGAGTGAAATTGAAGCGCCCGCCTGCGCCCTGGATGGATGAAGATGTTCGGATGGCAATGCGACGAAGGGACCGCGCGTTTCGGAAGTTCAAAAAGGATCGGTCGGAGGAAAATTGGACTCTCTTCAAAACGGCTCGCAATCGTTGTAACCAGATGATACGCAACGCTAAACGCCGTCACGTTCTTAAAAACATCAATAATGCTTCTTCTGCTGATATCTGGAAATTCCTCGGAACTCTTGGTATCGGTAGAACGCGACATTTAGACCTTCCTGTTAATTTAGGCTTGGATGATCTCAATCTCCATTTCTCCACTGTACCCACTCTTGATAGTATAACTAAATCTCAAACAATTGATTACCTTGCTGGTCTGACGCGTCCAAATATTACCCCATTTGCTTTCACCCCAGTCGACCCGGGAGAGATCAAGAAGATTATCCTGGCTATTAAATCCAAAGCCGTGGGCTGTGATAATATCAGTCGCTACATGATTTTGGCGGCGCTAGATCAGCTCCTTCCTGCCATTTCCCATGTCATAAACTTCTCCCTGTACTCCGGTGAATTTCCGTCCCTTTGGCGGAAAGCCCGTGTTCGTCCATTACCTAAAACTGCTAATCCCACTCTTCCCTGTCATTTCCGACCAATTTCCATCCTACCCTTTTTATCTAAAGTCCTTGAAGCCTGTGTCCATAAACAATTTTCCCATTTCATTCACCAAAACTCCCTCATCAGCCCCTTCCAATCAGGGTTCAGACCTGGCCACAGTACCACTACCGCTCTCCTTAAAGTGACTGACGATATAAGAAGGGGAATGGAAGACACACAAGTTTCCGTTCTAGTCTTGATTGACTTTTCCAATGCCTTCAATACCGTCAGTCATGAAGTCATCTTATCCATCCTCTCCTATCGAATGGTCTCTTCCGAGGTCCTGGAATGGTTTGCTTCCTATCTTCGAGGGCGTCAGCAATCAGTTTATGCTGGCGACTCTTCGTCCAGCTGGTGTGATCTTGCAACTGGCGTCCCTCAAGACGGAATTCTTTCTCCACTTTTGTTTTCTATTTTTATAGACCTCATAACTTCCGAACTTCAGTGTGCGTATCATCTTTACGCTGATGACTTGCAGCTCTACTGTCGGGCGGGTGTCGACAACATATCTGATGCAATTAAAAAACTAAATCAGGATTTATCTGCTGTAAAAAACTGGTCTGATCGTTTTGGGGTGGCTGTTAATCCAACTAAATGCCAAGCTATTATTGTAGGGAGCTCCCATAGCATTCGTAGGCTGAATGGTTCGGCGCTGCCGCCGATCACCTTTGATGGAACGGTCATTCCATTTAGCCCTGTCGTTAAGAATTTGGGTGTGTATGTCGACACTTGCCTCGACTGGCGGAAGCAGGTTGCAGCTGTGAGTCAAAGAGTCACCGGAACGTTGCGGTCGCTTTATCGCCTGAAAATTTTTCTCCCATCACACATAAAGAAAATGCTGGTTCAGTCCCTTATCTTCCCCATAATTGACTATGGTGATGTGTGTTATTATGACCTGAATGCAGATCTACTCAATAAATTTGACCGACTTCTGAATAACTGCATTCGATTCGTGTTCAATCTACGTAAGTATGATCATGTGTCCGAACATCGATCTGCTTTAAAATGGCTACCTATTCGTCAGCGCAGAGCGTTGAGGGCATTAACAACCTTATTTTCTCTTTTAAATAATACTAATTCACCTTCTTATCTAACCTCTAGTTTTCAATATTTATGTTCTGCGCACAGTAAAATTCTTCGTTCCTCCAACAATCGTCTTCTTCGTTGTCCCTCTCATCGTTCTGGTTTTATAAAATCATCTTTTCTTGTCCAAGCGGTCTTCCTTTGGAACGAGCTCCCTCGGAATATCAGGACGGTCACCAGCAGGTTCACTTTTATGTTGAAAGTTCGTGAGCATTTGCACAAGATGTTGGCAGACTCGGCACAAAATTAATTTGTTATTGGCAATCCCCATCTTCATGTATTATATATATATATATATTATATGTATTTCTATTTTACACTTTATATTTGTATATATCTTGCTTGTATGTATGTATTTGTTCATTATTAATTAAATATCTTTTTCACTTTGCGTATTGTTGCACTTTCTATGTTTGTTTCTCTGCATCACCCTAAGGTAGACTGGGAGAGAATGCCCTTGGCATTAAGTCCGCCATTGTACTGTCTTGTTACATGTGCAAAAAGTTAAATAAATAAATAAATAAATAAATAGCCTGCACGAACGCGGCGGTGAGGGGGGCCGCGGCCTCCCTCACCCGCGCCCGCGCCTCTGCGTTTACGTTTAGTTTAGTCCTTCCGCGAACGTCATAAGTGTAATACGTTATCGACATCTTTTCTGTGGTCTATCGTGGTCTGACCTCTAACACCTGGTGTATTGTGAGGTATACATCAAACTCGTGACGTGTTGTTATGTGCGATAGTGGACGCTTTCAATATCGTGAGACTTGATAAAGACACTCTTATCAAACTGAAAGACAACCAGTTAAAACGTACTCGTTTGTGCATTGAACATAGTGGTTTGCATTTCGAACAATTACTCCGCTACCGGGAAATGTAAGTACTCACTCGTACCTCGTAAATAAACATTGTAAATAAGTTGATTCCATTTTTTTAATACGCCTTAAATACTTAATTATCTAAATCAGACTTTTTAAAAGATAATTATTTATGACGGTCCTAAATCCGTAAAAGTATGAAGGGAAAATTGGAATACCTTATTGGGTTTTGTGTTTTATTAAGTCAGGACTCAAAGTATGATCAGCTGATTTAAAAGTGCAACGACCCGTGCGGTCGATCGAGCCAACCACGCGGCCGCGAGCGTTCCGCGTATCATATCGCGCGATGCACTACTGTTGGTTCAAGTCACTTTCGAGTTTTGTTTATCACAATTGTAAATCTGCCATTTGTTGAGTCTAATTTTTTTTATAAATATTAATCGATTGTATTACCGATACAAACTCATTTCGCTTCGGAAAGACAACCATTAGAATTTCACGCTGTATATACCAGAAATGTGTTGTATTAACCTACCTCTCACAACCTATTATTTTTAACAATTTTATTTTTGTAGTAACAAAATAACTTATGTAGGTGTTCTGCGTTGCGTTTCAGAAAACGAAATCACATAACCACTCACACGTCCATGGATACCATAGTATCCTAAAAAAAAAAAGTAGCTCGAAACGTCCCGGATACTATAGTATCCAAGGTGTCACATTTTGTAAAATCGACATCTATTTAAAATATACGGTACTATTTGGAACTTTTGTTCGTTAAGTCAATAGCTGATGAACAAGTTTATACAACTAAGATGAGATGGCGCTGTTACAAGCCCAGACGAATAAATAACAAAATGTCAAACTTCAGTGTACTCGCGTGTGCGTTTGGTGAACGAGTGTTTTTGTTGTGCTAGTGGTTATGTCGTAAGTACTGTTACGTCGATCGAATTGCGAGACCTATCTATAATCTTCTCGAAAGTTCCACAAGGTTCTCGACAATTCTACTAAAGATCGGTCAGGAAATTTCTAGAAAATTCTACCCTGTTCTAGATGTTTCGAGATGGTTCTGGAATGTTCCAGAAGGTATGGGACTATGTCGAAGTCTATGGATGTTTCCAGAACATTCGACCACCTTCTAGAAACATCTAGTGGGTCCGGCCGGGGTATAAAAAGGGGCGTCGATCACCAACCTGAGTCAGTCTGGTTTTGACTACGATCGAGGCGACTCGAAGTGAACAAGCGATCTCTAAGTGACTTTTACGTGTGATTAAGAGTGTGTATAAGTGTTTAAGTGTTGAGTAGTGTTAAGTGTTTATTTTAGTTTGTGATTCGTGTGTGATTAAAGTTTATTTGGTTTTAATCGGTGTTAATTAATTTATCCCAATACCCAGCTCGTAACATTTGGTGTCAGAAGTGAGGGATAAAATGCCGATTTTACCAAAGGACGACACGGACGGTATTCGTACCAGGAGTCAGCGCCAGCAAGACATGGACCAGAGGCGGTTTGGAGGTTCCCCGATACAGACGCCGGGTGGTGCTCAGCCTACGACGGAACCAGCCGCTGGTCCATCTGCAGTCTCTTCAGCACCAGCGGGTCCAGACCTGTCTGCGCTTATGGCGCTTCTGCAGGAGCAGGCTCGCCGCCAGGAGGAGCAGGCTCGCCGCCAGGAGGAGCAGGCTCGACGCCTGGAAGAGCAGCTACAAAAGGACAAGGAGGAGCAAGCCCGCCGCCAGGAGGAGCAGGCTCGCCGCCTGGAAGAACAGCTACAAAAGGATAAGGAGGAGCAGGCCCGCCGCCAGGAGGAACAGTCCCGCCGCCAGGAGGAACAGTCCCGCCGCCTGGAAGAACAGCTACAAAAGGATAAGGAGGAGCAGGCCCGCCGCCAGGAGGAACAGTCTCGCCGCCTGGAAGAACAGCTACAAAAGGATAAGGAGGAGCAGGCCCGCCGCCAAGAAGAGCAGATGTTCCTGATAAAAGACCTGCACTCGACATTTGGCAAAGAGCTCAAAGTGGTTAAAGAGCAAGTCAATCAGCACGAGAACCGCATCTCTGAAGCTGAGGTCCAAATTGCCGGGGTGAAAAAGGCTTTGGGTGAACTTCGGTCTGGAGACGGGGTTGTGTGTCCAGTGATTGCTGCACCTTCGGCACGAGGGTTTAAGGTGCCACCATTCGACGGAACATCTTCATGGTCGGCATACAGGATGCAGTTTGAGGCCGTTATGAAGGCGAATGGGTGGACGAAAGAGCAAGCAATGACCGCGCTCACCTTAGGCCTACGAGACCAGGCCCTGACCGTACTTGAGGCTCTTGGCAAGGATGTGACTTACGATCAGCTGCTGGAAGCGTTGGAATCCAGGTACGGAGACGCGCACTTGGAGCACGTATTTCGCGCTAAGCTAAAGGATCGTGTTCAACGTAGTGCTGAGGGCCTACAGCAGTGGGCCCTGGAAATTGAAAAGATGGTCCGAAAGGCATACCAGTCTGCTCCTGCCCTGATCAATGGTAATCTCGTACAGGCATTCGTCGACGGAATACGTGACTTGGAAGTCAGAGCCGCCGTAAGACTTGGGCATCACGAAACATTAAAGGACGCCTTGGCTCATGCGTTGGAAGTAGAAGCAGTGAGGCAAGATCATCGCACGCATCGCGTCAGAGAAGTTGTGGAATCACCTGTACGCGACCGACCACAAGGGTACAGTCCCAGGTGCTATACTTGTGGGGAAAAAGGTCATCTTCGGTCCAGCTGTCCCAAGCGAAATACACCAAGGGAAGATCAATCCCAGCAGGGAAGAGGGACCGATAAGACTGCCCAGCAACAGCAGGGAAACGAGTAAACGCCAGGACTGAGGGGCGGGTGCTGGCTGGTATGGAAAGAGCCCCGAGGATCTCGATCTCACAGGCCCATGACGGAAACAGCCTGATCATCAAAGGTGAAGTCAACGGAAAACCATGCAAATTGACACTCGATACAGGAGCTTCTCACACGGTCGTCAATTCAAACCTAGCAAGTCGGTTCCTTGGGGACTTCTTCAACAACCACGACCGCATACAATTACTGACAGCTACCGGTCAGCACATAACCGTCCGAGGCAAGAAGGAGGTGAAGTTAAAACTAGGTCATAAAGCATATTGGCATAATGTCATCGTGGCCGACATAGTAGACGATTGCATCTTGGGCTTGGACTTTATGAGGAAATATCGTTGTGAGATCGATGTTGATCGAGGAGTGTTGAAATGTGGTAAAGAAGAGATCTTAATGGAAAGTACACCGTCAGAAAAAGTGCTTCGCTTGAAATTTGACGTGTCAACACTTCTGGAAAACTGCGATCTAACTGGAGTAGAAATGGATAAGGCTAAGAAAACGTTACTCCAGTATGCCGACATGTTCTCTACAGATGATGCTGACATAGGTAGAACAGGACTGGTTCAGCACAAAATTAACACTGGCAATGAGTTACCAATCCGACAACGACCAAGAAGGGTGCCGGTTGCTCGCGAAAAGGAAGTGAAGGAGATGATTGAGCGCATGGTGAAGAACAGTTTTATAGAGCCTTCATCTAGCCCGTGGTGTTCTCCTGTGGTCCTAGTGAAGAAAAAAGACGGCAACACGCGGTTTTGTGTGGATTATCGACGGCTAAACGACGTCACGAAAAAAGACAGTTATCCACTGCCTAGGATCGATGACACATTGGATACGCTGACAGGAATGAGGTGGTTCACAACGATAGACCTGAAAAGCGGCTACTGGCAAGTGGAAATAGACCCTAAAGACAAGGAGAAAACTGCATTTTCCACAGGAAAGGGCCTATGGCAGTTTAAAGTCATGCCATTTGGATTGTGCAATGCTCCTGCGACATTTGAAAGGTTGATGGAGCAAGTACTTGCTGGATTGATCGGAGACGCATGTCTTGTCTATTTGGATGACATCATCATCGTGGGCCGAACATTTGAAGATCACCTTCAAAACCTAATTAAAGTGCTGTCGAAAATCCGGACGGCAAATCTTAAGTTAAGTCCGGAAAAGTGTTCATTTTTCAGGAGACAAGTGAACTTTTTAGGACACATAGTTTCGGAGGAAGGTGTTCAGACAGACCCGGAGAAAATCGTCGCCGTCAAGGAATGGCCAGTTCCGAAAGACAAGACGGAGGTCAGAGCATTTTTAGGTTTATGCTCCTACTATCGACGGTTTGTCAAGAATTTTGCTGACATTGCAAAACCCCTACACAAACTCACTGAGGAGAAGCAACAATTCTGTTGGGACGAGAACTGTGACATCGCATTCCAGGAATTAAAGAAACGTCTGTGCAATTCACCCATTCTTGACTATCCTGACACTGAAAATGACTTCATAGTTGACACAGACGCAAGTAATACTGGAATTGGTGGCGTGTTGTCTCAACGGAAAGGAAATCAGGAAGTTGTTATAGCTTACTACAGCAAATCTCTATCGAAACCGGAAAGAAATTACTGCGTTACGAGAAGGGAATTACTTGCCGTAGTAAAGACTTTGCAGCACTTCAGTAAGTATCTGCTGGGACGAAAATTCTTATTGCGAACGGACCATGCCGCATTAAAGTGGCTATTACAATTCAAGAATCCAGAGGGACAGGTGGCGAGGTGGATTGAGCTACTACAAGAGTTCGACTTCGTAACTGAACATCGCAGTGGGAGGGCACATGGTAACGCAGATGCACTGTCTAGAAGACCTTGCCCTGAAGACTGTAAGCACTGCAACAGGCAAGAGGCCAAGGAGGTTGTGCCTGTAAGAATGCTAAGAACGGATATCAGTAACGAATGGAAGGAAACCTTACAGCATGCTCAGCAAAATGACGCAGACATTAAACCAATTTTTGACTGGATTAAAGCTGGTGCTCCTAAACCCAAGTGGAGTGATGTAGCTGCGATGAGTTCCATCACTAAGAGTTATTGGGCGCAATGGAAAAGCTTGGTTATCCAGGAAGGAGTCTTGTGCCGTAAATGGGAAAACGCTCGAGGAGACCACTGTCACTTACAAATGGTTGTCCCCAAAGCCAAAGTACCGGATGTGTTGCGGCTCTACCACGACGGATGTTCAGGTGGACATATGGGTGTAAAAAGGACCCTACTGAAAATACGTGAGCGATTTTACTGGATCCATTGTCGTGAAGATGTGGAGGACTGGTGTCGGAAATGTACCAGTTGTGCGGCTGTGAAGGGACCCCAGACACGCAGCAGAGGTGCTTTGCAGATATACAACGTTGGAGCCCCGTGGGAACGGATAGCACTAGACGTGGCAGGACCATTTCCAGAAAGTGAAAACGGTAACAAGTACTTCATGGTTGTCATGGATTACTTCACAAAGTGGCCAGAAGTCTTCGCCATTCCTAACCAGGAAGCTACAACAGTCGCAGATAAATTGGTTCAGGAGGTCTTCTGTCGTTTTGGAGTACCCTTGGAAATACACAGCGACCAAGGAAGGAATTTTGAATCACAAGTATTCCAGGAGACTTGTCGGCTGATGGGTACTCACAAAACTAGAACGACTTCCTACCATCCACAATCTGATGGAATGGTGGAGCGTTTCAACCAAACGTTGGAGAGATATCTGGCAAAGGTTGTGGATAGCAGGCAAAGAGATTGGGATAAGCACATACAGCCATTTCTTCTGTCATACCGTAGTGCAGTTCACGAAAGTACAGCTGTGACACCAGCCTTCGCGAACTTTGGAAGGGAATTACGGTTGCCTGCCGATTTGATCACCGGAACCCCTCCTGATGTTCCACGCAGTGTAACTGATTATGCAAATGACTTGCGTAACAAGTTGAATGATGTGTATGAGCATATCAGACAATCCGGCCAACAAATGTCTGAGAAGATGAAGACCCGATACGACCGGAAGACAAACAATGGAGGTTTCGACGAGGGGTCACTTGTGTGGTTGCATAACCCAGTGCGTAGCAAAGGGAAGTCTCCTAAATTACAAGCAAAATGGGAAGGACCATACCGAGTCGTGACCAGGATTAACGACGTCACCTACCGGATACAAAAGGGTCTACGTGGCGCGCCCAAGATTGTCCATGTTGACCGTTTGGCGCGATACAACGGGACTAACGATGCTCGGGACGAGCATGTCTAAGGAGGGGGCAGTGTTACGTCGATCGAATTGCGAGACCTATCTATAATCTTCTCGAAAGTTCCACAAGGTTCTCGACAATTCTACTAAAGATCGGTCAGGAAATTTCTAGAAAATTCTACCCTGTTCTAGATGTTTCGAGATGGTTCTGGAATGTTCCAGAAGGTATGGGACTATGTCGAAGTCTATGGATGTTTCCAGAACATTCGACCACCTTCTAGAAACATCTAGTGGGTCCGGCCGGGGTATAAAAAGGGGCGTCGATCACCAACCTGAGTCAGTCTGGTTTTGACTACGATCGAGGCGACTCGAAGTGAACAAGCGATCTCTAAGTGACTTTTACGTGTGATTAAGAGTGTGTATAAGTGTTTAAGTGTTGAGTAGTGTTAAGTGTTTATTTTAGTTTGTGATTCGTGTGTGATTAAAGTTTATTTGGTTTTAATCGGTGTTAATTAATTTATCCCAATACCCAGCTCGTAACAGTACTTAAGTTTTGTTGAATGTTTCTTAGATTATTATATGTCAAAATAAACTAGACAATTCATGCTTTATAACTACGTACACATAACATACCTTTAAGTTTAAAATCAACTCATATTTATATAATTCGGTTGAACCGAATTTCAGCCCGATCTCTATTAATTTTCAGGGCTGCTACTTAGAGAAGCAACAATAACTGCTGAAGTAATAGCCGTTATGGACATATTGTTCGACTGCGTGAACAGTGATACACCAGATTTAAAGAAAGAAAAACCATATTCTACAAATTTAACAAATGTGTCACCACACTTTTAATGGACTAGAAAAGCTTTTTAATAATTTAAAAAAAAAAAACATGCTCTTAGAGGTCTAGCAACTCGCAGTCTTCAACAGGACCCTTTCGATTTGTTTGGCACTATTAGAGGAAACTGTGGTGTAGTGGACTGACCGGGATTGCCGACGGCGCGTCCGCTACTTGTGGTGCTATAACCCAACAACTGGACAATTTGACGTGTTAAATACGGCTATTCCGTCCAAACTTGCTCACTTGGGGTCAGTCAATTGCGCACGAGATGTCTGTACGACAATGACAAATTACAAACAAATGTTGTCTAAATCTACTGCCACAAATACATGCACAGAAAGTAAGACGAAAGATCCAGTTGTTACAGACATGCTTTCGTTAATTGAGGATTCTTCTAAAAGAAAGTGTGTCTGATTCTGAAGAATTAGAAGCTGTGCTTATTATGTTTGTGGCTTTTTATTAAAACATCGTAAAAGCACATGTAAAAATTGTGACTCCATTTTCAAAGCTAAGGACACTGGCGTGTTTTTATACACATTCGTAGCGTCAAAATAATATAATGACATCAAAAAAGGATTGAATTATGCATCTCAAGCACGATAAGATGTGTCTAAAGTTGCGCTACATCTGATTATTTGAATTTAAAACAAAAGACAATTATTAAACTGTCAGAACAAGTTAATTTTAGATTTTTAACGAACTGTGAAGAACACTATATTTATTTTATTATTAATAGTGTATTTTACATAACTGTTAGCCGATTTTATGTGCTTAAAAATCGCCAATTTCCAAAACACACAAAGCATTCAAAAGAAAATTAAAAAATATATCACTTAAATGTGAATAAATACGGACATCCAGTATTGATGGCAAATACAATGTGAATCAAGTTAGATTTTATAACACATCCCTATGTCCCCATCACACTGGCCTGTTGGTCTAGTGGTTAGTGACCCTGGCTGCTATGCCGGAGGTCGTGGGTTCGATTCCCACCCAGGACAAATGTTTGTGTGATGAGCACGTTAATTTGTTCTGTGTCTGGGTGTAATTTATCTATAATATGTATTTAGAAATATATAAGTATGTTTATCAGTTGTCTAGTACCCATAACACAAGCTCTGCTTAGCTTGGGATTAGATGGCGTTGTGTGATAGTTGTGGAATATAAAAAAAAAAAAAATGTCTGTTCACATCCACTATGAATGCCGAATCATTTTTAGAGACTCCAGATCAAAAAAAAAAACATTGCAGAATCATTTTAATGCCACCAAGACTAATATGAACAAAGTAGATTTTATAATTCATCCTTATCTTAGTTCAAATCTACTCTTTGATGCCATTTTGAGAGACTCAAGATAAAAAACTCATTTTGCATAATCATTTTGATGCCAACAAGACTAATATTGTTAGCGACGAATAATAATCGCACTAAGCAAATCATGTAGTACTTAGAGATTAGGCTAGTCTTGAACAATAAAACTATTGTTATCATGAAATAATAAGGGTTAGGTACATAAAGAAATGTGTATTTTTTAAGTACCTTCCTACCTAATAAATTGATAAGTTTTGTTTTTTATTTTTCCCACCTGGTGTCTCTGCTGATGCCACAAAATAAACCCACAGTTGGGTAGACATATAAATGCGCATTTCACATATATATATATATATATATATATATATATATATAATATAATATATAATATAATATAATAATATATAATATAATATAATATAATATTCCACAACTATCACACAACGCCATCTAGCCCCAAGCTAAGCAGAGCTTGTGTTATGGGTACTAGACAACTGATAAACATACTTATATATTTCTAAATACCAACAGGCCAGTCAATATACCGTCAAACAAATTGAGAAACTGTGTTGATTTCTATTTTTGCCGCTAGGAGCACCACTTGTGACGAAAATGTAAGCTAAGTGTTAGGTAGACATAAAAGTGTTCATTTTACAAATACCCTCAAACACAGTGAAAATCGTTGTAATTTATATTTCTGGCACTTCGTGTCTCTGCCTGTAGGTTGATGTAAATTAGTTATTTATCATTTTTTGGGTCTAAAAAACCGGCCAAGTGCGTGTCGGGCCACGCACAGTGTAGGGTTCCGTAGTTGCCCATCAAAAAACTAATTAAACTGATTCGCTGAAATTAATTTTAAAAAGAAGAATTTTCAAAATCGGTCCAGGAGTCTTTGAGAAATCAGGAAAAATACATAAGAAAAAAGATTACGACGAATTTAGAACCTCCTCCTTTTTTTGAAGTTAGTTAAAAATAGTTGACGATAAAAACCTACCTATCCCCAAAAAACATACCGTAAAAACATACCTATTAAAGCAGTAAAATAAAGTTGACAAACTTACATTTGCAGTTGAAGAGCATGTTCTCCGATACATTTTGTTTAAGAAAACATATTATTCAAGTACATTTTATAAGTTGGTCGACTATTACTCGTAAAGTTGTAAAGCCTACTTAGTCATGATAATTTTCTTTTAAACTTCGTTATATATGCTACTATTGTGAATTTTTTCACACCCCCAAACATAACCGTTTAGCTGGTAGAGGGGGGGGACACTCGAATCGAGCAAAATTTAGCACTTTAAAGCTTAATATTTCACAAACGAATTTTTTTATCAAAAAACTGTTAATGGAAACTATAATTATTTTTTAAAGGCCTATTTAATGATACCCCACACTAAGGGGTACGCGAGAAAAAAAAAATCCTCACTTTACGTGTAAGTACTGGAGGTACCCTTAAAAAAAATATTTTACGAGATTTTATTTTACCACTTTTTTGGCACAACAAATCCGTATATTTACACCAAATTACAGCCCTCTAGTACTGTGCGTCTCTGAGCTAAACTGCGGACAGACGGACGGACGGACGGACGGACGGACGGACGGACATGGCGAAACTATAAGGGTTCCTTGTTGACTACGGAACCCTAAAAATTAAGGTTTTGATAAGGTTTTTATGTAAGTAGATAGACTAAGTTAACCCCTAGGCTATGACATAAATTGTAAAACAAAAAGGGAAGGTTTACTATAGAAAACTGCCAAAATAAAGTTCCCCATACAAAGTCGCATTAGTGCCGTGTGCAAAAATGGATTGCTCTGATTGGCTGAAGGGAAAAATATTAGGAACGTGTGCAAACTTGAAGGATTCTGATTGGTCAGAGCTCTCTATAAAAGAGGGGCAGTTTTCTATGGGATTAATTCCGAAACCAGCAGTATTATAATAAACAAGAAATAAGAAAATTACTCCGAAGTCTCATTAGCGCCGAACCTACTTGAAGAACCAACCATCCTCCAGTATCTACCGCAAGCGAGCCCATCCTACAACTTCGACAGTTTACAAAAATATGAACCAAGTAGATTTTATAATTCATCCCTATTTTATTTCTAATCCAATATTTGATGCCAAATCATTTTAAGAGACTCCACACCAAACAAAATTATTGCATAATCATTTTGATGCCACCAAGACAAACATGAACAAAGTAATTTTATAATTCATCCCAATCTTAGTTTAAATCTTCTATTGATGCCATTTTTTAGACTCCAGACAAAAAAAACTCATTGCATAATGATATTGATGGCAACAAGACTAATATGAACAAAGTAGATTTTATAATTCATCCCAATCTCATTTCACATCCACTATTTGATGCCAAAACATTTTAAAAGACTCCAGATAAAAAAACTCATTGCAAAATCATTTTGATGCCAACAAGACCAATATGAACAAAAGTAGATTTTATAATTCATCCCAATCTCATTTCACATCCACTATTTGATGCTAAAACATTTTAAAAGACTCCAGATGAAAAAAAACTCATTGCAAAATCATTTTGATGCCAACAAGACTAATATGAACAAAAGTAGATTTTATAATTCATCCCTATTTTATTTCAAATCTACTATTTGATACCAAATCATTATAAGAGACTCCAAACCAAACAAAATTATTGCAAATTCATTTTAATGCCGCCATAAGACAAAATGAACAAAGTAGATTTTATAATTCATCCCTATTTTATTTCAAATCTACTATTTGATGCCAAATCATTATAAGAGACTCCAAACCAAACAAAATTATTGCAAATTCATTTTAATGCCGCCATAAGACAAAATGAACAAAGTAGATTTTATAATTCATCCCTATTTTATTTCAAATCCACTATTTGACTCCAATTCATTTTAAAATACTCTAAACAAAATCATTTTAGTGCCACCAAGACTAATATGAACAAAGTTTTATAATTCAATTCATCCCAATCTTATTTCACATCCACTATTTGATGCCAAATCATTTTAAAACTCCCAAAATCATTGCAGAATCATTTTAATGTCACCAAGACTACTTTATGGACAAAGTAGTTTTTATAATTCATCCCAATCTTATTTCAAATCCACTATTGAAGCCAAATCATTTTGAGACTCCAAACAGACAAATATAAACAAAGTACATCTGAAGTATAACTCAAGATAAAAAAAAACTCATTGCATAATCATTTTGTTGCCACCAAGACAAATATGAATAAAATAGATTTTATAATTCATCTTTTTTGTTGAAATCCACTATAAAAGCCGTTTTGAAAGCCTCCAGATAAAAATATTTATTAATTGCAGAGTAATTTTAATGCCACAAAGACAAATATGAAGACAGATTTATAAATTCATCCCAATCTCATTTCACATCCACTATTTGATGCCAAATCATTTTAAAATACTCCAAACAAAAATCATTGCAGAATCATTTTAATACCACCAAGACTAATAATTATGAACAGTAGATTTTATAATTCATCCCAATCTTATTTCAAATCCACTATTGAAGCCAAATCATTTTATGAGACTCCAAACCAAACAAAATTATTGCAAAATCATTTTAATGCCATGAAGACAAAAAATGAACAAAAACAGATTTATATTCATCCCAATCTGTGTTCACATCCAGTATTGATGCCAAATTATTTTAAAAGACTAAAGAAACAAAAAAGACAGAACTTTACAGAGCAGAGCAGGAATATTTCAACTTCATCTGAATGAACTCCGATTCAACCACATTTTACTTCCATCTTAGTAGCCAAACCACACTCAAGTCACCAACCAGTACAGGGGCCACTCATTTGCCCACTGGTGTACACACTGTGTACTACATCATTGACAGAAGTAGAGAAATAGCAAAGTTTGAAAAACTTAACTTTCCAAGCTAAGCTTTGGAAACTTAGCTTTTTCTGCCACACCATTGATAGAACAGGTTAGAGATTAATGCTACTTGTTTATTTACTTCCAGTAATGATAGAAGATAGAACAGTTCTCAACATAACTTGATAGTTGTGTTGAAGACTACTCCTTCCTTGATTGTTTCATTGAGATCCCAATATAAGAACCCAATTTCTCGAAGGGTAGTTCAAGAAATCAGATTCTTCATCTTCAAAAAGTAATAAAATGTTTGATTGCAATTTCTTGTTCACAGCAACTGTTCACTACCAACCAATGCAGTATCATGCTTCTGGAACAAAGATAAAATAACATTAATCACACATTTATAATAGTTTAAATAAGAGGCCTGTGGACAACCTAACTAAGAAAGATGGCCGATGACATCCTTTACATGTAATAAAATTATAAAAATAAAACTTTGAAGACCAAAGGCGTTTTATTTCTTCTCCATGTGAATGACCAACCCAAACAGCCCATTATTTGTGCCTATGTGATTTTTATCATTCAAATTCTAACAAAAGTTTGAACAGCATATTGAACTTTAAGAGCGTATATTCCGAAAGTTGGCCACGTCGCAAATGGTTGTCAAATATTAACAAGTTTTAATTAATTTAGCATTGTTACTGTATGAAAATTAGAAATATGGCTCTGTAGTGCACTAAAACATTGATTAGGGAATGCAATAATTAATATCGTAACACCTAATATATAGTTTTAGAAGTAAAAAACTCATTTGGAAGCTTTCCAAATGCCTTTTAAACACCTGAAACGGTTACAACATCAAATTCAGTGTTTTAATTGCATTCCTATATCATTTTTTTAGTGCACTACAGAGCGATATTTCTTGTTTTCATACAGAAAATTTGCCAAATTAATTAAAACTTGTAAATATTTGACAGCTTTTTGCGACGTTGCCAACTTTCAGAATATGCAGCCTTAACCACTAATAAATTTACATTAGTTACAACTTACAACATACATTTTCTACACTATCACTGCAACTATTATAGTAATTATCTTGATGGCTATTACTGTTGAAATTACAAATAATAGAGTATAGAAGGCATTCCCTATTTACTAGTGTTGAAAAGCAATGCTATTGATAAAAGAATTAAGACATGATTGGTGGAAATCCACAAGTATGCCGCACTAAACTAGGCAATTATTTTACTTAAACCACCCTATCATCACTCAAATATTATTTCAAAACAATTTGCTCTGTTGCCTCTCTCCATTGATCTGATCATAGTCAGAGTTGACTAATAGCAGATAATAAAAACAAAAAAAAAAAAACTGTTCTGTGGTTTCAGGTATGCTGCTTGCCTTCTATTGGTAGTAGCATGAAGTTTTATAGACTATAGTTTGCCTTGATAAAAAAAACTAGACTACAAAAGTAATAATAATAATATTCCACAACTATCACACAACGCCATCTAGTCCCAAGTTAAGCAGAGTTTGTGTTATTGGTACTAGACAACTGATAAACATACTTAAATATTTCTAAATACATACATAATATAGATAAATTACACCCAGACACAGAACAAATGATCGTGCTCATCACAAACATTTGTCCTGGGTGGGAATCGAACCCAAAACCTCCGGCATAGCAGTCAGGGTCACTAACCACTAGGGCCTGTCAAAGTAATTATTCAATTCGAACCAGTAGTTTGTGAGATTCAATTTGATTAGCGTTCAACCACACAAAGTACCTAACTCATCAGTTTTATTATAGAAGGATAAAAGTATTAATAACAATATATGACAGAGTGAGTGTTAAATGTGTGAAATAGATTACCTAACATCCAACAATGACCTACAAGGACTAACAACACTTTCATCGCATCCCGGTATTTATTTATTGAGAAAAGGGACACCAACAGCTTCTGTATAATAATATAAATTAATAAATAGTGTAGATATTTAAGACAAGGCTTATACAGTAATTGGTATCATAATTAGTTAAACTAGTATAGTATTTAGTTTTCCTATCATGATTCTAATTTATTATCCTTCACCCTCAGGCATTTCCTATAAGATTGCATTTAGTGTAGCGGATTCGCTACACTACCAAGCAAGCTAAGAATCAGAGTTATGAAGGTTTAAAAAGTCAGCACGGCACAACTTGATATATCGTTACACTGTCTCCATAGAATCTATTGAAGGATTCATCTTAAATAGATAGCAATTATAGCTTTTAGCAATAAGGCTGTACTCTGTAAAATCTACCATATACTAGGTACTCTAATTTGATATAAGTAATGTGCATAATAGTCAGTAGGTCGTGAAAAGGGAGGATAGAGAAAAATTATACGATATTTAACATTCCTAAACCCAAAAATGCGTATAAGCCTATATTCTTTATGATTTTGAGTATGATCCCGCAGCATTGCTACCAGTATTATGATACCGCGTAGCAGTTCTTGCCGCGCAGATTCCATGCAAATCGGCCAGCGGCAATTGTGCCTTTAAATTGCTGGAGAGCTCGAGATTTATGGGTAGGTAATCTCCCAAAGAACCTGCACAAGGCAAAGTGGAGCTCAAAGCTACGTGCAGTAAAGTACGGAATCATATGCTAAGTCAACTATGTTCATTTAAAAGTAATAATAGCGAGTGGTTCAACACAATTTAGACTTACCTAGTTATTGGAGTGAGAGTGACCGCCATTATAGGTTTTCTTTTTGCAACAGCCAACAGCGTCTGGAAAGAACGAAAAACAAGTCAGTATACAAGAGATAGGCAGCTTTCTGGGTACTCGACTCTTAGAAGGGTCTCATTAGGACACTTTAGTAGACAGGCAAATTTGAACAAAGGTGAGACTAAGTACCTATGAGTACTAAAATCCTGTAAACCAAACGATATCAGTAAAAAACAGACTAGGTATCTTTAAAAGTAACTCAAATAGTTCAAAGATCTACGAATGATAAAATAGTAACTTTATTGATATTTTTTTCACCTGTGACCACTTCAACGACTGGATTTCACATTCACCGGCGGAGAAAGAAACAAAACGGAAAAGGAAACTGACATGACAGTCTGACATTTGAGTGGTGAAGCCAGAGACAATTTCCACTTTTTTTAATTTCTCCTGAGCAGTGTTACCAACACTCTGAAAAATTCATCCCTAAAGCCGATGTCAAAAATCCCTAAACTCACCCCAATTACTTTGAAAACCTATTATAAGAGAAAAAAGACGTTAATATAAAAAGAAAGTAATAAAATCATGATATTTTTAAGTAAAACTGGATGTCAATGGTCACCAATTTTTTAACTTCTCGTTAAGAATGTGCTAGAACTCATGATTTTAGAACTTAATTGCGTCAATAAAATAAAAACAACGAGTCAGAAAACAACTAGAATTACCCCTAAGAATAAAACTTTCCCTAGAAAAATCCCAACATGCCTACTTACCCCCAAATCTGAGGGAAAAACCCCTAAGTTGGTAACACTGCTCCTGAGATCTAAACTTACAGCTTGACATAAAAATGTAGAAAACCGTAAAGCTGCGAACATATTATCGGACGCGTCCGTCAGCCGCGGCTGAGGGACGCGGCTTAGCAGTGTGCACGGTAGTTCGGACGACAGAAGGCCAGACAGAAGGCCAGATTTTGTTCGGACGTCCGAACTCTCAAGGTCACGTCCGCGTCTTACGACCGACAGTTTGCACAGTGTAGTATGGGGATGGCAACTCAAAGCTAATCGTAGATGGCGCTGCGATAGTTGGTCCCCACGTCTACCTTGTACAAAAAAACAAACAAGATTATTTGTTATAAAAATTGAGTATAAATACAAAACAAATATGGAAAATTATTCGTCCATGCAAGTACTATATACTAAAAGAAGAATTAAGACGCCGCGGCGCATCTACAAGAGAAAAAAAGTGATTTAATTGAGTGGTTATACATTTGATTTTACCGTAATAAATCCACAATTACTTGTAGTTGAGGTTTCAATTTTTGAGTTTAGGTATGTTTTACCTGTCCTCTCCTTTATCAAGAATATAATGCTGCTTTTGACTTTCTATTTTGATAAAATATCATAATGTTTTAAGTCAGTAATTTTAACCTTTTTTTCTATTTAGATTCGAGAAATATCACAATATATTTAATTTCTTAACACCACAACTATTACAAAACTCGTTCCAGGTGATAATTCTTCGATTTTCGAGCGATGCAATACTGGTACATAACCTCCAAAAGAAAAGTAGATATTATTTTGAAAAGTGTATTCCATCATTTTTACAGCTTATTACACAACATCTAGTCATTTTACATCAATAAATGTTTTTTTTTCTGAAAATTCCTTTGATTTTACAGTTCTTTGGGGACCAAACTGTCATTTTCACTTTGACACTTGCCTTCCCCATTAAATGTACTGGCTGGATAATGAATAAGCCGCGTCCCTCAGCCGCGGCTGACGGACGCGTCCGATAATATGTTCGCAGCTTTACGGTTTTCTACATTTTTATGTCCAGCTGTAGATACTCGTCTTTTCATATGTCACATTCACACTCAAAAACAAATTAATAATACTCTTCATAAAATCTGAGAAAATAAAATCTGTTGCAAATTGACAATTTGAAAAAAAAAATGGAAACTAAATTCAACAAATAAGTGGGCGAGTATATTTTTATCTTTTTTTAAAGAAATATTACGAATTATAAAGAGGCCTATACACGATCAATCAACAACACAAACATTCAATTCAGTGTCATTTTTTATAATATAAAATTTATGAGAAGAAATCTTAAACCAAATTATGTAATTTAAATTCAAACTCGTTAACATTTAAGGTGAATGCTCCAACCAGCCCGCGAAATTCAAAGGAGAACATTCAGGCTCCATACATTTTTGGGCCTTTTCTGAAAGTGCCGGCCAACGAAAAAAATTGGTACCTATAGGTAGTACTAGTCATTTGGAGCAATAGTTACTATGGCACAAAAGTTGTAGGATTGCTCTCGGCCAAGTTATACAAGTTCGAAGATTCATAATTCTCATACATTTTTTAATTTCTGAAAGTGCCGAGACTCACCAAATAATGATAAATATTGCTAGAACTAGCGACCTCAAGCAATTTAACATAACGCCTGTAATCCCCGAGGGGTTAGGCAGAGGAGTACCGAATAAAAATGAATAATATTCTGTTTATTTTTTGTGAAATGTAGTAAAAACATTTTAAAATATACCAATCTGCTGGTGGGACCGGCATCGGGAACAGAAACCAGGTTGCCTGTGGTAAGGGGTCTTGGGAGAGGAATCTCCTAACAATACGAGACGTGATCAGCACTGCTGCTTTTTGAATCAAACCTTTTTAGGGGGAAATAAAATCATCAAATGAGTTATCTCGCTCTGGGCTGAGCTGTAGAGACTGTCAGACTCCTGCTGACTAAAAGTCCACCCTCTTCATTCGGTTGCCCTGGGTTGCCCTTTGCGTTCCAGATACTAAGATAGTCGACGAGCTGGTACCTACATTTCATTCATACATTTGTTGTTTTCTCAAAGAGCCTCATTGCTTCGGGACGCTGCAATCGCGGCTGTAAGACCCCTCTTTGAGGAGTGGCTGGAGAGACGTCACGGCGTCCTGACCTATCGGATGACGCAGGTCCTCTCCGGACACGGAAGTTTCGGGAGGTACCTGCCATGTGTCGGATAGGGAGGGAGTGTCGGATAGGGAGGGAAGGGAAGCCCGGGTGTCACCACTGCGAAGATCACCCGGAGGACACGGTGGAGCATACGGTGCAGGACTGCCCCGCTTGAGCAGAGCACCGCCGTGTCCTCACGGAGGCGATAGGCGGAGACCTCTCGCGCCCGGCATTGGTTGAGGCCATGCTGCGGGGCGAGACGGAGTGTGAAACGGTCGCCTCCTTCTGCGAAGCAGTAATGTTCGCGAAGGAGGAGGCGGGCCGCGAGAGGGAGAGGACAGCGTCCTCCCTCCGCCCCAACGGCAGTGGGAGACGCCCACGGCGTCGGACGTCGGCAGACGATCGTCGGACAGCGAGTAAAGGGCAACTCGCTGTCCGACCATGGACCATGCCCGGGTCGACGGCGCGTCGTGTTCCACGCGCGCCTCAAAGGGCGTCAGCAAAATGACGGGGCCCCCTCTCAAAGGGCCAAAGCCTGCCGGGGTCGCGGGACTTATTTCCTTTCCGTGACACCGGAACATAAAGGGCTATTGAAGGACATCGTGGTTTTAGTCAGTACAAGTCTGACAGTCCCTCCCGGGGTCGGAGGAGTCATTTGAAGATTTTACCACGCTTAAAAAAAAGAGCCTCATGCTTTTGGAACGCGATACTGTCTGGTCCACAATTAGCGGTGAGACGGGTTTGCCTCACCGTCCAGTCAACGAGACTCGACTGATACTCGTCCTTGACATTCCGTGGAACTTCAAGGAGCATTTCCGACGTTTGGATTAAAAACAGGATCTAGCCGGGGCTGCCTTCAACTTGTTACCCAACCTTGCGAGGCAAACGCCCGCGCCGCTTTCTGAAGGCTCTACGTGGAAGTGGTACGTTTAAAGCAGAGGGGCTTTAACCGTAACACTTCCACGTAGAGCCTGTGTCTGTCGTTTCCGTAAGGAAGTGAACACACAAGCTAATCGCACCAGGGGATCATGGCTATTCGGGTGATCCACTCATACACATAGATGCTGGAGGATCTGCTTCCAGATCACACGTTGGCAATCCGGAAAGGAGGCTGCCACTTCTTCTGCAGCAGTAATGACAGCGAAGGAAGAGGCAGAACACGCGAAAGTGAACGCTCTCGAAATCTTAATCCTGTCGCGTACGGCATGTAATGCGGAGCTAGTTGTCTATCAAGGATCAGGCCCAGAACGACATCATGTAGTGTTCCACGCGCGTCTAAATAAGCTTTCAGTGGCCCTTATGGAGCCAAACGCCTACCGGCTTGCGGGACTATCTCAGCAGGATAGGTACCGTAGCACGGTTGATGATTTTATTACCCGAAAAACGTGATTGATTCAGAAAGCAGTACTTTTGGTCACGACTTGTATTGTTAGGAGGTTGCTCTCCCAAGAGGCCTACCACAAGCAGCTTCGATTCTGTTCTCGATGCTGGTCCCACCAGCTGATTTGTATATTTTAAAATGTTTTTATTACTTTTCACAAAAAATAAAGAGATTATTATTCATTTTAATTCGGTACACCTCTGCCCGGATTGGGCAGAGGTGTTCAGGGATTACAGGCGTTATGTTAAATTGCTTGAAGTCACTAGTTCTAGCAATACTTATCATTATTTGGTGATTCTCGGCACTTTCAGAAATTAAAAAATGTATGAAAATTACGAATCTTCGAACTTGTATAACTTGGCCGAGAGCAATCCTACAACTTTTGTGCCATAATAACTATTGCTCCAAATGACTAGTACTACCCAAAGGTACCAATTTTTTTCGTTGGCCGGCACTTTCAGAAAAGGCCCAAAAAAAATGATGTCCTTTTCTTACGTTTTTTGCAATTTGCAGGCCAGTGACATGTTGTAACTTTATCAAAATATGAATTGCGGCGATATAATTTTAAATACAAGAATGATCAAAACATTCGCTCCATCAGCTCTCACATAGAAAAGGTGCAAGTAAGTTAGATTTCGGAGATTTTAACAATTTACAATACATTTTTCTTTGGACATCTGAAATAAATGATTTTATTTTATTTCTTATAACCTTGGGGTCTTCAAGTTGTGAGTGAATATAGTAGGCAAGCGTGCTTTACCGTCGAACACATCTTCGCTTACCATCAAGTGAGATTAGAGGTCAAAAGCAAACCTATCATTAAAATAAAAGGTTGGATGGCCGCAAGGGCAAACGAGACCTTCGTGGAGATGGAGTTCGCGTTTCGGCAAGCATAGTGCAGGACGCGCCCAGCTAGATGGACCGATGACCTTAGGATAGTTGCTGGGACAGACTGGATGCGGAAGGCGGCGGACAGAGTGATATGGCGCCGCAAGGGAAAGTAGGTCCAGCAGTGGACTGCGATAGGCCTATTTGATAATACCTCCAAAGAATTTCTTTAACTTGGGGAATCCGTACCTACCTATTAGCTATTCGATAAGTGTGACTTTTTCCCATGAAAATCACATTATACATACTGTTGGGTGTGGACTGTATTATTATTTATTCCCTGCTTCGATAGCTCAGTTTTGGCTTTACTTTACAAGGGACTCATTCGGAATTAAACTCTTCGACGATTTTAACACTTTTATTACACTGACTAAAATAACTTTCACATAAAACTGACTCTACACAATATACACACAATAATAATCAACTTAGGGCACGTGGGACTCACAGTAAATACTTAACTAAACACTATAAACAAGACATAAGAAGAATATAACAAAACATCAGAACAAAACATCAAACGTAAAACATAAAAACATAGAAAACATGAAAAACTTTAAAACTTGCTGGAGCTTAATTTGCTCCCATACTTATGTGAAAACACCACATCGCAAACCGTGGAGGGACCTGTTTGTAGAAATGGCCCTCTGGCCAATCATAGGCCTGCATTTTACTTTGCTTTGACTTGTGTCAGGCGGACAGGTTTCGACCTGTCGGAGGCTCCGCCCACAACGAGCGATGAGGCGCTTTCGTGACCTTATTTGGTCATGACCTTGCTACAACGTGAAGACGACATTTTCGCTTCCTTATCTATCTATCTATAATATAAAAATGGATCGCAAAATGTGTTGCTAAGAGCAAAACTTGAAAACGGCTGGACCGATTCGGATGATTCTTTTTTTGTTGTGTTTGTAACCATCAGGACCAGGTTAATAAGGACTAAAATATTCTTTTTTTTTAAACTTTCTGTTATGAAACGCATAATGTATGTTATTCGTCATCTGTTTTTCGTTCCAACTTAAGTATCATAACGCGAACGTCTATTTGAACAGCATTGACAGCAACATCGATGGTCTAGAGGTTATACGATTGGATCGATATATTTAGGGTACAGGTTCGAATCTTAGGATGGTATTTTTATTTGTTTTTTTTTTTTGTGATTGCTTTTTTTTTGTTAAATATGCAGTATGAAATTGAAATAAAAACGGATTTTTCTTAAACTACAATTTTTTTTTTTTTGGGATGTTTAAATTATCAAATGATTTCTGTCGCCTTGGGTGAAGCGGAAAGGACTGTCGGATCACCAGACTTGACCAGAAAATATAAGCATGTAATTGTAAGACTACCACAGACCAATAACTTCTGAAAGAACGACGTTTGTCAGGTCAGGTTTTTACTGTTTGCTTACTCGCCAAGAAATCAAACAAGAAATTTCGTTAACCATAAAGTTCTCGGACACAGATGTTTCGGAAGGTACCTGTGTCTGATGAGGAAGGAGGAAACGTCTGGGTGTCGCCACTGCAAGGATCGCCCGGAGGACACGTGCATACACGACAGGTGGAGCATATACGGTGCAGGACTGCCCCGCTTGGGCAGAGCACCGCCGTACGTGTCCTCACGCAGGAGATAGGTGACGACCTCTCGCGCCCGGCATTGGTCGCGGCCATGCTGCGTGGCGAGACGGAGTGGGAAGCGGGCGCCTCCTTCCGCGAAGCAGTCATGCTCGCCAAGGCGGAGGCGGGACGCGCGAGTGAGAGGACAGCGTCCATCCCTCACCCACGCGGTAGTGGTAGACGCCCACGGCGACGGTCGTCGCGGGATGATCTCCGGCCACCGCAGGCGCGGGCATGCGGGCGGCGAGTAATGGGCGACTCGCTGTCTGATCATGAACCATGCCCGGGTCGACGGCGCGTTGTTTTCCACACGGGACTCAAAAAGCGTCAGCATGATGACGGGGCTTCCCTCTAGAGGGAAGTGAAAGAAGCCGGGGTCGCGGGACTTATCTCATTACCGTGACTCTGGAACGTAAAGGGCTATTGAAGGAAGCCGTGGAATTTAGTCAGTACGAGTCTGACAGTCCCTCCCGCCCTGCCCTGGGTGGGAGGACTCATTTGATAATTTAACCACGATAAAAAAAAAAACCATAAAGTTCTACAATAAAAATAAAACTTAATTTTGAATAAGTAAAATAAGAAATCTGAAATTGTAATTTTCAGTGTGATTTTTAGTGACACAAAAAGAATTTTAAGTTTTTTTATTAATTTTGTATTTATTATCAACTTTCTTTATAAGGTTCCTCTAGGGTTTGGCTAAATGGCAAAAAACGGAAACCTCATAGATTCGTCATGTTTGTCTGTCTGTCGAAAGTATAAGAGCTATCATGTTGAAACTTGGTAAGTAGATGTATTATGTGAACCGCATTAGGGTGCCTTTCCACCAGAGATGTGCTATGTAGCTGTGCTGCGAGGATGTAAAAGCTGAGCTACGAAACTGTGTGACTGTTTCCATTGATGCTACGCTATGTAGCTGTGCGAGTAAGATGCGCTGTCACAATGTAGCTGCGCTACGCAGGGCCCCCGCTACCATAATTATGTGCAAAGTGTGCAATGCAAGTGCTCAAAAAAAATATATCAAAAATAATTTTGAAATAGGAGTTGAGAACTTATAGGATTAGGTTTAAGTACCTACTAAAGACTTCAAGCAGTGCAGAGCAGTGGTGGCCCAGTGGTATCGGTCCCGACTTACGAGTTGTAGGTCGTGGGTTCGAACCCCGCCTGGCGCATTGCTTTGTGTAATTTATTTCATCACCACTGCTCTCAAAACGGTGAAGGAAAACATCGTGAGGAAACCGGCATGTCCTAGAACCAAAAATTCGAAGACATGTGACATCCACCAAACCGCACTGGGCCCGCGTGGTGGATTATGGCCCACTCCCTCTCACAGAGAGGAGGCCTGTGTCCCAGCAGTGGGAACATTATAGGCTGATGATGATGATGATGAAAGACTTCAAATATTTGATTTCACTTTTAGATTAAAACTTGAAGTCCGGAAACGTTTTACTTTTAGAGCTGACTGCGTTCGCTCTTCTATGAAGAATTACCATGTCCTATTCCAAAAACCTAAAAAATTTCGCGCTCGCTTCGCTCGCGCTTCAAATAAGGTTGACGTGATAGCTCATTTTTCAATTACAAAAGCTTCTTATGTGGTCTACACAATTTAAAATTTTAAGTTTGTCTTCTCTAAGATGGTATGGCACTCTGGGTGTGAACTTTGAGTAGCACTTTATGGTTTATTTTGTGTTTAAGTTCCGAGGCGGCAAGCCTTATAGCCCGAGGGCGCTGAATTTTAAAATTTACCACTGACCTACACCCATAAAAAAAGATGATTCAAAAAGCTTTAAGGGGCGCCAAATCCTTTTTTGCACACAGGCGCCAAAATCCTTTTTTGCACACAGGTGCCAGTAGTCCTTACGGGGGCCCTGGCGCTACGAAAATGCGCCGCCACGAGGTAGCTGCGCTATGAAGATGCATAATGCGATACGAAGATGCGTAGCTGCGCTACGAAGATGCGCAGCTGCGCTACAAAGATGCGTAGCTGCGCTACAAAGATGCGCTGTCACAAGGTAGCCGCGCTATAAAGATGCGCTGCCACAAGGTAGCTGCGCTATGAAGATGGGCTGTCACAAGGTAGCTACGCAGCTCGAGCTATGCGATGCATCGATTGTACGGAAAACGACCAATAGCATGTATCCATAGCACGCAGCGAAAGCACGCAGCCACAGCACGCAGCCATAGCACGCATCTTTTCATATAAAAAAACATTTTAGTTGAATCCGTTTCCACCAGTGCTGTGTTATGTAAATATGATTGGTGGATATCAAACGCATCCACAGCAACGTAGCATAGCGCATGTCTGGTGGAAAAGCAGCCTTAGGATTTTCACACAAAAATTAAAATTTTGGGGGTTCCCCATACTTAGAACTGAACTCAAAAAAAAAACTCCAATTCCTTACGTGTGGTGTGGGGTACCTATGGATAGGTCTTTAAAAATGTTATGGAATTTACAAACATCTTTTTTTTCTAAACTGAAGAGTTTGCGCGTCAGACACTTCCAAAGTGGTAAAATGTATCCTCCCTCCTGTAACTTCCAAAATAAGAGAATGACAAAACTTAATAATTTTAATATGTCATAATTCGTAAACCGCAATTTACCTTTTCAAGTTACAACCAACTACTAGAACTTTTATATTATGTTACTTGCTGCTACACGGAACCCTTTATGGGCGAGTCCAACTCGCCCTTGGCCGTTTCTTTAATAGCAGAATAAAGTATTAAGAAAAAAAAACTAAAAGAATCGACTGTTAGGCGGTACGAAGTTCGCCGGGTCAGCTAGTATGGTAATAAAATGGTATTACAAGAATGTTTGTTTCTCTTTCCCGCCTTGTGCGGGCCTAACACCTTTTTATTGATTAATATACATGTTTTTAGTGATAATTAACAATAATTACACATGATACTGTTCTAATTTTATCTTAGTGTCTCTATGGGTTCGTCGTCTGCAACATCTCTCCCCCCGGCGTAGCCTGCGCAGCCTCCTCTTCACGATGCAGCACGACGAGCTTACTGACGGGACGCTTGAAGATGCCGGTCCTCGTTCGCACGTCGACCACCCTGATGCCGCCGTCAGGTCCCGGGTAGGTCTTCTCGATGACTCCTAGCGGCCACACGTTCCGTGGCAGCGTGCTGTCGACGATGATTACGACGTCGCCGATCCTCGGCGGGCGTCGACTGCTCTGCGGCTCGCCGCGGGGTACCAGGGTAGGGAGGTACTCCCGCAGCCAGCGTCGCCAGAAGTGGTCGGCGAGGGCCTGGCTGGCCCGCCAAGCACGTCGGTCGGCCTCGTCACAAGGCCCGGTTGAGGGTAGGCCCGTGGAGGACCCCAACAAGAAGTGGTTGGGGGTGAGGGCCTCTGGATCTGTTGGACTCACGCTGACGTGAGTTAGGGGGCGCGCGTTGATCGCGAACTCCGCCTCAGCGAGCAGAGTCCGCAGCACCTCTTCTGCAGGTGCCCGTTCGCGCAGAGTCGCAGCGAGGGCAGCTTTCACGGAGCGCACCAGCCGCTCCCACGCGCCGCCTTGGTTGGGCGCGCCAGGTGGGATGAAGCGCCACTCCATGCGGTGCAGTAGCCCCTCTTCTCGGAGCGTCGGCGCCCATTCTTCATACGCCGCTCGCAGCTCTTGGTCGGCTCCCCTGAAGTTGGTCCCGTTGTCTGAATACATGAGCCGCGGCCAGCCGCGGCGCGCAGCCATTCTTCTCAGCGCCATGATTGCCGAGTCTGTAGACAGTGATGCGACGAGTTCGAGATGCACGGCGCGGGAGGTGAGGCACGTGAATAGTGCGCCCCACCGCTTTTCTCGGCGCCGGCCCACCTTCACCATCATGGGCCCGAAGTAGTCCACGCCACAGTTGGTGAACGGGCGGTGGAAGGGGTCCAGGCGGGCGCGCGGCAGGTCTCCCGTAGCCGGCGGCTGTGGTGTCGCTCGCAGCTTGCGGCAGTACGCGCAGGCCTTCTCGATGGCCCGCACCGTGGGCCGCAGGTGGATGATCCAGTAGCGCTGCCGTAGGTCGTTCGTCACTCGTTCCCTGTTGGCATGACCAGCGGCGCAATGTTCGCGCATTACTATTAATCTACTTACGTGATGTCGACCATCCAGGATGATAGGTCGCTTGGCCTCCACTGGCGCGTTTGAGGCTTCAATCCGTCCTCGCACGCGCAACAGGCCGTCTTCTAGTATTGGGTCCAGTCTGTACAGGCGACTCCCCCGGCTGATGGGGCGAGCAGACCGGATCTTGTCTATCTCTTCGGTGAAGCTGTCCCGCTGGGCTTTCAGCAGGAGCTCCTTCTCGGCGCGTTCGATGTGCCGATGTTCGAGTCGAGTCGAGACGCGGCGGCACGCATCTATGAAGGCCAGTACGCGCGCAGCTGCGCGCACCAGCGTCTCGTACTTCGAGAAGCGGGCAGGATCGGGTAGCCAGCTGTCTCGTTCGGGGCCCGGCGTGATGTGCAGGACCTCTTCTTGCGTGTCTTCTGCCGCCGGTTTTCCGGGCCAGTCTTCCTCCGGTAGGTGTAGGAAGTTCGGCCCACGGAACCAGCGGTCGGTCGCGCTGATCGGCGCGTCGGTGAGTCGGGTGGCGTCATCCGCCACGTTGTGCTCCGTAGGCAGCCAGCGCCATTCTTCCTTGCTGGTGAGCTCGGCGATCTCTCCCAGGCGATGCGCGACGAACGGTGTGTACCTCTTCATATCGTGGTGGATCCAGTGGACCACCGTCGAGGAGTCTGTCCAGTAGACTGTCCTGTCGATCTCGAGGCGGTGCTCCTTTTTGATGGTGTCGGCGAGTCGGGCCCCTATCACCGCTGCCTGCAGCTCCAAACGCGGTATCGTTTGGGCTCGCCGCGGTGCCACCTTTGCTTTGGCCGCGACCAGCACGACGTCGACGCTGTCATCTTCTTTCACCGCCCTCCAGTAGGCCACCGTTGCGTACGCCTGTTCGCTGGCGTCGCACAGCACGTGCAGTTCTATGTGCTTCGTCTTCCCTCTGAGGTAGCACCTGGGCAGCCGTAGTCTGTCCACCTCCTGTAGTTGACCCAGCCAGGCCGCGAAGAGCTTGTTCTCCTCCTCTGGGATGGGCGCGTCCCATGTCGTTTGTAGGCGCCACAGGCTTTGGAGTATTATCTTCGCTCGCACTGTAAAATTGCTCAAAAGACCCAGCGGATCATAAATTGACATCACGGCGCTCAGTGCCTCCCTCTTTGTGGGCGCACGGATCCTTTCTCTCACCTCATATGGTACCCGGTTCATGGACGTGTTGAATCCGAGTTCGTCTTGTTCTGCGTTCCAATACAGCCCGAGGATCTTGCTCTCAGGCTGCTCCCCTCCCAGCTGCGTCGGGGCGGTGGCGTGGAGTGTCTGGGGCACGTCGCGCAGGACCGTCGTGTCGCTGGAGCTCCAGCCCCGCAGCGTGAAGCCGGCGGCCGCGTGCACCTTCCTTGTTTCCTCTATTGCCTTCCACGCCTCCTCTGGATCGCTGTAACTCACCACCAGATCGTCCATATAATGACACTTGGTTATGGCCTCCAGGGCCCTGGGATACTTACTGCCGTGTAATTCCGCATTGTAGTTCCGGACGTAGTGAGCCATGTACGGGGAACTTGCTGCTCCGAAAATCATACTTGTCATCTTGTAGTGGCGCGGGGGCGACGTCCTGTCTTGTCCTCTCCACAGGAACTGCTGAGCCGGTTGGTCCTCTCGTCGTATCTTCACCCGCAGGAACATTTCTTGTATGTCTGCGGTGACAGCCACTGCCCGCTCTCTGAAACGAAAGACTATTCCTGGCAAGGACAGCAGCAGGTCCGGACCCTCCAGCAGTTCGTCGTTCAGGCACCTTCCGTGACTTGATGCCGCTGCGTCGAAGACCAGTCGCTGTTTCCCCGGCTTGTTCGGATTCTGCACGGCGAAATGAGGTAAGTACCAGCAGACGTTACTTTCTGATTCTGTCCCGTCGCATGGCACGGCGTATCCCTTTTCCAGTAGATTGTTCACCTGCGTGGCGTACTGCACGGCAAAGTCTGGTGATGCGTCCATCTTCTGTTCGATTTTCTTGAGCCTCCTGAGCGCTGCTCCATAACTAGGTGGCATGACCACGTTGTCTGTGCGCCACGGTAGTCCCACTTCGTAGCCTTCTTCAGTTTTCTTTATTGTGCTTTTCACAATATTTTCCGCCCTTTGGTCTGCCTCATTTACTCGGGGCTTCCTGGCGACTCCCAAGGCTTCTATCCTGAAGTGCGCTTCGACTAGGTCGTGTAGTTGCTCGTCTCCTTTTCTGGACTCGATGACGTGCAGCACGTTCTCTTCGTCAGCAACGATAGCTCGTGGCGCCGTTCCGTGCACCACCCATCCCAACGTCGTCTTTGAGGCAGCTGGCTGATTGGGGCCGCCGACTCGGAGTTCCCTGGTCACTATACACTCCCAGTGGTCTGTCCCCACCAGGAGTCCGGGGCGGGCCTGCCCGTAACACACCTCCTCTCTTGGCAGGTCTCGCAGGTGTTTGTGATCCAGCAGGGTCTCTGGGATGGACTGCTGATGGAGCTTCAAGTTTTTGATGGTCCTCGCTCGAAGCTCGTGCGACTGGCCGTCTTTCCGGATGCCCCTGACTTGCACCCGTACCGCTTTGCTGTCCTGCTCTTCTGAGGTCATGTTCACGCCGCGTATGCGCAGCGGGCGTGACGTACCCTCCGCTCCGATGCTGGTCGCCAGGTCTTCATCGATGAGGGTGACGGTTGCTCCTTCATCGAACAACGCGTACGTCCTTACCTCCCCCCGTGACCCGGTGACTATGATGGGGCACATCTTCAACAGTACTTCCTGCGGGCCGGCGGCGGACTTGGTTGCCACCGACAGTACTGCCTCCTCCTTGCTGGACTCTGCGGTAGATTTCGCGGTCATCGTCTCTTCCTTGCTTGCCGCCCTCTCCTGGTGGAGGGAGGCGTGATGGGGTCGGCGGCATTGGTTTACGCCGCACAACCTGGCCTTACAGTTCAATCGCCTGTGTTTCCTCTCAGCGCACCGGAAGCATATGCCGTTGGTCTTTAAGTACTCCCACCGCTGGTCGACACTCATATCCTTGTACTTGGGACACTTTGGTAACACATGATCTAAGTTACAGTTGAGGCACTGACCTTTTTCTTCCTTGCTCTCGACGGCTGTGTAGACGGGGCTGGCCTTCTTCTTTGTAGTCACTGGCTGCCTGGTCTCCTTCTTCTGGCTGGCGGGCGCGGCGCTGGTGGGCGGGGTGTACGTGTATCGCAACGCCCGGTCCGCTTCCCGCATTAGAAAGCGAGACAGCATGACTATCTCCGGCTCCGTTGTGTCGTCGTTGTCGTAGGCAAAGTCGCACCATCTTGCCCGTATGTGCGGACTTAATTTCTCAAGTACCTCGCGTGTCAGTAGTGGGTTGTATAAGTACCCTCTTCGGTCGACTGTCTGGATTACGCTCACCGTGTTCTGCACCTTGATCGCGAAAGTGTTCAGGTCCGCGGCTGATGCAGTGGGCTTCGCCATCCTCTTCAGTTCGTCGATGGCGCGGTCGATGAGTACCTCTGGTCGGCCGAAACACTGTTCGAGTGTCTTCATGATGACCTCCGGATCGGTAGCGGTGTGTAGTAGAGCTGACACCGCCTCTCTTGCCTCTCCCTTGAGGCAGCTCCTCAGTCGCTGTATGTTCTCAGCAGGCGAAATGTTGTACATGTTCGTGGTGTCCCGTACGGCCGCTTTAAATGGTAGCCACTCGTTGACACCACCGGAGAACACCGGTAGATCCGTATGCCGTAGTCGGGGTCTTGCCATCCTTTCTAAGGTCGCTGCTAAGTTGTCGATGCTGTTCCTGTGCTTCGTCGGTGTCGGCGACCTTCCCCGTGGCATGTCGAATTTAATGTGTCTTGGGTCCTCCTGGGGGGCTCCCGTGCCCCCCTCCCCCCGTGCTCTGAGGGGATTCGTTTGAAGCCATTCGTCCACTCTGCTGTGGTGGCCTTCCTCCTGGGGAGCGAGAGGCTCGTCCCGCAGGCTCTCCTGTTCGTCCTGTATGACGGACACTTCGGCGGCTAGCCTCTTTTTGACTAGGTCTGCTTCTAGATCAAGAGACTTTTTCTGTAAGGCTGCTAGCTTTTCTGCAGCCTCCAACTCTGCTAGCCTTATGCGCGTTACCATACTATTCGTTGACCTTTGTGACCTCTGTGACCTCTCTGACCTTGCGGGTGACCTCCTCCTTTGTCCATGGTCCTCACTCAGTAGAAGACCCGATGATGGTCCCGCCGTGGCCGTGTCCACCGTCGTAAGAGGCGCGGTATTTAGTCGTGAATTAATAGTACTTTGGTCACCTGTGATCGCTGGTGACGCTGGCGGGTCTAGTGAAATCCTCCGTAGTCTCTCTCTTCGAATCCGTTCCGCTTCCTGGCGAACTGCCTCCCTTTGCTCTTCTGCCCTCCTCTGTAGGGCCCGCCTCTGGTCCTCTGCTTCGGCAGCATCACCTTGGCTACGGGTGATGACCATCTTCCTGACTGATGGCAAAACTTTAAGCGGGGAGCACGACACACAACACACGACAGTTCGTACCCGGTTTGGACTTGTCCAGATCCGTACACTACGACGTTACGCGCACTTCGACACTTTACTATAATCACGACTAGCCCTATTTACCGCGACGGCACTATATACTTTCGACGGACGACGCGGCGCGCACTATATTGCAGCGCGCGCTTATGTACGACGCGTATTTACTTATTTATTTTACGCGACGGTCACTTCGTTTACGCGAACTCACTATATTTCGTTACGCGGTCACTCCCGACGTTGGTACAACGATATGTACATAGTACATAATTATTAACGCGCACAGAGTCTTATTTACACTTTATTTTACTGTGAGCCCCACGGTTCTGCCGGTCACTTCAACGCGCACTATGATCGCGATATTCGACACAGAGAACACCACTTTGCCCTAATATCGACACTTTTCACTTTATACTGGTCGAGAAGCACCAACTTTTTTGGTACTTCTCCCTTTATCCGGCTCCGATGGACCAGAACTGTTGGTTCTGGTTCAATTCTCACTTTTATCCGGCGTAGTAGGACCAGAACTGTTGGGTGTGGACTGTATTATTATTTATTCCCTGCTTCGATAGCTCAGTTTTGGCTTTACTTTACAAGGGACTCATTCGGAATTAAACTCTTCGACGATTTTAACACTTTTATTACACTGACTAAATTAACTTTCACATAAAACTGACTCTACACAATATACACACAATAATAATCAACTTAGGGCACGTGGGACTCACAGTAAATACTTAACTAAACACTATAAACAAGACATAAGAAGAATATAACAAAACATCAAACGTAAAACATAAAAACATAGAAACCATGAAAAACTTTAAAACTTGCTGGAGCTTAATTTGCTCCCATACTTATGTGAAAACACCACATCGCAAACCGTGGAGGGACCTGTTTGTAGAAATGGCCCTCTGGCCAATCATAGGCCTGCATTTTACTTTGCTTTGACTTGTGTCAGGCGGACAGGTTTCGACCTGTCGGAGGCTCCGCCCACAACGAGCGATGAGGCGCTTTCGTGACCTTATTTGGTCATGACCTTGCTACAACGTGAAGACGACATTTTCGCTTCCTTATATGGTAATAAAATGGTATTACAAGAATGTTTGTTTCTCTTTCCCGCCTTGTGCGGGCCTAACACCTTTTTATTGATTAATATACATGTTTTTAGTGATAATTAACAATAATTACACATGATACTGTTCTAATTCTATCTTAGTGTCTCTATGGGTTCGTCGTCTGCAACACATACATATTTTACATATTACATACATTACATATTGTACATATTATACACATATTATATTGTACATATTTCGTTTATTATATGCAAGGAGATACGGGAGTTAGTGCTTCTTGCTAGAAAAACGATCCCAAATCGGTGACCTTGTAACGAATGAAAGGCACACAGCTTGGGAATCTGTTTCTTTCTAATAGACATACAGTGTGCCCGTGATACAGTATTTTGGGGATAATATTATTATTATAGTGTTACTAAAAGTAGGTAAGTACTTATAGTATTACGAAATGTGTATTTTTCTCTTTAAGGTCAGACAAGATTTTCACAATCCGACTGTATTTTTTTTTTAATGCTTGGTACCTGATATTCATATTTTACGACTGAGTTGTACCGTTTTTAGGGTTCCGTAGTCAACAAGGAACCCTTATAGTTTCGCCATGTCCGTCCGTCCGTCCGTCCGTCCGTCCGTCCGTCTGTCCGCAGTTTAGCTCAGAGACGCACAGTACTAGAGAGCTGTAATTTGGTGTAAATATACGGATTTGTTGTGCCGAAAAAGTGGTAAAATAAAATCTCGTAAAATATTTTTTTTTAGGGTACCTCCTGTACACGTAAAGAGGGGATGTTTTTTTTTTTTCTCGCGTACCCCTTAGTGTGGGGTATCATTAAATAGGTCTTTAAAAAATATTGATAGTTTCCATTAACAATGTTTTGATAAAAAAATTCGTTTGTGAAATATTAAGCTTTAAAGTGCTAAATTTTGCTCGACTCGAGTGTCCCCCCCCTCTACCAGCTAAACGGTTATGTTTGGGGGTGTGAAAAAATTCACAATAGTAGTATATATAACGAAGTTTAAAAGAAAATTATCATGACTAAGTAGGCTTTACAACTTTACGAGTAATAGTCGACCAACTTATAAAATGTACTTGGATAACATATTTTCCTAAACAAAATGTATCGGAGAACAAGCTCTTCAACTGCAAATGTAAGTTTGTCAACTTTATTTTTACAGCTGTAGGTAATAGGTATATTTTTACGGTATGTTTTTTGGGGATAGGTAGGTTTTTATCGTCAACTATTTTTAACTTACTTCAAAAAAGGGGGAGGTTCTAAATTCGTCGTAATCTTTTTTTTATGTATTTTCCCCGATTTCTCAAAGACTCCTGGACCGATTTTGAAAATTCTTCTCTTTAAAATTAAATTCAGCGAATCAGTTTAGTTAATTCGCATAAGTATTTTGATGGGCAACTACGGAACCCTACAATGTGCGTGGCCCGACACGCACTTGGCCGGTTTTTTGATGATTCTTATTATTATTATTATTATTATTATTATTATTAGTTTTTGATGAATGAGCATTTCTTATTGTGTACTTGGGTGATGTTTTTACCAGTATTACGGATTACGTACTTATTTAACAAGAATTTGGGTTAAATATTTGAACTAAAAATGGTAAAATAAAAAGTTTTCAAAAAAAGAAGTAACCGCCTTCAAAAACCACCACCACAGAATACTTAATAGTACTATAAAACATCAGCTTCTAAAACGAGAGCAAATATTGCAGAATGGTGCCCTCCCAAGTATGCAAGGGGAAGTTTTGTGGGTTAAGCTCGCCTTTGTGCATAACTTACCCTTAAGTGAAATGTTATTTTAATTACATTATGTGTGTACAATAAGGAATAATGAAGTTTTCTATAAGGAAGTTGAATACCTACAGAAAAACGGTACGAAAAATGTCACATTCATATTTACAGTGTACAGTACAGTAATCTAGCCTAGTCCTTCATAAACCTCTTATAATATAGATACTCACTATAAATCGAAATAAAACTATTCCTCTAATAAGTTGATTAACATTACTTTTTCTTTAAAAACGATTAATCTCAGAAGCCAGTTTATATTGGTCACTGTTAAAATCGTCGAAGAGTTTAATTCCGAATGAGTCCCTTGTAAAGCAAAGCCAAAACTGAGCTATCGAAGCAGGGAATAAATAATAATACAGTCCACACCCAACAGTTCTGGTCCTACTACGCCGGATAAAAGTGAGAATTGAACCAGAACCAACAGTTCTGGTCCATCGGAGCCGGATAAAAGGAGAAGTACCAAAAAAGTTGGTGCTTCTCGACCAGTATAAAGTGAAAAGTGCCGGTATAATACATAAACGCGTAAATAAGTGTTGTGAACGGATACATAAAACTGTAAGTACTGAACAATAATAACTGAACTGGTGTATGTATAACTGTGTCGTGTACATAAGTGAATAAAGTGTCGATATTAGGGCAAAGTGGTGTTCTCTGTGTCGAATATCGCGATCATAGTGCGCGTTGAAGTGACCGGCAGAACCGTGGGGCTCACAGTAAAATAAAGTGTAAATAAGACTCTGTGCGCGTTAATAATTATGTACTATGTACATATCGTTGTACCAACGTCGGGAGTGACCGCGTAGCGAAATATAGTGAGTTCGCGTAAACGAAGTGACCGTCGCGTAAGATAAATAAGTAAATACGCGTCGTACATAAGCGCGCGCTGCAATATAGTGCGCGCCGCGTCGTCCGTCGAAAGTATATAGTGCCGTCGCGGTAAATAGGGCTAGTCGTGATTATAGTAAAGTGTCGAAGTGCGCGTAAAGTGTAACGTCGTAGTGTACGGATCTGGACAAGTCCAAACCGGGTACGAACTGTCGTGTGTTGTGTGTCGTGCTCCCCGCTTAAAGTTTTGCCATCAGTCAGGAAGATGGTCATCACCCGTAGCCAAGGTGATGCTGCCGAAGCAGAGGACCAGAGGCGGGCCCTACAGAGGAGGGCAGAAGAGCAAAGGGAGGCAGTTCGCCAGGAAGCGGAACGGATTCGAAGAGAGAGACTACGGAGGATTTCACTAGACCCGCCAGCGTCACCAGCGATCACAGGTGACCAAAGTACTATTAATTCACGACTAAATACCGCGCCTCTTACGACGGTGGACACGGCCACGGCGGGACCATCATCGGGTCTTCTACTGAGTGAGGACCATGGACAAAGGAGGAGGTCACCCGCAAGGTCAGAGAGGTCACAGAGGTCACAAAGGTCAACGAATAGTATGGTAACGCGCATAAGGCTAGCAGAGTTGGAGGCTGCAGAAAAGCTAGCAGCCTTACAGAAAAAGTCTCTTGATCTAGAAGCAGACCTAGTCAAGAAGAGGCTAGCCGCCGAAGTGTCCGTCATACAGGACGAACAGGAGAGCCTGCGGGACGAGCCTCTCGCTCCCCAGGAGGAAGGCCACCACAGCAGAGTGGACGAATGGCTTCAAACGAATCCCCTCAGAGCACGGGGGGAGGGGGGCACGGGAGCCCCCCAGGAGGACCCAAGACACATTAAATTCGACATGCCACGGGGAAGGTCGCCGACACCGACGAAGCACAGGAACAGCATCGACAACTTAGCAGCGACCTTAGAAAGGATGGCAAGACCCCGACTACGGCATACGGATCTACCGGTGTTCTCCGGTGGTGTCAACGAGTGGCTACCATTTAAAGCGGCCGTACGGGACACCACGAACATGTACAACATTTCGCCTGCTGAGAACATACAGCGACTGAGGAGCTGCCTCAAGGGAGAGGCAAGAGAGGCGGTGTCAGCTCTACTACACACCGCTACCGATCCGGAGGTCATCATGAAGACACTCGAACAGTGTTTCGGCCGACCAGAGGTACTCATCGACCGCGCCATCGACGAACTGAAGAAGATGGCGAAGCCCACTGCATCAGCCGCGGACTTGAACACTTTCGCGATCAAGGTGCAGAACACGGTGAGCGTAATCCAGACAGTCGACCGAAGAGGGTACTTATACAACCCGCTACTGACACGCGAGGTACTTGAGAAATTAAGTCCGCACATACGGGCAAGATGGTGCGACTTTGCCTACGACAACGACGACACAACGGAGCCGGAGATAGTCATGCTGTCTCGCTTTCTAATGCGGGAAGCGGACCGGGCGTTGCGATACACGTACGCCCCGCCCACCAGCGCCGCGCCCGCCAGCCAGAAGAAGGAGACCAGGCAGCCAGTGACTACAAAGAAGAAGGCCAGCCCCGTCTACACAGCCGTCGAGAACAAGGAAGAAAAAGGTCAGTGCCTCAACTGTAACTTAGATCATGTGTTACCGAAGTGTCCCAAGTACAAGGATATGAGTGTCGACCAGCGGTGGGAGTACTTAAAGACCAACGGCATATGCTTCCGGTGCGCTGAGAGGAAACACAGGCGATTGAACTGTAAGGCCAGGTTGTGCGGCGTAAACCAATGCCGCCGACCCCATCACGCCTCCCTCCACCAGGAGAGGGCGGCAAGCAAGGAAGAGACGACGACCGCGAAATCTACCGCAGAGTCCAGCAAGGAGGAGGCAGTACTGTCGGTGGCAACCAAGTCCGCCGCCGGCCCGCAGGAAGTACTGTTGAAGATGTGCCCCATCATAGTCACCGGGTCACGGGGGGAGGTAAGGACGTACGCGTTGTTCGATGAAGGAGCAACCGTCACCCTCATCGATGAAGACCTGGCGACCAGCATCGGAGCGGAGGGTACGTCACGCCCGCTGCGCATACGCGGCGTGAACATGACCTCAGAAGAGCAGGACAGCAAAGCGGTACGGGTGCAAGTCAGGGGCATCCGGAAAGACGGCCAGTCGCACGAGCTTCGAGCGAGGACCATCAAAAACTTGAAGCTCCATCAGCAGTCCATCCCAGAGACCCTGCTGGATCACAAACACCTGCGAGACCTGCCAAGAGAGGAGGTTTGTTACGGGCAGGCCCGCCCCGGACTCCTGGTGGGAACAGACCACTGGGAGTGTATAGTGACCAGGGAACTCCGAGTCGGCGGCCCCAATCAGCCAGCTGCCTCAAAGACGACGTTGGGATGGGTGGTGCACGGAACGGCGCCACGAGCTATCGTTGCTGACGAAGAGAACGTGCTGCACGTCATCGAGTCCAGAAAAGGAGACGAGCAACTACACGACCTAGTCGAAGCGCACTTCAGGATAGAAGCCTTGGGAGTCGCCAGGAAGCCCCGAGTAAATGAGGCAGACCAAAGGGCGGAAAATATTGTGAAAAGCACAATAAAGAAAACTGAAGAAGGCTACGAAGTGGGACTACCGTGGCGCACAGACAACGTGGTCATGCCACCTAGTTATGGAGCAGCGCTCAGGAGGCTCAAGAAAATCGAACAGAAGATGGACGCATCACCAGACTTTGCCGTGCAGTACGCCACGCAGGTGAACAATCTACTGGAAAAGGGATACGCCGTGCCATGCGACGGGACAGAATCAGAAAGTAACGTCTGCTGGTACTTACCTCATTTCGCCGTGCAGAATCCGAACAAGCCGGGGAAACAGCGACTGGTCTTCGACGCAGCGGCATCAAGTCACGGAAGGTGCCTGAACGACGAACTGCTGGAGGGTCCGGACCTGCTGCTGTCCTTGCCAGGAATAGTCTTTCGTTTCAGAGAGCGGGCAGTGGCTGTCACCGCAGACATACAAGAAATGTTCCTGCGGGTGAAGATACGACGAGAGGACCAACCGGCTCAGCAGTTCCTGTGGAGAGGACAAGACAGGACGTCGCCCCCGCGCCACTACAAGATGACAAGTATGATTTTCGGAGCAGCAAGTTCCCCGTACATGGCTCACTACGTCCGGAACTACAATGCGGAATTACACGGCAGTAAGTATCCCAGGGCCCTGGAGGCCATAACCAAGTGTCATTATATGGACGATCTGGTGGTGAGTTACAGCGATCCAGAGGAGGCGTGGAAGGCAATAGAGGAAACAAGGAAGGTGCACGCGGCCGCCGGCTTCACGCTGCGGGGCTGGAGCTCCAGCGACACGACGGTCCTGCGCGACGTGCCCCAGACACTCCACGCCACCGCCCCGACGCAGCTGGGAGGGGAGCAGCCTGAGAGCAAGATCCTCGGGCTGTATTGGAACGCAGAACAAGACGAACTCGGATTCAACACGTCCATGAACCGGGTACCATATGAGGTGAGAGAAAGGATCCGTGCGCCCACAAAGAGGGAGGCACTGAGCGCCGTGATGTCAATTTATGATCCGCTGGGTCTTTTGAGCAATTTTACAGTGCGAGCGAAGATAATACTCCAAAGCCTGTGGCGCCTACAAACGACATGGGACGCGCCCATCCCAGAGGAGGAGAACGAGCTCTTCGCGGCCTGGCTGGGTCAACTACAGGAGGTGGACAGACTACGGCTGCCCAGGTGCTACCTCAGAGGGAAGACGAAGCGCATAGAACTGCACGTGCTGTGCGACGCCAGCGAACAGGCGTACGCAACGGTGGCCTACTGGAGGGCGGTGAAAGAAGATGACAGCGTCGACGTCGTGCTGGTCGCGGCCAAAGCAAAGGTGGCACCGCGGCGAGCCCAAACGATACCGCGTTTGGAGCTGCAGGCAGCGGTGATAGGGGCCCGACTCGCCGACACCATCAAAAAGGAGCACCGCCTCGAGATCGACAGGACAGTCTACTGGACAGACTCCTCGACGGTGGTCCACTGGATCCACCACGATATGAAGAGGTACACACCGTTCGTCGCGCATCGCCTGGGAGAGATCGCCGAGCTCACCAGCAAGGAAGAATGGCGCTGGCTGCCTACGGAGCACAACGTGGCGGATGACGCCACCCGACTCACCGACGCGCCGATCAGCGCGACCGACCGCTGGTTCCGTGGGCCGAACTTCCTACACCTACCGGAGGAAGACTGGCCCGGAAAACCGGCGGCAGAAGACACGCAAGAAGAGGTCCTGCACATCACGCCGGGCCCCGAACGAGACAGCTGGCTACCCGATCCTGCCCGCTTCTCGAAGTACGAGACGCTGGTGCGCGCAGCTGCGCGCGTACTGGCCTTCATAGATGCGTGCCGCCGCGTCTCGACTCGACTCGAACATCGGCACATCGAACGCGCCGAGAAGGAGCTCCTGCTGAAAGCCCAGCGGGACAGCTTCACCGAAGAGATAGACAAGATCCGGTCTGCTCGCCCCATCAGCCGGGGGAGTCGCCTGTACAGACTGGACCCAATACTAGAAGACGGCCTGTTGCGCGTGCGAGGACGGATTGAAGCCTCAAACGCGCCAGTGGAGGCCAAGCGACCTATCATCCTGGATGGTCGACATCACGTAAGTAGATTAATAGTAATGCGCGAACATTGCGCCGCTGGTCATGCCAACAGGGAACGAGTGACGAACGACCTACGGCAGCGCTACTGGATCATCCACCTGCGGCCCACGGTGCGGGCCATCGAGAAGGCCTGCGCGTACTGCCGCAAGCTGCGAGCGACACCACAGCCGCCGGCTACGGGAGACCTGCCGCGCGCCCGCCTGGACCCCTTCCACCGCCCGTTCACCAACTGTGGCGTGGATTACTTCGGGCCCATGATGGTGAAGGTGGGCCGGCGCCGAGAAAAGCGGTGGGGCGCACTATTCACGTGCCTCACCTCCCGCGCCGTGCATCTTGAACTCGTCGCATCACTGTCTACAGACTCAGCAATCATGGCGCTGAGAAGAATGGCTGCGCGCCGCGGCTGGCCGCGGCTCATGTATTCAGACAACGGGACCAACTTCAGGGGAGCCGACCAAGAGCTGCGAGCGGCGTATGAAGAATGGGCGCCGACGCTCCGAGAAGAGGGGCTACTGCACCGCATGGAGTGGCGCTTCATCCCACCTGGCGCGCCCAACCAAGGCGGCGCGTGGGAGCGGCTGGTGCGCTCCGTGAAAACTGCCCTCGCTGCGACTCTGCGCGAACGGGCACCTGCAGAAGAGGTGCTGCGGACTCTGCTCGCTGAGGCGGAGTTCGCGATCAACGCGCGCCCCCTAACTCACGTCAGCGTGAGTCCAACAGATCCAGAGGCCCTCACCCCCAACCACTTCTTGTTGGGGTCCTCCACGGGCCTACCCTCAACCGGGCCTTGTGACGAGGCCGACCGACGTGCTTGGCGGGCCAGCCAGGCCCTCGCCGACCACTTCTGGCGACGCTGGCTGCGGGAGTACCTCCCTACCCTGGTACCCCGCGGCGAGCCGCAGAGCAGTCGACGCCCGCCGAGGATCGGCGACGTCGTAATCGTCGTCGACAGCACGCTGCCACGGAACGTGTGGCCGCTAGGAGTCATCGAGAAGACCTACCCGGGACCTGACGGCGGCATCAGGGTGGTCGACGTGCGAACGAGGACCGGCATCTTCAAGCGTCCCGTCAGTAAGCTCGTCGTGCTGCATCGTGAAGAGGAGGCTGCGCAGGCTACGCCGGGGGGAGAGATGTTGCAGACGACGAACCCATAGAGACACTAAGATAGAATTAGAACAGTATCATGTGTAATTATTGTTAATTATCACTAAAAACATGTATATTAATCAATAAAAAGGTGTTAGGCCCGCACAAGGCGGGAAAGAGAAACAAACATTCTTGTAATACCGTTTTATTACCATATAAGGAAGCGAAAATGTCGTCTTCACGTTGTAGCAAGGTCATGACCAAATAAGGTCACGAAAGCGCCTCATCGCTCGTTGTGGGCGGAGCCTCCGACAGGTCGAAACCTGTCCGCCTGACACAAGTCAAAGCAAAGTAAAATGCAGGCCTATGATTGGCCAGAGGGCCATTTCTACAAACAGGTCCCTCCACGGTTTGCGATGTGGTGTTTTCACATAAGTATGGGAGCAAATTGAGCTTCAGCAAGTTTTTCAAGTTTTTAGTAGTTTTTCATGTTTTCCATGTTTTTATGATGTTTTGTTATATTCTTCTTATGTCTTGTTTATAGTGTTTAGTTAAGTATTTACTGTGAGTCCCACGTGCCCTAAGTTGATTATTATTGTGTGTATATTGTGTAGAGTCAGTTTATGTGAAAGTTAATTTAGTCAGTGTAATAAAAGTGTTAAAATCGTCGAAGAGTTTAATTCCGAATGAGTCCCTTGTAAAGCAAAGCCAAAACTGAGCTATCGAAGCAGGGAATAAATAATAATACAGTCCACACCCAACAGTCACCCTACAAACGACAACATCACAGGGTTGCCACTTTAAACGTTAAATACACCTCCTAATTTTTCGGGAAAATCATTGGAGTTTTGTGATCTTTTTTTTTCATTTTACTCAAAAATATGAGTAACTAAAATACATTACAGAATATAAAAACTATCACAAGCTATAAAAATAAAAAATGTAATATAATTGTACAAGTATGCATTTAAAAAAAACTTTAACTCAATAACTATGTAAATGTTGGTAATGTTTTTATTTTGTGTAAACACTTATCAATGCCAGAAGGAGAAAAATCCCAAGCTGTGTGCCTCTCTTTCTTAAAAAATAAAGCACGGTTTTAATGTTATAAGCCTTCAATCCCTAATATTCCTAAATCCATTATTATACACCGTGACTTTTTAGTCGTCTTACAACGGCAGCCCAGGTAAACATTTTAACAGGGTGTTTCATATTTCTAATGTTCCTAATTTATTAATAATAAAAATTATTAACGATTAAAAAAATAAACAAAATCGCCTACAGGTATTTTAGGTCGGATACGTTAAGTGGACCACTTTTGTAAGACGACTAAAAAGTCACGGTGTATGAGTAGGGTCAAAGGTAGGCAAAAACGGGGGAGAATGGCACAATGAAGAGAGTCCTAACCCAGCAACGAAACAAGATGAATTTAATGTGATGATGAAGTTGAAAATATATTATTGACTTTTTTTGTAACTCCTCACTTGGTATTCAATTTATTTGTGTTAATTAGAAGCAAAATTGGTGGATTGGGCCTTGAATGGGGGATAAATTGTTTTTCTAGCATAGATATTTTATTTGACATTTGGCTAGGAATATTTCAGTCCATGCTATAAGTCTATGGAAGCAACTCGCATAACGCCATCTAGTGTCGGGTAGAATGACTTAGAAATAATAATTAATAGTTTGGATCACAGAAATATTATCTTCTTTCTTATGTCTTGGAATTGGACCATTTTTAACCGACTTCAAAACAGAAGCAGGTTCTAAATTTGACTGTTTTTTTTGTTATGTTTGTTACCTCATAACTTTCGACTGGCCTAACAGATTACGATCATTCCTTTTTTGTTAGATGCAGTATACTTTTCGTTTGGTCCCGTTCATAATTATTTCATTCTCTTCGCTTATTATTTTATCAGCATTTTTCGCTCATTGTACGTAGACGATGTTACTACTGTACTAACCCAGGGGCCAACGACTATACATATATTACTAGACTACGCATTGCACGATCTAACGAACAAAACTATTCTGCCAACTCGCTGAGGTACTACGTAAGCGAGGGGGACGGGGTACTGCGTAGTGATTGGCTAACTCAAGGTCTGTTCTGTCTCAACGTATGTTTACGGCTCACAGGATTGGTCGAAATGAGACGGATATAAGACTTTTTTGCCTAATGTGTTGGCAGACATCGGTCGCCTGTTATTAGGAGTCTAGTATTATATAGGGGCGGATCCAGCTTTTATATATCAGGGGAGGTCACCATATCGTAGACAGCTTGTCACCGTAGTCTAGTTCGGATAGTTATAGCTATACTTCAAAGGCGGATTCAGGTGGGGGGGTCATACCCCTGGGTGACAGGCTGGGTCAGGTAGCCTGGGTAGCCACTGTATTTTTTTATCTAATCTATTAAATAAAAATAAATCGGGTTTTCCTTCCTGACGCTATAACTCCAGAACACACGAACCGATTTCCACGGTTTTGCATTCGTTGGAAAGGTCTCGGGCTCCGTGAGGTTTATAACAAAGAAAATTCAGGAAATATATATATATATATTATTATAAAAATATATATATTATTAAAAATATATATACTATTGTCTACATTTCTTTCTAATTTCTCCTTTAGAGGGTCTGCTGGCAGAAATTTCTAAAAAAATAAGCAGTACCTTTGTACTTTAGTTTTAATTATTATGTAATTTCCTGTAAATTTATTGTGTGTACATAAATAATTAAATTAAATAAATAAATAAAAATTTCAACAGAAAAGCGGAAAAATCTTTTTTCACATACAGAAATGTTACATAAAACGAAGCCATCTGGTGGCGAAACGGAGTTCGCCGGGTTTGCTAGTTGGTTATATTAATAGTTATCCCAGCAAAACATTTCATGTAAAATGTTGCCAAGACGACCACATAAGGTTTGCCCTGTGAAAAAGATATCAGATCTCATGTAGAGCCAAGCTTCTGTCAAATCTACACGGCTTAACTCTACCGAGCCCTAACGTTAATAATTTTACACTTTTGTGATGTTTTTGAAGACAGTTTCTTTGTTTATTAAATTATTGACGACGCAGTACTTCCACTGATCCTAGTTCTATAAACAAGACTGTTACTGTTACTCGTATTTTCCCACGTTTTTATAAACTCACTTTTCTTGTTTGTTTATTTGTATGTTTGTTTGTCGTTCCGGTTGGACTTTTGCAACTCAATTTTGAAGCACTTCCTGATAAGCTAGCAGGCTGAAACTAGCATGCTGAAATTTTGCACACGCTCTGAGTTCTGATGACAATACATGACTAGCTAACAAACGTCATAACAAATCCAATATGGCGGCCTCCCTAAGATGGCGGACTGCCTGTTTGAAGCGCACCCCCATGATATGGGTATCAAATGAAAGGGTTTGCTGTCAGGAATACGAAAAAAATAGTCATGTGACTTAAATCCAATATGGCGGAGGTCCAAGATGGCAGACAGGCTAGTATTTGAAATGCGGGGTGCATTTAAGATACGCCCCCAGGTTTTGAGTGGCCCCTCTCTCAGCTCCGTAGGGTTATTTTATTATTTTTGGACATTCAAAATGTGGGTTTCTAATTTTTTTTAATCTATTAATTATTGCCGTATCACGAGTTTTCACTATTTTTTATTTTCAGTATTTACAGCGTTTCTTGTACAGAAAAATGGAACAGCGCCTCTGGTGTGCGAAGAAGGAACTGGGCTCCTACTTCTGCGTGGTTAAAAAAAGAAACCCGCCATCCTCTTCTAACCTAAATTGTCCGAGTCGGGGTGCCAGCAAGTCTCGAGGTTAGACCTAGTTTTGACCGGCTAAACCTAGTTCTAACCGAAGATAAGTAGGATACACCGAGGTTTATCCGCATGTGGTCGGTTACACCTAGGTTCAGCCGGTTAAACCTAGGTGTAACCGCACTTCGAGCTTTAACCGTAACATATTCAAAGAAAAAATACAGGTTATAATTCAATTTTTATTAAACAAAAATATCACATAATTACTTACTTACTAGAAATGATAGGTACCACTAATCTAAGAATGATACTCTAATACTACAAAAACGGGCATGCGGGCAGCGAGTAAAGGGCAACTCGCTGCCATGGACCATGCCCGGGTCGACGGCGCGTCGTGTCCCACGCGCGCCTCAAAGAGCGTCAGCATATAAATGACGGGGCCCCCCTCTCAGAGGGCCAAAGCCTGCCGGGGTCGCAGGATGGTTTCCTTACCGTGACCCCGGAACAGAAAGGGCTATTGAAGGACACCGTGGATTTTAGTCAGTAAAAGTCTGACAGTCCCTCCCGCCCTACCCGGGGTTGGAGGACTCATTTGATGATTTCACCACGCTAAAAAAAAAAAAAAAAAACTACAAAAAAGGATAATTACAATAAACTAACTTTAACTCACTATACAGACAGCCTAATATTATCTTCCGGCATTAATGACGGCATCACACCGTCTTCGCATCAATCTTACTAGGTCCTCACAAAGATCCGAGCCGCGAAGTGATTCCCAAACCTGGTCAACAAGTGCGATGAGCGCTGTAATCTGTGGCTGGCACATATGCGCTGGTTTGGTCCTTTCGTGTCTATTACCCCATCTCTGAACCATGATACCCCACAGATGTTCTATGGGATTAAGATCCGGAGAGCGAGACGGCCAATGGTATCGATTGTATAATTGGCTGCTGCCGGATCCAATTTTGCACAAAAAGCCAATGATTACGGTGCCACTTTTTAACCGACTTCAAAAAAGGAGGAGTGATGTTTTTTTTTAAACAGTTAACTTCCATCTAAACTTTACAATTAGCTAATACTAACTATTGCCCCGGCTTTGCCTGCATGCAACTCGAAAATCTCGCATAAACGTCATAATTATATCGGATGTAAAAAAATTACTTTGTTAGGTTAGGTCTAGTTTAATAGTTTAGGTAATTAATAATTTCTGTTTCATTAAATAACATCCATAGATTTTTGCGTGCGAAAGAATAGCAAATATTTTTCGCATTTTTAACCGACTTCAAAAAAAAGGAGGTTATCAATTCGACGGCATGTTTTTTTTTTTTTGTGTGTTTGTTACGCGATTACTCCGACAATTGCGAACCGATTTTCAAAATTCTTTTTTTGTTCGAAAGGAGATACTTCAGGAGTGGTCCCATTGTCCCATAAACATCGTTTTTCGCAAATTTTATGAAGTAATTTAAGTATTTGCATATGGAAATCATCATCTCATGTAGCTGAGCTGATGATGGAAGGTACAACTCCTCTAGTAAGGACTTGGCATCGTCTGATTTAGTAAATTATGTTTGTGTTCGCATAATATCTCCGGAACTACAAGTCTGATTTAAGTAATTATATTTTTGTTGTACTAGGTATTGTTCAACTTAGGGAATACTGCAAGTTTCATCAAAATCGGTTCAGTAGTTTTTGAGATAGGGAATTATGAATGTAAGAGATTTTAACGATGCACTCGTATTTGACAAGAATTGTGGTTGAATATTTAAACTAAAAAGAGTAAAATAAAAACTTTTTAAAAAAAAAACAACCGCCTTCAAAACAACCACAAAAAAGGGTAAAATAACCTTCAAAACTTTTCTTTCGGAAGTCGGTGGCAAAAAGACAAAAAGTCACCGACTTCCGAAAGAAAAGTTTTGAAGGTTATTTTACCCTTTTTTGTGGTTGTTTTGAAGGCGGTTACATTTTTTTTTGAAAAAGTTTTTATTATTTTTTTTAATTTTTATTATAAGTCAGATGTTAGATGGTTATTTAAAAAAGGTAAGGATTGATTTACCTAAATCATATTAACGCGGGCGAAGTCGCAGGCACACGCTATTTTCAAACAGAATTAACAGAAAAGGGTAGCTGTGTCGGTCTTTGATTGTTCTAAAGAAACTATTGTTTATTACATATTTAGCGCAAATATGGAGATGATATTGTTAACTTTATTCTTTTGTTTCATATTGTTCCCACAAATATAATGATTTATGGCGCGGGCGGCGGCAAATACCAAGCATTAATTGTTTCCTTTCTGGTTTAATACATTGTTTTGTTTAAATAATACAATACATTTTGTCTTTTTAGTTTTCTGAAATCTTTTTAACAATATGCAATCATTAAAATGCAAATACGAAGACAGTAAAAAACGAAGTAAAAATAAATGTTTAAGTTACAAGGTTTAATGAAAATTAAGATAATAATGATATAGTTAGAATGTTTTAAAGCTAGAAATGATGATCAATCTAGAACAGTTAGATAGGTCATGATAGGCCATTAAAAAAGTTATTTATACTCAGGTTTCACTACGCCCAGTTTTACTTTTTTTAGAGTGAACTGGTGAACCTAGCACCTACCGAATTATTTAAGGGTTCCGTAGCCGAATTGGTAAAAAGTGTTTAAAAACAGTTTTAGAAGTTCCAGTTTTTATGATTTTTGTGTAGGTAGTAGGTACTGATACAGGTTTACATAATAATTTCCAGTTTTCTAGGATTTAGGAACTACCCTAATAATTTTGATGATCATCAGTGTAATCAGGGATGTAATCGGGTTAATTAATAATCTTTAGATATCAGTCAAATCTAAACATCATCCAATCGATGCTATTTCACAATTACCAGTTGTTAATATAAATATTCATCATTTAGTTTAAAAAAGTATTGGAGAATACATAAGCCCATCCCCAAATTCGATTTGCTCAAAACCTAATTTTAAATTAAATTAATCTCTGTTATGCAAAATATAAAGTCGATTTTGGGCTGCAGCTATGAGAGGTAAACTGCATGTGAAAGGACTGCAGTCGCTCACTCACGTCGCTGATTCAGTAAAGCGCGAGCCGTCGCCGTGAGAGGTTGTCATGCCAAACGAGTGCTAAGTTTAAAATAATTGTTAATACTATGTTTTAGTAGCTTTTTTGTGTTTTAACAGTTTTCTTTTGCAGTATTTCAGTAGATTTGTTGCAAAATATGTGTTAAAATTAAAGTTTTCGATGTTTCTTTTCACGGAGTAAATTTTTGTGGATTTAGTGCTGTGTTTTTCTCTGTTTTATTAATTAAAATTAAATTAATTTTATTTTGGTTATTAAAGTTAATGTTCTCCACTTAGACACTATTTTAGACTTAAAAAATATCTAGTGATAATTGCTTTTGGCATGTTTTTTTAAAATCTTGTACTTCAGTCTATTTAAAAATAATGATTTATGTGTTTTTTTAAACATCCATTGGCGTTGGTGGTATGCTTTAAATAAGTATTCGAAATATTTTTCGTAAAAAAAAATTAGTTTATTAGACTCTTGTTAAGTACTAAGTGTTAGCAGTGAGTGAGTGTTAAAGCTGGTATATGCTGTGCTTTATCCTGGTAAGTGTATTTTATAAGATTTTGTACCCTTATACATCGAACTACATTGTATTCAAACTTTCAAGTTATTTTTCCTGTCTAGTGAAACTTCATACGTTTAATAATTTAAATATTATCAGAGAAGATTTCCGGAATACGAGTATTTGATTTGAAAAAAAAAAGGAAATTTCTCCGATTCTATGGAAAGTTTAAAATCAGTTAACACTATTTTTCGAAAATGTACCAGTTATAAAAAAAATAAATAGGACTTGAAAAGTTTATATAAAATCAAAAATGCGTTCGGCGTATGTACTTTATTTTGAATTAAAACTGTACTGAACTTTCATTTAAGTAGGTTTTAGTCTATAAGTAAAGTTCAATTAAAGTTCGCTAGAATTCTATGCCAATTCTTCACTTCCCTTCGCGATGACTTGATCTGTGAATGTTTTTTAGTATAACGACAGAATATGTTACTACATTATATTTCAAGAACTATGAAATTAGCAGCTGCATGAGGCGCTATAATTCACACCAAACCAATGTAGTATCACTACTATTTACATCAACAATAAAATAATCTAATTCAAAACTTAAATTGTAAAGAAAAAACTTAATATGTAAATACGAGTTTTCATCCAAATATGCTAAAGCTCTTTGTTTTACTCACAACAAAATGGCGGATGCTGTTGGCGGGAAAATGTTAAGTCATCTGAAATTATATCTATTCCTACCACCAAATGTATAAAGAACATAATTTTACGCTATATTTGTTCACTGAAATGTCTTAAAATTGTTGTTCGTACTATTATCTTAAACAGTGTACTTTCGACACTTGAACCACCAAAACTACAAAACGGCGGGTTTTTTACCGCGCGAATATTGTTAGCAAACTATTAGTTATGTACAGACGCCAGCACATCAAGCTACCACAATCTGTCAGATTTCTTTAAAAGAATTTCAACCTTATGACAAGAGTAGAAGGTTAATGTTTGATTGGTAAAATCTGACAGATTCGGATAGGTTGACCTGCTGATGTCTGTACCTATTCAAATAAATATTGGTGTTACTCGCACAAAGGACGATGTCCATCCAAGTCACGTACAAGTTGTTAAAACTTACCATTGGCAAAATAGCAGGCTAATGATTTAGCAGCAGACTTTAGGATACATTATTACCTATTATAGAAACAAGTTAAACATGATGCAGATGATGTTACCGTACCTAGTAATTCAGGGCCATTTCACATCATACAAAATTGTAGCCATCACAAAATGGCGGACAGTAAAGCAAATGCAACTTATTTAATTAAATATTAACTTATGGGCTAGTTTTAGACTTAATGATTTTTTTTATTCATATTCTTTATTATTTTAAGCGATTCTCTTTACACTGAGCTTTATTTTATGTTTAACTGCATTATTTACAAACTCAATAGGCAATAAAGGATGTTGAGATGGATGTGTGGAGTGACAAGAATGGATAAAGTAAGGAATGAATTTATAAGGGGAAGTTTGAAAGTGACGCCTGTTACAGAAAAAATTAAATGGAGTCGTCTGTCTTGGTATGAACATGTGATGAAGAGGGAAGAGACTCATGTGACCAAGAGAGTGATGAGTATGAATGTTGATGGATGGAGAGGAAGAGGAAGGCCAAAGAAAAGGTGGATGGATTGTCTAAGGAATGATTTGAATGAAAAAGTAGTAAATGATACTGTGACGTCTGATAGGGGAGAATGGAAGAAGAAAACGTGTTGCGCCGACCACAAGTAAAATGGGATAAGTGCAAGAAGATGATGAATAGGCATTAAACTTTTTCTAACCTCTAAATATTAATACAAATCTACTTTAATCTTTTGTTCCGGCGATGCTCTAGCTACCTCTGTCGCATTTATTTTATAGCAATCAAATCTCTACAATTGCATTGCTATAGAATCCAATGATCTTTATGCACATAGAAATAAGGTATGTAGTTTGTCAGGGTGCTATATCATTATCATCATTTATCAGTTGTTAATATAGATAACTATCTAGATAACTATCTTGAAAACCAGCGTCAAGTATTACGTAGTATTGCTCGAGATTTTGCTGAGCTGTGGGACATAGTACAATGTTACATTTTGTTGTTTTTAACTTGTTAACCGACTACTTTTATTTCATCATAATCATTTTTTTATTTGTTTATTTATATCCGGTTTCTGCAGTTTCAGCTGCTCAACCCCTTTTAATCGTAGCGTGATGTTATATAATATAATTATAACCTGTAGTCTTCCTCAATAATAGACTAGGTATCCGATAAAATATGTTTTCAATTTAAACTAGTAGTGAGCGCGTTCAACCAAACATTCAGCTTTCTAATATTATATTAATAAAGGTATGGATGAAGGTGGCTCTATTCTATTGTACTTCGAAGGATATGGGGGAGGTTTTTATCCAGCAGTGGGATGGCGGCTCCACATTAGTGCCGTGAATTCACGCCGCGAATTATTGCCGTGAATTCTCGGCACAATACCGACACTGATCGGGGAACAGGCGCGAACGCGCGTGAATCAGGCGAAAACCATCCACATTCTCGTTCGCGCCTGTTCACGGGGGTTCACGGCACTAATGTGGAGCCGCCAGGACAGGACAGTTAAACGAAACGTCTATTAAAACGAAATAGAAATAAGCTCAATGACTACAATACAATATTCTAGAAAACAGCTTTAAATTAAATCGAAATCTGTTAATACTTTAAAATTATCTATGTATAGATTTTTAATACACATGATTATAAAGTTTCATTTGAACTGCAGCTGTCAAATAGAAAATAAATTGTGAAAGGACTGTAGTCGCTCATTCACGTCACCGATTCAGTCAAGCGCGAACCATCATTGAGGTTGCCGTGTAGTGTGATAAGTTTATTCAATTATTTTTTGAAAATTGTATACTTTGTTTGATTAAAAAAAAATCAAATATACTAAAAAAAAGTTTGTCTGTGTGTTTATTTTTCATGTAGTTTAAGTGTGAATATCAAAAAGGGCTTAGGAGTTTATTGTTGATTTTTAAGAATAGAGTTGAATTATTATTTGTTAACAACTGTGTTCAGTGCTATCTTTTTGGACACTACTCATACTACTCATATCATCCTGTTAAATATGCAGAAATCATTATTATTTCTGATATGCTACTACATTTTTGAGAATAATGATCGATCTGGTTTTTATCAATAAAATTGTAATATATAATATAAAATTATGTACTTTACGGAAATTAAAGTTGAAGTGTACGTCATGTGAAATAAGTGATCGTAGTGTTTTGTAGTGTTTTAAGTGCCAGAAGATTGTGAGTGATTCATCTAGCTGTTTTACGCATACTGGTAAGTAATTATTGATTAATTGTCATTTATTTATTTACACACTTTTTTCAACTGCTCTGTGTCTGTTGGAAAAATGTCTATTCTACACACTTGATTTTTCTTCTTATTTTGTCATCATTTACTATTAAATAGTGTTTTATCTCAAAACCGAAGCAGGTAATGACATAATTCTTCTTGAATATAGTTTTGCAATTAGCATATACGAGTAGTTAAAAGAAAGTTGGTAATTCGTGAAGTAGGTATAGCACCGGCCGCCATCTTTGATTGATCGAGTTCATCACAAAACTGGCGGACGATGCGAACTGTCGAAATAAAGTTAGATGTATTTAGCAAAAGCTACAAACAGGTGGCAATCATTGTGCAACTTTACATTTATAAGATACCTGTAATTATTGAAGAGTAAGCTAGAGGCGTGTTATGATACGTGGTGCTCTCATTTCATCACACCTTGATGAAGCACTTCATGTCATGATTCATTCCTATGTTTCACTCAATTAAAACACAATTTCATGTAGTTTAGCTATTTCTCTAGTTTTCATGTCAACTAAGAGCTTATCTCCGTCTAAATAAGGTACAGTGTGCCAGCCATTCTACTTTAAAATGTAACTGAAGTCAGGTCTCTACAATACAGTACCTACCTAGCTATGAAAATAACTAGCGGTGGAAATGTGGGTGTCCTATATGTAGGTACCTACACTTTAATGTAACCCTACAGGGATTACAGGCAGGATGCTACGCTACATCTTAGAATAAAAGTTACATAGGTTTTTCGTGTCTTTTCAAATCATAGCTACCTTCCAAAAAATTTAAATATCTCCGTGGTACAGTCACGAGTAATAATATGTATACACTTGGCAGAAATCAAAAGCGATCTGCTCCTACTGTATTGATTAAGGTTTTGCGTTTGTGTAAACTGTCTATTTTGGAAGCCATGCTATTACAAAATAGGTCTTATTTGAAAGTAAAAACCCAGTATTTGACGAGAAAATCGCGTTTGAATGTTGTTAAGTGTCTACATACTTTTGCTCGTGATTGTACCACAAAAACTTTTAAATGATTTTTGCCTTTATAAAATGGCGGACGGTATACAAACTCAACTAGGATTAAAACTTTTCACACTTTTGTGTGCTATCGGAATGTTATATTAGAAGTAAAAAGTTTAATTAAATTAAAACAACATTAAAATTAAATCTTACAAGTAATTCCATAACTTTTCAAATATTTTTGTCGTTACAAAATGGCGGACAGCTTAGATTACGTACAGCACTCAACAAACGCGACTAGTGTCAACTTTATAATTATGAATTTTACTTTATTTTACTTTATCTATATAATTTGAAACAGATAGTTTAAAACCTGGATTGATATAAGAAATTTTAATCCCGGTTATAGAACCGGCTTAAAATCTTATTAGTTACATAGGTAACTAATAAGATTTTAAGTATACCATGCAAATTAGCCGAGCTAACAGTTTTTGTCTGGCAAAAATGTTTTGCGACGCTTTTTCGATAGTCGGGTGGCTGTAGTCGGACGCCAAAACATAACGTGAACGAAGTTGTGGTCAGAAACTAGTCTATTTTAATATTACAGCTAGAAAGTATATATCTAGGTTTTTTCTAGTTCTAGGCTATTCTGCTGTTTAGCTCTACCTGTCGCATTTATTTTACCTAAGCCACGCTAGTTATGCATTGTTGTCTAATTTCCTCTAAAACAAAAATGTTCTCTTTCAATACCAAATTCTTAATTGGAAATATCATTTTTGAACTACGAAAAAGCTCTTCATATAAATATTTCGAAATTATATTGATTTTTAACTCGCTGACTATAAAGTTGCTTTTAGACTGACTACTGTCAGAGGTAAAATGCATGCGTTGGGATTGTACTCGGTCAATCGCGTCACTGATTCAGTCCCACAGAGTACTTTTGTTCAGTCCAGCCCGAACCGTCGCGGTGAGAGGTTGTTGTACCATATAGTGCTTAGTTTATTTAATCGTTTTATATTATAGTAGTAGTTTCAGTGATGTTTTTTTAAGTGTACAGTTTTTTTTAAGATAATTCATATTTTCTATAACGAGTGCTTTGTGATTTTTTTTAGACACTGTTTTATGCTGTAAATCATAAATAGTAATCATTATTTTTTGTAAATTCAGTGAGTAACAATCTATTTAAGTGTTCGTTTATTTTTTAATTCATTTATTTTTTAAGATAATATGATTGTGTTTAAAATTGCATTTTTCTTCATAAAACTTAAATATTTAGTGTCGTTGTGAAATAAGTGCTTGTGAAATGCAGTTTTTAGTGAATAAGTGAGTGAGTGTTAAAATACTACTGTAGCAGTATTACAGATCTTGGTAAGTTTTACTTATTATTGTTTTTATTTATTTTTCATGTATTTAACGTCTTACTCCAACTGGTTTTGGTAATTAGGAAACAGATTTTCGTATAATGTTTTAGTTTACAGCATTTTTGGTATCTAAGTAGATAAAGGAAGCCTAGGAAGCCTACTTACAGCCATAAAGCAGTTAAGTCAAGCCTTAACACGTTTAAATGTAATATTATTTTGTTTAGGAATATAACAATGTACCTTTAAGATTTTTTGACTGGCCTGTTGGTCTAGTGGTTAGTGATCCTGACTGCTATGACGGAGGTCGTGGGTTCGATTCCCACCCAGGACAAATGTTTGTGTGATGAGCACGATCATTTGTTCTGTGTCTGGGTGTAATTATCTATAATATGTATGTATTTAGAAATATATATGTATGTTTATCAGTTGTCTAGTACCCATAACACAAGCTCTGCTTAGCTTGGGACTGGATGGCGTTGTGTGAGAGTTGTGGAATATTATTATTATTTCAAAGAAAAACTAAATATTTACAGATATAATCGACCACATTCACAATTTACCTATTATAACTAGTACTTAAATCGCCGGTTTTAGTCTTACATGCATTTTATCTCGCTTGTAATCCGCGAACGGTTAGGAATGTAGATACAGACATTATTTCATTAGGTAGGTAATATAGGGACCTACCTGCTTTAATTTCTTAATTATGTAGTCTAAAACAATATATCAGCACTTAGATACATATTCTTATGTGTAACGTTACTACTACATTATATGTTCTCCTCTCCTGCATAAAAATTTTATGTCCAATCCAGATGTTAACACTTTCTTGACATTAAATTCCATAATATATTAGTATTTTCTGAACTGCATAAAGTATATTATGTTTATATACGTATTCTTAATAATGTTGCAGAACAAAACATGTTCCGCCATTTTGTGATGCTCATACTCTTCAAAATGGCGGCTTAGTACTCAGAGTTTTATTGGGAGTACTAGCCCTTCTCCGCGGTTTCATCCATTACTCGGCTCTTACTGCTTGTAGAGGGATTTTATATTTTAGCCTTCCTACCCGTAGTTTGCTACCATTCGAACCAGTAGTTCCGGAGATTAGAGAAACAAGCTCTTCAGCTTGACAATGTTAGTATAGATTGAATTATATGAAACATCAATTTACTGTGTATCTTACTTTACTCTTGTTTAATGGTTAAATTACTTATCTTACTGATCAATTGGTTTAGGTCTTTAAGCGTATTTAATTCAAAAAAATACTTATATTAATCATAAATATCGTTTTACAGTTTATTTTGAATAAGTGACCCGCCCTGGCATATTATTATATACAATTTGAAATGGATATTGGTCCAGCTGTTTGTGAAGTAATAAATAAAATATCTTTCCTTCAATAATAAAATATATTGAAGGCTTTAACTTAATAAAGCAGAAAATTAGCAGTTAAGTAATATAAAAAGTAAATGAACGAGCAGTCTTTCATTTGGTTGTTCCATTTAGATGTGAGCCCTTGCAACTTCAGTTTTTAATTTTATTTAACCTCTCGTGCCTCTTTTCTCTAAAGATGCGTTGTACTAGGTTTTAGAAAAACGTAGCATCCAATAGTCTAAATAATGACCGTGATAACGTGAAGTGTACGCAAGACATTGAAATGGTTTCCATGTAAAATGCTCAGTGTTCATTCTTCTGTAAATTTATTATTTTAGACTTACGCGATGTTAGAACGCGGCAAAGAAGCTATACTTATGCATAGATCTACGGCATTGACCTTCCCTAGCCAAATGTCAAATTAAAATGCTCTAAGTGAGTACTTAATGAGAGAAAAAACAATTATAATCCCACCTATTTCTTTCGCATATGACGGTAATTGGTAATGTAAAAGAAAGAGAAAAGAAAGAGACAGAAATGCTTACAGCAGTCATGTCAAAGATACGGCCCGCGGGCCGAATCCGGCCCTCGGGCCATTTCGATACGGCCCGCGATCTCACACAAACAATATAAATGAATCTTCTTTTTTAGAGTTTTACAGACTGCACTCGATGGCCTCTACGCAGGTTTAAAAATGCGCGCGCTTTACTTAAAAGTAATTTCAAGAGTAGAAATCGAATGAATATCTCCAATCAATTCTTAAAATAACTACCACGAATATGATACCTGACATCAGTGAGATAGTCAAAAACAAGAGAAGTCAGGTATCCGGATCCTCGAGCTCCAAAATAATTGCCCTCTTTCTTACTTTTTTGGAATGATTTGTAACAACTATACCTATATTATATAGCTAAATAAATAAAGGTGTTAAAATAATTCAGTATGTTTTTTAACACCTTTATTCCTATACATTCTTAATCTAATATATGGCCCTCTGCAAAACTGAGTTTGACACCCCTGGCTTACAGTTCATTTACAGTTACTTTTTTCTCTTTCTAGAAAGTATGGCAATTTGAAGCATGTAAAAATCAGTCTACACTCTAAGTCTATGGTTTTCTCTTACTATATAAAAATAAGTCGGGTTTTCCTTCCTGACGCTATAACTCCAGAACGCACGAACCGATTTCCACGGTTTTGCATTCTTTGGAAAGGTCTCAGACTTCGTGAGGTTTATAGCAAAGAAAATTCAGGAAAAATTTCAACAGAAAAGCGGGAAAATCTTTTTTCACATACAGAAATGTTACATAAAACGAAGCCATCTGGTGGCGAAAAGAAGTTCGCCGGGTTTGCTAGTGTTTTATAATTTTATTTAATAAAATTAGTTAAACCTAAATATTTAACAAACAAAGAAAACTGTACATAAAACCAATACGTAAATTAGCTAATAATTACAGAGCATCGAAAAATTCATCCTCAACGCTGTCAGCTGGTAATGTGCCCAAGAGACTGGCGGCGTTGCCTCTTTGAATGGCTATGCTTAGCCTCTGACCAAGGTAAAAGCCAGCTCTTGGGTCACGGGAAGCGTCAACGAGTCTTTTCGAAATTTCTCTGAAGAGGCTGTGAGCACTCGGACCCCATGGCCCTATAGTTTCAACCCCAAACGGCTCAAAAATATAGTTACTACTCAAGTTACTATATTTACGCCGCTTGAGGTTTTCAGCAACCGCAGCAGCAGCGCCAGCAGAGCACGATGAACTTGGAAGATGGGATGGCGCAAGAGTATCGACACAGGTTGCGTCCCATACTAGAGGCCTACCCATCTTCCAAGGAAACAAAGACATACCGTCCGGTCTTTTGCCATCGTCGCGTGCCAAGCCGTTAGGTTCTAAAACAGCTGGAACGCCGACGGTAACAAGAGCTCGTCGGATAATGTCGTTTATGTTCGCGTGCCGTGCAAAACGGCCCGCACTACGGCTGCAAGACAGGCCATGGCTTCCGAGGCTGTTGACGGCTTCACCACAGTGACAGCGATGAGGAGAGCAGAGTGGGGAACCTAATCGGAGGGAAACAGCGAGCCGGAAGGTGGTGTCGTCGAGTAAGGTGCCGATGCTCGACGACGGCAGTGTGTGAAGCCAAAGACCCGACTCCCACCTACCCACAGCCAGTAGGCGCGCACGCTCAGCAGTAGTAGCAGATGTGTTTAGTAAGTTATTCTGTAGTACACCGCAGAGCGGCTCATCCCACTGTCTCTGGGAAGATGGATTGCCGGGTAGATCGGTATTCGGACAAGCGATTCTCCAAGCATCCAAAGCCTCAGAGAAGCACGGCACATCAAAATCAGTCAGTGTGGAAGCCAGGATATTCCTGACTAATTTTTCAGTGCCGTGGACCGAAGAAATGAACGCCGGTAAGCCAATACTGGAAATTTTGCGAACGCCGAGACCACCCATGCGAATGGGAAGAGTAGCTTGAATCCAAGCTCGGTCGTCCAAAGCCACATTTAAAATGGATGACAGTGTATGTCTGATAATGAGGTCAATTTTGTCCAAAAGATGATTGAACTTCCATAAATGGGAAGCACGAAGGAAGTATATCAATTTAGGGCCAAAACAACAATAGCGAATTAAAGTAACGGCTGAATGCATGTTAATTTCGAGCAATCTACCTGAAACATCATGAAAATTTTGAATTTTTTCGTCAATGAAGTCAGAAAAAGAATTTTCAAAGATTGGTGACCCCAGGAGGCGAAGAGACGTTTTGTCAATAATTTTGATGTCTGGGGCTATTGAGTTAAATTTTGGAATTGTCAATTGTCTATCAGTGCTGTCCGTTAAAAAAAGTTCACATTTCGAAAGGTTGAGGTCTAAGCCAATAGAATGAAGTTCATTCTTCAAAAAAATTAGGTCATTCAAAACGGTGTCAACATCGCCACCCAAGGTCCCATCATCGAGGTACCAAACGTTAAATTTTGAATTTAGCTGTCGAACAATTGGGTGAATAGCCAAGCTGAATATCACTGGCCCGAGGGGGTCACCTTGTTGACAACCAACAGCAGATTCTAAAAGGTTGTCCCGATACAGTAATTTAGAAGGGTGTTTATAACATTGCCAAAGAAAACTATAAATTTGGGGTAATTCTTTTTTAGTTTCAGCCAACAAGGTGTCCCTGTTAACCGAATTGAAGGCATTCTTAATGTCAACCTTCAGGATGACCTCACCTTTGCCAGAATTTAGGTAGGTCGATAAAGCGTGTACGGCAGCCTCACAGCCCCCTTTAGAGCCGTAACCTAGCTGCAGGGGCTGAAATTTTTCCGAAAGACTCTCACCAAAAAATTTACAGCAAATCTTCGCTGCCATACGACGGTAGGTTGTTCCCACGGCAATGGGACGAATACCGTCATCCCTCTTGCGCAGGGCACATAAATTTGCTCCGTACAGGACGTCGATGACAGCTTCGTTCACATTGCCGGAGAGCATGAGGTTAATCAGAGCCGTAAGCTCCCTCAACAACGACTCACCAGCTTCCCCGGCGCCTAAGCAGATAAGATCCTTAAGGTGTTGGGGACTTAAGCCGTCGAGGCCGCCGGCGGAGCCGCTCCAGAAGGAGCAAACGGCTGTGATCAACTCTCGACCTGTAACGGTGAGGCAGTGAATGTCCGGGTCAGGAGTTTCGGGAAAGGAAAGGTCATCAGCTGGGGAAGGGTGTTTAGACTCCAGAGCTGCCAGTGTATCTGGCGAACACGGGGCCACCACATCGCTGCTGAAGAGAATCCTGGCTGCGCCACTTATGTCACCTTTATAATTTTGTTACATTTTCTATTTAGGGTGATTGCTTGATCAAAATATGAATCGCAACAATAACAAGTATAAATTTGAATTTCGCGGGCTACTGAGGCTTCGCCTTTAGTGATTTCTTTTTGATTAAACAGATATTTACTGCATCTATCGAAAAGTTCATGAGCGTTTGTGAACCGTAGTTATTAGCATACTCTCTACTAAGTCTGTGGTTATTAGCTACCCCTCAGAAATCTAACTTTGAACCGAAGTCCATTGATTAATTATATTCTTTTTGTAAGTTACTTAGCTAGCTACAGTTTGCGCTAAATAGTCCTAGTACAATATTATACCATGACTTATCATGGCATGAAACTTTCAAACCTTGCTTAGAATTAAAAATAAATTACATATTTGTAAATTCTTGCAAACATCCAAAGTCTTGTAACGCCATCTAGCGGGGAGTAGCAAAAACTACAACAACTTAGGCGATACTTAGTAATTTTTATTTGCGTTAAAATTTGGTTCACATATTTAAGATAATAAAAAATTTATGCATAAAGGCACAAAACACATTTACCTACTTTGTTAGTATGTTTTTAAACTTATATTTTACTTTAGATAGATAGATATTATATATAGATAGATATATTAGGTCATTAACATAAATAAAGAAAAGGAGGAGTCCTAAAATGTTGCCCTGCGGAACGCCAAGATCATCAGAATCGAAGTCCTCTATTTTGTTTGTACTATCATTAAATTTTGTTTTTCACATTTGTTATCTTTTTGAGCCGGCGTAGAACTGTCTTTTTTCTAATTTATGGATAGGAATAGAATGATGAACATAGTCGAACGCTTTATTTAAATCTATAAAGAGAGCAGTAGAAAGAATGTGAGCGTTCCCCTTAGTAATAATTATAACTGATTTAGCTAATTTGAAGGTCGCATTATGTAATCTAGACACGCGACTGAGAGTGGCCAGCCAAAGCAAAGCACAGGCGTAGGCGCGCTCACAGTGTGTAATATTACACGAACCATTTGGAGGCACTTTTTAGCCCCTCATAACTCAAAAACTATTTAACCTAGACTTGTCAAATTTGGAACATATATTGAGATTGGCGAGATTGATATGTGTTCCAAATTTTATAAACATATCTCAAACGGTTATTTAGTTATTAACGACCAAAAATCGTCATTTTTATGACTGACCTAGAGATCAAAACTATATCCTAGTTCCAGATGACCTAGAAAGTTCAAATTTGGCATGCAGATAGGTAATTACGTGTATACAAAGGAAAAAATCTGAAACTGGTAATTTTTTATCATTTTACTATAATTTTCACTTAACTTATAATTAGTGCCTGTAAATCTCTACATGTGGATTTTAAGATCTTTACGTGAATATTTATCGAGTTGAATACCACCCTTAATTTTTTAAATGCCCGTTTTTGTACTTAAAAATAAGAATTAAAGTAGTTTTTCGTATTTATTACGCGTAACTAACCGTATTCAACAACCAGTAGCGCCATCTATTATCATATTCAGGAACTCCTGCACCATGCACGAAATCAATGAAGGATTTATGTAAACCGAACACTAGATGGCGTTGCTCAATTAGTGCCGAAACTCTATTTGTGAAATGTAGATTTTATGATCTTTACGTGAATGTAAACGAGTTAAATACCACCCTATTTTTTTAATTCAAATATTCTCAATTTTGTACTTGTAATTACGAATATAGTTGATTTTCGTATTTATTACGCGTAACTAACCGTATTATACAAACACTAGCGCTACCTTTTATCATTTTCAGACACTGCACCATGCACTAAATCAATGACGGATTGATTTATTCAAGAAACACTAGATGGCATTGCTTCATTAGTACCTAAACTCTATTTGTGAAATGTGGATTTTATGATCTTTACGTGAATACATAACATGTTAAACACAACCCTAATTTTTTAAAATCCATGTACTCGTATTCGCGTCTTTGTACTTATTATTAAGAATAGTTGATCTTCGTATTTATTACACGTAACCCACTAGATGGCGTTGTGCAATTACGTCACGATCCTGAATCGCGGTGTTAAGATGGTCAGGCGATTAGTATAAGGTTTTGGGAACATGATTTAAAAAAAAAGATTAAATATGAAATATGAACAGGCAAATGTATGAACCAATACGAATATAAAAAAATATTGGTATTATATTAAATCCTTGTCCGTAAAAATCGAACTTCCCTTCTTGCCGGCAACGAACGGTGTCCCGTGTCTAACATCCCCTACAGTCATTAACTGAGATTTATTATTATTTATTGTTTCAATATTTACTTTAGCGATCAACAGTGTAAGATTTATGTACAAAAAGTAATGATATCCCATCAAAAACATAAATGTGAAATGGGAGCCAAAGCCAAGCATAATAGTTTGGTATTATGCCTTGGTTGTTGAATTCATCAAAAAAAGAAGTGAAATCTAAATGGGTGCCAAGTTTAATGGTCAGTTCTGAAATTTATTTAAAACAACATTAAATAGATTTCTTTTTATAACTAAGGATCATACATTGTAGCCTAATTTCTTGCTTTGGCTAGTTCTCATATACGAATTGTTCGATGGTTAGTACTACCAGCAAGCCAAATTTTCGGAAAAATAAAATAAAACTGAGAAGTTACAGGTTTAGAAATTATGAAGGCCACAATATAATTCGTATTTTATGAGAAATAGCCAAGCAAGAAATTAGGCTACAATGTATGATCCTTAGTTATAAAAAGAAATCTATTTAATGTTGTTTTAAATAAATTTCAGAACTGACCATTAAACTTGGCACCCATTTAGATTTCACTTCTTTTTTTGATGAATTCAACAACCAAGGCATAATACCAAACTATTATGCTTGGCTTTGGCTCCCATTTCACATTTATGTTTTTGATGGGATCGAAATTTCCTGAATCCCTTAAAATTATTCTTCTGCCAGTTTTCAACATCATATTTGTTTAAGATAATTAACAACCGTTATTTAATTATTTTCTGTAACACTTTTTTTTATATAATCGGTGTTGATGATATACGTCCATAGTTATTTTTGTTTGTCTTTTTAACGATACTGTATTTTGTTACGTAAAGCCGAAACGTTATAATAATATTCCTTATTCTATTTTGCATAGAATCCGTAAAAATAAGGGAAAAAACAACGAAATGTTTTCATAATGCTACAAATTTGAAACATGTTGCGCCATCTAGCGGGCAGTAGCTAAACCAAATTGTTTATTTCGTCGATATTTTAATAAACTGACTGTTTAGCGTTTATTTTACTCTTTGTCGGGATGCCTGGTGAAGCCTCACATTGAGAAATCAAAACAATTGAACAGATACGCTCGACGAGTAGAAAATACTTAATCCACTGCATCCACATCTTACATTAATCCAAACACGCACTCATCTGTTAATTTTCATCACCAGTACCCTTAGCACGAATTTTCACTCTGTTACTTTACAGCATCTTTCCAGTATTTACAGCGTTTTTGTATGAAAAAACGGAACAGCGCCTCTGGTGTGCGGAGAAGGAACTAAATTTTTCATTGAAAATTGTCAGTTTGAAATTGTCAAAGTTCCAGTTTACTTTACGTCTCAAATACTGAAAATTCGTGCTAAGGGTACTGTACGTTTCGGTTGATTATGATCACTTCACCCTATTGCAGTCCACTGCTGGACCTGGACATAAAGCTAAGGAACGTTTAGCACCCGACGTCCCACTTTTTTTAATAATAAACTTCACTGGTCCACTGCCACTTGCTTGCTACAGTTTTGGATAATTTCTATCACTTAGTTCTTATGCCGTGGTCATTCCGGACTTTATTCTTTTGTGAGAAACATCTGGTAAATTTCTAGGACACCTTTTCTAACAGTTTCCTCTGAAATATTTGCCATAGTGGCTACTGATTGCAGATATTTTCACGTAGGCGCCACCTTTATCCAATAAGTTGTAATTTCTATTAAAATTAAATATTAATTTTGTTTTTTTAACACTGTATTCTATGAAAAATAGATTTCTTAAACTTTTTAGAGAATATTGTTCAATAAAAATCAGTTTTCATGAAATGCGGCGTACTTTTCGTAAAGAGTATAGATTGGATTTATTTTAGTTTCTGAGTTTATTCGGGAAAGATTATGCTATAATATTGTTTATAAGTGTATAGCGAATGTTATTGTTAATTTTCCTCACTATGAACTCATTCTAGCAGCCAAATGAGGGTGATTGTTTATTCGCTATCGCCTTTTCATTTGGTAACGAAGTTTTTGCTTTGCTTAAAATTATTGTCATCACATTTTCGTCAGGTGCACAGCACAGCGAAACAGGTTGTATTTTAGGTGATAAAAAACATACACATAATACTCGTAGATTATATTTCTAGTCAAGAAAGAGTCTAGTCCTTTTGTAAATAAACAAGATTAACATAAATTGTGTCGAAACCCGTCATCTTTGAAGGTACAATTCAGGATACAATTCAGGATACATTACAATTTCATGCATAGATGTGAGTGAGCCAGAGCCAGTGCTTGCCGATTGCTCGTAAGGTCCGATACTACACAAAGGTCTAAAGATTCTCTAAATGATGTGTCTCAAAACATTATGGGTCTCTTTAAGACTTCTAAAAATCCTAAGGTGAAACGAGTCATGATTTGCATTATTAACCCGCGCAATGTTGATACTATGACGATATAATGACAAAGTGATAACGAAGAACTGAGATTTCCCGGAACTTAAGTTGCAGTTGTCGGATGGAGCCCGAATTTTTGGTAGCATCATTATCTTCGGGTCGACGGCGCGTTGTGTCCCACGCGCGCCTCAAAGAGCGTCAGCATAATGACGGGGCCCCCCTCACAGAGGGCCAAAGCCTGCCGGGGTCGCGGGATTATTTCCTTACCGTGACCCCGGAACGTAACAGGCTATTGAAGGACACCGTGGATTTTAGTCAGTAGAAGTCTGACAGTCCCTCCCGCCCTGCCCGGGGTTGGAGGACTCATTTGATGATTTTACCACGCTAAAAAAAAAAAAAAAAAAAAAAAAAAGCATCATTATCTTGCTAAGCCTTTTTTCAAACGATGTTGTTATCGACTTTCCAGCTGTTGGTAGTGTGGAGTAAGTGGTAAGTAGAGTTATCTGGCCTCCATCCACCTGGTATTCTGGTTGTTTTTCGGGTTACTATTACGACTGTCAGACAAGAATGCCTCTTAAGCTGATGTCAGACGCACGTTCAAATAAACCTACATTGATGTTTCTTCTGGCCAAGATTCTTGATGGTTCAGTCACTTTGAAGCTGGCTCAGTGCTTCGTGGCGATATCCGCATGGATTACCAGGCTAAAACGTTGCAAGTACTGCCGGTAAATAAAACGACCTATCATAATCTCGTGCCAAATTCTAGCGGTAGCACCGGTCTACCCGTAAGCCTGCTCTACACTACTCGCGAAGTTGCCTCGACGAAGTACTCGTCGAAGTCGATCGAAGTCCCGAAGTATATGACTACACACTCGTGCAACTTCGAGAGGAGCTCATTGAGCCCTTTGACTCGGTCGCAAAAACCGACTAGTATTCAGTCTACTTCGACCAACTTCGCGAGTAGTGTAGAGCAGGCTTTACCGGCGGCTGGTGAAGGTGGGCTTGTAGTAAATGATATTGTGTTGCTACCACCTCGGTGCCGTCATCTGATCTCGCAGACGTACGTCTCCGTGCGTCTACATTTTAGCGGTGGCAAAACGCCCTTGAAGATCTATAGATGATACGGGACTATCAGCATTATGGACTCCCCAAAGCACAGAGGAAAATCGATGTGATGGATGAACACCCATCCACGGACCGACCTAACTAGGCGTGGCTCACTCTTGAAGATCGTCTAGTGAGCTAAAAATGCTCTCTGAAGTCAAGATTAGCGGATCGCTTTACATATCCGTCACCAGGCTGTTGAATGAACATCACCTGAGGATATTGCGTCTTTGAAATGAAGTCAAGGTTGGGTATCAATATTCCAACAATGTAAGTCATCTGAAGGTTCAAATGTGAACATACGCTGCGGAGCTCAAAATGTTTTGAGCCGGCGGCGAGTGAAACTGCCCCCATCGTACCTGCACGGGAAACGACGAGTGTGATAGGTACATCGACCTCCAAATGAACTCCTCAAAATAAACACTCGAGCCGATCTCAAACAGGACACATGTGCTGACAACGGCAACGGCTTTATCATCAGAATGATCCTCTTCTTTCCTACTTGTACCAATGTGTTGTACCATGAACACTACGAAGACTGAGTCTTACAAATGAAAGGAGAATGATGAATGAGAAGTCAGTTCAGCAGGACCGTAAGCCGTCACTTTTCAGAGTTTTTGAGACCACAGGCTGCCGGATATCCGTCATAAATAAAAGAAGACGTAGAAGGAACAGTTACATGCACGGAGTTGGATGTGTAGAGGGCTGTCGATTGAATAATGAATTTGTCCGCCTGGCGGCGCGCGCTGCATTTACGCGCTGGCAACGACGGTTGCGCTGTGACATGTAGGCGGACAAAAGATTTCATTTTCTTGACCAATCAGAGGGCGGCGGCGGAAAGATGATTTTATTGATTAAGTAACGATATAAACACGGTACATTAATAGTTCACATAACAGGACAAAATCTTCACAGAGAGATTAGACTTAGAGGAATAAAACTAAAATGACTAATACAAATGTTTATTATTACGTACTTATTGCTTTATATCTAAGCTGTTATTTACAACATACGAGTGAAGACCAACTAGAGACTAGAGACTTCTGTCAGTCAGTCAGTTTGTCAGTCAGTCAGTCAGACAGACAGGCAGGCAGAACGGAGAGTCATCTGTTCTGTCTTTCATTGGAGACTCCACTCTGTCGCTCATTTGGGAACAGACACAACAGAACATAACAAACCCAACCAACCCAGTTCCACGGTATACCTACAACTGAATGACAGGAGGTACCTCCTACTATAAGAGAGAAGTATTTCAACTGTCTTACAGAGCGAAGACAAGCAAGGGCTCTCTTTGTTTTGTTTTTTTCAGAAGTCTGTTATCTTTGGGTGTAAAGCTATTGAGGAGTTCCCTCGATTTCTCGAAGATCCCCTCATCAATCAGATCCTGACCTGATATTTTTCAATTGGTCCAGGCGTTACAACGATTTTGTACTTGGTGAAATCCATTTCTTTAGTGGTCCACACGCTACCCGTAACCTGCAGTGACAACTGATCAGCCAAGTACCATCTACCTAGCGGTTGGACCTTTCGGAGTCCAACTCCCAATATTTGTTCTTGTTCCAGCTTCAGGACAAGGTCAATTCATCTTAGGTATCATCCATCGCCTACCTACTACGCACTTGATCGTTCTGGACCCTCAATATCAAGGTTAGCATCAATGTCCTTCAAACTAAAGTGTTCCTTAACGTCGTTGCAATAGGGTCTATGTGGTTGAAGTAACAAACCAGTAGGTATGTCCAACTGACGTGTTCTAGGATCTCCATAGATACCTGTCACTTGTCAGGGGCACGGGAGATCCAAGTTCATTCGCACTACTTCAGCACAGCTGTTTGGCATTAACGTTGTAAGCCGAATATTCGACGCCCCCGATATACTTCTGACTAATTTAATGGTGACGGATCGTATTCTTCATCCAATTCAACTATTCAAGTATTTTAAATTTATTCTCGTGTTTACATAAAAGCCAACCATGTCAACACAATTCTCCATGAAGACTAAAAAAAGTACATTGGACGATCAGCCAATCAAATACCAGAATTTTCTGATTGGCCGAGAGGATCTCTCTTCGCCCAATCAGAGATTACGCCACGCCCCCGTCGAAACGCCTTCTCGCGCAGCTATAAAAGAAGCGAAGCTAGGTACTGTATTATTATAACTAATGTCGGAGTCGGAGTCGGGAGTCGGGCAGTCGGGCGGGACGTTTTCTCGTAGGAACGCTTGAAAGTTTTCACTAACACGTATCTAATAAAACAAAGAAAAATAATGTTTAAAGACGCGTAGCGCATCGGGCGATTGGTTTTTCGGATAGGTCATGAAGTGGACTATGCGGCAGTGCGAACGGTGGAGGAGTGCAGTGAGAGTTCGGCCGGTGGCGGTGTTTTATTTAGACGCGTGAGTGCGAAGCGTAGGTCGGGTCGAGTTCAAAACGTTATTTTCTCTATAAAACGTTAAGTGAGCGGCGATCGAGGTCGACGATTCAACAAGGAGGATATCGAGCTTGTGCGAAGACAGGACTTCGTCGATATCACACCGCGTCGCGAAGGTATTATCGACCTAAGAGTGAAGCGTCGTAAAACACCGCGACCGCCGAACCGCTAAGGACGGACGGCTCCGTCCAGGACGTGCAACCTATTAATATACTAATATTAAAATACGATAGCGCCCTTAGAAGAGTGGACAGTGTGAAGATTGCGATAATCGCATCAGAGAGCGTATTAAACTTTAGGTGTGAACGACAACAGGCGGTACCTAGGTATCGCGCCAGTACCGACCGACACACACGGCGAGTGCGCGTACGGTTCCCCTGCATATTACCCGCTCGTCGTCAGCGGCTAGGCCAGCCGTAATTTTCAAAGTTCGTATACCTAATCGTATTGAATATAACATTACACGATACCTACACAAGTAGAGTAACCTCTAAAACGACTTATTAAAACACCCCAGATCAAAATAAGTTACGTAGGTATCTATAGAGCTGTGTACAATAATAACAAGAGACCCAATGTGCGATACATAATAATTATTATCTATCATAATAATACGCATCGTGTTATACACAGGTTAACTAACTTAATGTTTTATTTTTATTCATTTTCAGGTACTTATTACATACCTACCTACTTTAGGTAGGTACTTTATAATAGTTAGGACGGCGAGCGGCGGGCGGCGGCGGCGGCGAAGGAGGGCGCTGATCACGCGTAGACGGTGAGTGTAATGAAATTATTATGTAGTTAGACAATATTATTATGATTATAATATTATAACGTTGTTTCATTCAATATAGTATCAAATAATGATGTAAGTATCCCTCTAACTGTATGCTTTAGTTATTATAATTATAAGCCAGCTAATGGCTGTGGAGAGTACCTATAGATATAATGACATACTAATAATTTATAATCATGTAGTAAGTAGGTAGTACGTTTTTGAGACTGAGAATCCGTTAAAGAAACATTTCAAGTGTATCGAATCATATGCGGCCCTGAAAAGGGCCTTTTTTGATGTGCGCTTCGCTTCTACATACGCATGGTCGAACGGTAAGTACGAGAGATGTTGTATCATATAACACGCACACGTCCGCACACACACAGTATGTAGAGCTGGCGACACGTAGGTACGTAGCAGCTGGTGTTGTTTAACCGCCGAAACCGTACAGGGTGCGTCCCTGGCGCTTCAGAGCGTAGACGACGTCCATGGCGGTGACCGTCTTCCTCTTGGCGTGCTCGGTGTAAGTGACGGCGTCACGGATGACGTTCTCGAGGAACACTTTGAGAACACCGCGGGTCTCTTCGTAGATCAGACCGGAGATACGTTTAACGCCGCCTCTGCGGGCCAGACGACGGATGGCGGGCTTCGTGATACCCTGGATGTTATCACGAAGTACCTTCCTGTGACGCTTGGCTCCTCCTTTTCCCAGACCCTTTCCTCCCTTACCGCGGCCGGTCATCTTCTCTGCAGTGAGGTTTCAAAGTAACACACGTAAGTAAACAACTGAACACTGGTGTGCGCGAGCGAACAACGCGATCGACTGGAGCTCTTTGCAACCGTAGACCCCTCTTATATTTATACCGTAAGCGGAGCTCAGCGGGCGGGGTGAACAGAGCCGGTGGGTGCGGGGGGAGAGGTGAGCTCATGCTCGTCGCTGGTTGGTCGGGAGACGTATCCTACGTAGTTTCGTATCGCGGCATACATTTTAGGTTTACCGAAATAGATAAATAGGTACATAAAAAAAAAAAAAGAAAAAAAAATATTAATTAAAAAAAAGACAATAATATAATAACGTAAGTAGGTACATAGATTCATTCATTCATACATACATACATACATACATACATACAGACAGACAGACAGACAGACAGACAGACAGACGAAAATGTGTATAAGGTTTGAGCAATATAAATAATATATTATAACTACATTATAATAATAAATGATTTATTATTGAATTAGACCAGTCACCTATATTGAATCCCACATAAATAAACAATCGGTAGGTAACTAACCTGTGTTCCTACTACTATTAAATTCACCACAGTTGTACTATAGTTTTTAATCATCTTCATTTAATAAGACTACCTATCGTTATAGTTAGGTGTGCGTAGGTAGGTATTATAATTATGTTGGTAACGTTTTTGTGACTTCCGTTAGACAGAAATATTTAATAATATGATACATATGTGGCCCTGAAAAGGGCCTTTTGTGTGAACGCACAGCCACAAACCGTCAACCAGTCGACAGCATGGAGGACGATGTGTCGGTATTGTGACGTATGCTGATGCTTGCGTGCAGCAGTTTAAGCGCGTTCGCCTCTGATCCTGCGCGCCAACTGGATGTCCTTGGGCATGATGGTGACGCGTTTCGCGTGAATCGCGCACAGGTTGGTGTCTTCGAAGAGACCGACGAGGTAAGCTTCGCTGGCCTCCTGCAGAGCCATAACAGCGGAGCTCTGGAAACGGAGATCGGTCTTGAAGTCCTGTGCGATCTCACGAACGAGACGCTGGAACGGAAGCTTGCGGATAAGCAGCTCGGTACTCTTCTGGTAGCGACGGATCTCACGGAGAGCTACGGTGCCGGGCCTGTAGCGATGGGGTTTCTTGACACCGCCGGTGGCCGGCGCGCTCTTCCGCGCAGCCTTGGTGGCGAGCTGCTTCCTCGGAGCCTTACCACCGGTGGATTTACGAGCGGTCTGCTTGGTACGCGCCATCGTAAAAACGGAACGGGAGTGACGAATGTAACAAAAGTAACACGGAAAACGACGCTACGGTCGCGCGTATCTACACACTTCGAACGTACGAGAGTGAATAAAAACCGCGGCACGACCCCCGGTCCTATTTATACTGTGGGGCCGTAGCTCCGTAGCGCGACTGCGCTCCCGAGCGCCCTCTACGGCGACGGTACATCTTACTAAACTCTCGGTTAATGTGTTATTTTTTTGTTTATTTATTTTTTTTTTTTTTAATTGTTTCGAACGATATTAATAAAATACAAATATATATATTTTAGAAACTTTAATAAACTCGAGTACATAGATTCACTAGCTTACTTACTCTTTTACTCACTCTATAGGTGTTATAATTTCTCGATTTTCAGTTAGTTTTTAGTCGACAGTAAAATATTGCTACATAAATAAAATAATAGAGTAGCAGGTCGACGGAGCCCCGCTTCGCGGGGCTCCTACTTCCGGGTGGTTTAAAAAAAAAATAACCACGAAGAGGATGGCGGGGTCTTTCAGACCCCGCCATCCTCTTCTAACCTAAACTGTCCGAGTCGGGGTGCCAGCGAGTCCCGAGCTCGCTTCGCTCGCTCATAAAACTACGTATAATTTATCGTATAAGCATACTTTTGTTTATAACGCCAGTGCATTCAAAACTAGTTGAGATAGCATTTAGGCTTGGATCATTCTAACAGTACTCAGGTATGTATGTACGTAGGTACTTAGGATGTAGAGGTACGTACGTTGACCTGGTAGAGGTAGGTAACGTTTTGACGAGTTTCCAATTTCGGAAATGTGAGTCAATAATCACATGAACATATTTGTGGCCCTGAAAAGGGCCTTTTGTTGTTCTCCTGCCGTCTCTCGCTGTGTGCGTGCTCGTCCAGGCGTTCGTCGCGGTCTGTATTAGCGACTCGTGAATCGTGAGCGTCTCGTACACATACACACATTACGAAAGCGCACAGTATGCGCGTACGAATGTATGCACGTCACGAAGACACTAACACAATTGGCACGAATCACAGTCAACAAGACACACGAGCGAGAGCACTGAATTTAACACTTTATACACACACGAGGCGCGGCGTCGAAACGGGGACCGCTCACTTTGAGCTGGTGTACTTGGTGACGGCCTTTGTGCCCTCACTGACGGCGTGCTTGGCGAGTTCACCGGGCAGCAGGAGCCTGACGGACGTCTGCACCTCCCTGGACGTGATGGTGGACCTCTTGTTGTAGTGGGCGAGGCGGGAAGCTTCGGCAGCGATGCGCTCGAAGATGTCGTTCACGAACGAGTTCATGATCGACATGGCCTTGCTGGAGATACCGGTGTCGGGGTGGACCTGCTTCAGCACCTTGTAGATGTAGATGGCGTAACTCTCCTTCCTCTTGTGCTTCTTCTTCTTCTTGTCGGTCTTGGAGATGTTCTTCTGGGCTTTGCCAGACTTCTTGGCGGCTTTTCCACTTGTCTTGGGCGGCATTTTTGGAAATTGACGATTATACACGTGCTAACGTAACGGAGTTCAGTCGCAGTATATTCAAGTTGGAGCAGCCAACAGTTCTATTTATACGCTTACTCGCGGCACCCGGTCGCGGCGAGCGGTGAGTGAGTCGACACGGCGGCGGACCAATCACAGCGCTCCCAAGCCGAAGTGTAGATCGGGCGCGGGGAGGGGGGCTACCAGGGCGGGAGGTGAGGGAGGGGAGGGATGACGCTTGTGTTCGTAATTTAATGGAGAATAATGAATTATTCGTAAACAACTGTTTTAAAACAACGGCTCAGTCACAAAATGCCCCCATTTCGAAAAAAAAAAAAAAAAAAAAAAAAAAAAAAATGTAGGTACCTGTCCGTCGCATATTTAACTGATTATGATCTGTAGGTATGTACATTATTCCGTTTCGCGAAAGGTACATTTTGAGAAAGGGGCACTTTGCGACTGACCCTTTAAAACAAACCATTCAATTCGCTTTCGCTCAAATAGTAGAAATAATGTGAAATTTATTAAAGATACACACTCTTATGATGGATGGAAGGATTAATTATAATAATAAATTTGAATACACCACCCACTTTCTGTCCTACATGTGTGCTCACTTCGGTGTGTGTCTGTTTGCATACCTTTTATAACAACACACACACATTATAAATTCTAATCAATAATTATTGGTGTGCGAGTACTAACTCGGTATGTAGTTATTTATCCTAATTTTGGGGGGGGGGGGGGGGAGGGGAAGGGTAGGGCATGGAATTCAGGGAAGAAGACTCGTGTACGTTTTTGTTTGTTGATGATTCAACCGTTAAGGAAATTGTCTTTGTTATAATGATCGACGAATAATATTGTGGCCCTGAAAAGGGCCTTTTGTTTCGGATGCATACGTGCGGAGCGCATCGCGCAACCGACATAATAGATATACGGTAAGTGCATAAATATTATATCGAAGTACGCGTGCGGGGCACTCGCACGATGCACCACGGTAAGATGTCGCAGCAGCGGCACGACGTCTAAGCCTTCTTCTCGGTCTTCTTGGGCAGGAGCACCGCCTGGATGTTCGGCAGCACACCGCCCTGAGCGATCGTCACACCGGAGAGAAGCTTGTTCAACTCCTCGTCGTTGCGGATGGCCAATTGCAGATGACGCGGGATGATCCTGGTCTTCTTGTTGTCTCTCGCGGCGTTACCGGCCAACTCGAGCACCTCAGCAGCCAGATACTCCATCACTGCGGCCAAGTAGACGGGGGCACCGGCACCGACGCGCTCGGCGTAGTTTCCGTTACGCAGCAGCCTGTGGATACGTCCCACGGGGAACTGGAGTCCGGCACGGTTAGAGCGGGACTTTGCCTTTCCCTTAACCTTGCCTCCTTTACCGCGACCAGACATGGTTGATAGGTTTCTTTAAAGAATCACAGACACGATAACAACACTGAACACGCGGACGTATGTGCGCGCGCTCCGAAGGGATCTCGTACAGTATTTTTTTAACCCGCCGCACCGCGAACTTATATACGCGCGACGCGTAGCTGCGTCAGTGGGAGGGGAACGAATGGTAACCGAACAAATAAACAGAGCGCGCAGGCGCGCGCTCTCGGTCTCGACACGCCACACGCAAACTACAACTAAAATATCTTCTTCAATAGAATAATTGTAACTTTTTTGTGTTTTTAAAAAAAAAAATTTTTTTATTTTTTTTTTTATTTTTCTAATTATATGTAACTATATTTTTAAATAAAATTAGGTATTTCTTTATTTTTTGCTTTTGTTATGTTTAGCGTGTGGACACAATAAATATGATCGTAGAAGAATAGTCGCCTTCGTTCATCTAGTCTAGATGATATCATTAATTTAGTGATGAAATATTTACTGTGATTCAGTTATTCGGTATAGGTAGGTACGTAGGTAGACCGTAAGTATGTGTGTATGTTAGGTAGGTAGGTAGTTTTGTTATTTACTTAAGTACTTATGCATAATGTGTGATACGTTTTGACTATCTGTGTTAAGGAAACGAATATTGCTCATATTCATGATAGTTTTGTTAGCCCTGAAAAGGGCTTTTTGGTGTGCGCTCAGAGAGCGCCGCGATCGAGAGCGCATTCACGCAACTCGTAAGCGTCTCGGTGCCGTGCCGCCGTGGTTTCTTCAGTTCTTTCTTCTGATGAATCATTGGTGAACAGGTAGGAGACACGTCGAGCGCGTTCCGCGCCCTCGTTCCCGAGGACGATGATGGACGGACGCGTAGGTACGTACTTCGTGCGCGCGGTTGGATGAAAAGCACACGCGCTACTCTCTTAAAGTGCACGTATAACGCGTGTAGCCTGTGTATATAACACGGATTATGGTAGCGCATGCACATAAAACTGTGTACACGCTCACACTCTGCATTACTACACACGCCACACACATACACACGAGGAGCACAGTAGGAGAGACGCGCACGCACACTTTTTTTTTTACACACACAGTCACTGGTCGTGTTCAGCCGACTCTGCGCACGCTGTCGCCGCCGCCGTAGTCGTCGTCGTCGTCGTCGTCGCCGGTGTAACGCGAAAGCGCGACCGTTGCTTACTTCTTAGCGGCGGACGCTTTCTTGGCTGCAGGTTTAGACTTGGGTGTAGCCGCTGCCTTCTTGGGTTTAGGAGCTTTAGGTTTCTTAGTGGGCGGCTTCGCGGTCTTCTTAGCCTTGGGCGCGGCGCCCTTCGCCTTGGCGGGGGCGGCGGCCTTCTTGGGTGCGGGCTTCTTCTTGGCGGCGGCGGCCTTCTTGTCCTTGGCGGCGGCCTTCGCCTTCGACGGTGAACCGGAGGCGGCGGCCGCTGCCTTCTTGGTCTTGGCGCCGGCCGCAGAGGCGGTCGCCTTCTTCGTCTTCGCTGCAGCAGAGGCGGTCGCCTTACCGGCGGCCTTGCCGGAGGCGGCGGCGGGTTTCTTGGACGCTGAAGACTTCGACTCGAGCTTGAACGAACCGGAGGCACCCTTGCCCTTGGTCTGGATCAGGGCGCCAGATTCGACGGCGCTCTTCAGATACTTCCTGATGAACGGAGCCAGTTTCTCGGCGTCGACCTTGTACTGGGCGGCGATGTACTTCTTGATCGCCTGCAGGGAAGATCCGCTGCGCTCCTTCATCTCCTTGATGGCGCTGTTGACCATCTCGGACGTTTTGGGATGGGTCGGCTTCGGCTTCGGCTTCTTAGCGGCGCCTGCTCCGCCGGCCTGTCTCGCCTGCTTCTTCGCTGGGGTAGCGGGTGCCGGAGCCTCGGTAGCAACTGCGGTGTCAGCCATTGTTGTTTACTTGTAGATACGTTCGAACGAGAATACACACGTCTTGAATAATGAGAGAGAATGACTCAGGTGTCGCCACCTACGGGATACGCTCGCGCTCAAGTACGACGGAACTTTACCGTAACGAGAGCCGCGATGTCGCGGGACGTTTTCTCGTAGGAACGCTTGAAAGTTTTCACTAACACGTATCTAATAAAACAAAGAAAAATAATGTTTAAAGACGCGTAGCGCATCGGGCGATTGGTTTTTCGGATAGGTCATGAAGTGGACTATGCGGCAGTGCGAACGGTGGAGGAGTGCAGTGAGAGTTCGGCCGGTGGCGGTGTTTTATTTAGACGCGTGAGTGCGAAGCGTAGGTCGGGTCGAGTTCAAAACGTTATTTTCTCTATAAAACGTTAAGTGAGCGGCGATCGAGGTCGACGATTCAACAAGGAGGATATCGAGCTTGTGCGAAGACAGGACTTCGTCGATATCACACCGCGTCGCGAAGGTATTATCGACCTAAGAGTGAAGCGTCGTAAAACACCGCGACCGCCGAACCGCTAAGGACGGACGGCTCCGTCCAGGACGTGCAACCTATTAATATACTAATATTAAAATACGATAGCGCCCTTAGAAGAGTGGACAGTGTGAAGATTGCGATAATCGCATCAGAGAGCGTATTAAACTTTAGGTGTGAACGACAACAGGCGGTACCTAGGTATCGCGCCAGTACCGACCGACACACACGGCGAGTGCGCGTACGGTTCCCCTGCATATTACCCGCTCGTCGTCAGCGGCTAGGCCAGCCGTAATTTTCAAAGTTCGTATACCTAATCGTATTGAATATAACATTACACGATACCTACACAAGTAGAGTAACCTCTAAAACGACTTATTAAAACACCCCAGATCAAAATAAGTTACGTAGGTATCTATAGAGCTGTGTACAATAATAACAAGAGACCCAATGTGCGATACATAATAATTATTATCTATCATAATAATACGCATCGTGTTATACACAGGTTAACTAACTTAATGTTTTATTTTTATTCATTTTCAGGTACTTATTACATACCTACCTACTTTAGGTAGGTACTTTATAATAGTTAGGACGGCGAGCGGCGGGCGGCGGCGGCGGCGAAGGAGGGCGCTGATCACGCGTAGACGGTGAGTGTAATGAAATTATTATGTAGTTAGACAATATTATTATGATTATAATATTATAACGTTGTTTCATTCAATATAGTATCAAATAATGATGTAAGTATCCCTCTAACTGTATGCTTTAGTTATTATAATTATAAGCCAGCTAATGGCTGTGGAGAGTACCTATAGATATAATGACATACTAATAATTTATAATCATGTAGTAAGTAGGTAGTACGTTTTTGAGACTGAGAATCCGTTAAAGAAACATTTCAAGTGTATCGAATCATATGCGGCCCTGAAAAGGGCCTTTTTTGATGTGCGCTTCGCTTCTACATACGCATGGTCGAACGGTAAGTACGAGAGATGTTGTATCATATAACACGCACACGTCCGCACACACACAGTATGTAGAGCTGGCGACACGTAGGTACGTAGCAGCTGGTGTTGTTTAACCGCCGAAACCGTACAGGGTGCGTCCCTGGCGCTTCAGAGCGTAGACGACGTCCATGGCGGTGACCGTCTTCCTCTTGGCGTGCTCGGTGTAAGTGACGGCGTCACGGATGACGTTCTCGAGGAACACTTTGAGAACACCGCGGGTCTCTTCGTAGATCAGACCGGAGATACGTTTAACGCCGCCTCTGCGGGCCAGACGACGGATGGCGGGCTTCGTGATACCCTGGATGTTATCACGAAGTACCTTCCTGTGACGCTTGGCTCCTCCTTTTCCCAGACCCTTTCCTCCCTTACCGCGGCCGGTCATCTTCTCTGCAGTGAGGTTTCAAAGTAACACACGTAAGTAAACAACTGAACACTGGTGTGCGCGAGCGAACAACGCGATCGACTGGAGCTCTTTGCAACCGTAGACCCCTCTTATATTTATACCGTAAGCGGAGCTCAGCGGGCGGGGTGAACAGAGCCGGTGGGTGCGGGGGGAGAGGTGAGCTCATGCTCGTCGCTGGTTGGTCGGGAGACGTATCCTACGTAGTTTCGTATCGCGGCATACATTTTAGGTTTACCGAAATAGATAAATAGGTACATAAAAAAAAAAAAAGAAAAAAAAATATTAATTAAAAAAAAGACAATAATATAATAACGTAAGTAGGTACATAGATTCATTCATTCATACATACATACATACATACATACATACAGACAGACAGACAGACAGACAGACAGACAGACGAAAATGTGTATAAGGTTTGAGCAATATAAATAATATATTATAACTACATTATAATAATAAATGATTTATTATTGAATTAGACCAGTCACCTATATTGAATCCCACATAAATAAACAATCGGTAGGTAACTAACCTGTGTTCCTACTACTATTAAATTCACCACAGTTGTACTATAGTTTTTAATCATCTTCATTTAATAAGACTACCTATCGTTATAGTTAGGTGTGCGTAGGTAGGTATTATAATTATGTTGGTAACGTTTTTGTGACTTCCGTTAGACAGAAATATTTAATAATATGATACATATGTGGCCCTGAAAAGGGCCTTTTGTGTGAACGCACAGCCACAAACCGTCAACCAGTCGACAGCATGGAGGACGATGTGTCGGTATTGTGACGTATGCTGATGCTTGCGTGCAGCAGTTTAAGCGCGTTCGCCTCTGATCCTGCGCGCCAACTGGATGTCCTTGGGCATGATGGTGACGCGTTTCGCGTGAATCGCGCACAGGTTGGTGTCTTCGAAGAGACCGACGAGGTAAGCTTCGCTGGCCTCCTGCAGAGCCATAACAGCGGAGCTCTGGAAACGGAGATCGGTCTTGAAGTCCTGTGCGATCTCACGAACGAGACGCTGGAACGGAAGCTTGCGGATAAGCAGCTCGGTACTCTTCTGGTAGCGACGGATCTCACGGAGAGCTACGGTGCCGGGCCTGTAGCGATGGGGTTTCTTGACACCGCCGGTGGCCGGCGCGCTCTTCCGCGCAGCCTTGGTGGCGAGCTGCTTCCTCGGAGCCTTACCACCGGTGGATTTACGAGCGGTCTGCTTGGTACGCGCCATCGTAAAAACGGAACGGGAGTGACGAATGTAACAAAAGTAACACGGAAAACGACGCTACGGTCGCGCGTATCTACACACTTCGAACGTACGAGAGTGAATAAAAACCGCGGCACGACCCCCGGTCCTATTTATACTGTGGGGCCGTAGCTCCGTAGCGCGACTGCGCTCCCGAGCGCCCTCTACGGCGACGGTACATCTTACTAAACTCTCGGTTAATGTGTTATTTTTTTGTTTATTTATTTTTTTTTTTTTTAATTGTTTCGAACGATATTAATAAAATACAAATATATATATTTTAGAAACTTTAATAAACTCGAGTACATAGATTCACTAGCTTACTTACTCTTTTACTCACTCTATAGGTGTTATAATTTCTCGATTTTCAGTTAGTTTTTAGTCGACAGTAAAATATTGCTACATAAATAAAATAATAGAGTAGCAGGTCGACGGAGCCCCGCTTCGCGGGGCTCCTACTTCCGGGTGGTTTAAAAAAAAAATAACCACGAAGAGGATGGCGGGGTCTTTCAGACCCCGCCATCCTCTTCTAACCTAAACTGTCCGAGTCGGGGTGCCAGCGAGTCCCGAGCTCGCTTCGCTCGCTCATAAAACTACGTATAATTTATCGTATAAGCATACTTTTGTTTATAACGCCAGTGCATTCAAAACTAGTTGAGATAGCATTTAGGCTTGGATCATTCTAACAGTACTCAGGTATGTATGTACGTAGGTACTTAGGATGTAGAGGTACGTACGTTGACCTGGTAGAGGTAGGTAACGTTTTGACGAGTTTCCAATTTCGGAAATGTGAGTCAATAATCACATGAACATATTTGTGGCCCTGAAAAGGGCCTTTTGTTGTTCTCCTGCCGTCTCTCGCTGTGTGCGTGCTCGTCCAGGCGTTCGTCGCGGTCTGTATTAGCGACTCGTGAATCGTGAGCGTCTCGTACACATACACACATTACGAAAGCGCACAGTATGCGCGTACGAATGTATGCACGTCACGAAGACACTAACACAATTGGCACGAATCACAGTCAACAAGACACACGAGCGAGAGCACTGAATTTAACACTTTATACACACACGAGGCGCGGCGTCGAAACGGGGACCGCTCACTTTGAGCTGGTGTACTTGGTGACGGCCTTTGTGCCCTCACTGACGGCGTGCTTGGCGAGTTCACCGGGCAGCAGGAGCCTGACGGACGTCTGCACCTCCCTGGACGTGATGGTGGACCTCTTGTTGTAGTGGGCGAGGCGGGAAGCTTCGGCAGCGATGCGCTCGAAGATGTCGTTCACGAACGAGTTCATGATCGACATGGCCTTGCTGGAGATACCGGTGTCGGGGTGGACCTGCTTCAGCACCTTGTAGATGTAGATGGCGTAACTCTCCTTCCTCTTGTGCTTCTTCTTCTTCTTGTCGGTCTTGGAGATGTTCTTCTGGGCTTTGCCAGACTTCTTGGCGGCTTTTCCACTTGTCTTGGGCGGCATTTTTGGAAATTGACGATTATACACGTGCTAACGTAACGGAGTTCAGTCGCAGTATATTCAAGTTGGAGCAGCCAACAGTTCTATTTATACGCTTACTCGCGGCACCCGGTCGCGGCGAGCGGTGAGTGAGTCGACACGGCGGCGGACCAATCACAGCGCTCCCAAGCCGAAGTGTAGATCGGGCGCGGGGAGGGGGGCTACCAGGGCGGGAGGTGAGGGAGGGGAGGGATGACGCTTGTGTTCGTAATTTAATGGAGAATAATGAATTATTCGTAAACAACTGTTTTAAAACAACGGCTCAGTCACAAAATGCCCCCATTTCGAAAAAAAAAAAAAAAAAAAAAAAAAAAAAAATGTAGGTACCTGTCCGTCGCATATTTAACTGATTATGATCTGTAGGTATGTACATTATTCCGTTTCGCGAAAGGTACATTTTGAGAAAGGGGCACTTTGCGACTGACCCTTTAAAACAAACCATTCAATTCGCTTTCGCTCAAATAGTAGAAATAATGTGAAATTTATTAAAGATACACACTCTTATGATGGATGGAAGGATTAATTATAATAATAAATTTGAATACACCACCCACTTTCTGTCCTACATGTGTGCTCACTTCGGTGTGTGTCTGTTTGCATACCTTTTATAACAACACACACACATTATAAATTCTAATCAATAATTATTGGTGTGCGAGTACTAACTCGGTATGTAGTTATTTATCCTAATTTTGGGGGGGGGGGGGGGAGGGGAAGGGTAGGGCATGGAATTCAGGGAAGAAGACTCGTGTACGTTTTTGTTTGTTGATGATTCAACCGTTAAGGAAATTGTCTTTGTTATAATGATCGACGAATAATATTGTGGCCCTGAAAAGGGCCTTTTGTTTCGGATGCATACGTGCGGAGCGCATCGCGCAACCGACATAATAGATATACGGTAAGTGCATAAATATTATATCGAAGTACGCGTGCGGGGCACTCGCACGATGCACCACGGTAAGATGTCGCAGCAGCGGCACGACGTCTAAGCCTTCTTCTCGGTCTTCTTGGGCAGGAGCACCGCCTGGATGTTCGGCAGCACACCGCCCTGAGCGATCGTCACACCGGAGAGAAGCTTGTTCAACTCCTCGTCGTTGCGGATGGCCAATTGCAGATGACGCGGGATGATCCTGGTCTTCTTGTTGTCTCTCGCGGCGTTACCGGCCAACTCGAGCACCTCAGCAGCCAGATACTCCATCACTGCGGCCAAGTAGACGGGGGCACCGGCACCGACGCGCTCGGCGTAGTTTCCGTTACGCAGCAGCCTGTGGATACGTCCCACGGGGAACTGGAGTCCGGCACGGTTAGAGCGGGACTTTGCCTTTCCCTTAACCTTGCCTCCTTTACCGCGACCAGACATGGTTGATAGGTTTCTTTAAAGAATCACAGACACGATAACAACACTGAACACGCGGACGTATGTGCGCGCGCTCCGAAGGGATCTCGTACAGTATTTTTTTAACCCGCCGCACCGCGAACTTATATACGCGCGACGCGTAGCTGCGTCAGTGGGAGGGGAACGAATGGTAACCGAACAAATAAACAGAGCGCGCAGGCGCGCGCTCTCGGTCTCGACACGCCACACGCAAACTACAACTAAAATATCTTCTTCAATAGAATAATTGTAACTTTTTTGTGTTTTTAAAAAAAAAAATTTTTTTATTTTTTTTTTTATTTTTCTAATTATATGTAACTATATTTTTAAATAAAATTAGGTATTTCTTTATTTTTTGCTTTTGTTATGTTTAGCGTGTGGACACAATAAATATGATCGTAGAAGAATAGTCGCCTTCGTTCATCTAGTCTAGATGATATCATTAATTTAGTGATGAAATATTTACTGTGATTCAGTTATTCGGTATAGGTAGGTACGTAGGTAGACCGTAAGTATGTGTGTATGTTAGGTAGGTAGGTAGTTTTGTTATTTACTTAAGTACTTATGCATAATGTGTGATACGTTTTGACTATCTGTGTTAAGGAAACGAATATTGCTCATATTCATGATAGTTTTGTTAGCCCTGAAAAGGGCTTTTTGGTGTGCGCTCAGAGAGCGCCGCGATCGAGAGCGCATTCACGCAACTCGTAAGCGTCTCGGTGCCGTGCCGCCGTGGTTTCTTCAGTTCTTTCTTCTGATGAATCATTGGTGAACAGGTAGGAGACACGTCGAGCGCGTTCCGCGCCCTCGTTCCCGAGGACGATGATGGACGGACGCGTAGGTACGTACTTCGTGCGCGCGGTTGGATGAAAAGCACACGCGCTACTCTCTTAAAGTGCACGTATAACGCGTGTAGCCTGTGTATATAACACGGATTATGGTAGCGCATGCACATAAAACTGTGTACACGCTCACACTCTGCATTACTACACACGCCACACACATACACACGAGGAGCACAGTAGGAGAGACGCGCACGCACACTTTTTTTTTTACACACACAGTCACTGGTCGTGTTCAGCCGACTCTGCGCACGCTGTCGCCGCCGCCGTAGTCGTCGTCGTCGTCGTCGTCGCCGGTGTAACGCGAAAGCGCGACCGTTGCTTACTTCTTAGCGGCGGACGCTTTCTTGGCTGCAGGTTTAGACTTGGGTGTAGCCGCTGCCTTCTTGGGTTTAGGAGCTTTAGGTTTCTTAGTGGGCGGCTTCGCGGTCTTCTTAGCCTTGGGCGCGGCGCCCTTCGCCTTGGCGGGGGCGGCGGCCTTCTTGGGTGCGGGCTTCTTCTTGGCGGCGGCGGCCTTCTTGTCCTTGGCGGCGGCCTTCGCCTTCGACGGTGAACCGGAGGCGGCGGCCGCTGCCTTCTTGGTCTTGGCGCCGGCCGCAGAGGCGGTCGCCTTCTTCGTCTTCGCTGCAGCAGAGGCGGTCGCCTTACCGGCGGCCTTGCCGGAGGCGGCGGCGGGTTTCTTGGACGCTGAAGACTTCGACTCGAGCTTGAACGAACCGGAGGCACCCTTGCCCTTGGTCTGGATCAGGGCGCCAGATTCGACGGCGCTCTTCAGATACTTCCTGATGAACGGAGCCAGTTTCTCGGCGTCGACCTTGTACTGGGCGGCGATGTACTTCTTGATCGCCTGCAGGGAAGATCCGCTGCGCTCCTTCATCTCCTTGATGGCGCTGTTGACCATCTCGGACGTTTTGGGATGGGTCGGCTTCGGCTTCGGCTTCTTAGCGGCGCCTGCTCCGCCGGCCTGTCTCGCCTGCTTCTTCGCTGGGGTAGCGGGTGCCGGAGCCTCGGTAGCAACTGCGGTGTCAGCCATTGTTGTTTACTTGTAGATACGTTCGAACGAGAATACACACGTCTTGAATAATGAGAGAGAATGACTCAGGTGTCGCCACCTACGGGATACGCTCGCGCTCAAGTACGACGGAACTTTACCGTAACGAGAGCCGCGATGTCGCGGGACGTTTTCTCGTAGGAACGCTTGAAAGTTTTCACTAACACGTATCTAATAAAACAAAGAAAAATAATGTTTAAAGACGCGTAGCGCATCGGGCGATTGGTTTTTCGGATAGGTCATGAAGTGGACTATGCGGCAGTGCGAACGGTGGAGGAGTGCAGTGAGAGTTCGGCCGGTGGCGGTGTTTTATTTAGACGCGTGAGTGCGAAGCGTAGGTCGGGTCGAGTTCAAAACGTTATTTTCTCTATAAAACGTTAAGTGAGCGGCGATCGAGGTCGACGATTCAACAAGGAGGATATCGAGCTTGTGCGAAGACAGGACTTCGTCGATATCACACCGCGTCGCGAAGGTATTATCGACCTAAGAGTGAAGCGTCGTAAAACACCGCGACCGCCGAACCGCTAAGGACGGACGGCTCCGTCCAGGACGTGCAACCTATTAATATACTAATATTAAAATACGATAGCGCCCTTAGAAGAGTGGACAGTGTGAAGATTGCGATAATCGCATCAGAGAGCGTATTAAACTTTAGGTGTGAACGACAACAGGCGGTACCTAGGTATCGCGCCAGTACCGACCGACACACACGGCGAGTGCGCGTACGGTTCCCCTGCATATTACCCGCTCGTCGTCAGCGGCTAGGCCAGCCGTAATTTTCAAAGTTCGTATACCTAATCGTATTGAATATAACATTACACGATACCTACACAAGTAGAGTAACCTCTAAAACGACTTATTAAAACACCCCAGATCAAAATAAGTTACGTAGGTATCTATAGAGCTGTGTACAATAATAACAAGAGACCCAATGTGCGATACATAATAATTATTATCTATCATAATAATACGCATCGTGTTATACACAGGTTAACTAACTTAATGTTTTATTTTTATTCATTTTCAGGTACTTATTACATACCTACCTACTTTAGGTAGGTACTTTATAATAGTTAGGACGGCGAGCGGCGGGCGGCGGCGGCGGCGAAGGAGGGCGCTGATCACGCGTAGACGGTGAGTGTAATGAAATTATTATGTAGTTAGACAATATTATTATGATTATAATATTATAACGTTGTTTCATTCAATATAGTATCAAATAATGATGTAAGTATCCCTCTAACTGTATGCTTTAGTTATTATAATTATAAGCCAGCTAATGGCTGTGGAGAGTACCTATAGATATAATGACATACTAATAATTTATAATCATGTAGTAAGTAGGTAGTACGTTTTTGAGACTGAGAATCCGTTAAAGAAACATTTCAAGTGTATCGAATCATATGCGGCCCTGAAAAGGGCCTTTTTTGATGTGCGCTTCGCTTCTACATACGCATGGTCGAACGGTAAGTACGAGAGATGTTGTATCATATAACACGCACACGTCCGCACACACACAGTATGTAGAGCTGGCGACACGTAGGTACGTAGCAGCTGGTGTTGTTTAACCGCCGAAACCGTACAGGGTGCGTCCCTGGCGCTTCAGAGCGTAGACGACGTCCATGGCGGTGACCGTCTTCCTCTTGGCGTGCTCGGTGTAAGTGACGGCGTCACGGATGACGTTCTCGAGGAACACTTTGAGAACACCGCGGGTCTCTTCGTAGATCAGACCGGAGATACGTTTAACGCCGCCTCTGCGGGCCAGACGACGGATGGCGGGCTTCGTGATACCCTGGATGTTATCACGAAGTACCTTCCTGTGACGCTTGGCTCCTCCTTTTCCCAGACCCTTTCCTCCCTTACCGCGGCCGGTCATCTTCTCTGCAGTGAGGTTTCAAAGTAACACACGTAAGTAAACAACTGAACACTGGTGTGCGCGAGCGAACAACGCGATCGACTGGAGCTCTTTGCAACCGTAGACCCCTCTTATATTTATACCGTAAGCGGAGCTCAGCGGGCGGGGTGAACAGAGCCGGTGGGTGCGGGGGGAGAGGTGAGCTCATGCTCGTCGCTGGTTGGTCGGGAGACGTATCCTACGTAGTTTCGTATCGCGGCATACATTTTAGGTTTACCGAAATAGATAAATAGGTACATAAAAAAAAAAAAAGAAAAAAAAATATTAATTAAAAAAAAGACAATAATATAATAACGTAAGTAGGTACATAGATTCATTCATTCATACATACATACATACATACATACATACAGACAGACAGACAGACAGACAGACAGACAGACGAAAATGTGTATAAGGTTTGAGCAATATAAATAATATATTATAACTACATTATAATAATAAATGATTTATTATTGAATTAGACCAGTCACCTATATTGAATCCCACATAAATAAACAATCGGTAGGTAACTAACCTGTGTTCCTACTACTATTAAATTCACCACAGTTGTACTATAGTTTTTAATCATCTTCATTTAATAAGACTACCTATCGTTATAGTTAGGTGTGCGTAGGTAGGTATTATAATTATGTTGGTAACGTTTTTGTGACTTCCGTTAGACAGAAATATTTAATAATATGATACATATGTGGCCCTGAAAAGGGCCTTTTGTGTGAACGCACAGCCACAAACCGTCAACCAGTCGACAGCATGGAGGACGATGTGTCGGTATTGTGACGTATGCTGATGCTTGCGTGCAGCAGTTTAAGCGCGTTCGCCTCTGATCCTGCGCGCCAACTGGATGTCCTTGGGCATGATGGTGACGCGTTTCGCGTGAATCGCGCACAGGTTGGTGTCTTCGAAGAGACCGACGAGGTAAGCTTCGCTGGCCTCCTGCAGAGCCATAACAGCGGAGCTCTGGAAACGGAGATCGGTCTTGAAGTCCTGTGCGATCTCACGAACGAGACGCTGGAACGGAAGCTTGCGGATAAGCAGCTCGGTACTCTTCTGGTAGCGACGGATCTCACGGAGAGCTACGGTGCCGGGCCTGTAGCGATGGGGTTTCTTGACACCGCCGGTGGCCGGCGCGCTCTTCCGCGCAGCCTTGGTGGCGAGCTGCTTCCTCGGAGCCTTACCACCGGTGGATTTACGAGCGGTCTGCTTGGTACGCGCCATCGTAAAAACGGAACGGGAGTGACGAATGTAACAAAAGTAACACGGAAAACGACGCTACGGTCGCGCGTATCTACACACTTCGAACGTACGAGAGTGAATAAAAACCGCGGCACGACCCCCGGTCCTATTTATACTGTGGGGCCGTAGCTCCGTAGCGCGACTGCGCTCCCGAGCGCCCTCTACGGCGACGGTACATCTTACTAAACTCTCGGTTAATGTGTTATTTTTTTGTTTATTTATTTTTTTTTTTTTTAATTGTTTCGAACGATATTAATAAAATACAAATATATATATTTTAGAAACTTTAATAAACTCGAGTACATAGATTCACTAGCTTACTTACTCTTTTACTCACTCTATAGGTGTTATAATTTCTCGATTTTCAGTTAGTTTTTAGTCGACAGTAAAATATTGCTACATAAATAAAATAATAGAGTAGCAGGTCGACGGAGCCCCGCTTCGCGGGGCTCCTACTTCCGGGTGGTTTAAAAAAAAAATAACCACGAAGAGGATGGCGGGGTCTTTCAGACCCCGCCATCCTCTTCTAACCTAAACTGTCCGAGTCGGGGTGCCAGCGAGTCCCGAGCTCGCTTCGCTCGCTCATAAAACTACGTATAATTTATCGTATAAGCATACTTTTGTTTATAACGCCAGTGCATTCAAAACTAGTTGAGATAGCATTTAGGCTTGGATCATTCTAACAGTACTCAGGTATGTATGTACGTAGGTACTTAGGATGTAGAGGTACGTACGTTGACCTGGTAGAGGTAGGTAACGTTTTGACGAGTTTCCAATTTCGGAAATGTGAGTCAATAATCACATGAACATATTTGTGGCCCTGAAAAGGGCCTTTTGTTGTTCTCCTGCCGTCTCTCGCTGTGTGCGTGCTCGTCCAGGCGTTCGTCGCGGTCTGTATTAGCGACTCGTGAATCGTGAGCGTCTCGTACACATACACACATTACGAAAGCGCACAGTATGCGCGTACGAATGTATGCACGTCACGAAGACACTAACACAATTGGCACGAATCACAGTCAACAAGACACACGAGCGAGAGCACTGAATTTAACACTTTATACACACACGAGGCGCGGCGTCGAAACGGGGACCGCTCACTTTGAGCTGGTGTACTTGGTGACGGCCTTTGTGCCCTCACTGACGGCGTGCTTGGCGAGTTCACCGGGCAGCAGGAGCCTGACGGACGTCTGCACCTCCCTGGACGTGATGGTGGACCTCTTGTTGTAGTGGGCGAGGCGGGAAGCTTCGGCAGCGATGCGCTCGAAGATGTCGTTCACGAACGAGTTCATGATCGACATGGCCTTGCTGGAGATACCGGTGTCGGGGTGGACCTGCTTCAGCACCTTGTAGATGTAGATGGCGTAACTCTCCTTCCTCTTGTGCTTCTTCTTCTTCTTGTCGGTCTTGGAGATGTTCTTCTGGGCTTTGCCAGACTTCTTGGCGGCTTTTCCACTTGTCTTGGGCGGCATTTTTGGAAATTGACGATTATACACGTGCTAACGTAACGGAGTTCAGTCGCAGTATATTCAAGTTGGACTGCGAAGTAGTCGCGGCGCCCCCGCAAGGGGGCGCGGCGGGCGGGATATGGGCTGTGCCCCTTTCCCGCGGTTTCGACATGTTGTGCCCGCGACTGCGGGCACACGCGCTGGGGACGGCAATATAGCCTTATTTCGAAGTCCTACGGGCGCGCGTGCTATAGGGCGCGCGCCGGGTTGAGTGTCTGTTTATCGTTGTTTGCAGGCGCGCCACGACACTGTCGGCAGTGTCGCTTGCTTCACTGCGCCCCGGCGGTCTGCCCCTACCAGGTGAGACCCCCAGTTCCCTGGGGGAGGCCCGGCAGATGGCGACCAGCGACAGGGACGCAGGCTTACGACGCACCTGCAAAGGAAGGGTGGCTCTCGCATGCCCCGTTTCCCAGAGCGAGCCGGTAGCGGCGCACGCAGAGAGCCAGTGTGTGAGTGTGAGCGGCATTGTGTGTGTAACACCGCTCATGTTTGCGAGTGAGAGTGGGCCCACGTTTTAGCCACACGTTCACCGCGTGAATATTGCGCTTGTACAGTAGCGAGTGTCAGTAGTGACGTGCGACGTGCCTATATTAACTTAGCACACGGCGCACGTCATGTATGTAGTGTATGTGGAGTGTTTTTGTTGGGTAGGCCGCGTGTAGCCGGGAGTGCGACTTACCCTGGTGTCGTCAAGTCCGGTGGGTTGCAGGGGGGGTCGTCTTCCACGTCCGCAAGGACGAGGTCGCGAGGCAGCCGCTTGACGTCGGGTGGCCGCGCGTGCCAGGGCGCCAGGTCCCTGACGTGTGGCCAGGCGGAGGCGTCGGCACGCGCGAACATGTTTGTCGCGAGTCGGCGGATGTGGTCGTCCAGGCTCTCCATTTTTAAGTCCCGCCTGATTGTCTCGTTCCTCACGAGACGAGGGGCGGCGACAATCCTCCGCAGCGTCAGGTGTTGTTGCGCGCGGAGGGACTTCTTACTGGACTCGCTCGTGAGGGCGAACCAGGCTGGGGCTGCGTACGTGAGCAGCGGGCGTATGTAGGTCTTGTAGACTCCCAGCCTGGCTCGTAGCGGGAGGCGGGAGGAGAGCACTGGTTGCAGCAGGGCGCGGGCTGCCCTGCACTTACCGGTTATCTTGCGGACGTGGTGGCCCATTGAGAGACGGCGATCTATGGTCAGCCCGAGGTACGTAACCCGGGGCGACCACGCGACCGCGGCCCCCTGCAGTTGAAGGGGTGGTGGGAGGTGAGCGGCGCCGGTGAGCAGTGCCTGCGTCTTACTCACGTTCACCGACAACCTCCATTTCGACAACCACTCTGGCAGTAAATCGAGCGCGCGCTGCAGCTTGACGGCCGCGTGTCTCGCGTTGAGCGAGGTCGCAAAGTACGCGGCGTCGTCAGCGTACAGCGCGAGCGTGGTGTCAGGAGTCGTGGGGATGTCATCGGTGAAGCGTGAGTAGCACAGCGGCGAGATGCAGCTGCCCTGCGGTACTCCCGCGGCTATGGGCCGGGCGCTTGACAGCGCTCCCTCGACCACCACCCTGAATGTCCTGTTTTCAAGAAAGGAGGAGACCACCTTGATTAGTCGACGGGGCGCGTCTGTCTGTGACAGTTTGTACAACAGACCGGCGTGCCAAACACGATCGAAGGCTTTCTCCATGTCGAGAAATACTGCAGCCGCCTGCTCCTTCTTGTTGACCGAAGCAGTAAGCAGGTGCAGTACTCTCGACAGTTGGAGAGTCGTGGAGTGCTCCGCACGAAACCCGAATTGTTCCGGGCGCAGTGTGACGAACTTGCTGAGATGTCGCAGCAGGAGTTGTTCAAACACCTTGGAGGTAGTTGGCAAGAGTGTAATCGGCCGATAGCTCTCGGGCTTCAGCACATTCTTTTTCGCCTTGGGCAACATAATGACGCGCCCTTCCTTCCACGCCGCGGGGAAGGTCCCGGTGCGCATGATACCCGTAAAGAGCCGCGCCAGTGCCGCTACCGTACGGTATGGCAGGTGACGCAGCGCCATATTAGTGATACCATCCGCACCGGGCGCCTTCCTTAACTTTGTTTTCAGAATGGCGCGTCTGACTGCACAAGGCGAGAAGAAAATAGGTGCCTCATCCGAAGCTATCGGCAAGGCAAAGTACTCACCAAGGTGCCTCTCCACTGCTGCGACATGCTCCCCGTCGCAAGTCGGGTTAGGCTGGAATTGACCCTCCAGGTGTTCGGCGAAGATCTCTGCACGGTCTGCTGCAGCGTACCTCGGCGCCCCGTCGCTATGGAGCAGCGGGCGCACCGGAGCTGGGGCGCTCACGAGCTGCCTGCACAGCTTGTGGATCGACGGCCAGTCCCCTTCTGCGGCGTCGATGCGCTCCTCCCAGCTCACGGTGTTGAACTCCTGGAGCTTGGCCCTCACCTTTTCAGCGTACCTGTTGAGCTCGGCTTTCATCCGGGGGCATCCTGTGGTTTGCCACCGCTTGCGCAGGCGCCGCCTCTCGGTCACCATGCGCCTGATGTGCGGAGGCAGGGGCCTGTACAGCAGCCCCTGCGGCTGCATTGGTGTGGACGCCTTTTCGAGGGCGCGCTGGATGCAAGCGGTGACTTCCCCGGCCAGCCCCTCAACATCCGTGGAGGTACTTGCGGGCCAAGTCGGAGTGGTGGTCTCCATCTCTTTCTTGAACGCGGTCCAGTCAGTGCGTCGACGCGGCGCGGGAGGAGAGACTCTTGTCGGCATCTCGGACAGGACGACGAGAACGGGCTGATGATCCGACTGCATCTCGTCGTCTATCACCTGTTGGGCGATCTGGCACTTTAGTCCCCTGTGGATGACAACGTCCAGCACATCCGGTGCGCAGCCCTGTCTGTCCGGGTAGTGCGTCGGGGTTTCCGGGCCGGAGACGCTGTACCCACAGGCTTCGGCGTCAGCGAAGAGTCGCCGGCCTCCTGTGTTGGTGACTATGCTATTCCACGCTGGGTGCTTCGAGTTGAAGTCTCCGGCGAGGAGAGTGGGGTGCGGGGTCGCGTGCAACAGCGACCGCACCTCGGCCACGTTGAAACGATCCGAGGGCGGGCGGTAGCACGCGTACACGTCAATGTCCTCGCCGGCGACGTGCAGTTGAACACCCAGCGCGTAAAGACTCACCGGTGTCTGTTGAGGCAGTGGTTGGTGGACGACCCTTCGCTTGACCAGTACCGCCAGACCGCGGTATGCGATGCCGACCGAAGATCTCTCGTCCTTGCGATATAGGAGGTATCCCGGGAAGCGGATTTTGTCCGCCGGTCCCAGGAGCGTCTCACTGATGAGCGCCACGTCGATGCACTGATCCTTCAGGAGGAGGCGGAGGGGGGCGACCTTTGACTTGAGGCCGCGGGCGTTCCAGTGAAGGATCCTCAACGGGCTATCCATTGCAAAGGGTTAGCAAGGTCTGAAGCCCGTCGAGGATCAGGTCCTCAACATCCTGCCCCTGCCTGATGGCCTTGAGCAGGTCCACCAGTAGCTTTACAGTGCAGGCAGTGAATTTACGTTTCCGGCTCTCATCCATGGGAGTGCCGGATTCAGGCTCGCGGCGCCGCTGCTGAGGGCGGGTGCCGGCAGGGCCCGGACGGGATGCGGCGGGGGCCGCCACACGGTCGGCCGCCTCTGTGACTTGGGATGTGGGGGCGGGCTTCGAAGCCCGCCTATCCTTTTTCTTACCGGCACCGGCAGCGGCGTCGGTGGGCTCCTTAGTGGGGCCCTTTTTTGCCTGCACTTGCGCAGGGGCAGGAGTCTCCTGGGGTGGGGGCGCGGGGGACTCGGGCTTGTCCCCTTTCCTTCCCCCGCGCCTACGCTTCTTCCTCCTCCGCCCCGCGGCGGGAGCATCTCTATCGGTGGGCCCGTTTGCCGCCGCCATTAACGTTGCGCTGGGGGCCTCGTGCACCCCCACACTCGTCGATGGCTGTCGCTGCTGTCGCGTTATAGCGACTGTGCCCGCCCGCCTGATCTTGACTTCTTTCTGGTAGACGGGGCAGCCGCTGCTGCACGCCGGGTGAGCACCTGCGCAATTTGCGCAGGTAGCCGGCTCCGTCTTTGGTCGGGGGCAGTCTCGCGCGGCGTGCCCTTCCCCGCACCTGACACAGGCGAGCGGGCGGTGGCACTGGTGCGAGCTGTGGCGGAATTGCTGGCACCGATGACATTGGGCGGGCCCACGCTTGCTCCGCCACGCCTCGATGCGGACACCACGCATGTTCATAAACTGCGTGGTGTCGTAGATTTTCCTGAAGTCAGGGGACCGCGTTAGGACCGCATGAAATAGGCAGCCGGGTCGCCCGTCGCGCGCATTTATATTGCGCACGTATTCCGGCTCGAACCCCATGCGGTGCAGCTCCTCTTCGATATCGGCGACGTCGGTGTCCGCCGGTAGGCCCCGGATGGCCACCTTCACGCTCCTCTCCGCCGGCAGCGAGTAGGAAAACCAGCTTAGGCCAGTCTCCCTCTCCAGCGCCGTGAGGTAGCGTTGGACCACCCGGTATTCTTCTTCGCTCTCGGGGAGGAATCGAATCCCCCCCTGATAGGGCCGAGCGTTGGGAGGATGGCCCAACCTGTCCTTCACGGCCCTAAAATGAGCGGCCCAGTTCGGCAACCTCTCCACTACCAGCGGAGGGTATCGTTGCTTTTTGCCGGCGGCAGTGGGAGCACCCGCGTTTTGACCTATACAGGACGAGGCACTCACCACTTGGTCCGGGGTAGCAGCGGCAGCAGTAGCAGGGGGCGTGTCCCGGCCGGGCGTCGACGTCGGGGAGCGACGGGCTGCCTCGGCGAACGTGGGCGGGCCGGCTCCGGCTCGACCGCGCGGTTCGCGCTGCGGGAGCGGGGAGCCGGCGCACACGCGCTTCGCCTCTTCGGCGGCCTCGTCGTCGGAACTGCGGGGGCGGCGCTGGGCTCTGGCCTCGAGCAGATGCTCCAGCTCTAGGCCCAGGTCGAAGTCCTCTTCCAGCTGCGAGTATATTGATGAGCGGCCGGTTGCTGAGCCGCATGACTGCATCGATAAATCGCTCGCCTCCCGTGAGGCGAGCGGCGACATGGGGGCTGGCGAGTCTTGGGCAGCATTTCGCGGCGGAGGCGGCGAATGTAGCTCCACGTGTGTCACCGCAGTTGCAGGCGTGGCATCGGTCGAGCCTGCCAGCAAGCGGGGTGGAGCGGGTGACGCGGTGCGCGCGGACTCGGTCGAGCCCGCCAGCATGCGGCGTGGGGCGGGCGACACGGTGCGCGCGGCGCTGGTGGATGCGATGGTGGCGGTACGCGCGCGAGCCGCCGGGCGCGACGCGCCAGCGGGCATGGGCGCGGCCGCGGCAGGGGCGGCGGTGGCGGGGGGGGCGGCAGCGGGCCGCCGCTCGCGCTCCGAACGCGGTTGGGCCAGCGGCGCAGGCGGCGCGGCCGCCGGGCGGGTGTGAGGTTGGGAGGGAACGCGCGGCGTCTGCGCGGCGGTGCGCGCTGTGGCGGTACGTGCTCCCTGAGCGCGTGTTGAGCTCCCGGCAGGCCCCGGTGCCTGAATCGGCACGGGGCGAAAAGCCGGTGGGCGGATGGCGACAGCCGGCTGGCGGCCCGACGACGGTGGCGACGAAACGCGCGCAGTCGTCGGCGACGTCGGCGGGCCGGGGTCGGCCGGTTTGGCGGTGGGTGCGGCTGCACCTTGGTTGGCACTGCTAGAGCTGCCATCGGAGGAGGGGCGCGGGGCGCCCGGCGGCGTAGCTCCCATGTACGGGAGCGACGTCGCCCGGCCCTCCGCGTCGTCCGGAGGTGGGCCGGCGTCGGGCTCCAGCGAGCCGCGGGCGCCAGGCTTCTTCGGCATCTTCTGGGCGAGGAGCTCCGCGACCGCAACGGCGTCTCAGGCGCCGGGCAGCGAGGGGTGCTCCCCCCCTGTGCACGCACAAACACTTAGCACTCGCGCGGGCACAACGGAGGAACACTCAAAGTTAAAATAAAAGCGGTCCGGGCGGATAAAAAAGTTTTTGCCGTGTACCCTCAAGTTTCGTCACTATTTTCACACTGCGAAAAACTTCCTGGCGATGTCCTCGAGCCGATCCATTCAAGTTGGAGCAGCCAACAGTTCTATTTATACGCTTACTCGCGGCACCCGGTCGCGGCGAGCGGTGAGTGAGTCGACACGGCGGCGGACCAATCACAGCGCTCCCAAGCCGAAGTGTAGATCGGGCGCGGGGAGGGGGGCTACCAGGGCGGGAGGTGAGGGAGGGGAGGGATGACGCTTGTGTTCGTAATTTAATGGAGAATAATGAATTATTCGTAAACAACTGTTTTAAAACAACGGCTCAGTCACAAAATGCCCCCATTTCGAAAAAAAAAAAAAAAAAAAAAAAAAAAAAAATGTAGGTACCTGTCCGTCGCATATTTAACTGATTATGATCTGTAGGTATGTACATTATTCCGTTTCGCGAAAGGTACATTTTGAGAAAGGGGCACTTTGCGACTGACCCTTTAAAACAAACCATTCAATTCGCTTTCGCTCAAATAGTAGAAATAATGTGAAATTTATTAAAGATACACACTCTTATGATGGATGGAAGGATTAATTATAATAATAAATTTGAATACACCACCCACTTTCTGTCCTACATGTGTGCTCACTTCGGTGTGTGTCTGTTTGCATACCTTTTATAACAACACACACACATTATAAATTCTAATCAATAATTATTGGTGTGCGAGTACTAACTCGGTATGTAGTTATTTATCCTAATTTTGGGGGGGGGGGGGGGGAGGGGAAGGGTAGGGCATGGAATTCAGGGAAGAAGACTCGTGTACGTTTTTGTTTGTTGATGATTCAACCGTTAAGGAAATTGTCTTTGTTATAATGATCGACGAATAATATTGTGGCCCTGAAAAGGGCCTTTTGTTTCGGATGCATACGTGCGGAGCGCATCGCGCAACCGACATAATAGATATACGGTAAGTGCATAAATATTATATCGAAGTACGCGTGCGGGGCACTCGCACGATGCACCACGGTAAGATGTCGCAGCAGCGGCACGACGTCTAAGCCTTCTTCTCGGTCTTCTTGGGCAGGAGCACCGCCTGGATGTTCGGCAGCACACCGCCCTGAGCGATCGTCACACCGGAGAGAAGCTTGTTCAACTCCTCGTCGTTGCGGATGGCCAATTGCAGATGACGCGGGATGATCCTGGTCTTCTTGTTGTCTCTCGCGGCGTTACCGGCCAACTCGAGCACCTCAGCAGCCAGATACTCCATCACTGCGGCCAAGTAGACGGGGGCACCGGCACCGACGCGCTCGGCGTAGTTTCCGTTACGCAGCAGCCTGTGGATACGTCCCACGGGGAACTGGAGTCCGGCACGGTTAGAGCGGGACTTTGCCTTTCCCTTAACCTTGCCTCCTTTACCGCGACCAGACATGGTTGATAGGTTTCTTTAAAGAATCACAGACACGATAACAACACTGAACACGCGGACGTATGTGCGCGCGCTCCGAAGGGATCTCGTACAGTATTTTTTTAACCCGCCGCACCGCGAACTTATATACGCGCGACGCGTAGCTGCGTCAGTGGGAGGGGAACGAATGGTAACCGAACAAATAAACAGAGCGCGCAGGCGCGCGCTCTCGGTCTCGACACGCCACACGCAAACTACAACTAAAATATCTTCTTCAATAGAATAATTGTAACTTTTTTGTGTTTTTAAAAAAAAAAATTTTTTTATTTTTTTTTTTATTTTTCTAATTATATGTAACTATATTTTTAAATAAAATTAGGTATTTCTTTATTTTTTGCTTTTGTTATGTTTAGCGTGTGGACACAATAAATATGATCGTAGAAGAATAGTCGCCTTCGTTCATCTAGTCTAGATGATATCATTAATTTAGTGATGAAATATTTACTGTGATTCAGTTATTCGGTATAGGTAGGTACGTAGGTAGACCGTAAGTATGTGTGTATGTTAGGTAGGTAGGTAGTTTTGTTATTTACTTAAGTACTTATGCATAATGTGTGATACGTTTTGACTATCTGTGTTAAGGAAACGAATATTGCTCATATTCATGATAGTTTTGTTAGCCCTGAAAAGGGCTTTTTGGTGTGCGCTCAGAGAGCGCCGCGATCGAGAGCGCATTCACGCAACTCGTAAGCGTCTCGGTGCCGTGCCGCCGTGGTTTCTTCAGTTCTTTCTTCTGATGAATCATTGGTGAACAGGTAGGAGACACGTCGAGCGCGTTCCGCGCCCTCGTTCCCGAGGACGATGATGGACGGACGCGTAGGTACGTACTTCGTGCGCGCGGTTGGATGAAAAGCACACGCGCTACTCTCTTAAAGTGCACGTATAACGCGTGTAGCCTGTGTATATAACACGGATTATGGTAGCGCATGCACATAAAACTGTGTACACGCTCACACTCTGCATTACTACACACGCCACACACATACACACGAGGAGCACAGTAGGAGAGACGCGCACGCACACTTTTTTTTTTACACACACAGTCACTGGTCGTGTTCAGCCGACTCTGCGCACGCTGTCGCCGCCGCCGTAGTCGTCGTCGTCGTCGTCGTCGCCGGTGTAACGCGAAAGCGCGACCGTTGCTTACTTCTTAGCGGCGGACGCTTTCTTGGCTGCAGGTTTAGACTTGGGTGTAGCCGCTGCCTTCTTGGGTTTAGGAGCTTTAGGTTTCTTAGTGGGCGGCTTCGCGGTCTTCTTAGCCTTGGGCGCGGCGCCCTTCGCCTTGGCGGGGGCGGCGGCCTTCTTGGGTGCGGGCTTCTTCTTGGCGGCGGCGGCCTTCTTGTCCTTGGCGGCGGCCTTCGCCTTCGACGGTGAACCGGAGGCGGCGGCCGCTGCCTTCTTGGTCTTGGCGCCGGCCGCAGAGGCGGTCGCCTTCTTCGTCTTCGCTGCAGCAGAGGCGGTCGCCTTACCGGCGGCCTTGCCGGAGGCGGCGGCGGGTTTCTTGGACGCTGAAGACTTCGACTCGAGCTTGAACGAACCGGAGGCACCCTTGCCCTTGGTCTGGATCAGGGCGCCAGATTCGACGGCGCTCTTCAGATACTTCCTGATGAACGGAGCCAGTTTCTCGGCGTCGACCTTGTACTGGGCGGCGATGTACTTCTTGATCGCCTGCAGGGAAGATCCGCTGCGCTCCTTCATCTCCTTGATGGCGCTGTTGACCATCTCGGACGTTTTGGGATGGGTCGGCTTCGGCTTCGGCTTCTTAGCGGCGCCTGCTCCGCCGGCCTGTCTCGCCTGCTTCTTCGCTGGGGTAGCGGGTGCCGGAGCCTCGGTAGCAACTGCGGTGTCAGCCATTGTTGTTTACTTGTAGATACGTTCGAACGAGAATACACACGTCTTGAATAATGAGAGAGAATGACTCAGGTGTCGCCACCTACGGGATACGCTCGCGCTCAAGTACGACGGAACTTTACCGTAACGAGAGCCGCGATGTCGCGGGACGTTTTCTCGTAGGAACGCTTGAAAGTTTTCACTAACACGTATCTAATAAAACAAAGAAAAATAATGTTTAAAGACGCGTAGCGCATCGGGCGATTGGTTTTTCGGATAGGTCATGAAGTGGACTATGCGGCAGTGCGAACGGTGGAGGAGTGCAGTGAGAGTTCGGCCGGTGGCGGTGTTTTATTTAGACGCGTGAGTGCGAAGCGTAGGTCGGGTCGAGTTCAAAACGTTATTTTCTCTATAAAACGTTAAGTGAGCGGCGATCGAGGTCGACGATTCAACAAGGAGGATATCGAGCTTGTGCGAAGACAGGACTTCGTCGATATCACACCGCGTCGCGAAGGTATTATCGACCTAAGAGTGAAGCGTCGTAAAACACCGCGACCGCCGAACCGCTAAGGACGGACGGCTCCGTCCAGGACGTGCAACCTATTAATATACTAATATTAAAATACGATAGCGCCCTTAGAAGAGTGGACAGTGTGAAGATTGCGATAATCGCATCAGAGAGCGTATTAAACTTTAGGTGTGAACGACAACAGGCGGTACCTAGGTATCGCGCCAGTACCGACCGACACACACGGCGAGTGCGCGTACGGTTCCCCTGCATATTACCCGCTCGTCGTCAGCGGCTAGGCCAGCCGTAATTTTCAAAGTTCGTATACCTAATCGTATTGAATATAACATTACACGATACCTACACAAGTAGAGTAACCTCTAAAACGACTTATTAAAACACCCCAGATCAAAATAAGTTACGTAGGTATCTATAGAGCTGTGTACAATAATAACAAGAGACCCAATGTGCGATACATAATAATTATTATCTATCATAATAATACGCATCGTGTTATACACAGGTTAACTAACTTAATGTTTTATTTTTATTCATTTTCAGGTACTTATTACATACCTACCTACTTTAGGTAGGTACTTTATAATAGTTAGGACGGCGAGCGGCGGGCGGCGGCGGCGGCGAAGGAGGGCGCTGATCACGCGTAGACGGTGAGTGTAATGAAATTATTATGTAGTTAGACAATATTATTATGATTATAATATTATAACGTTGTTTCATTCAATATAGTATCAAATAATGATGTAAGTATCCCTCTAACTGTATGCTTTAGTTATTATAATTATAAGCCAGCTAATGGCTGTGGAGAGTACCTATAGATATAATGACATACTAATAATTTATAATCATGTAGTAAGTAGGTAGTACGTTTTTGAGACTGAGAATCCGTTAAAGAAACATTTCAAGTGTATCGAATCATATGCGGCCCTGAAAAGGGCCTTTTTTGATGTGCGCTTCGCTTCTACATACGCATGGTCGAACGGTAAGTACGAGAGATGTTGTATCATATAACACGCACACGTCCGCACACACACAGTATGTAGAGCTGGCGACACGTAGGTACGTAGCAGCTGGTGTTGTTTAACCGCCGAAACCGTACAGGGTGCGTCCCTGGCGCTTCAGAGCGTAGACGACGTCCATGGCGGTGACCGTCTTCCTCTTGGCGTGCTCGGTGTAAGTGACGGCGTCACGGATGACGTTCTCGAGGAACACTTTGAGAACACCGCGGGTCTCTTCGTAGATCAGACCGGAGATACGTTTAACGCCGCCTCTGCGGGCCAGACGACGGATGGCGGGCTTCGTGATACCCTGGATGTTATCACGAAGTACCTTCCTGTGACGCTTGGCTCCTCCTTTTCCCAGACCCTTTCCTCCCTTACCGCGGCCGGTCATCTTCTCTGCAGTGAGGTTTCAAAGTAACACACGTAAGTAAACAACTGAACACTGGTGTGCGCGAGCGAACAACGCGATCGACTGGAGCTCTTTGCAACCGTAGACCCCTCTTATATTTATACCGTAAGCGGAGCTCAGCGGGCGGGGTGAACAGAGCCGGTGGGTGCGGGGGGAGAGGTGAGCTCATGCTCGTCGCTGGTTGGTCGGGAGACGTATCCTACGTAGTTTCGTATCGCGGCATACATTTTAGGTTTACCGAAATAGATAAATAGGTACATAAAAAAAAAAAAAGAAAAAAAAATATTAATTAAAAAAAAGACAATAATATAATAACGTAAGTAGGTACATAGATTCATTCATTCATACATACATACATACATACATACATACAGACAGACAGACAGACAGACAGACAGACAGACGAAAATGTGTATAAGGTTTGAGCAATATAAATAATATATTATAACTACATTATAATAATAAATGATTTATTATTGAATTAGACCAGTCACCTATATTGAATCCCACATAAATAAACAATCGGTAGGTAACTAACCTGTGTTCCTACTACTATTAAATTCACCACAGTTGTACTATAGTTTTTAATCATCTTCATTTAATAAGACTACCTATCGTTATAGTTAGGTGTGCGTAGGTAGGTATTATAATTATGTTGGTAACGTTTTTGTGACTTCCGTTAGACAGAAATATTTAATAATATGATACATATGTGGCCCTGAAAAGGGCCTTTTGTGTGAACGCACAGCCACAAACCGTCAACCAGTCGACAGCATGGAGGACGATGTGTCGGTATTGTGACGTATGCTGATGCTTGCGTGCAGCAGTTTAAGCGCGTTCGCCTCTGATCCTGCGCGCCAACTGGATGTCCTTGGGCATGATGGTGACGCGTTTCGCGTGAATCGCGCACAGGTTGGTGTCTTCGAAGAGACCGACGAGGTAAGCTTCGCTGGCCTCCTGCAGAGCCATAACAGCGGAGCTCTGGAAACGGAGATCGGTCTTGAAGTCCTGTGCGATCTCACGAACGAGACGCTGGAACGGAAGCTTGCGGATAAGCAGCTCGGTACTCTTCTGGTAGCGACGGATCTCACGGAGAGCTACGGTGCCGGGCCTGTAGCGATGGGGTTTCTTGACACCGCCGGTGGCCGGCGCGCTCTTCCGCGCAGCCTTGGTGGCGAGCTGCTTCCTCGGAGCCTTACCACCGGTGGATTTACGAGCGGTCTGCTTGGTACGCGCCATCGTAAAAACGGAACGGGAGTGACGAATGTAACAAAAGTAACACGGAAAACGACGCTACGGTCGCGCGTATCTACACACTTCGAACGTACGAGAGTGAATAAAAACCGCGGCACGACCCCCGGTCCTATTTATACTGTGGGGCCGTAGCTCCGTAGCGCGACTGCGCTCCCGAGCGCCCTCTACGGCGACGGTACATCTTACTAAACTCTCGGTTAATGTGTTATTTTTTTGTTTATTTATTTTTTTTTTTTTTAATTGTTTCGAACGATATTAATAAAATACAAATATATATATTTTAGAAACTTTAATAAACTCGAGTACATAGATTCACTAGCTTACTTACTCTTTTACTCACTCTATAGGTGTTATAATTTCTCGATTTTCAGTTAGTTTTTAGTCGACAGTAAAATATTGCTACATAAATAAAATAATAGAGTAGCAGGTCGACGGAGCCCCGCTTCGCGGGGCTCCTACTTCCGGGTGGTTTAAAAAAAAAATAACCACGAAGAGGATGGCGGGGTCTTTCAGACCCCGCCATCCTCTTCTAACCTAAACTGTCCGAGTCGGGGTGCCAGCGAGTCCCGAGCTCGCTTCGCTCGCTCATAAAACTACGTATAATTTATCGTATAAGCATACTTTTGTTTATAACGCCAGTGCATTCAAAACTAGTTGAGATAGCATTTAGGCTTGGATCATTCTAACAGTACTCAGGTATGTATGTACGTAGGTACTTAGGATGTAGAGGTACGTACGTTGACCTGGTAGAGGTAGGTAACGTTTTGACGAGTTTCCAATTTCGGAAATGTGAGTCAATAATCACATGAACATATTTGTGGCCCTGAAAAGGGCCTTTTGTTGTTCTCCTGCCGTCTCTCGCTGTGTGCGTGCTCGTCCAGGCGTTCGTCGCGGTCTGTATTAGCGACTCGTGAATCGTGAGCGTCTCGTACACATACACACATTACGAAAGCGCACAGTATGCGCGTACGAATGTATGCACGTCACGAAGACACTAACACAATTGGCACGAATCACAGTCAACAAGACACACGAGCGAGAGCACTGAATTTAACACTTTATACACACACGAGGCGCGGCGTCGAAACGGGGACCGCTCACTTTGAGCTGGTGTACTTGGTGACGGCCTTTGTGCCCTCACTGACGGCGTGCTTGGCGAGTTCACCGGGCAGCAGGAGCCTGACGGACGTCTGCACCTCCCTGGACGTGATGGTGGACCTCTTGTTGTAGTGGGCGAGGCGGGAAGCTTCGGCAGCGATGCGCTCGAAGATGTCGTTCACGAACGAGTTCATGATCGACATGGCCTTGCTGGAGATACCGGTGTCGGGGTGGACCTGCTTCAGCACCTTGTAGATGTAGATGGCGTAACTCTCCTTCCTCTTGTGCTTCTTCTTCTTCTTGTCGGTCTTGGAGATGTTCTTCTGGGCTTTGCCAGACTTCTTGGCGGCTTTTCCACTTGTCTTGGGCGGCATTTTTGGAAATTGACGATTATACACGTGCTAACGTAACGGAGTTCAGTCGCAGTATATTCAAGTTGGAGCAGCCAACAGTTCTATTTATACGCTTACTCGCGGCACCCGGTCGCGGCGAGCGGTGAGTGAGTCGACACGGCGGCGGACCAATCACAGCGCTCCCAAGCCGAAGTGTAGATCGGGCGCGGGGAGGGGGGCTACCAGGGCGGGAGGTGAGGGAGGGGAGGGATGACGCTTGTGTTCGTAATTTAATGGAGAATAATGAATTATTCGTAAACAACTGTTTTAAAACAACGGCTCAGTCACAAAATGCCCCCATTTCGAAAAAAAAAAAAAAAAAAAAAAAAAAAAAAATGTAGGTACCTGTCCGTCGCATATTTAACTGATTATGATCTGTAGGTATGTACATTATTCCGTTTCGCGAAAGGTACATTTTGAGAAAGGGGCACTTTGCGACTGACCCTTTAAAACAAACCATTCAATTCGCTTTCGCTCAAATAGTAGAAATAATGTGAAATTTATTAAAGATACACACTCTTATGATGGATGGAAGGATTAATTATAATAATAAATTTGAATACACCACCCACTTTCTGTCCTACATGTGTGCTCACTTCGGTGTGTGTCTGTTTGCATACCTTTTATAACAACACACACACATTATAAATTCTAATCAATAATTATTGGTGTGCGAGTACTAACTCGGTATGTAGTTATTTATCCTAATTTTGGGGGGGGGGGGGGGAGGGGAAGGGTAGGGCATGGAATTCAGGGAAGAAGACTCGTGTACGTTTTTGTTTGTTGATGATTCAACCGTTAAGGAAATTGTCTTTGTTATAATGATCGACGAATAATATTGTGGCCCTGAAAAGGGCCTTTTGTTTCGGATGCATACGTGCGGAGCGCATCGCGCAACCGACATAATAGATATACGGTAAGTGCATAAATATTATATCGAAGTACGCGTGCGGGGCACTCGCACGATGCACCACGGTAAGATGTCGCAGCAGCGGCACGACGTCTAAGCCTTCTTCTCGGTCTTCTTGGGCAGGAGCACCGCCTGGATGTTCGGCAGCACACCGCCCTGAGCGATCGTCACACCGGAGAGAAGCTTGTTCAACTCCTCGTCGTTGCGGATGGCCAATTGCAGATGACGCGGGATGATCCTGGTCTTCTTGTTGTCTCTCGCGGCGTTACCGGCCAACTCGAGCACCTCAGCAGCCAGATACTCCATCACTGCGGCCAAGTAGACGGGGGCACCGGCACCGACGCGCTCGGCGTAGTTTCCGTTACGCAGCAGCCTGTGGATACGTCCCACGGGGAACTGGAGTCCGGCACGGTTAGAGCGGGACTTTGCCTTTCCCTTAACCTTGCCTCCTTTACCGCGACCAGACATGGTTGATAGGTTTCTTTAAAGAATCACAGACACGATAACAACACTGAACACGCGGACGTATGTGCGCGCGCTCCGAAGGGATCTCGTACAGTATTTTTTTAACCCGCCGCACCGCGAACTTATATACGCGCGACGCGTAGCTGCGTCAGTGGGAGGGGAACGAATGGTAACCGAACAAATAAACAGAGCGCGCAGGCGCGCGCTCTCGGTCTCGACACGCCACACGCAAACTACAACTAAAATATCTTCTTCAATAGAATAATTGTAACTTTTTTGTGTTTTTAAAAAAAAAAATTTTTTTATTTTTTTTTTTATTTTTCTAATTATATGTAACTATATTTTTAAATAAAATTAGGTATTTCTTTATTTTTTGCTTTTGTTATGTTTAGCGTGTGGACACAATAAATATGATCGTAGAAGAATAGTCGCCTTCGTTCATCTAGTCTAGATGATATCATTAATTTAGTGATGAAATATTTACTGTGATTCAGTTATTCGGTATAGGTAGGTACGTAGGTAGACCGTAAGTATGTGTGTATGTTAGGTAGGTAGGTAGTTTTGTTATTTACTTAAGTACTTATGCATAATGTGTGATACGTTTTGACTATCTGTGTTAAGGAAACGAATATTGCTCATATTCATGATAGTTTTGTTAGCCCTGAAAAGGGCTTTTTGGTGTGCGCTCAGAGAGCGCCGCGATCGAGAGCGCATTCACGCAACTCGTAAGCGTCTCGGTGCCGTGCCGCCGTGGTTTCTTCAGTTCTTTCTTCTGATGAATCATTGGTGAACAGGTAGGAGACACGTCGAGCGCGTTCCGCGCCCTCGTTCCCGAGGACGATGATGGACGGACGCGTAGGTACGTACTTCGTGCGCGCGGTTGGATGAAAAGCACACGCGCTACTCTCTTAAAGTGCACGTATAACGCGTGTAGCCTGTGTATATAACACGGATTATGGTAGCGCATGCACATAAAACTGTGTACACGCTCACACTCTGCATTACTACACACGCCACACACATACACACGAGGAGCACAGTAGGAGAGACGCGCACGCACACTTTTTTTTTTACACACACAGTCACTGGTCGTGTTCAGCCGACTCTGCGCACGCTGTCGCCGCCGCCGTAGTCGTCGTCGTCGTCGTCGTCGCCGGTGTAACGCGAAAGCGCGACCGTTGCTTACTTCTTAGCGGCGGACGCTTTCTTGGCTGCAGGTTTAGACTTGGGTGTAGCCGCTGCCTTCTTGGGTTTAGGAGCTTTAGGTTTCTTAGTGGGCGGCTTCGCGGTCTTCTTAGCCTTGGGCGCGGCGCCCTTCGCCTTGGCGGGGGCGGCGGCCTTCTTGGGTGCGGGCTTCTTCTTGGCGGCGGCGGCCTTCTTGTCCTTGGCGGCGGCCTTCGCCTTCGACGGTGAACCGGAGGCGGCGGCCGCTGCCTTCTTGGTCTTGGCGCCGGCCGCAGAGGCGGTCGCCTTCTTCGTCTTCGCTGCAGCAGAGGCGGTCGCCTTACCGGCGGCCTTGCCGGAGGCGGCGGCGGGTTTCTTGGACGCTGAAGACTTCGACTCGAGCTTGAACGAACCGGAGGCACCCTTGCCCTTGGTCTGGATCAGGGCGCCAGATTCGACGGCGCTCTTCAGATACTTCCTGATGAACGGAGCCAGTTTCTCGGCGTCGACCTTGTACTGGGCGGCGATGTACTTCTTGATCGCCTGCAGGGAAGATCCGCTGCGCTCCTTCATCTCCTTGATGGCGCTGTTGACCATCTCGGACGTTTTGGGATGGGTCGGCTTCGGCTTCGGCTTCTTAGCGGCGCCTGCTCCGCCGGCCTGTCTCGCCTGCTTCTTCGCTGGGGTAGCGGGTGCCGGAGCCTCGGTAGCAACTGCGGTGTCAGCCATTGTTGTTTACTTGTAGATACGTTCGAACGAGAATACACACGTCTTGAATAATGAGAGAGAATGACTCAGGTGTCGCCACCTACGGGATACGCTCGCGCTCAAGTACGACGGAACTTTACCGTAACGAGAGCCGCGATGTCGCGGGACGTTTTCTCGTAGGAACGCTTGAAAGTTTTCACTAACACGTATCTAATAAAACAAAGAAAAATAATGTTTAAAGACGCGTAGCGCATCGGGCGATTGGTTTTTCGGATAGGTCATGAAGTGGACTATGCGGCAGTGCGAACGGTGGAGGAGTGCAGTGAGAGTTCGGCCGGTGGCGGTGTTTTATTTAGACGCGTGAGTGCGAAGCGTAGGTCGGGTCGAGTTCAAAACGTTATTTTCTCTATAAAACGTTAAGTGAGCGGCGATCGAGGTCGACGATTCAACAAGGAGGATATCGAGCTTGTGCGAAGACAGGACTTCGTCGATATCACACCGCGTCGCGAAGGTATTATCGACCTAAGAGTGAAGCGTCGTAAAACACCGCGACCGCCGAACCGCTAAGGACGGACGGCTCCGTCCAGGACGTGCAACCTATTAATATACTAATATTAAAATACGATAGCGCCCTTAGAAGAGTGGACAGTGTGAAGATTGCGATAATCGCATCAGAGAGCGTATTAAACTTTAGGTGTGAACGACAACAGGCGGTACCTAGGTATCGCGCCAGTACCGACCGACACACACGGCGAGTGCGCGTACGGTTCCCCTGCATATTACCCGCTCGTCGTCAGCGGCTAGGCCAGCCGTAATTTTCAAAGTTCGTATACCTAATCGTATTGAATATAACATTACACGATACCTACACAAGTAGAGTAACCTCTAAAACGACTTATTAAAACACCCCAGATCAAAATAAGTTACGTAGGTATCTATAGAGCTGTGTACAATAATAACAAGAGACCCAATGTGCGATACATAATAATTATTATCTATCATAATAATACGCATCGTGTTATACACAGGTTAACTAACTTAATGTTTTATTTTTATTCATTTTCAGGTACTTATTACATACCTACCTACTTTAGGTAGGTACTTTATAATAGTTAGGACGGCGAGCGGCGGGCGGCGGCGGCGGCGAAGGAGGGCGCTGATCACGCGTAGACGGTGAGTGTAATGAAATTATTATGTAGTTAGACAATATTATTATGATTATAATATTATAACGTTGTTTCATTCAATATAGTATCAAATAATGATGTAAGTATCCCTCTAACTGTATGCTTTAGTTATTATAATTATAAGCCAGCTAATGGCTGTGGAGAGTACCTATAGATATAATGACATACTAATAATTTATAATCATGTAGTAAGTAGGTAGTACGTTTTTGAGACTGAGAATCCGTTAAAGAAACATTTCAAGTGTATCGAATCATATGCGGCCCTGAAAAGGGCCTTTTTTGATGTGCGCTTCGCTTCTACATACGCATGGTCGAACGGTAAGTACGAGAGATGTTGTATCATATAACACGCACACGTCCGCACACACACAGTATGTAGAGCTGGCGACACGTAGGTACGTAGCAGCTGGTGTTGTTTAACCGCCGAAACCGTACAGGGTGCGTCCCTGGCGCTTCAGAGCGTAGACGACGTCCATGGCGGTGACCGTCTTCCTCTTGGCGTGCTCGGTGTAAGTGACGGCGTCACGGATGACGTTCTCGAGGAACACTTTGAGAACACCGCGGGTCTCTTCGTAGATCAGACCGGAGATACGTTTAACGCCGCCTCTGCGGGCCAGACGACGGATGGCGGGCTTCGTGATACCCTGGATGTTATCACGAAGTACCTTCCTGTGACGCTTGGCTCCTCCTTTTCCCAGACCCTTTCCTCCCTTACCGCGGCCGGTCATCTTCTCTGCAGTGAGGTTTCAAAGTAACACACGTAAGTAAACAACTGAACACTGGTGTGCGCGAGCGAACAACGCGATCGACTGGAGCTCTTTGCAACCGTAGACCCCTCTTATATTTATACCGTAAGCGGAGCTCAGCGGGCGGGGTGAACAGAGCCGGTGGGTGCGGGGGGAGAGGTGAGCTCATGCTCGTCGCTGGTTGGTCGGGAGACGTATCCTACGTAGTTTCGTATCGCGGCATACATTTTAGGTTTACCGAAATAGATAAATAGGTACATAAAAAAAAAAAAAGAAAAAAAAATATTAATTAAAAAAAAGACAATAATATAATAACGTAAGTAGGTACATAGATTCATTCATTCATACATACATACATACATACATACATACAGACAGACAGACAGACAGACAGACAGACAGACGAAAATGTGTATAAGGTTTGAGCAATATAAATAATATATTATAACTACATTATAATAATAAATGATTTATTATTGAATTAGACCAGTCACCTATATTGAATCCCACATAAATAAACAATCGGTAGGTAACTAACCTGTGTTCCTACTACTATTAAATTCACCACAGTTGTACTATAGTTTTTAATCATCTTCATTTAATAAGACTACCTATCGTTATAGTTAGGTGTGCGTAGGTAGGTATTATAATTATGTTGGTAACGTTTTTGTGACTTCCGTTAGACAGAAATATTTAATAATATGATACATATGTGGCCCTGAAAAGGGCCTTTTGTGTGAACGCACAGCCACAAACCGTCAACCAGTCGACAGCATGGAGGACGATGTGTCGGTATTGTGACGTATGCTGATGCTTGCGTGCAGCAGTTTAAGCGCGTTCGCCTCTGATCCTGCGCGCCAACTGGATGTCCTTGGGCATGATGGTGACGCGTTTCGCGTGAATCGCGCACAGGTTGGTGTCTTCGAAGAGACCGACGAGGTAAGCTTCGCTGGCCTCCTGCAGAGCCATAACAGCGGAGCTCTGGAAACGGAGATCGGTCTTGAAGTCCTGTGCGATCTCACGAACGAGACGCTGGAACGGAAGCTTGCGGATAAGCAGCTCGGTACTCTTCTGGTAGCGACGGATCTCACGGAGAGCTACGGTGCCGGGCCTGTAGCGATGGGGTTTCTTGACACCGCCGGTGGCCGGCGCGCTCTTCCGCGCAGCCTTGGTGGCGAGCTGCTTCCTCGGAGCCTTACCACCGGTGGATTTACGAGCGGTCTGCTTGGTACGCGCCATCGTAAAAACGGAACGGGAGTGACGAATGTAACAAAAGTAACACGGAAAACGACGCTACGGTCGCGCGTATCTACACACTTCGAACGTACGAGAGTGAATAAAAACCGCGGCACGACCCCCGGTCCTATTTATACTGTGGGGCCGTAGCTCCGTAGCGCGACTGCGCTCCCGAGCGCCCTCTACGGCGACGGTACATCTTACTAAACTCTCGGTTAATGTGTTATTTTTTTGTTTATTTATTTTTTTTTTTTTTAATTGTTTCGAACGATATTAATAAAATACAAATATATATATTTTAGAAACTTTAATAAACTCGAGTACATAGATTCACTAGCTTACTTACTCTTTTACTCACTCTATAGGTGTTATAATTTCTCGATTTTCAGTTAGTTTTTAGTCGACAGTAAAATATTGCTACATAAATAAAATAATAGAGTAGCAGGTCGACGGAGCCCCGCTTCGCGGGGCTCCTACTTCCGGGTGGTTTAAAAAAAAAATAACCACGAAGAGGATGGCGGGGTCTTTCAGACCCCGCCATCCTCTTCTAACCTAAACTGTCCGAGTCGGGGTGCCAGCGAGTCCCGAGCTCGCTTCGCTCGCTCATAAAACTACGTATAATTTATCGTATAAGCATACTTTTGTTTATAACGCCAGTGCATTCAAAACTAGTTGAGATAGCATTTAGGCTTGGATCATTCTAACAGTACTCAGGTATGTATGTACGTAGGTACTTAGGATGTAGAGGTACGTACGTTGACCTGGTAGAGGTAGGTAACGTTTTGACGAGTTTCCAATTTCGGAAATGTGAGTCAATAATCACATGAACATATTTGTGGCCCTGAAAAGGGCCTTTTGTTGTTCTCCTGCCGTCTCTCGCTGTGTGCGTGCTCGTCCAGGCGTTCGTCGCGGTCTGTATTAGCGACTCGTGAATCGTGAGCGTCTCGTACACATACACACATTACGAAAGCGCACAGTATGCGCGTACGAATGTATGCACGTCACGAAGACACTAACACAATTGGCACGAATCACAGTCAACAAGACACACGAGCGAGAGCACTGAATTTAACACTTTATACACACACGAGGCGCGGCGTCGAAACGGGGACCGCTCACTTTGAGCTGGTGTACTTGGTGACGGCCTTTGTGCCCTCACTGACGGCGTGCTTGGCGAGTTCACCGGGCAGCAGGAGCCTGACGGACGTCTGCACCTCCCTGGACGTGATGGTGGACCTCTTGTTGTAGTGGGCGAGGCGGGAAGCTTCGGCAGCGATGCGCTCGAAGATGTCGTTCACGAACGAGTTCATGATCGACATGGCCTTGCTGGAGATACCGGTGTCGGGGTGGACCTGCTTCAGCACCTTGTAGATGTAGATGGCGTAACTCTCCTTCCTCTTGTGCTTCTTCTTCTTCTTGTCGGTCTTGGAGATGTTCTTCTGGGCTTTGCCAGACTTCTTGGCGGCTTTTCCACTTGTCTTGGGCGGCATTTTTGGAAATTGACGATTATACACGTGCTAACGTAACGGAGTTCAGTCGCAGTATATTCAAGTTGGAGCAGCCAACAGTTCTATTTATACGCTTACTCGCGGCACCCGGTCGCGGCGAGCGGTGAGTGAGTCGACACGGCGGCGGACCAATCACAGCGCTCCCAAGCCGAAGTGTAGATCGGGCGCGGGGAGGGGGGCTACCAGGGCGGGAGGTGAGGGAGGGGAGGGATGACGCTTGTGTTCGTAATTTAATGGAGAATAATGAATTATTCGTAAACAACTGTTTTAAAACAACGGCTCAGTCACAAAATGCCCCCATTTCGAAAAAAAAAAAAAAAAAAAAAAAAAAAAAAATGTAGGTACCTGTCCGTCGCATATTTAACTGATTATGATCTGTAGGTATGTACATTATTCCGTTTCGCGAAAGGTACATTTTGAGAAAGGGGCACTTTGCGACTGACCCTTTAAAACAAACCATTCAATTCGCTTTCGCTCAAATAGTAGAAATAATGTGAAATTTATTAAAGATACACACTCTTATGATGGATGGAAGGATTAATTATAATAATAAATTTGAATACACCACCCACTTTCTGTCCTACATGTGTGCTCACTTCGGTGTGTGTCTGTTTGCATACCTTTTATAACAACACACACACATTATAAATTCTAATCAATAATTATTGGTGTGCGAGTACTAACTCGGTATGTAGTTATTTATCCTAATTTTGGGGGGGGGGGGGGGAGGGGAAGGGTAGGGCATGGAATTCAGGGAAGAAGACTCGTGTACGTTTTTGTTTGTTGATGATTCAACCGTTAAGGAAATTGTCTTTGTTATAATGATCGACGAATAATATTGTGGCCCTGAAAAGGGCCTTTTGTTTCGGATGCATACGTGCGGAGCGCATCGCGCAACCGACATAATAGATATACGGTAAGTGCATAAATATTATATCGAAGTACGCGTGCGGGGCACTCGCACGATGCACCACGGTAAGATGTCGCAGCAGCGGCACGACGTCTAAGCCTTCTTCTCGGTCTTCTTGGGCAGGAGCACCGCCTGGATGTTCGGCAGCACACCGCCCTGAGCGATCGTCACACCGGAGAGAAGCTTGTTCAACTCCTCGTCGTTGCGGATGGCCAATTGCAGATGACGCGGGATGATCCTGGTCTTCTTGTTGTCTCTCGCGGCGTTACCGGCCAACTCGAGCACCTCAGCAGCCAGATACTCCATCACTGCGGCCAAGTAGACGGGGGCACCGGCACCGACGCGCTCGGCGTAGTTTCCGTTACGCAGCAGCCTGTGGATACGTCCCACGGGGAACTGGAGTCCGGCACGGTTAGAGCGGGACTTTGCCTTTCCCTTAACCTTGCCTCCTTTACCGCGACCAGACATGGTTGATAGGTTTCTTTAAAGAATCACAGACACGATAACAACACTGAACACGCGGACGTATGTGCGCGCGCTCCGAAGGGATCTCGTACAGTATTTTTTTAACCCGCCGCACCGCGAACTTATATACGCGCGACGCGTAGCTGCGTCAGTGGGAGGGGAACGAATGGTAACCGAACAAATAAACAGAGCGCGCAGGCGCGCGCTCTCGGTCTCGACACGCCACACGCAAACTACAACTAAAATATCTTCTTCAATAGAATAATTGTAACTTTTTTGTGTTTTTAAAAAAAAAAATTTTTTTATTTTTTTTTTTATTTTTCTAATTATATGTAACTATATTTTTAAATAAAATTAGGTATTTCTTTATTTTTTGCTTTTGTTATGTTTAGCGTGTGGACACAATAAATATGATCGTAGAAGAATAGTCGCCTTCGTTCATCTAGTCTAGATGATATCATTAATTTAGTGATGAAATATTTACTGTGATTCAGTTATTCGGTATAGGTAGGTACGTAGGTAGACCGTAAGTATGTGTGTATGTTAGGTAGGTAGGTAGTTTTGTTATTTACTTAAGTACTTATGCATAATGTGTGATACGTTTTGACTATCTGTGTTAAGGAAACGAATATTGCTCATATTCATGATAGTTTTGTTAGCCCTGAAAAGGGCTTTTTGGTGTGCGCTCAGAGAGCGCCGCGATCGAGAGCGCATTCACGCAACTCGTAAGCGTCTCGGTGCCGTGCCGCCGTGGTTTCTTCAGTTCTTTCTTCTGATGAATCATTGGTGAACAGGTAGGAGACACGTCGAGCGCGTTCCGCGCCCTCGTTCCCGAGGACGATGATGGACGGACGCGTAGGTACGTACTTCGTGCGCGCGGTTGGATGAAAAGCACACGCGCTACTCTCTTAAAGTGCACGTATAACGCGTGTAGCCTGTGTATATAACACGGATTATGGTAGCGCATGCACATAAAACTGTGTACACGCTCACACTCTGCATTACTACACACGCCACACACATACACACGAGGAGCACAGTAGGAGAGACGCGCACGCACACTTTTTTTTTTACACACACAGTCACTGGTCGTGTTCAGCCGACTCTGCGCACGCTGTCGCCGCCGCCGTAGTCGTCGTCGTCGTCGTCGTCGCCGGTGTAACGCGAAAGCGCGACCGTTGCTTACTTCTTAGCGGCGGACGCTTTCTTGGCTGCAGGTTTAGACTTGGGTGTAGCCGCTGCCTTCTTGGGTTTAGGAGCTTTAGGTTTCTTAGTGGGCGGCTTCGCGGTCTTCTTAGCCTTGGGCGCGGCGCCCTTCGCCTTGGCGGGGGCGGCGGCCTTCTTGGGTGCGGGCTTCTTCTTGGCGGCGGCGGCCTTCTTGTCCTTGGCGGCGGCCTTCGCCTTCGACGGTGAACCGGAGGCGGCGGCCGCTGCCTTCTTGGTCTTGGCGCCGGCCGCAGAGGCGGTCGCCTTCTTCGTCTTCGCTGCAGCAGAGGCGGTCGCCTTACCGGCGGCCTTGCCGGAGGCGGCGGCGGGTTTCTTGGACGCTGAAGACTTCGACTCGAGCTTGAACGAACCGGAGGCACCCTTGCCCTTGGTCTGGATCAGGGCGCCAGATTCGACGGCGCTCTTCAGATACTTCCTGATGAACGGAGCCAGTTTCTCGGCGTCGACCTTGTACTGGGCGGCGATGTACTTCTTGATCGCCTGCAGGGAAGATCCGCTGCGCTCCTTCATCTCCTTGATGGCGCTGTTGACCATCTCGGACGTTTTGGGATGGGTCGGCTTCGGCTTCGGCTTCTTAGCGGCGCCTGCTCCGCCGGCCTGTCTCGCCTGCTTCTTCGCTGGGGTAGCGGGTGCCGGAGCCTCGGTAGCAACTGCGGTGTCAGCCATTGTTGTTTACTTGTAGATACGTTCGAACGAGAATACACACGTCTTGAATAATGAGAGAGAATGACTCAGGTGTCGCCACCTACGGGATACGCTCGCGCTCAAGTACGACGGAACTTTACCGTAACGAGAGCCGCGATGTCGCGGGACGTTTTCTCGTAGGAACGCTTGAAAGTTTTCACTAACACGTATCTAATAAAACAAAGAAAAATAATGTTTAAAGACGCGTAGCGCATCGGGCGATTGGTTTTTCGGATAGGTCATGAAGTGGACTATGCGGCAGTGCGAACGGTGGAGGAGTGCAGTGAGAGTTCGGCCGGTGGCGGTGTTTTATTTAGACGCGTGAGTGCGAAGCGTAGGTCGGGTCGAGTTCAAAACGTTATTTTCTCTATAAAACGTTAAGTGAGCGGCGATCGAGGTCGACGATTCAACAAGGAGGATATCGAGCTTGTGCGAAGACAGGACTTCGTCGATATCACACCGCGTCGCGAAGGTATTATCGACCTAAGAGTGAAGCGTCGTAAAACACCGCGACCGCCGAACCGCTAAGGACGGACGGCTCCGTCCAGGACGTGCAACCTATTAATATACTAATATTAAAATACGATAGCGCCCTTAGAAGAGTGGACAGTGTGAAGATTGCGATAATCGCATCAGAGAGCGTATTAAACTTTAGGTGTGAACGACAACAGGCGGTACCTAGGTATCGCGCCAGTACCGACCGACACACACGGCGAGTGCGCGTACGGTTCCCCTGCATATTACCCGCTCGTCGTCAGCGGCTAGGCCAGCCGTAATTTTCAAAGTTCGTATACCTAATCGTATTGAATATAACATTACACGATACCTACACAAGTAGAGTAACCTCTAAAACGACTTATTAAAACACCCCAGATCAAAATAAGTTACGTAGGTATCTATAGAGCTGTGTACAATAATAACAAGAGACCCAATGTGCGATACATAATAATTATTATCTATCATAATAATACGCATCGTGTTATACACAGGTTAACTAACTTAATGTTTTATTTTTATTCATTTTCAGGTACTTATTACATACCTACCTACTTTAGGTAGGTACTTTATAATAGTTAGGACGGCGAGCGGCGGGCGGCGGCGGCGGCGAAGGAGGGCGCTGATCACGCGTAGACGGTGAGTGTAATGAAATTATTATGTAGTTAGACAATATTATTATGATTATAATATTATAACGTTGTTTCATTCAATATAGTATCAAATAATGATGTAAGTATCCCTCTAACTGTATGCTTTAGTTATTATAATTATAAGCCAGCTAATGGCTGTGGAGAGTACCTATAGATATAATGACATACTAATAATTTATAATCATGTAGTAAGTAGGTAGTACGTTTTTGAGACTGAGAATCCGTTAAAGAAACATTTCAAGTGTATCGAATCATATGCGGCCCTGAAAAGGGCCTTTTTTGATGTGCGCTTCGCTTCTACATACGCATGGTCGAACGGTAAGTACGAGAGATGTTGTATCATATAACACGCACACGTCCGCACACACACAGTATGTAGAGCTGGCGACACGTAGGTACGTAGCAGCTGGTGTTGTTTAACCGCCGAAACCGTACAGGGTGCGTCCCTGGCGCTTCAGAGCGTAGACGACGTCCATGGCGGTGACCGTCTTCCTCTTGGCGTGCTCGGTGTAAGTGACGGCGTCACGGATGACGTTCTCGAGGAACACTTTGAGAACACCGCGGGTCTCTTCGTAGATCAGACCGGAGATACGTTTAACGCCGCCTCTGCGGGCCAGACGACGGATGGCGGGCTTCGTGATACCCTGGATGTTATCACGAAGTACCTTCCTGTGACGCTTGGCTCCTCCTTTTCCCAGACCCTTTCCTCCCTTACCGCGGCCGGTCATCTTCTCTGCAGTGAGGTTTCAAAGTAACACACGTAAGTAAACAACTGAACACTGGTGTGCGCGAGCGAACAACGCGATCGACTGGAGCTCTTTGCAACCGTAGACCCCTCTTATATTTATACCGTAAGCGGAGCTCAGCGGGCGGGGTGAACAGAGCCGGTGGGTGCGGGGGGAGAGGTGAGCTCATGCTCGTCGCTGGTTGGTCGGGAGACGTATCCTACGTAGTTTCGTATCGCGGCATACATTTTAGGTTTACCGAAATAGATAAATAGGTACATAAAAAAAAAAAAAGAAAAAAAAATATTAATTAAAAAAAAGACAATAATATAATAACGTAAGTAGGTACATAGATTCATTCATTCATACATACATACATACATACATACATACAGACAGACAGACAGACAGACAGACAGACAGACGAAAATGTGTATAAGGTTTGAGCAATATAAATAATATATTATAACTACATTATAATAATAAATGATTTATTATTGAATTAGACCAGTCACCTATATTGAATCCCACATAAATAAACAATCGGTAGGTAACTAACCTGTGTTCCTACTACTATTAAATTCACCACAGTTGTACTATAGTTTTTAATCATCTTCATTTAATAAGACTACCTATCGTTATAGTTAGGTGTGCGTAGGTAGGTATTATAATTATGTTGGTAACGTTTTTGTGACTTCCGTTAGACAGAAATATTTAATAATATGATACATATGTGGCCCTGAAAAGGGCCTTTTGTGTGAACGCACAGCCACAAACCGTCAACCAGTCGACAGCATGGAGGACGATGTGTCGGTATTGTGACGTATGCTGATGCTTGCGTGCAGCAGTTTAAGCGCGTTCGCCTCTGATCCTGCGCGCCAACTGGATGTCCTTGGGCATGATGGTGACGCGTTTCGCGTGAATCGCGCACAGGTTGGTGTCTTCGAAGAGACCGACGAGGTAAGCTTCGCTGGCCTCCTGCAGAGCCATAACAGCGGAGCTCTGGAAACGGAGATCGGTCTTGAAGTCCTGTGCGATCTCACGAACGAGACGCTGGAACGGAAGCTTGCGGATAAGCAGCTCGGTACTCTTCTGGTAGCGACGGATCTCACGGAGAGCTACGGTGCCGGGCCTGTAGCGATGGGGTTTCTTGACACCGCCGGTGGCCGGCGCGCTCTTCCGCGCAGCCTTGGTGGCGAGCTGCTTCCTCGGAGCCTTACCACCGGTGGATTTACGAGCGGTCTGCTTGGTACGCGCCATCGTAAAAACGGAACGGGAGTGACGAATGTAACAAAAGTAACACGGAAAACGACGCTACGGTCGCGCGTATCTACACACTTCGAACGTACGAGAGTGAATAAAAACCGCGGCACGACCCCCGGTCCTATTTATACTGTGGGGCCGTAGCTCCGTAGCGCGACTGCGCTCCCGAGCGCCCTCTACGGCGACGGTACATCTTACTAAACTCTCGGTTAATGTGTTATTTTTTTGTTTATTTATTTTTTTTTTTTTTAATTGTTTCGAACGATATTAATAAAATACAAATATATATATTTTAGAAACTTTAATAAACTCGAGTACATAGATTCACTAGCTTACTTACTCTTTTACTCACTCTATAGGTGTTATAATTTCTCGATTTTCAGTTAGTTTTTAGTCGACAGTAAAATATTGCTACATAAATAAAATAATAGAGTAGCAGGTCGACGGAGCCCCGCTTCGCGGGGCTCCTACTTCCGGGTGGTTTAAAAAAAAAATAACCACGAAGAGGATGGCGGGGTCTTTCAGACCCCGCCATCCTCTTCTAACCTAAACTGTCCGAGTCGGGGTGCCAGCGAGTCCCGAGCTCGCTTCGCTCGCTCATAAAACTACGTATAATTTATCGTATAAGCATACTTTTGTTTATAACGCCAGTGCATTCAAAACTAGTTGAGATAGCATTTAGGCTTGGATCATTCTAACAGTACTCAGGTATGTATGTACGTAGGTACTTAGGATGTAGAGGTACGTACGTTGACCTGGTAGAGGTAGGTAACGTTTTGACGAGTTTCCAATTTCGGAAATGTGAGTCAATAATCACATGAACATATTTGTGGCCCTGAAAAGGGCCTTTTGTTGTTCTCCTGCCGTCTCTCGCTGTGTGCGTGCTCGTCCAGGCGTTCGTCGCGGTCTGTATTAGCGACTCGTGAATCGTGAGCGTCTCGTACACATACACACATTACGAAAGCGCACAGTATGCGCGTACGAATGTATGCACGTCACGAAGACACTAACACAATTGGCACGAATCACAGTCAACAAGACACACGAGCGAGAGCACTGAATTTAACACTTTATACACACACGAGGCGCGGCGTCGAAACGGGGACCGCTCACTTTGAGCTGGTGTACTTGGTGACGGCCTTTGTGCCCTCACTGACGGCGTGCTTGGCGAGTTCACCGGGCAGCAGGAGCCTGACGGACGTCTGCACCTCCCTGGACGTGATGGTGGACCTCTTGTTGTAGTGGGCGAGGCGGGAAGCTTCGGCAGCGATGCGCTCGAAGATGTCGTTCACGAACGAGTTCATGATCGACATGGCCTTGCTGGAGATACCGGTGTCGGGGTGGACCTGCTTCAGCACCTTGTAGATGTAGATGGCGTAACTCTCCTTCCTCTTGTGCTTCTTCTTCTTCTTGTCGGTCTTGGAGATGTTCTTCTGGGCTTTGCCAGACTTCTTGGCGGCTTTTCCACTTGTCTTGGGCGGCATTTTTGGAAATTGACGATTATACACGTGCTAACGTAACGGAGTTCAGTCGCAGTATATTCAAGTTGGAGCAGCCAACAGTTCTATTTATACGCTTACTCGCGGCACCCGGTCGCGGCGAGCGGTGAGTGAGTCGACACGGCGGCGGACCAATCACAGCGCTCCCAAGCCGAAGTGTAGATCGGGCGCGGGGAGGGGGGCTACCAGGGCGGGAGGTGAGGGAGGGGAGGGATGACGCTTGTGTTCGTAATTTAATGGAGAATAATGAATTATTCGTAAACAACTGTTTTAAAACAACGGCTCAGTCACAAAATGCCCCCATTTCGAAAAAAAAAAAAAAAAAAAAAAAAAAAAAAATGTAGGTACCTGTCCGTCGCATATTTAACTGATTATGATCTGTAGGTATGTACATTATTCCGTTTCGCGAAAGGTACATTTTGAGAAAGGGGCACTTTGCGACTGACCCTTTAAAACAAACCATTCAATTCGCTTTCGCTCAAATAGTAGAAATAATGTGAAATTTATTAAAGATACACACTCTTATGATGGATGGAAGGATTAATTATAATAATAAATTTGAATACACCACCCACTTTCTGTCCTACATGTGTGCTCACTTCGGTGTGTGTCTGTTTGCATACCTTTTATAACAACACACACACATTATAAATTCTAATCAATAATTATTGGTGTGCGAGTACTAACTCGGTATGTAGTTATTTATCCTAATTTTGGGGGGGGGGGGGGGAGGGGAAGGGTAGGGCATGGAATTCAGGGAAGAAGACTCGTGTACGTTTTTGTTTGTTGATGATTCAACCGTTAAGGAAATTGTCTTTGTTATAATGATCGACGAATAATATTGTGGCCCTGAAAAGGGCCTTTTGTTTCGGATGCATACGTGCGGAGCGCATCGCGCAACCGACATAATAGATATACGGTAAGTGCATAAATATTATATCGAAGTACGCGTGCGGGGCACTCGCACGATGCACCACGGTAAGATGTCGCAGCAGCGGCACGACGTCTAAGCCTTCTTCTCGGTCTTCTTGGGCAGGAGCACCGCCTGGATGTTCGGCAGCACACCGCCCTGAGCGATCGTCACACCGGAGAGAAGCTTGTTCAACTCCTCGTCGTTGCGGATGGCCAATTGCAGATGACGCGGGATGATCCTGGTCTTCTTGTTGTCTCTCGCGGCGTTACCGGCCAACTCGAGCACCTCAGCAGCCAGATACTCCATCACTGCGGCCAAGTAGACGGGGGCACCGGCACCGACGCGCTCGGCGTAGTTTCCGTTACGCAGCAGCCTGTGGATACGTCCCACGGGGAACTGGAGTCCGGCACGGTTAGAGCGGGACTTTGCCTTTCCCTTAACCTTGCCTCCTTTACCGCGACCAGACATGGTTGATAGGTTTCTTTAAAGAATCACAGACACGATAACAACACTGAACACGCGGACGTATGTGCGCGCGCTCCGAAGGGATCTCGTACAGTATTTTTTTAACCCGCCGCACCGCGAACTTATATACGCGCGACGCGTAGCTGCGTCAGTGGGAGGGGAACGAATGGTAACCGAACAAATAAACAGAGCGCGCAGGCGCGCGCTCTCGGTCTCGACACGCCACACGCAAACTACAACTAAAATATCTTCTTCAATAGAATAATTGTAACTTTTTTGTGTTTTTAAAAAAAAAAATTTTTTTATTTTTTTTTTTATTTTTCTAATTATATGTAACTATATTTTTAAATAAAATTAGGTATTTCTTTATTTTTTGCTTTTGTTATGTTTAGCGTGTGGACACAATAAATATGATCGTAGAAGAATAGTCGCCTTCGTTCATCTAGTCTAGATGATATCATTAATTTAGTGATGAAATATTTACTGTGATTCAGTTATTCGGTATAGGTAGGTACGTAGGTAGACCGTAAGTATGTGTGTATGTTAGGTAGGTAGGTAGTTTTGTTATTTACTTAAGTACTTATGCATAATGTGTGATACGTTTTGACTATCTGTGTTAAGGAAACGAATATTGCTCATATTCATGATAGTTTTGTTAGCCCTGAAAAGGGCTTTTTGGTGTGCGCTCAGAGAGCGCCGCGATCGAGAGCGCATTCACGCAACTCGTAAGCGTCTCGGTGCCGTGCCGCCGTGGTTTCTTCAGTTCTTTCTTCTGATGAATCATTGGTGAACAGGTAGGAGACACGTCGAGCGCGTTCCGCGCCCTCGTTCCCGAGGACGATGATGGACGGACGCGTAGGTACGTACTTCGTGCGCGCGGTTGGATGAAAAGCACACGCGCTACTCTCTTAAAGTGCACGTATAACGCGTGTAGCCTGTGTATATAACACGGATTATGGTAGCGCATGCACATAAAACTGTGTACACGCTCACACTCTGCATTACTACACACGCCACACACATACACACGAGGAGCACAGTAGGAGAGACGCGCACGCACACTTTTTTTTTTACACACACAGTCACTGGTCGTGTTCAGCCGACTCTGCGCACGCTGTCGCCGCCGCCGTAGTCGTCGTCGTCGTCGTCGTCGCCGGTGTAACGCGAAAGCGCGACCGTTGCTTACTTCTTAGCGGCGGACGCTTTCTTGGCTGCAGGTTTAGACTTGGGTGTAGCCGCTGCCTTCTTGGGTTTAGGAGCTTTAGGTTTCTTAGTGGGCGGCTTCGCGGTCTTCTTAGCCTTGGGCGCGGCGCCCTTCGCCTTGGCGGGGGCGGCGGCCTTCTTGGGTGCGGGCTTCTTCTTGGCGGCGGCGGCCTTCTTGTCCTTGGCGGCGGCCTTCGCCTTCGACGGTGAACCTGTTGCAGACGACGAACCCATAGAGACACTAAGATAGAATTAGAACAGTATCATGTGTAATTATTGTTAATTATCACTAAAAACATGTATATTAATCAATAAAAAGGTGTTAGGCCCGCACAAGGCGGGAAAGAGAAACAAACATTCTTGTAATACCATTTTATTACCATATAAGGAAGCGAAAATGTCGTCTTCACGTTGTAGCAAGGTCATGACCAAATAAGGTCACGAAAGCGCCTCATCGCTCGTTGTGGGCGGAGCCTCCGACAGGTCGAAACCTGTCCGCCTGACACAAGTCAAAGCAAAGTAAAATGCAGGCCTATGATTGGCCAGAGGGCCATTTCTACAAACAGGTCCCTCCACGGTTTGCGATGTGGTGTTTTCACATAAGTATGGGAGCAAATTGAGCTTCAGCAAGTTTTTCAAGTTTTTAGTAGTTTTTCATGTTTTCCATGTTTTTATGTTTTGTTCTGATGTTTTGTTATATTCTTCTTATGTCTTGTTTATAGTGTTTAGTTAAGTATTTACTGTGAGTCCCACGTGCCCTAAGTTGATTATTATTGTGTGTATATTGTGTAAAGTCAGTTTTATGTGAAAGTTAATTTAGTCAGTGTAATAAAAGTGTTAAAATCGTCGAAGAGTTTAATTCCGAATGAGTCCCTTGTAAAGTAAAGCCAAAACTGAGCTATCGAAGCAGGGAATAAATAATAATACAGTCCACACCCAACAGTTCTGGTCCTACTACGCCGGATAAAAGTGAGAATTGAACCAGAACCAACAGTTCTGGTCCATCGGAGCCGGATAAAGGGAGAAGTACCAAAAAAGTTGGTGCTTCTCGACCAGTATAAAGTGAAAAGTGCCGGTATAATACATAAACGCGTAAATAAGTGTTGTGAACGGATACATAAAACTGTAAGTACTGAACAATAATAACTGAACTGGTGTATGTATAACTGTGTCGTGTACATAAGTGAATAAAGTGTCGATATTAGGGCAAAGTGGTGTTCTCTGTGTCGAATATCGCGATCATAGTGCGCGTTGAAGTGACCGGCAGAACCGTGGGGCTCACAGTAAAATAAAGTGTAAATAAGACTCTGTGCGCGTTAATAATTATGTACTATGTACATATCGTTGTACCAACGTCGGGAGTGACCGCGTAGCGAAATATAGTGAGTTCGCGTAAACGAAGTGACCGTCGCGTAAGATAAATAAGTAAATACGCGTCGTACATAAGCGCGCGCTGCAATATAGTGCGCGCCGCGTCGTCCGTCGAAAGTATATAGTGCCGTCGCGGTAAATAGGGCTAGTCGTGATTATAGTAAAGTGTCGAAGTGCGCGTAAAGTGTAACGTCGTAGTGTACGGATCTGGACAAGTCCAAACCGGGTACGAACTGTCGTGTGTTGTGTGTCGTGCTCCCCGCTTAAAGTTTTGCCATCAGTCAGGAAGATGGTCATCACCCGTAGCCAAGGTGATGCTGCCGAAGCAGAGGACCAGAGGCGGGCCCTACAGAGGAGGGCAGAAGAGCAAAGGGAGGCAGTTCGCCAGGAAGCGGAACGGATTCGAAGAGAGAGACTACGGAGGATTTCACTAGACCCGCCAGCGTCACCAGCGATCACAGGTGACCAAAGTACTATTAATTCACGACTAAATACCGCGCCTCTTACGACGGTGGACACGGCCACGGCGGGACCATCATCGGGTCTTCTACTGAGTGAGGACCATGGACAAAGGAGGAGGTCACCCGCAAGGTCAGAGAGGTCACAGAGGTCACAAAGGTCAACGAATAGTATGGTAACGCGCATAAGGCTAGCAGAGTTGGAGGCTGCAGAAAAGCTAGCAGCCTTACAGAAAAAGTCTCTTGATCTAGAAGCAGACCTAGTCAAGAAGAGGCTAGCCGCCGAAGTGTCCGTCATACAGGACGAACAGGAGAGCCTGCGGGACGAGCCTCTCGCTCCCCAGGAGGAAGGCCACCACAGCAGAGTGGACGAATGGCTTCAAACGAATCCCCTCAGAGCACGGGGGGAGGGGGGCACGGGAGCCCCCCAGGAGGACCCAAGACACATTAAATTCGACATGCCACGGGGAAGGTCGCCGACACCGACGAAGCACAGGAACAGCATCGACAACTTAGCAGCGACCTTAGAAAGGATGGCAAGACCCCGACTACGGCATACGGATCTACCGGTGTTCTCCGGTGGTGTCAACGAGTGGCTACCATTTAAAGCGGCCGTACGGGACACCACGAACATGTACAACATTTCGCCTGCTGAGAACATACAGCGACTGAGGAGCTGCCTCAAGGGAGAGGCAAGAGAGGCGGTGTCAGCTCTACTACACACCGCTACCGATCCGGAGGTCATCATGAAGACACTCGAACAGTGTTTCGGCCGACCAGAGGTACTCATCGACCGCGCCATCGACGAACTGAAGAAGATGGCGAAGCCCACTGCATCAGCCGCGGACTTGAACACTTTCGCGATCAAGGTGCAGAACACGGTGAGCGTAATCCAGACAGTCGACCGAAGAGGGTACTTATACAACCCGCTACTGACACGCGAGGTACTTGAGAAATTAAGTCCGCACATACGGGCAAGATGGTGCGACTTTGCCTACGACAACGACGACACAACGGAGCCGGAGATAGTCATGCTGTCTCGCTTTCTAATGCGGGAAGCGGACCGGGCGTTGCGATACACGTACGCCCCGCCCACCAGCGCCGCGCCCGCCAGCCAGAAGAAGGAGACCAGGCAGCCAGTGACTACAAAGAAGAAGGCCAGCCCCGTCTACACAGCCGTCGAGAGCAAGGAAGAAAAAGGTCAGTGCCTCAACTGTAACTTAGATCATGTGTTACCGAAGTGTCCCAAGTACAAGGATATGAGTGTCGACCAGCGGTGGGAGTACTTAAAGACCAACGGCATATGCTTCCGGTGCGCTGAGAGGAAACACAGGCGATTGAACTGTAAGGCCAGGTTGTGCGGCGTAAACCAATGCCGCCGACCCCATCACGCCTCCCTCCACCAGGAGAGGGCGGCAAGCAAGGAAGAGACGACGACCGCGAAATCTACCGCAGAGTCCAGCAAGGAGGAGGCAGTACTGTCGGTGGCAACCAAGTCCGCCGCCGGCCCGCAGGAAGTACTGTTGAAGATGTGCCCCATCATAGTCACCGGGTCACGGGGGGAGGTAAGGACGTACGCGTTGTTCGATGAAGGAGCAACCGTCACCCTCATCGATGAAGACCTGGCGACCAGCATCGGAGCGGAGGGTACGTCACGCCCGCTGCGCATACGCGGCGTGAACATGACCTCAGAAGAGCAGGACAGCAAAGCGGTACGGGTGCAAGTCAGGGGCATCCGGAAAGACGGCCAGTCGCACGAGCTTCGAGCGAGGACCATCAAAAACTTGAAGCTCCATCAGCAGTCCATCCCAGAGACCCTGCTGGATCACAAACACCTGCGAGACCTGCCAAGAGAGGAGGTTTGTTACGGGCAGGCCCGCCCCGGACTCCTGGTGGGAACAGACCACTGGGAGTGTATAGTGACCAGGGAACTCCGAGTCGGCGGCCCCAATCAGCCAGCTGCCTCAAAGACGACGTTGGGATGGGTGGTGCACGGAACGGCGCCACGAGCTATCGTTGCTGACGAAGAGAACGTGCTGCACGTCATCGAGTCCAGAAAAGGAGACGAGCAACTACACGACCTAGTCGAAGCGCACTTCAGGATAGAAGCCTTGGGAGTCGCCAGGAAGCCCCGAGTAAATGAGGCAGACCAAAGGGCGGAAAATATTGTGAAAAGCACAATAAAGAAAACTGAAGAAGGCTACGAAGTGGGACTACCGTGGCGCACAGACAACGTGGTCATGCCACCTAGTTATGGAGCAGCGCTCAGGAGGCTCAAGAAAATCGAACAGAAGATGGACGCATCACCAGACTTTGCCGTGCAGTACGCCACGCAGGTGAACAATCTACTGGAAAAGGGATACGCCGTGCCATGCGACGGGACAGAATCAGAAAGTAACGTCTGCTGGTACTTACCTCATTTCGCCGTGCAGAATCCGAACAAGCCGGGGAAACAGCGACTGGTCTTCGACGCAGCGGCATCAAGTCACGGAAGGTGCCTGAACGACGAACTGCTGGAGGGTCCGGACCTGCTGCTGTCCTTGCCAGGAATAGTCTTTCGTTTCAGAGAGCGGGCAGTGGCTGTCACCGCAGACATACAAGAAATGTTCCTGCGGGTGAAGATACGACGAGAGGACCAACCGGCTCAGCAGTTCCTGTGGAGAGGACAAGACAGGACGTCGCCCCCGCGCCACTACAAGATGACAAGTATGATTTTCGGAGCAGCAAGTTCCCCGTACATGGCTCACTACGTCCGGAACTACAATGCGGAATTACACGGCAGTAAGTATCCCAGGGCCCTGGAGGCCATAACCAAGTGTCATTATATGGACGATCTGGTGGTGAGTTACAGCGATCCAGAGGAGGCGTGGAAGGCAATAGAGGAAACAAGGAAGGTGCACGCGGCCGCCGGCTTCACGCTGCGGGGCTGGAGCTCCAGCGACACGACGGTCCTGCGCGACGTGCCCCAGACACTCCACGCCACCGCCCCGACGCAGCTGGGAGGGGAGCAGCCTGAGAGCAAGATCCTCGGGCTGTATTGGAACGCAGAACAAGACGAACTCGGATTCAACACGTCCATGAACCGGGTACCATATGAGGTGAGAGAAAGGATCCGTGCGCCCACAAAGAGGGAGGCACTGAGCGCCGTGATGTCAATTTATGATCCGCTGGGTCTTTTGAGCAATTTTACAGTGCGAGCGAAGATAATACTCCAAAGCCTGTGGCGCCTACAAACGACATGGGACGCGCCCATCCCAGAGGAGGAGAACGAGCTCTTCGCGGCCTGGCTGGGTCAACTACAGGAGGTGGACAGACTACGGCTGCCCAGGTGCTACCTCAGAGGGAAGACGAAGCGCATAGAACTGCACGTGCTGTGCGACGCCAGCGAACAGGCGTACGCAACGGTGGCCTACTGGAGGGCGGTGAAAGAAGATGACAGCGTCGACGTCGTGCTGGTCGCGGCCAAAGCAAAGGTGGCACCGCGGCGAGCCCAAACGATACCGCGTTTGGAGCTGCAGGCAGCGGTGATAGGGGCCCGACTCGCCGACACCATCAAAAAGGAGCACCGCCTCGAGATCGACAGGACAGTCTACTGGACAGACTCCTCGACGGTGGTCCACTGGATCCACCACGATATGAAGAGGTACACACCGTTCGTCGCGCATCGCCTGGGAGAGATCGCCGAGCTCACCAGCAAGGAAGAATGGCGCTGGCTGCCTACGGAGCACAACGTGGCGGATGACGCCACCCGACTCACCGACGCGCCGATCAGCGCGACCGACCGCTGGTTCCGTGGGCCGAACTTCCTACACCTACCGGAGGAAGACTGGCCCGGAAAACCGGCGGCAGAAGACACGCAAGAAGAGGTCCTGCACATCACGCCGGGCCCCGAACGAGACAGCTGGCTACCCGATCCTGCCCGCTTCTCGAAGTACGAGACGCTGGTGCGCGCAGCTGCGCGCGTACTGGCCTTCATAGATGCGTGCCGCCGCGTCTCGACTCGACTCGAACATCGGCACATCGAACGCGCCGAGAAGGAGCTCCTGCTGAAAGCCCAGCGGGACAGCTTCACCGAAGAGATAGACAAGATCCGGTCTGCTCGCCCCATCAGCCGGGGGAGTCGCCTGTACAGACTGGACCCAATACTAGAAGACGGCCTGTTGCGCGTGCGAGGACGGATTGAAGCCTCAAACGCGCCAGTGGAGGCCAAGCGACCTATCATCCTGGATGGTCGACATCACGTAAGTAGATTAATAGTAATGCGCGAACATTGCGCCGCTGGTCATGCCAACAGGGAACGAGTGACGAACGACCTACGGCAGCGCTACTGGATCATCCACCTGCGGCCCACGGTGCGGGCCATCGAGAAGGCCTGCGCGTACTGCCGCAAGCTGCGAGCGACACCACAGCCGCCGGCTACGGGAGACCTGCCGCGCGCCCGCCTGGACCCCTTCCACCGCCCGTTCACCAACTGTGGCGTGGATTACTTCGGGCCCATGATGGTGAAGGTGGGCCGGCGCCGAGAAAAGCGGTGGGGCGCACTATTCACGTGCCTCACCTCCCGCGCCGTGCATCTTGAACTCGTCGCATCACTGTCTACAGACTCAGCAATCATGGCGCTGAGAAGAATGGCTGCGCGCCGCGGCTGGCCGCGGCTCATGTATTCAGACAACGGGACCAACTTCAGGGGAGCCGACCAAGAGCTGCGAGCGGCGTATGAAGAATGGGCGCCGACGCTCCGAGAAGAGGGGCTACTGCACCGCATGGAGTGGCGCTTCATCCCACCTGGCGCGCCCAACCAAGGCGGCGCGTGGGAGCGGCTGGTGCGCTCCGTGAAAACTGCCCTCGCTGCGACTCTGCGCGAACGGGCACCTGCAGAAGAGGTGCTGCGGACTCTGCTCGCTGAGGCGGAGTTCGCGATCAACGCGCGCCCCCTAACTCACGTCAGCGTGAGTCCAACAGATCCAGAGGCCCTCACCCCCAACCACTTCTTGTTGGGGTCCTCCACGGGCCTACCCTCAACCGGGCCTTGTGACGAGGCCGACCGACGTGCTTGGCGGGCCAGCCAGGCCCTCGCCGACCACTTCTGGCGACGCTGGCTGCGGGAGTACCTCCCTACCCTGGTACCCCGCGGCGAGCCGCAGAGCAGTCGACGCCCGCCGAGGATCGGCGACGTCGTAATCGTCGTCGACAGCACGCTGCCACGGAACGTGTGGCCGCTAGGAGTCATCGAGAAGACCTACCCGGGACCTGACGGCGGCATCAGGGTGGTCGACGTGCGAACGAGGACCGGCATCTTCAAGCGTCCCGTCAGTAAGCTCGTCGTGCTGCATCGTGAAGAGGAGGCTGCGCAGGCTACGCCGGGGGGAGAGATGTTGCAGACGACGAACCCATAGAGACATTAAGATAGAATTAGAACAGTATCATGTGTAATTATTGTTAATTGTCACTAAAAACATGTATATCAATCAATAAAAAGGTGTTAGGCCCGCACAAGGCGGGAAAAATAGGTAAACATTAATGTAATACCAATTCATTACCTTATATGGAAGCGAAAATGTCGTCTTCACGTTGTAGCAAGGTCATGACCAAATAAGGTCACGAAAGCGCCTCATCGCTCGTTGTGGGCGGAGCCTCCGACAGGTCGAAACCTGTCCGCCTGACACAAGTCAAAGCAAAGTAAAATGCAGGCCTATGATTGGCCAGAGGGCCATTTCTACAAACAGGTCCCTCCACGGTTTGCGATGTGGTGTTTTCACATAAGTATGGGAGCAAATTGAGCTTCAGCAAGTTTTTCAAGTTTTTTAGAAGTTTTTCATGTTTTCCATGTTTTTATGTTTTGTTCTGATGTTTTGTTATATTCTTCTTATGTCTTGTTTATAGTGTTTAGTTAAGTATTTACTGTGAGTCCCACGTGCCCTAAGTTGATTATTATTGTGTGTATATTGTGTAGAGTCAGTTTATGTGAAAGTTAATTTAGTCAGTGTAATAAAAGTGTTAAAATCGTCGAAGAGTTTAATTCCGAATGAGTCCCTTGTAAAGCAAAGCCAAAACTGAGCTATCGAAGCAGGGAATAAATAATAATACAGTCCACACCCAACAGTGAAGATTGCGATAATCGCATCAGAGAGCGTATTAAACTTTAGGTGTGAACGACAACAGGCGGTACCTAGGTATCGCGCCAGTACCGACCGACACACACGGCGAGTGCGCGTACGGTTCCCCTGCATATTACCCGCTCGTCGTCAGCGGCTAGGCCAGCCGTAATTTTCAAAGTTCGTATACCTAATCGTATTGAATATAACATTACACGATACCTACACAAGTAGAGTAACCTCTAAAACGACTTATTAAAACACCCCAGATCAAAATAAGTTACGTAGGTATATACATATAGAGCTGTGTACAAGAGACCAATGTGCGATACATAATAATTATTATCTATCATAATAATACGCATCGTGTTATACCTCTACACAGGTTAACTAATGTTTTATTTTTATTCATTTTCAGGTACTTATTACATACCTACCTACTTTAGGTAGGTACTTTATAATAGTTCGGACGGCGAGCGGCGGGCGGCGGCGGCGGCGAAGGAGGGCGCTGATCACGCGTAGACGGTGAGTGTAATGAAATTATTATGTAGTTAGACAATATTATATGATTATAATATTATAACGTTGTTTCATTCAATCTAGTATCAAATAATGATGTAAGTATCCCTCTAACTGTATGCTTTAGTTATTATAATTATAAGCCAGCTAATGGCTGTGGAGAGTACCTATAGATATAATGACATACTAATAATTTATAATCATGTAGTAAGTAGGTAGTACGTTTTTGAGACTGAGAATCCGTTAAAGAAACATTTCAAGTGTATCGAATCATATGCGGCCCTGAAAAGGGCCTTTTTTGATGTGCGCTTCGCTTCTACATACGCATGGTCGAACGGTAAGTACGAGAGATGTTGTATTATCACACGCACACGTCCGCACACACACAGTATGTAGAGCTGGCGACACGTAGGTACGTAGCAGCTGGTGTTGTTTAACCGCCGAAACCGTACAGGGTGCGTCCCTGGCGCTTCAGAGCGTAGACGACGTCCATGGCGGTGACCGTCTTCCTCTTGGCGTGCTCGGTGTAAGTGACGGCGTCACGGATGACGTTCTCGAGGAACACTTTGAGAACACCGCGGGTCTCTTCGTAGATCAGACCGGAGATACGTTTAACGCCGCCTCTGCGGGCCAGACGACGGATGGCGGGCTTCGTGATACCCTGGATGTTATCACGAAGTACCTTCCTGTGACGCTTGGCTCCTCCTTTTCCCAGACCCTTTCCTCCCTTACCGCGGCCGGTCATCTTCTCTGCAGTGAGGTTTCAAAGTAACACACGTAAACAACTGAACACTGGTGTGCGCGAGCGAACAACGCGATCGACTGGAGCTCTTTGCAACCGTAGACCCCTCTTATATTTATACCGTAAGCGGAGCTCAGCGGGCGGGGTGAACAGAGCCGGTGGGTGCGGGGGGAGAGGTGAGCTCATGCTCGTCGCTGGTTGGTCGGGAGACGTATCCTACGTAGTTTCGTATCGCGGCATACATTTTAGGTTTACCGAAATAGATAAATACATAAAAAAAAAAAAAAAAAAAAAAAAAAAACAATAATATAATAACGTAAGTAGGTACATAGATTCATTCATTCATACATACATACATACATACATACATACATACATACATACAGACAGACAGACAGACAGACGAAAATGTGTATAAGGTTTGAGCAATATAAATAATATATTATAACTACATTATAATAATAAATGATTTATTATTGAATTAGACCTGCGTTCCTACTACTATTAAATTCACCACAGTTGTACTATATTTTTTAATCATCTTCATTTAATAAGACTACCTATCGTTATAGTTAGGTGTGCGTAGGTAGGTATTATAATTATGTTGGTAACGTTTTTGTGACTTCTGTTATACAGAAATATTTAATAATATGATACATATGTGGCCCTGAAAAGGGCCTTTTGTGTGAACGCACAGCCACAAACCGTCAACCAGTCGACAGCATGGAGGACGATGTGTCGGTATTGTGACGTATGCTGATGCTTGCGTGCAGCAGTTTAAGCGCGTTCGCCTCTGATCCTGCGCGCCAACTGGATGTCCTTGGGCATGATGGTGACGCGTTTCGCGTGAATCGCGCACAGGTTGGTGTCTTCGAAGAGACCGACGAGGTAAGCTTCGCTGGCCTCCTGCAGAGCCATAACAGCGGAGCTCTGGAAACGGAGATCGGTCTTGAAGTCCTGTGCGATCTCACGAACGAGACGCTGGAACGGAAGCTTGCGGATAAGCAGCTCGGTACTCTTCTGGTAGCGACGGATCTCACGGAGAGCTACGGTGCCGGGCCTGTAGCGATGGGGTTTCTTGACACCGCCGGTGGCCGGCGCGCTCTTCCGCGCAGCCTTGGTGGCGAGCTGCTTCCTCGGAGCCTTACCACCGGTGGATTTACGAGCGGTCTGCTTGGTACGCGCCATCGTAAAAACGGAACGGGAGTGACGAATGTAACAAAAGTAACACGGAAAACGACGCTACGGTCGCGCGTATCTACACACTTCGAACGTACGAGAGTGAATAAAAACCGCGGCATTTTTTTTTTTTTTTTTTTTTTTTTTTTTTTTTGGATACGGGCATCTCGCAGGTCAACCTATAAGAGGTTGTGTGCTGCTTAACCGGACTTTCCTGTGGTTGCCATAGATGACTCTAAGGCCTCCAGCCAGGGGCTTACAAGCTAAATTAAAAACTAAGTGACCACACGCTAAGGGCACCCCCTGTGGGGTACGGACCTCGGCTTAGGGCGTCACTGACAGAGGACAGCAAGGGACAGGCTGGATAACTAAATATTTCATTATTTAGGGGCTAATTTAAAGCTACTGGCTCAGCATCGCGGGCTGGCTCTTGCAAGGGACGGGGGGGAGTGCATTGACTTGGGCGTCGCGGCGGGCGGCCTCGGCGGCGAGGGCGGAATGACGGAGTCGGTCTGTGTTTCTGTTTGCGAAGCGTACTGGTTTCCCTACGGCTCTCCTGGAGGAGGGTGATGGGGTCGTCGGGGGTGATGAGGGTATGCCTTGGTCGGCGAACGGAGCTAATACGCGATGGATCGTATCGAGCGGACGATGCGATTAACGGATTGGGGTGCCTAACTGCAGTTTCAAAGAAGCGCGTGGCAATGCGCTTCATGAACTGAGCGATGGTGGGGATCCTAAGGTCTAGGTGGAGGGTGTCGTTACGGACATAGTACGGGGCTCCCGTGATTTTCCTAAGAAAACGGTTTTGGAGGACCTGCATTTTGTAGAGGAAGCGGGGATTGGAATGCGCAAAGATGGCACACGCGTAAGTCATGATGGGGCGGATTACCGCCGTGAATAAGCGCATTTTGCACTTGCGGGACAGGGGACTTTTCGGGATGAGCATGAAGTGGAGCCTACCCATAGCAAAAGCAGCCCGATTACGAGCTGCTTTGATGTGGTCTCGGAAGGAGAGGTGACTGTCGAGGGTCACACCTAGGTACTTGGCTTGCTTCTTCCAAGGAATAGGCTTGCCGTACATAGTGATCGGGGTGGGGTCTACTGGTCGCTTACGCGGTTTGGTGAATAGGACCGCCTGGCTTTTATCGGGATTAACCTCAATTCTCCATTTCCTGAACCAGGCGCCTAGGGCGTTGGCTGAGGTTTGGAGGGTTTGGGCTATAGCGGTAGGACTTTGGCCTGTGTAATACAGGGCCGTGTCGTCCGCGAAGAGAGCTAACTGAGCCTTCTTGCTCATGGGGATATCGCTAGTAAACAGCGAGAATAGGTGAGGCGAGAGGACTGCGCCTTGAGGGACACCGGCTAGGATGCGGTGTGGGGAGGAGAGGGCGTCGCCTATGCGATAGCGGAAGGTGCGATTCGACAAAAAGTCTCGTATGATGAGCACGAGACGGTCTGGCACACCCAGTTGGTAGAGCTTATATAATAAGCCATTGTGCCAGACTTTGTCGAAGGCTTTCGCTATGTCGAAAAATAGAACACCAGTCATCGCACCGCGCTGAAAGCCCGCGCTAATGTGCTCGACTATGCGGTGGACTTGTTGGACGCACGAGTGTCCGGCCCTGAAGCTGTATTGCTCGTCGGGGATGAGGCTCTTAGTTTCGACGTAATCTTTGAGTCGCTTAAGGATAAGCCTCTCGTAGATTTTGCCGAGAACGTTCAGTAGACTGATGGGTCGATAACTCGTGGGCTCAGACTTGGGCTTGCCTGGCTTGGGGAAACCGACTACAGTGGCCTCTTTCCACGCCTGGGGAAAGATGTTGTTACTTAGAGCGCCATTGAAGATGGCGGTCAAAAGCATAATGAGCTGGGGAGGGAGGAGTTTAAAGACGTTATTGTTAATACCGTCCGAACCGGGGGCTTTCCGGGGTCGGAGCCCTTTTATGATGTCTTGCACTTCGTCGGGAGTGACTGGAGGCAGAGGATCATCAGGGTCTTCTACAGGAGGTAAGGCGGTCCTACGTTCTACTTCGGAGTCTACCTTGAGGAGGTGACTGTTGTCTACGGGCTGGGTGCTCGGAGTGCACTGAGCTTCCAGGCTGTCGGCTAGGCATTCGGCTTTCTCGGAGTCCTCGAAAGCGATGGTCTTGTCGGGGCGAGTGAGAGGAGGCGTAGAGGCATCCTCGGTGGCACGCAACTTTCGTTGCAGATGCCAGAAGGCTAGGTGGTTGGGCTCGAGGTCGCTGAGCATGTCGTTCCAGCGATTCGTACGAACCTCACTGATGCGTTTCTTTACAGCACGCTGCAAGTTGCGCATGTGAGCTTTGTTCGAATCGCATGGAAAGTTGCTGTAGGCACGAATGGCCGCATTCTTCTCGGTTATCAGTGCACGTACGTCAGCGGGGAGTTTCCATTTACGATCTCTCGTGTCTGGGACTTCCCGTGAGCAATCCGTCAGTACGGATCGCACGTGTTCTGTAAACGAGTCGATTGCGGCCGTCGTGTCTGCGACAGAGACAATGTGATCGGGGATGGAGTCCAAGTGAGGTGACGTGGTTGATTTCAGCTTTTCGCTTACTTTCTTCCAGTCAGTTATCACTCTGGTCGGGGGAGGTTGGCTTGGGTCGGAAGGACCCGAGCGTGGAGTTAAGTGCATGAGCACTGGACGGTGGTCAGAGTTGAGCTCGTGTAGCGTCTCAATGGAATTCAACCTGAGGTTGATATTCTTGAGAAGCGCTATGTCGAGCACATCGGAACGGAGGTTGGGGTCGTGGGGGTAGTGAGTATGCTCATAAGGAGCGATGGGGTCAAAGTTAAGGGTGGAGCTTAGGTTGAACACTACTCTCCCTCTCGGGGTGGTAATAGTGCTGTTCCAAGCTGGGTGTTTGGCGTTGAGATCGCCCGCTAGAATAACGGAGTCACTCAAGCCGAAGATGGAGGTGAGGTCCTTAACAAGGAGAGAGTGATCCTCTGCTGTATTAGCAGGAGGAAAATAGGCGGAAACTATGGTGATCGGTTGATGACCGGTCATGGCTAGCCGACAGACTGAAACCTCGAGGAGTGACTCGAGGGTTGGTGGGATTAAGGGGATACAATGCAGGGACTTTTTGTAATAGATGAGAGTGCCACCCTTGTGGCAGCGGGAAAAAACCGCGGCACGACCCCCGGTCCTATTTATACTGTGGGGCCGTAGCTCCGTAGCGCGACTGCGCTCCCGAGCGCCCTCTACGGCGACGGTACATCTTACTAAACTCTCGGTTAATGTGTTATTTTTTGTTTATTATTATTATTTTTTTTTTTTAATTGTTTCGAACGATATTAATAAAATACAAATAGATATATTTTAGAAACTTTAATAAACTCGAGTACATAGATTCACTAGCTTACTTACTCTTTTACTCACTCTATAGGTGTTATAATTTCTCGATTTTCAGTTAGTTTTTAGTCGACAGTAAAATTGCTACATAAATAAAATAATAGAGTAGCAGGTCGACGGAGCCCCGCTTCGCGGGGCTCCTACTTCCGGGTGGTTTAAAAAAAAATAACCACGAAGAGGATGGCGGGGTCTTTCAGACCCCGCCATCCTCTTCTAACCTAAACTGTCCGAGTCGGGGTGCCAGCGAGTCCCGAGCTCGCTTCGCTCGCTCATAAAACTACGTATAATTTATCGTATATGCATACTTTTGTTTATAACGCCAGTGCATTCAAAACTAGTTGAGATCAGTACGCAGGTATGTATGTATGTATGTACGTACTTAGGATGTAGGTACGTACGTTGGTAGAGGTAGGTAACGTTTTGACGAGTTTCCAATTTCGGAAATGTGAGTCAATAATCACATGAACATATTTGTGGCCCTGAAAAGGGCCTTTTGTTGTTCTCCTGCCGTCTCTCGCTGTGTGCGTGCTCGTCCAGGCGTTCGTCGCGGTCTGTATTAGCGACTCGTGAATCGTGAGCGTCTCGTACACATACACACATTACGAAAGCGCACAGTATGCGCGTACGAATGTATGCACGTCACGAAGACACTAACACAATTGGCACGAATCACAGTCAACAAGACACACGAGCGAGAGCACTGAATTTAACACTTTATACGCACACGAGGCGCGGCGTCGAAACGGGGACCGCTCACTTTGAGCTGGTGTACTTGGTGACGGCCTTTGTGCCCTCACTGACGGCGTGCTTGGCGAGTTCACCGGGCAGCAGGAGCCTGACGGACGTCTGCACCTCCCTGGACGTGATGGTGGACCTCTTGTTGTAGTGGGCGAGGCGGGAAGCTTCGGCAGCGATGCGCTCGAAGATGTCGTTCACGAACGAGTTCATGATCGACATGGCCTTGCTGGAGATACCGGTGTCGGGGTGGACCTGCTTCAGCACCTTGTAGATGTAGATGGCGTAACTCTCCTTCCTCTTGTGCTTCTTCTTCTTCTTGTCGGTCTTGGAGATGTTCTTCTGGGCTTTGCCAGACTTCTTGGCGGCTTTTCCACTTGTCTTGGGCGGCATTTTTGGAAATTGACGATTATACACGTGCTAACGTAACGGAGTTCAGTCGCAGTATATTCAAGTTGGAGCAGCCAACAGTTCTATTTATACGCTTACTCGCGGCACCCGGTCGCGGCGAGCGGTGAGTGAGTCGACACGGCGGCGGACCAATCACAGCGCTCCCAAGCCGAAGTGTAGATCGGGCGCGGGGAGGGGGGCTACCAGGGCGGGAGGTGAGGGAGGGGAGGGATGACGCTTGTGTTCGTAATTTAATGGAGAATAATGAATTATTCGTAAACAACTGTTTTAAAACAACGGCTCAGTCACAAAATGCCCCCATTTCGAAAAAAAAAAAAAAAATGTAGGTACCTGTCCGTCGCATATTTAACTGATTATGATCTGTAGGTAGGTATGTACATTATTCCGTTTCGCGAAAGGTACATTTTGAGAAAGGGGCACTTTGCGACTGACCCTTTAAAACAAACCATTCAATTCGCTTTCGCTCAAATAGTAGAAATAATGTGAAATTTATTAAAGATACACACTCTTATGATGGAAGGATTAATAATTATAATAATAAATTTGAATACACCACCCACTTTCTGTCCTACATGTGTGCTCACTTCGGTGTGTGTCTGTTTGCATACCTTTTATAACAACACACACACATTATAAATTCCCATAAATAATTATTGGTGTGCGAGTACTAACTCGGTATGTAGTTATTTATCCTAATTTTGGGGGGGGGGGAGGGGAAGGGTAGGGCATGGAATTCAGGGAAGAAGACTCGTGTACGTTTTTGTTTGTTGATGATTCAACCGTTAAGGAAATTGTCTTTGTTATAATGATCGACGAATAATATTGTGGCCCTGAAAAGGGCCTTTTGTTTCGGATGCATACGTGCGGAGCGCATCGCGCAACCGACATAATAGATATACGGTAAGTGCATAAATATTATATCGAAGTACGCGTGCGGGGCACTCGCACGATGCACCACGGTAAGATGTCGCAGCAGCGGCACGACGTCTAAGCCTTCTTCTCGGTCTTCTTGGGCAGGAGCACCGCCTGGATGTTCGGCAGCACACCGCCCTGAGCGATCGTCACACCGGAGAGAAGCTTGTTCAACTCCTCGTCGTTGCGGATGGCCAATTGCAGATGACGCGGGATGATCCTGGTCTTCTTGTTGTCTCTCGCGGCGTTACCGGCCAACTCGAGCACCTCAGCAGCCAGATACTCCATCACTGCGGCCAAGTAGACGGGGGCACCGGCACCGACGCGCTCGGCGTAGTTTCCGTTACGCAGCAGCCTGTGGATACGTCCCACGGGGAACTGGAGTCCGGCACGGTTAGAGCGGGACTTTGCCTTTCCCTTAACCTTGCCTCCTTTACCGCGACCAGACATGGTTGATAGGTTTCTTTAAAGAATCACAGACACGATAACAACACTGAACACGCGGACGTATGTGCGCGCGCTCCGAAGGGATCTCGTACAGTATTTTTTTTTTAAACCTTTTTTTTTTTTTTTTTTTTTTTTGGATACGGGCATCTCGCAGGTCAACCTATAAGAGGTTGTGTGCTGCTTAACCGGACTTTCCTGTGGTTGCCATAGATGACTCTAAGGCCTCCAGCCAGGGGCTTACAAACTAAATTAAAAACTAAGTGACCACACGCTAAGGGCACCCCCTGTGGGGTACGGACCTCGGCTTAGGGCGTCACTGACAGAGGACAGCAAGGGACAGGCTGGATAACTAAATATTTCATTATTTAGGGGCTAATTTAAAGCTACTGGCTCAGCATCGCGGGCTGGCTCTTGCAAGGGACGGGGGGGAGTGCATTGACTTGGGCGTCGCGGCGGGCGGCCTCGGCGGCGAGGGCGGAATGACGGAGTCGGTCTGTGTTTCTGTTTGCGAAGCGTACTGGTTTCCCTACGGCTCTCCTGGAGGAGGGTGATGGGGTCGTCGGGGGTGATGAGGGTATGCCTTGGTCGGCGAACGGAGCTAATACGCGATGGATCGTATCGAGCGGACGATGCGATTAACGGATTGGGGTGCCTAACTGCAGTTTCAAAGAAGCGCGTGGCAATGCGCTTCATGAACTGAGCGATGGTGGGGATCCTAAGGTCTAGGTGGAGGGTGTCGTTACGGACATAGTACGGGGCTCCCGTGATTTTCCTAAGAAAACGGTTTTGGAGGACCTGCATTTTGTAGAGGAAGCGGGGATTGGAATGCGCAAAGATGGCACACGCGTAAGTCATGATGGGGCGGATTACCGCCGTGAATAAGCGCATTTTGCACTTGCGGGACAGGGGACTTTTCGGGATGAGCATGAAGTGGAGCCTACCCATAGCAAAAGCAGCCCGATTACGAGCTGCTTTGATGTGGTCTCGGAAGGAGAGGTGACTGTCGAGGGTCACACCTAGGTACTTGGCTTGCTTCTTCCAAGGAATAGGCTTGCCGTACATAGTGATCGGGGTGGGGTCTACTGGTCGCTTACGCGGTTTGGTGAATAGGACCGCCTGGCTTTTATCGGGATTAACCTCAATTCTCCATTTCCTGAACCAGGCGCCTAGGGCGTTGGCTGAGGTTTGGAGGGTTTGGGCTATAGCGGTAGGACTTTGGCCTGTGTAATACAGGGCCGTGTCGTCCGCGAAGAGAGCTAACTGAGCCTTCTTGCTCTTGGGGATATCGCTAGTAAACAGCGAGAATAGGTGAGGCGAGAGGACTGCGCCTTGAGGGACACCGGCTAGGATGCGGTGTGGGGAGGAGAGGGCGTCGCCTATGCGATAGCGGAAGGTGCGATTCGACAAAAAGTCTCGTATGATGAGCACGAGACGGTCTGGCACACCCAGTTGGTAGAGCTTATATAATAAGCCATTGTGCCAGACTTTGTCGAAGGCTTTCGCTATGTCGAAAAATAGAACACCAGTCATCGCACCGCGCTGAAAGCCCGCGCTAATGTGCTCGACTATGCGGTGGACTTGTTGGACGCACGAGTGTCCGGCCCTGAAGCCGTATTGCTCGTCGGGGATGAGGCTCTTAGTTTCGACGTAATCTTTGAGTCGCTTAAGGATAAGCCTCTCGTAGATTTTGCCGAGAACGTTCAGTAGACTGATGGGTCGATAACTCGTGGGCTCAGACTTGGGCTTGCCTGGCTTGGGGAAACCGACTACAGTGGCCTCTTTCCACGCTTGGGGAAAGATGTTGTTACTTAGAGCGCCATTGAAGATGGCGGTCAAAAGCATAATGAGCTGGGGAGGGAGGAGTTTAAAGACGTTATTGTTAATACCGTCCGAACCGGGGGCTTTCCGGGGTCGGAGCCCTTTTATGATGTCTTGCACTTCGTCGGGAGTGACTGGAGGCAGAGGATCATCAGGGTCTTCTACAGGAGGTAAGGCGGTCCTACGTTCTACTTCGGAGTCTACCTTGAGGAGGTGACTGTTGTCTACGGGCTGGGTGCTCGGAGTGCACTGAGCTTCCAGGCTGTCGGCTAGGCATTCGGCTTTCTCGGAGTCCTCGAAAGCGATGGTCTTGTCGGGGCGAGTGAGAGGAGGCGTAGAGGCATCCTCGGTGGCACGCAACTTTCGTTGCAGATGCCAGAAGGCTAGGTGGTTGGGCTCGAGGTCGCTGAGCATATCGTTCCAGCGATTCGTACGAACCTCACTGATGCGTTTCTTTACAGCACGCTGTAAGTTGCGCATGTGAGCTTTGTTCGAATCGCATGGAAAGTTGCTGTAGGCACGAATGGCCGCATTCTTCTCGGTTATCAGTGCGCGTACGTCAGCGGGGAGTTTCCATTTACGATCTCTCGTGTCTGGGACTTCCCGTGAGCAATCCGTCAGTACGGATCGCACGTGTTCTGTAAACGAGTCGATTGCGGCCGTCGTGTCTGCGACAGAGACAATGTGATCGGGGATGGAGTCCAAGTGAGGTGACGTGGTTGATTTCAGCTTTTCGCTTACTTTCTTCCAGTCAGTTATCACTCTGGTCGGGGGAGGTTGGCTTGGGTCGGAAGGACCCGAGCGTGGAGTTAAGTGCATGAGCACTGGACGGTGGTCAGAGTTGAGCTCGTGTAGCGTCTCAATGGAATTCAACCTGAGGTTGATATTCTTGAGAAGCGCTATGTCGAGCACATCGGAACGGAAGTTGGGGTCGTGGGGGTAGTGAGTATGCTCATAAGGAGCGATGGGGTCAAAGTTAAGGGTGGAGCTTAGGTTGAACACTACTCTCCCTCTCGGGGTGGTAATAGTGCTGTTCCAAGCTGGGTGTTTGGCGTTGAGATCGCCCGCTAGAATAACGGAGTCACTCAAGCCGAAGATGGAGGTGAGGTCCTTAACAAGGAGAGAGTGATCCTCTGCTGTATTAGCAGGAGGAAAATAGGCGGAAACTATGGTGATCGGTTGATGACCGGTCATGGCTAGCCGACAGACTGAAACCTCGAGGAGTGACTCGAGGGTTGGTGGGATTAAGGGGATACAATGCAGGGACTTTTTGTAATAGATGAGAGTGCCACCCTTGTGGCAGCGGGACCTATCGTTACGGACTAGCTGATAATTGGCTATTTTGGGATCGCGGTGGTGGGGTTTGAGGAACGTCTCCTGGATGAGGAGAACGTCTAACTGGTGATCGCGGAGGAAGGTAGCGAGTTCGTCTCGCTGACCTTGGATACCGTTGACGTTAAAGAATCCTAGCTTAAGGGATCGCGGTTTAAGGGTATTCCTATTTGTGGCAGCCATTGGAATTAAGTAAGAAGATTGAGGGCCTGAAGGGCGTCACCCACCTGGGGGTGAGAGTCCAAGATAATTTTGAACTCATCGGGGTTACCGTTGGCGGCCCTGAGTTGGGCAGCCAATTGTCTCGCCGATGACCTCAAAATGTTCTTGTAGCTCTGGACCGCTTTGTACGCATTGATGATGACATTTAAGTCTTCATCGTCTACGTCTGCCACGGAACCAGAGGACGCGGGGGTGGAGGTGATGGCCGCGGGAGCGGTCACGGGAGCCACGGGTTGGGAGATGGGGGTGTCTAGGAGACCGGGAATGGGCTTGGGAGGCGCTGGGCCAAGGGCTGGGAAAGCCTTTTGGTGATTCAGCGCGTTCCAAGGGGAGGGGCGTTGGGGACCTAATCTGGTGGGCATCTGTGAGGAGGGAATCTTCACAGATGGGTATAGGTATAGGTAGGTACGTAGGTAGACCGTAAGTATGTATGTATGTATGTATGTTAGGTAGGTAGGTAGGTAGTTTTGTTATTTACCTATGTACTTATGCATAATGTGTGATACGTTTTGACTATCTGTGTTAAGGAAACGAATATTGCTCATATTCATGATAGTTTTGTTAGCCCTGAAAAGGGCTTTTTGGTGTGCGCTCAGAGAGCGCCGCGATCGAGAGCGCATTCACGCAACTCGTAAGCGTCTCGGTGCCGTGCCGCCGTGGTTTCTTCAGTTCTTTCTTCTGATGAATCATTGGTGAACAGGTAGAGACACGTCGAGCGCGTTCCGCGCCCTCGTTCCCGAGGACGATGATGGACGGACGCGTAGGTACGTACTTCGTGCGCGCGGTTGGATGAAAAGCACACGCGCTACTCTCTAAAGTGCACGTATAACGCGTGTAGCCTGTGTACATAACACGGATTATGGTAGCGCATGCACATAAAACTGTGTACACGCTCACACTCTGCATTACTACACACGCCACACACATACACACGAGGAGCACAGTAGGAGAGACGCGCACGCACACTTTTTTTACACACACACACTGGTCGTGTTCAGCCGACTCTGCGCACGCTGTCGCCGCCGCCGTAGTCGTCGTCGTCGTCGTCGCCGGTGTAACGGGAAAGCGCGACCGTTGCTTACTTCTTAGCGGCGGACGCTTTCTTGGCTGCAGGTTTAGACTTGGGTGTAGCCGCTGCCTTCTTGGGTTTAGGAGCTTTAGGTTTCTTAGTGGGCGGCTTCGCGGTCTTCTTAGCCTTGGGCGCGGCGCCCTTCGCCTTGGCGGGGGCGGCGGCCTTCTTGGGTGCGGGCTTCTTCTTGGCGGCGGCGGCCTTCTTGTCCTTGGCGGCGGCCTTCGCCTTCGACGGTGAACCGGAGGCGGCGGCCGCTGCCTTCTTGGTCTTGGCGCCGGCCGCAGAGGCGGTCGCCTTCTTCGTCTTCGCTGCAGCAGAGGCGGTCGCCTTACCGGCGGCCTTGCCGGAGGCGGCGGCGGGTTTCTTGGACGCTGAAGACTTCGACTCTAGCTTGAACGAACCGGAGGCACCCTTGCCCTTGGTCTGGATCAGGGCGCCAGATTCGACGGCGCTCTTCAGATATTTCCTGATGAACGGAGCCAGTTTCTCGGCGTCGACCTTGTACTGGGCGGCGATGTACTTCTTGATCGCCTGCAGGGAAGATCCGCTGCGCTCCTTCATCTCCTTGATTGCGCTGTTGACCATCTCGGACGTTTTGGGATGGGTCGGCTTCGGCTTCGGCTTCTTAGCGGCGCCTGCTCCGCCGGCCTGTCTCGCCTGCTTCTTCGCTGGGGTAGCGGGTGCCGGAGCCTCGGTAGCAACTGCGGTGTCAGCCATTGTTGTTTGTAGATACACGAACGAGAATACACACGTCTTGAATAATGAGAGAGAATGACTCAGGTGTCGCCACCTACGGGATACGCTCGCGCTCAAGTACGACGGAACTTTACCGTAACGAGAGCCGCGATGTCGCGGGACGTTTTCTCGTAGGAACGCTTGAAAGTTTTCACTAACACGTATCTAATAAAACAAAGAAAAATAATGTTTAAAGACGCGTAGCGCATCGGGCGATTGGTTTTTCGGATAGGTCATGAAGTGGACTATGCGGCAGTGCGAACGGTGGAGGAGTGCAGTGAGAGTTCGGCCGGTGGCGGTGTTTTATTTAGACGCGTGAGTGCGAAGCGTAGGTCGGGTCGAGTTCAAAACGTTATTTTCTCTATAAAACGTTAAGTGAGCGGCGATCGAGGTCGACGATTCAACAAGGAGGATATCGAGCTTGTGCGAAGACAGGACTTCGTCGATATCACACCGCGTCGCGAAGGTATTATCGACCTAAGAGTGAAGCGTCGTAAAACACCGCGACCGCCGAACCGCTAAGGACGGACGGCTCCGTCCAGGACGTGCAACCTATTAATATACTAATATTAAAATACGATAGCGCCCTTAGAAGAGTGGACAGTGTGAAGATTGCGATAATCGCATCAGAGAGCGTATTAAACTTTAGGTGTGAACGACAACAGGCGGTACCTAGGTATCGCGCCAGTACCGACCGACACACACGGCGGCGAGTGCGCGTACGGTTCCCCTGCATATTACCCGCTCGTCGTCAGCGGCTAGGCCAGCCGTAATTTTCAAAGTTCGTATACCTAATCGTATTGAATATATATATAACATTACACGATACCTACACAAGTAGAGTAACCTCTAAAACGACTTATTAAAACACCCCAGATCAAAATAAGTTACGTAGGTATATACATATAGAGCTGTGTACAAGAGACCAATGTGCGATACATAATAATTATTATCTATCATAATAATACGCATCGTGTTATACCTCTACACAGGTTAACTAATGTTTTATTTTTATTCATTTTCAGGTACTTATTACATACCTACCTACTTTAGGTAGGTACTTTATAATAGTTCGGACGGCGAGCGGCGGGCGGCGGCGGCGGCGAAGGAGGGCGCTGATCACGCGTAGACGGTGAGTGTAATGAAATTAAATATTATGTAGTTAGACAATATTATATGATTATAATATTATAACGTTGTTTCATTCAATCTAGTATCAAATAATGATGTAAGTATCCCTCTAACTGTATGCTTTAGTTATTATAATTATAAGCCAGCTAATGGCTGTGGAGAGTACCTATAGATATAATGACATACTAATAATTTATAATCATGTAGTAAGTAGGTAGTACGTTTTTGAGACTGAGAATCCGTTAAAGAAACATTTCAAGTGTATCGAATCATATGCGGCCCTGAAAAGGGCCTTTTTTGATGTGCGCTTCGCTTCTACATACGCATGGTCGAACGGTAAGTACGAGAGATGTTGTATTATCACACGCACACGTCCGCACACACACACAGTATGTAGAGCTGGCGACACGTAGGTACGTAGCAGCTGGTGTTGTTTAACCGCCGAAACCGTACAGGGTGCGTCCCTGGCGCTTCAGAGCGTAGACGACGTCCATGGCGGTGACCGTCTTCCTCTTGGCGTGCTCGGTGTAAGTGACGGCGTCACGGATGACGTTCTCGAGGAACACTTTGAGAACACCGCGGGTCTCTTCGTAGATCAGACCGGAGATACGTTTAACGCCGCCTCTGCGGGCCAGACGACGGATGGCGGGCTTCGTGATACCCTGGATGTTATCACGAAGTACCTTCCTGTGACGCTTGGCTCCTCCTTTTCCCAGACCCTTTCCTCCCTTACCGCGGCCGGTCATCTTCTCTGCAGTGAGGTTTCAAAGTAACACACGTAAACAACTGAACACTGGTGTGCGCGAGCGAACAACGCGATCGACTGGAGCTCTTTGCAACCTTTTTTTTTTTTTTTTTTTTTTTGTTTGTGTATGGCATCTCGCAGGTCAACCTCTAATAGGTTGTGTACTGCTTAACCGGACTTTTCTGTGGATGCCTTAAGAATTTAAGGCCTCCAGCCAGGGCAACAAACTTAGTTAATAAACTAAGCGACCACACGCTAAGGGCACCCCCTTTGGGGTACGGACCTCGGCTTAGGGTGTCGCTGGGAGGGCAGCAAGGGACAGGCTGGATCTTAGTTGATTATTTATAGGACTAGTTTTATAGCTAAGGCTCAGCACGCGGGCTGGCTTTGCAAGGGTCGGGGGGGGCATTGACTTTGGCGTCGCGGCGGACGACCTCGGCGGCGAGGACGGAAGGACGGTGTCGATCTTTGTTTATGTTTCTTCAAAGTACTGGTGTCCCTATTACTCTCTTGTAGGATAGTGATGGGATCATCAGGAGCGGTGAGTGGGTGCCTCGGGCGGCGAATCTTACTGATTCGGGAGGGGACATAATTTGCTGCCGCTGCGATGAGCGGGTTCGGGTGCCTGACGGCGGAATCAAAGTACCTTTTTGAAAGGCGCTTCATAAACTGAACTATTGTAGGGATTTTTAGGTCTACGTGGAGGTTGTCGTTTCGGACATAGAACGGCGCTCCCGTGATCTTTCTAAGAAGCCGGTTTTGAATAACCTGCAACTTATAGAGATGGCGGGGGTGGGCTTGAGAGAACACAACGCATGCGTACGTCATGATTGGACGGATCACAGTAATGTACAGCCTCAGTTTGCACCTAAGTGACAATCTGCATTTGGCTGTGAACATGTAGTGGAGTCTGCTTACGGCAAAGGCAGCTCGGTCTCGCACTATTTTGATGTGAGCGCGAAAGTTGAGGCGACTGTCAAGAGTCACTCCTAGGTACTTGGCTCGCTTCTCCCAGGGGATAGGCATGCCGTACATAGTGATCGGAGTGGGGAGGGGGGGGAGGATGCCCCTACGCGGACTTGTGAAAAGAACCGTGTTAAGGACCTAACTAAAGGCTAATAAATGAAAGTAGGTAAGCGGACTGTATACACTTATAATGGTTCTAAAGGACAGTATATTGTTGAACTAGGGCTTTGTACAATGAGAGTTATTGCGCGCGCGTCGTCGACCGTGTTCAGTGATGGAGTGGCGTGCGGGCGGCGGGAGCCGCTGCTGGTCCGCGCCGCGCCGCCGCGTTGTCGCCCCGCGCCTCACCGCGCCCTCCGCGAGTCCCCTCGCGTCATCTATGAATCACGCCTTGTATGCGTGAACATCCTCCCCGGGTTGATACATTCAATCTAAAGGAAGTGGACAAATGTTATTAAATGAACGTAGCAACGTCCCTTTCTTCGTCTTCAATTCGACAACACGTGTTGTCCCGTCGTTCCCCGGGAAGACCTTTGTGACACGTCCCAGTAGCCACAGCAGTGGCGGTTGTCCTCTCTCCTTGATGAGAACTAACGTTCCCTCTGCCAGTTGTCCTGTAGATGATGTCCATTTGGTCTTTTGCTGAAGCAGAGAGACGTATTCTAAATGGAACCGCTTCCAAAAATGTTGTTTTATATGTTCCACTCTGTGGTAACGTTCCAAGCGGCCGATGTTTATATCAGTCACCTGTGGATGTGGAACAGCTATAAGTGATCGTCCAATCAGGAAGTGTGAAGGAGTAAGGACTGTAAAATCTAGTGGATCAGAGGAAAGTGGTGTCAGAGGACGTGAGTTAAGCACAGCTTCTATTTGAGTCAAGCAAGTGACCATCTCCTCGTATGTGAAGTGTGTTAACTGTAGTAGTCTTTTTAAATGGTGTTTAGTTGAGCGAACGGCAGCTTCTGCAATTCCGTTGAAATGTGGAGAGTATGGAGGGGCAAAATTAAATTCAATGCCCTTTTGTGCAACTTCATACGAAATATTTGAATCTTGTAAGAACCGTTGAAGTTCATTACAAGTGCCGATAAAATTAGTGCCGTTATCTGATAAGATGCTCTTGGGTTTGCCTCGACGGGCAACAAAACGATTTAAAGCAGCCATATAGCCCTCCTTAGTTAGGTCTGTAACGAGCTCAATATGGACAGCTTTAACTGCCAGACAAACAAAGATGCATAGATACGCTTTTACAAGTTTACACCCTCGCCCCTTTCGATCCGCTATCAATATTGGCCCGGCATAGTCGACACTGCAATTCAAAAATGGGAACTCCAAGTGAGTTCTATTGGTAGGCAATTGTCCCATGATTGGTTGAATATTTTGACATTTATATTTAAAACATTTAATGCAGTGTTTGACAATAAATTTGGAAAGGTTTCTGCCGCCAAGAGGCCAATACGTTTGTCGTATATTTGCTATCAATAATTGAGGGCCAGCGTGTAACAAGTCTTGATGATATTTGTGAAATATTATTTTAGTGATAAAATGTTTAGAGCAAAGTAAAACTGGATGTTTGATATTATAGTCATAAGGAGAATTATCCAGCCTACCACCTACGCGAATGAGACCATCCTTGTCAACAAAAGGACTTAAAGACACAAGCCTATTTTTTCGAGGCAATGTTTTACTAGCTTTAAGAATAGCATATTCCTTAGAAAACATCTCGATTTGAGCTTCACGTAAAATTAAATTCAAAGAATCTTGAAGTTCTTGATTTGTCAGTGCATTCTGTAACTTGATTTTACCTTTTAAATTATGAACAAATCTGAGTATGTATGCCACCACTCTTTGCAATCGATTTAGATTTGAATATTTATGGAGTAGTTTGTGAATAATTGATTTATTTATTTGAGATGAATGTACGTGATTTTGTGAATCTGTGAGAAACGAGTGATCTGTGAAGTGAGATGTAATGACTTCTGGTAGATCCTGTTTCACAGTTTTATTGGGCATAGCTGGCCAGTCTTTTTCGTCATTTAACAAAAATTGAGGGCCTGACCACCATAATGAACATTCGCTGATAAGGTCAGCCTTCAGCCCACGGGAAACAAGATCCGCCGGATTGCTTTTAGACGGCACGTAACTCCACTTGTGACCTGCAGTGCTCTCCTGTATTTCATTGACTCGATTACGCACGAAAGGTTTCAATAAATTCGGTGAAATAGCTAACCAACTCAACACTATTGTTGAGTCGCACCAAAAACGGCACCTAGTTACAGGCAAAGTAATAGCACTCTGGACCTTAACACACAGCCTTGCACCTAGCAACGCGCCACAGAGCTCGAGCCGTGGAATGGTAGTGGGCTTTATTGGTGCTACACGGTTTTTAGACGCAAACAGTTGTACCTTAACTGAGCCTTGTCCGTTCACCGACCGGAGATACACGCAGCAACCGAAAGCTCTCTCAGAGGCATCTGTGAAAACATGAAGTTCATGCGATATAGAATTGTCACAAACAACCCATCTTTGAATTCTCAGATTGTTCAAACACGGAAGAGTGTTAACAAAATTGTACCAAAAATTTGATATGGACTCTGGCACCTGCTCATCCCAGTCACACTTTGCTAACCATAATTGCTGCATTAAAATTTTCGCCTCTACTACACAAGGACCAACCAAGCCTAATGGATCAAATATTTGACTAATTACTGATAGAATTTTGCGTTTAGTCACTTGCTTCTCAGCGTCAATAGAAATTGAAAATGCTAAATAATCTGCCTCACACATCCAACGTAAACCCAATGTTTTCGAAGCCACGTTCTTATCTTCAGACAATTTTAGACATTCTAAAATTGCTGAACTGTTGCAAACCTGATCTAAAATAGTCGAATTATTAGATTGCCATTTTCGTATATGAAAATTCGCTGATGCTAAGACAGATATAACCTCCTTGACCATTTTTACTACGTCTGAGACCGAATTTCCTCCTGACAGATAATCATCAACGTAGAAGTCACGTTCAATTGAAGACTTGACGGTTGTGCTGGTAGCGACGTCAGCCAGGCTGACTAAGCACTTTGTTGCTAGATATGGAGCAGAAGCTGTGCCGTAGGTCACTGTATTAAGACTGTACGTCTTTAACGGTAACTTAGGATCCGTCCTGAAAATGATTTGCTGCAAACAACGCTGTGAAGGGTTTACAGCAACGGCACGATACATTCTAGCTATGTCTCCTGAAATGACATATTTGTATTGCCTAAATCTTAACAGGATTGATAGAAGATCTTCTTGGATGGTCGGGCCAACCATCTGGATTTGATTTAGTGAAACGCCAGACGTGGTAACCGCTGACGCATCGAAGACTGCCCGTAGTTTTGTTGTCGAGCTGGACTCTTTAATGACCCCATGATGAGGCAAGAAATAATCGACTTGTTCACCTGAATGAGGTTTCCTCGATGTTAGATTTTCTGTCATGTGTCCAAGACGCTCGTACTCCTGCATGAAGGCCACATAATGCTCCTTGAAACTTGGATCACGCAGAAACCGCCGCTCCAGCGACAGAAACCGACGCTTAGCCATTTCATATGACTCACCTAGAATGTTAGGATTGTCCTTCAATGGAATTGTCACAACAAAACGACCCTGATCATCGCGAGTAGTATTCTGACGAAAACTTTCTTCGCATGCACGTTTCTCACGTGAAAATGCATGTTTGGATGGTACCGAATCTATCTCCCAAAACCTATTGAGGTTATTGTTTAATTCGTCCATAGACACGTTGCAGTAATGTGCCTGGTTATTGGATAGTGAACGCAATGGAACTGGTCCTGAAACTATCCATCCGAGTTTTGTTGCGTGAAGTTTGGGTTGATTCCTACCTAAATTCATAGAGGAGGAACCTAAGACATTCCAAAAAACTTCTACGCCAACAAGAATGTCAATTACAGACGGAATATGGAATGATGGATCAGCCAATTGAATGTCTGATGGAATGTTGATACTGGCAATATCAACAGCTGTAGACGGCAGTATCCTAGTGATTTCAGGCAAAATTATACAAGTGATAGTTTCCCTGTAGCCACCATTCCGAGCCTGAATTGTAAACCTACAAGACTGTGTGCTATTTGATATTTGCTTATTGATACCTGATACAGTGGAGCTAGCGTTACGTCTAGGCAATCCCAGCTTGTGACACAATGTTTCTGTGATAAAATTGGCTGTGCTACCGTTATCCAGCAGAATCCTGGCGTCGAACTTCTCACCTCTGTTGTTGACCACTGTCACCAGAGCTGTGGAAAGCAAAACAGAACGGGTAGTACTTTCTGCGGTGTCACTTGACAACACAACGTTTTCAGACGTGCCTTTTTGTAATTGCGCACCTCTAGAAACGTCAGTTGTTAAACTAGGTAATGCAACATTAGGCATTGGATCTTGTACAGTTGGGTTAGACTGATCTACGTGTAAAAGCGTGTTATGTTTACGATTGCAATATTTACAATGGGACAATTTACAATGTTTACTTGAATGCCCAGGACGTAAACAATTAAAGCACACATTAAGCTCCTTCACCTTTGCCAAACGATTTTCTAGTGACAACTTACGAAACTCGTCACACACAAACATAAAATGCTCCTTTTGACACAGCGGACATTTACAAACTTTTATATTTCCTTTCTTATTATTTTGAGTTTTATTTGAACTACTATTATTGCCTTTGTTAATATTCTGTACATCTACTATATGACTGTTAGTGCTGTTGTCTACTTTTTGTTTAACCGAATCATTTTGTTCAACTTTCTCTAATAAATCTGCCCTCTTACTAATAAATGAACAAAATTCTGACAAAGTAGGAGACTTGGGTAAACTATTGTTGTACTCTTCCCAGTCCCTGCTTGTTACTTTGTCGAGTCTACTGCTCATCATAATAACCACTAGTGTACTCCACTGGTCAGCGGGCTCGTTCAAAGATTTCAAAGCTCGAATTTGTTTATTTATATTGTCAATAAATTGACGTAAGGCTGTACACGATTCTTTTAACACTACTGGTGTATTGAGCAAGGCAAGTACATGGTTATTTACTAAAAGCTTACTATTGTCATATCGCTCACATAGCAAATTCCAAGCCAATTGATAATGCTCGCCTTTAAAGTCAATATTTTTTATAATTTGTTGAGCATCACCCTTGAGCGATGCGCGTAGGTAGTGGAATTTGCTAATGTCATCGATTGCACTACTACTGTGTAAAAAGTGTCTCTATACTCTAACCAACATTGATAGCTACCATCGAAATTAGGCAAAATAATTTTTGGTAAGCGTACAAAATTATGACGGAACGATGCACCTGAGTTTTTGTCTGCTGACCCCGCTACAGACCCAGCGTCAAGGGTGGCATCAGCGCTGATGAGCAAACTGCGCGCCTGAGCTGCCACTGCGTGGTACCGCTCCTCGAACTTGGTACGTTCCCCGTACGCCTCGTCTGGCTTGTCCGAGAGCACCTCAATCTCCAACTGCAAATGATCAAATTCGTCATATAGGGCATCGAATTTACTAAGTCGACCCTCCAGCTCAATGCGCTGTAAGCTAGATATTGACTCGCAGCTCATAAGCACGTTTACATAATTGCAGAAATTCGTAAGCTTGGCTTTCATAGCACTGCGTTTTCTCACTAGTAGATCTTCGTTAGCCATGATAAGAAGCTACTTTTAATCGGAAGTTACAAAAAAAAAATAATAATATGAAAGTTATGTCGCAGTTAAAATTAAAAAACGGTGCAAAGCAAATAGATAATAATGACTATTAAACAGCAAACAGATGTTTCTTGCAATGAATAGGCCAGTGACCTTGAAGCTCGCTCGTTAACAAAGAAAAGGTAACAGCTGGTACAATAAGAAACCGGTTCTAAGTAACTAGCTTCCCGCTAAGCAAGCAGAAATCGCAGCAATATTGCTGAACGTCACAAACGGGAGCACGCAAAGCCCCTGCAATGTGTGAGCAATGTTGACGCAAAGCCCTAACGGCCACCCATTATATATACCCCGTAACTTACCCAGCCCTAATCTATAAAACTTTCAGTAACGTTCAAACGCAATGTCACGGTAATATTACAGCTGAAATTTTCAATAAGTATCTAGGTAAAGTTTCAAAAACTTTTGAGTGTTACATTGTCACAACTTAACATTTATAATTTTTATGTAAGTAATGTCATTAACGTTGCATTGATGTTGCAAATGTAAGTTACATGGATGCTTCAGATCTAACATTGCGTTTATATTTCGTAAATTACTTTAAAGTAACTTCCAAATAGTACGTTGCATTAATGTTGCAAATGTAACTTACATGGACGTCGCAAATTTAACATTGCATTAATATTTTCTAAATAACTTTCAAGTAACTTGCAAATAGTAAGTTGCATTAATGTTGCAAATGTAAGTTTCCAGTTATATGCGTACAGTAAGTTGCTGCAAAGTTGTATTTAAAAGTTGTGTGTAAGTTTATCTAGATATATTGCATCAAAGTTTCAGTTGTAAGGTTCCAGTAACTTGAATTTTTGTTGTTTCGGCAATGTTGCAAATAAAAGTTTCATGAAGTTTCCATAGCAAGCTACCAATAATGTTACGATTATAACATGCCATGAATTGCAGTTTGCTGCAGCAGAAAGAATACAAGGATACATACAACACGAAGATCAATTGTAAAAATCCAGGAACTACCTGATTACGAGAATTATTTTATCTTTTGATAATATTATTTATATATTTTCGAAAGACAAAATAATGCTCTAATTCCAGATAGTTCCTGGATTTTTACAATGGACCTTCGTGTTGTATGTATATCCTTGTATTCTTTCAGCTGCAACAAGCTGCAATTCATGGCATGTTATAATCGTAACATTATTGGTAGCTTGCTAAGGAAACTTCCATGGAACTTATTATTAATAATCATACTAGGAAATCAAACACTTATAAAACAGAACTAAAAAATAAACATTTAAAAACGAATAGTAAATACAAAAATTCAAATTATTATATAATTATAGGAATTAAATAATAAGAGGTAATACAGTGCCCATACATTTATTAAAAAAAAACAATTTATAATAATTATCTTTATCATTATCCTTATATTTATTATTACAATAGAATTATTGATATTTATCCTATTTTTGTAACCTACGTTGTAATTTGGCTTGACAGAATGGTCACAAATGCACAACTTCAGATCCAAATAGTTAGAAACAAAGTGAGTGGCTAGCCTGATATCAGGCTTGCAGGTGCATTTTAAATCTGAACCAATAGGAACTTCTACAAGTGGATTATGCTACCAAAGCATTTACTTTGGTTTAAAAAAAATATACATGTATTCACTATTAAACTATGTCATTTGTATTCAATAGGGAAACTATGTCAAATTCTAATGTTTCCATTCAGACAATATTTGACATCGAAAATAGATATAGTGAGATTGGTGAGTACAATGATAGATGGGTATACACTTTCATTGGAAACAGCAAAAAAGATACACCATTGAGAATGAGGGCTTATATCGTTTATCCACCCTGAGACAGCCACCCTAAGCTGGATACTCGGAAAACGCGTGTCTATCCACCCCATCGTACTTGATTCGATAGTATGATGGGGTGGATAGATGGACAAGCGTTTTCCGAGTATCCAGCTTAGGGTGGCGATTAGTCCAATTCGCAATTGGTCCAAAATAAAAGGATATCCAAAATTAAACAAAGGAGGTGATTTATTTGGATGCATTATAATTATACCTACATAATTATAAACGATAAACAATACGAAACTAGTTTTTAATTAATGGCTTCAAGATACTTATAATTATGTACAATTAAAATGCATACAATTATATGACCTCCTTTGTTTAATTTTGGATAAATCCTTTTATTTTGGAACAATTGCAAATTGGACTAATCGCGAATTTGTTATTTTTCACCATTGGAGCAATCACGCTTAGACGGTGGCAGCGTTTGATCAAAAGACTTATGAATAACATCATATTCAAACATATACCTATACCACAGAATATATAACCTATACATAGTAAAAATCCTTAAAAAATACAATCTTATTTGGAATATAAAACAGCGACTAATTTTCACGCTTCAGTCTCTTACCGGCGTGCTGGAACCACCCCATAACGTGACGCTCGAAGCTATTGTCGGTAATATTAGGGAATGTCTCCCTAACGGCAACTGTTAGAAAAGAGAAATGCCATAAGAATTTTATTTAAGCAACAAAAGCATTTAAGGTGATTGCTTCGATGTAGCCCGCGAAATTCAATTTTTTTTACGTTTTTTGCAATTTGCAGGCCAGTGACATGTTGTAACTTTATAAATATATGTGTTGCGCTAATAACAAGTATAATTTTAAATATAAAAATTATCAAAAAATTCGCTCCATCAGCTCTCACATAGAAAAGGTGCATCGTAGTTAGATTTCGGAGATTTTAACATGATGCACCTTTTCTATGTGAGAGCTGATGGAGCGAGTTTTTTGATAATTTTTATATTTAAAATTATACTTGTTATTAGCGCAACTCATATATTTATAAAGCTACAACATGTCACTGGCCTGCAAATTGCAAAAAACGTAAAAAAATTTGAATTTCGCGGGCTGGTTGGAGCATCCCCCTTAAATTAAAACAATAATAACATTAATTTTTAAACTTGTATACATCGGGCACGCCGCAATTGCGGCGGTAAGACCCCTCTTTGAGGAGTGGCTGGAGAGAAGTCATGGCGTCCTGACCTACCGCTTGACGCAGGTCCTCACCGGACACGGAAGTTTCGGGAGGTACCTGTGTCTGATGCGAAAGGAGGAGACGCCTGGGTGTCACCACTGCGAAGATCGCCCGGAGGACACGGTGGAGCATACGGTGCAAGACTGCCCAGCTTGGGCGGAGCACCGACGTGTCCTCACGGCTGCGATAGGCGGAGACCTCTCGCGCCCAGCATTGGTCGCGGCCATGCTGCGGGGCGAGACGGAGTGGGAAGCGGTCGCCTCCTTCTGCGAAGCAGTAATGCTCGCGAAGGAGGAGGCGGGCCGCGAGCGAGAGAGGACAGAGTCCTCCCTCCGCCCCATCCGCGGTAGTAGACGCCCACGGCGACGGACGTCGCTAGATGATCTCCGGCCACCGTAGGCGCGGTAACTAATACCAGTATAATATTATTATGATAATGCTTAAAAATAACGTTATAAATACTTACGTTTTAATGTAGTCATCAAATTCATTGATGACAGTTTGTAATTGTTCTTTTTTCCAGTCCATGAGCAGTATTGCCCTAGGTAATTAGAAAATAATTTTTCTAAGCATCGAGTGACACAGTCACGTTCTTTTGCTCCTCCGGTGTGTCTCAGCATGTCAAACTAAAATTAAAAAACAATATTTATTCAATTACCAATAACCACGGTCCCACATGGGACATGGTCAAGGCTACTGCAGAAGATGCTTTGCGCAAAACAATGGAATGGCTTAGTTATAACCTCCTGACACTCAACGTTAGCAAGACAACTTACATCCCCTTCGCAATCCGACGTCACACTGCACCTTCCCATACTTTCTCTGTAATTGCTCACTCATGCCTCAATTTAAACGACCACTGTGTCTGTCCAGCACTCACTAGAGCTGACAGTGCAAGGTACCTTGGAGTGCAGATTGATAGCGGCCTAAGATGGGACAAACAAATTGAAGCCATTACCACAAGGACATTGCGCATTATCCACATTTTTAAGTCCCTTAGAGATTCGGCTAATCTTGACACACTGAAGATGGTTTATTATGCTCTGTGTCAGTCAGTTCTCGGATACTGCGTAACTGCGTGGGGCGGTGCAACCAAAACGAGTATTTTGAGAGTGGAAAGAGCACAGAGAGCCATTCTCAAAGTAATGACCAAAAAACCTTATAGATATCCGACTACAGAATTGTATTCTGACTGTAATGTTCTGACGGTACGGCAACTCTTTGTGCTCAGATCACTTCTTAGAATACATGGCGGTTTGCCTCCGCCAAATCCAAATAAGCGAGTAAATCTTCTTCCAAGAACCCAGCACAAAACCTCCTTCGCAACACATCAATTCTACACACTAAGTACACACATATACCAAAAAATAAATTCGCAACTAAATATTATAAACTTAAACGTACACAAACTTAAAAACACGGTAACAGAGTGGCTATTACAAAAGGACTATGCCTACACAGAGTCTTTACTCACATACGTCGTCTAATAATATAAGTACCTATTGCCTATAAACATAAACTCACAACGAAAGGACAAACACAACTTATTTCCCTACTATAGACACATAGTCACAAAAGACTTACACCATACAAAAACACACACACACACACACACACATACTCACACACACTCTCATACACACACCCACACACACTCACACATACACGACTTACTCACTTCTTATCCCATGCACACCGGTACTTTTTCTCACCCACACTTCGCAAATCTATGTAATCTCCCACCTATTATTGTGTCAAACTATGTTTAAGGAACTGCTCGGTGGAGCACTGTCTCTTAAAATACAGGTGTTTATCCTAGTTTAAGAGGCAGGGTTATATCAAATTATTGTATAGTTTTTGCAACATTAGTATTTATAAGTTTATTTGTAACTTTTGTTGGTAAATAAACGAAATTATTATTATTATAAATTATTATTAATTATTATATGATAAATATTATTATCAGTGTCTACTGTTTTGTGTCACATTCCTTTGTCTCTTTTGTGTAATTATTAGTAGGTAGGCTATACTATAAATCACGTACCAATTCTCTCCGAATGCTCTCATTTTCGAGATTGTCTTCTAGGGTACGAAGCTGCGCAATTTCCATTAATGGGAGTTTTGGTAAGAGAGATTTTTGTGGCTCAAGTGACGGAACTGGTTTGTACTTGGCCAGAGTTATTTCCAATGATTCAACTTTGCGCATAGTATACATTACAAAATGTTTTATCTGTTTCATCTCCGATACAAGTTCATCTGCATTAATAAGAAATAAAAACACTTAGTACCTACTTAAGCACATAAATTGACGGAGTATTCCTGTTTGAGTACCTATTTTTTGAGCACCTATGCATTTAGCACCAAAGTATTCCCATAGGTTAATGCATAGGTGCTCAATAAATAGTTGTTCAAACGGGAATACTCCAAGTTGACTATAAGTAAACAATCTAGAATTAAAGAAGAATACAGTTAAATAACAATACCTATAGAGCTGTTTCCAGAAAAACTTGAACCGCCTTTTGCAGAATCGCTTTGAAGACTTTCTGTGTCACTCGGTGTTTTTTTTAAATTGTTAATTGATGGAGATTGTTGCATTACGTCGACAGATGAGCTCGCCATATTATTATCATTTCCAAAAAAGTTTGAACCGCTTGCTTCAGAAATGACAATGCAATCTTCTGATTTTTTTGTATTTTCTTCATGTCCTTCAATTTCCAAGACGACTGCTGGAGGGGGCTCCAGTAAAATTTTCGCGTTGATTATGTCTTTTACAGTAGGAAAATCTGTTTCTGCAAAAACATAAATAATAATCATTATAAGCAGGTATTATGAATATAGGTTAATATACTAATCAGACAGACAGACGGACAGGTGAGTGATCCCATAAGGGTTCCATTTTAACCGACTTCAAAAAAAAGGAGGTTATCAATTCGCCCAGTTTTCATATATGTTAGTCTATATCAGCGTCCGAACAAATGTGCCAAATTTCGATTTAAGTAATTCTTTTTTGTTGTACTAGGTATTGTTCAACTTAGGGTACACTGCAAGTTTCATCAAAATCGGTTCAGTAGTTTTAGAGATATGGATTTTTTTATGTTGTGACGGATTACAAGATTAGTGCATAGTAAGAAAATTTTGTATTTTACAAGAATTTGGGTTGAATATTTAATAAATAAACTAAAAAGGGTAAAATAAAATATTTTCAAAAAAGTAACCTTAAAAGTAAACTTCTTTCGGAAGTCGGTGGCTAAAAATCTGTGAAATAAAAAATAAAGCCATCGACATCCGAAAGAAGTTATTAATTAGGTTATTTCACCCTTTTTTGTTTTGTTGTTGTTTTTGAAGTCGGTTACTTTTTTGAAAAAGTTTTTATTCCTCTTGAGGTAAGGAACCCTAAAAACATGTAGGTACAGTACAGTATGATGTAATTTATACAAGAACATATTAATATTTACAGGAGGTTCAACGGAGATTTTTTTTAAACAACTACAGCTTTTTCATTGTCAGACTTAGAAAAATTAAAAAATACACAACCGCCTAGGTAAATGAGAGAAATCTTTGAACCGTTTCTTTTCAATTCACATAACTGTCTCAACTTGCAAATGACAAATTCTCATGTGCTACATGAGATGTATATCATGTGTACCTAGATACTTCGCACGTGAACCGAATACAAACAACTAAAAATTGGCCAAAATATGAAATCTTTGCACTCCGCACTACAGCCTAAACGTGTGACAATAATACTTACCGTCAACTGCAGGTGGAGGATTATTTTTCTTTTTTCTTTTCCTCTGACTTCTGATTCTCTGACTTCTGCCTCGCTGCAAGTGGTACTGTTTTGTTTGTCTTTTTCCACATTGGCTTCTGTTAACGTTGCTGTAAATATTCAACTTTATCACTACAATATTATAAAACAAAGTTACTTCCTGCCGTATCTGTCCCTATGTATGCTTAGATCTTTCAAGCTCCGCAACGGATTTAAATGAGGTTTTCAACTTTTCATCAATACATTAGAGTGAAGAGGAAGGTTTACACATCTATATTGCACCCGTGCGGAGCCGGGGCGGGTCGCTAGTTTAATAATAATTAAAAGTTAATGTTATTATTATACTTTTATAAGTCTCTGCCTCTTCCTCTGGAAATGAAACGTGAATCATACTTACCATAATATCCCACTACTCGAACGTCATTGTAACATATCCAATCATTTCAGGCTTTTCTCTCCATATTTTTTGCAGGTGGCCACATCAGTTTTGTGTCTTCAAGAAGCCATTTTGATGGTGCAGCTGACACAAATTCTTCCCCTTGGGCGGTAAAAATTACCACCATATAATTGCGCTGAAAATATAATGCCATATAATGCAATGGTTGTAACTGACTGACTTTTTTATTCTTGAGACAATATTTAGCAAAATGACCAAAAGATTTACATGACCTGCATTGGAAGCTCGCTGTCGACTGTCTCTTCGACCACGGCTCCTCCGACTGCATGACATTTTCACCAGGGACACTGCTGTCTTTGATGATTCTTTCAGCATCCTGCTGAGCGACTATGAGCGTTTTTGTTAGCTCTTACATCCTCTGATATGTCAGATCAGGTTCTTGCAGCAATCTTTGACGAACATGTGACAAGTCATGTATTTAAATTTGCAATAAAAATATATTTGATGAGCCCTTCTCTGACTGTGCCAAACTCACAATTTTTACTTTTGATCTCCACTACTTCCCTGCCGACGTGTGAAGAATGTATATCTGCACATGGTCACATTTCTTCGCGACTCGAAGTAATTGTCGAATTTGGATTTGACTTCGTTGAGCGTGCTCCCATCGAGTTTTAAATTGATCTTAATAAATATATATAATCCACGTTCACCAATTAAAATGGAGTAAAATTGCGATTTCCCGTTTCTCGCTAGACTTGTCCAGGCCTGTAGCTAGCAAATAAAGTTCTAGCTGCTGCCACCAGCGTTTCCACGACTCGGCATTGTTTTTAGCTGGATCTGACGAAATATTCAGTTGCTTTATTTGAGAATTTAAACTTTTTTCTCCTTCGCCATCTTGATTAAGGACGACGTCACCTTGATTTAGCATTTTTTCGACAATCTTCAGACTTTCTTCGATTTCTTTTAATGGACTTCTGACAGCTTATGTGGGGAATTATTATGGAGATGATTCTTGATCTTCAATGTTTAATTGTAGCCAGACATTATAGATACAGGACAGTAATATGTAATTAACAGTCGACGCCCGACGGGGTTATACAACGCAGTGACCAGTGTTGCCAGTATGATTTCCCAAAAAAGTACGGTTGGCTTTCGGTACGGTTTTTAACTTCAAGGTACGGTTGGCTCGAGAATTCGGGATACTCAGTTTTTTACTTCTTCGAGTTGGGTGTGCAAAATTCTGCTGTTTACATACCTATCAGAAACTTGAATCCTTATCGAGTATGTGCTTGAAAAGAAATTACAATAATAATGTTGTTTAATTGAATTAAAATACCGGAAAAACAAAGTTAGATTTAGGTAATTTGATATTTTTAGGTCTAAAAACATCAAATTACATCTATTTTTTTTAGTCGAAGTTTGAATCAATCGCAACTCGAAGAAGAAAAAACTGATCTAATTCTTGCAAAAGTATTCCGACCCGTACGGTTTTGCTAGAATTTTGGCAAATGCTATGGTCGACTCCGTCCACTCAAATTCTACAGCGGAAACAAGTTGTTTTTCATAAAAATATGAAAATAATGTTCAAGGAACTAAAAAAAAACATTTAAGTAATTTGTGTATAAATTTCAGTGTCAAATGAAAGGGAACCCAAACAGCCAAGTCTTATTTGGTTGGAAGAAAAAAGTTTTTTAAACGCAAATTCAAAATGCTGATAAAAACAGGAAAAAGCGTTTTTTTTTTTTTCCCCTGTGTAGTGAAAAATAAATAACTAGTATAGAAAAGGTACGAAAAAGGTACGGTCTACTCTGAGGTACGGTTGTGGTACGATTGTGTGATGAATAGTACGGAAAACCGTACTACGGTCTGGCAACGCTGGCAGTGACGGACTGAACTCGCACCACAGATTTAATCACTACCTACGCTTGGACATTCGATTTGGAGGTTATTCAAGAGACAAGAAGAAGAACATAATTAAAAAGTTCTACTTGCTATGGATACTTACAACTACTTACTACATAATTTTACTTTCAATTTAGTACTTACCTCCATAGTTTTCTAGCGTTTTGTCTTTTCTTGTTGCTTTCTTTTCGACTCTTCTCGACACTTAAAGGTCGCAAAAATTTAGGCCGGAAACACATTATTTAACACGCCAGGCGACGCAACGTGTCGACACCCGATGTGCAGTGAGCGCGTGTCGTCCTGTCGTCGCGTCGGGTGTTCATAGTGTGACTCTGGTCATAGAAAACAATACATTTGATTTGACCCAACACGCATCACGTTTCATCGGGTGGCGTCGGTGTTAATAATGTGTTTCCAGCTTAATTCCTTTCACCAAAAACTTAACCAGCGGACGACCGTAAAGGGGGCAGATTAAATTTTGGTTAGTTTTATTTTTCACCTCTCGGTGTGCTTGAACGGGGTGTTTGACATTTAGTCAGTATAAAAGACTGGATAATTGATTTGAACGCAGCCCTGTGAGTTATTAGGTCCCTTTGGTAGATGAAGTGAGGAAGGGTCGGGGAAAGCAATGATATATTATATATAATCTGAGGTAGATACGTCTTACTGACGTCTGCGTGGCGATACAAATACAAGCTAATTATCTCGAGTCAACTCAGTCCGTCCTGCGTCTGGCTGCGATGCCAATTTATGTCAGCGGGTTTGATAGGTAAAAAATAAACAAAGATGCCTACTTGTGTTTTTCGAAACTGCAATACTTATACTGGGCCGGCTGTAAAAAGCAAGAAGGATGTGTCTTTTCATTTGTTAAGTATCGTCTAATCTATTTAGAACGGAAAATCAAAAATTTTATTTTACTCAAAAATCACTACTGTCGCGCTGTTGCCGTTTTGCCACCTACACGAACGAGACAAATAGTGCGTTGCATGTATGAGTGACAGAGAGAACGAGAAAATGGCGCGCGGTGTTGTCAGTTTGAACGATGCTAGAGGATGTTGGGGTCGTACGGCCATAATTATGGCCCCATATGGCCGTACGACTCCAATATTATTTTTCACTACTGGTATTTCCATTGTAGGTAAACACAACAACAACAACACAACAATCAACAACAGAATCAACAACATTAATTGACTTTCCAAATTAATTTCTATTTTGATTTAGATTTCCTAAAGACGGTTTAATAAAAGAAAAATGGACACAAGTGGTAAGAAAACAACGACGAGAAGATTAATGGATGCCAACGACATACCTACTCAACTATTTGTTCTCAACACTTTGTGGAAAGAGACAAGTAGGTACGTTACAAAAAAAAAAACTTTTTCAAAAAAAAATGTAACCGACTTCAAAACAACCACAAAAAAACTTCAAAATATATAAATAATACCTATAAAAAAACTTTTGTTTCGAAAGTCGGTGACTTTATTTTTTGTTTCATTGACTTTTTGTCACCGACTTTTATATTAGAGAATAATAAAATTTTAAGAAAATAAGCTATTATACAAAGGGGATAGCAGATTTTATTATGGAGGGTGAGCCTATCGGTCACTCGCCATTTTGTTTTTTTTTTTCAGAATCGTGGTGCACAACCAAAGTAGAGTGTGCCCATGAAGTTTCTTGCCCGTTCTTCTCCATAGAGATCTACTTCTTGGAATAGGCATCTACTGTACTTTCACAGTTTTTATGTCTTGTGACTGGGACTGTAGCACCATAACTTTGTAATGATTAATTATATTTTTTATGTCTTTGACAATTCAAAAGTGCCTGTAACTGGTCTACTCGAATTAAATGCTTTTGATTTGATTTTGAATAAAATTTGTAAATAAACATTTTTATTTAAAAAAAAACTGTTTATTTTCTTCATTCTGCCTTCTATGCCTATTTTTCCCCATTTCACTCTAGCTGGGAGCCGATGAAACGTCATTGTCTGTCGTTGACAATTGCCATGTCAACAATATGTTTCTAAAATATCGCCATGTTTTTATTTCTTTACAATGTGTATGACGTCTCTATTGGTAAAACCTCATTGGGGGAAAGTGTAGTGATTGGCCCATTGGCATCGCGTCATAGCCGCCACTCGGGATTCGTTGTTTTGTGCGCAATGTTTGTGCCTTTTATTGTGCGTTTCATTTGTCGAACGATGCGCAAAGCGATCCCCACTCCAAATTAAAATATTCGCGTTTGATCAGTTTGATCGCGAACGGTAGTAGCACGGTAATATTATACTGTGGTAGTAGACAACCGTGGGTGCGGCCAACGGAAAAATATGCAACGGCAGTCAGCTCCCGTATTTGCTGGCTTGCGGATAAATTATCTTAGCTATTTATCTACTATTTTCGAACGCAATCGTGTTTACTTATACTACATAAAAAGGTGCAGGAACTTGAAAAAGTCATTTTTACACCTCTATGAACTTGGAAGCTTGTATTGATGATTCTAATTCTGTAACTACATACGTCTTACAGCCGCAATTAACATTATAATCAACATACAAACTAGCACTGGCCTGCAAATTGCAAAAAACGTACGAAATTTTGAATATCGCGGTCTGGTTGGAGCCTAGCCTTCACCTTAATTTGTTTCTGTACACCAATATAAAAGTAGAGGCATTTGGCACGGTTGGCGCATTAAAAAAAAACTGGGGGAAAAAGTATGAAGCAGAGCAAAATTAGGTACTCGACATAATTATTGCTATGAAAAAATTGGTAGGCGTCAAAAGTTTTCATAGGTAGGTATAGTACTCGTCGCATTATATTTTCTGATTATTATTTCAAGTTCTTATTCTTCTCTTGTTATAAAGTTAGAGACTTTACACACGGGCCAGTGTGTAAAGGGAAGTTTAATATATTGAGAAGTTAGTGATATTGTCGAAGAAGTCAGAAACTTCCGGGTGATACGACAGGTGTTAAGTTTGGTGGGTTTTTTAAAGCATGTGATAGCGTATGTGAGGGCATGTGTAGTGTGTTAAGGCTCTGTATGAGGTACTTAAGATAATACTTCTTTCCTCTTGCGATCTCCACCTCAAACCAGCCAAAAAAATAATTACCTATTATTGTTATTATAATATTTTTGGGAGGTTAAATTAGGTTGGTACTTAGGTGTATAAGCCTATAGGTACATTTGAAGGCATGCACATTTCTGTGGTAAAAATATAAGGTAGATATATAATTAACATTAATTATGACATCTACTATTAAGTAAGTAGGTACAAGTTCCTCATACACTTCTTATCCATCGTCTATGTACACCCGTCGTTCTGACCGTCATTCAGGTCCGCGGAGTCACTTAATTTACTTATTATTAAAATTGTTCTTGTACTTAATACATTTAATTTAGGACAGCCATCATAATATCATTTTTATAAGTACAAACTCGGGTGCTAGTATATGTACTTAGGTACCAATCTAACCAATGTTAGGTACCGTACCAAAAAACTTTTCCAGCAATTACAAATATATGATTCCAGCAAAATTTTTAAGCTAACTTTACAGAACGATCACTTGTACGTTGTCAATAAATGAAAAAAGTTATATTACAAAAGACGTTTTGATGCAATTTCACTAATTAACATTTCAGTAGCTTTCACCAGCAAGGTAGAGGCAAATATTAAATAATGATGTTAAAAGAGTAACGTTGTTGCAACACGTATTTAGGAACGTTATAATTAAATGGTTGTAGCGATGTTATAATTTAACGTTTCACAAAGTTAAGTGACTTAGGTTGTTGCAAAATGAAAATTAAAACTTTCAATTGTAATTTAATAGTTACATTATAAATATAAATTTCAATAAGTTTCGAAAATAAGGTCTTAGCTAATATTTGACAATTACCACAATATTATCGGTACATTTGTTTTGTAACTTCCAAATGCGTGATAAACAAACTTACTGAAACTTCTTGTAAGTTTCATGTTTAGTGGGTTCATTCAACTAATATTAACACACTTCAAAACGATGCTAATAATCACTCGTTAGTTCAAATTCGAAACTGAACTGAAAAACGGTTACTAACGGAAATTTTGAATTTGAATTTTAACTGAAATTTTTGGAAAGGAATTTGGAACGATACACAAATATGCTTATCTGTATCCACAAGGCGGACTGTGTTGATTCCCACGAAGCAAATAGATGTCTCGGCGGTTTCGACCAACGTAGTCGAGACTTGACCGCCGTCGACGTGAAGACCTCGGGAACTTGTAGACGTCCTCTCCTCGCTGATTTCCTCGGCGACTCCAACTCGTCTGCTGGTCTGCTGTTGACCGTAGCTTGTAGTGACACGGCGCTTTTGAAGACTCGTCGTATCAAAGTCCGCCAACGTCGCCCGTACTGCCACCGCGCGAACGGATTTTTCGTACAAAATACGTTACGCGGATTTAAATTAGAAGGCCGAAAGGACCAAACTGTTAAGGACCTAACTAAAGGCTAATAAATGAAAGTAGGTAAGCGGACTGTATACACTTATAATGGTTCTAAAGGACAGTATATTGTTGAACTAGGGCTTTGTACAATGAGAGTTATTGCGCGCGCGTCGTCGACCGTGTTCAGTGATGGAGTGGCGTGCGGGCGGCGGGAGCCGCTGCTGGTCCGCGCCGCGCCGCCGCGTTGTCGCCCCGCGCCTCACCGCGCCCTCCGCGAGTCCCCTCGCGTCATCTATGAATCACGCCTTGTATGCGTGAACAAACCGCTTGACTCTTGTCAGGGTTAACCTCGATCCTCCATTTACGGAACCAGTGACCGAGGTCATTGGCTGCGGATTGAAGCTTATTAGCTATTGCGGTTGGACTAGTGCCCGAGGTGTACAGGGCAGTGTCGTCCGCGAACAGAGCTAGTTGGGTCTTTTTACTATTGGGCATGTCACTGTTAAACAGTGAGAATAATAGGGGGGAGACCACGGCGCCCTGGGGGACACCGGCTCGTATGGGGCGGGGGGCTGAGAGCGCATCCCCTACTCGATAGCGGAAAGTACGGTTTGACAAGAAGTCTCGTATGATGAGCACGAGACGGTCTGGCACACCCATGTGATACAGCTTGTATAATAAGCCATTGTGCCAGACTTTGTCAAAAGCTTTCGCTATATCGAAAAATACTGCGCCCGTCATAGTGCCGCGTTGGAATCCAGCGCTAATATGTTCCACTATGCGGTGCACCTGATGTATACACGAGTGTCCGGTCCTAAAGCCGAACTGCTCGTTTGGGATGAGGCCTTTAGCTTCGACGTGATCCTTGAGACGCTTATAAATAAGTTTCTCATAGATCTTGCCAAGAGCAATGAGGAGGCTGATGGGGCGGTAACTGGTGGGCTCAGACTTGGATTTGCCTGGCTTGGGGATACCTATTACCGTGGCCTCTTTCCACGCTTGGGGGAAGATATTGTTGCTCAAAGCACCATTGAAGATGGCGGTTAATAAAACAATGAGCTGAGCGGGGAGGAGTTTGAAAACCCTATTGTTGATACCGTCAGACCCAGGGGCTTTTCTGGGTCGAAGTCCTTTAATGATGTCATGCACTTCGTCAGGAGTGACTGGTGGCAGAGGATCATCGGGGTCTTCTACTGGGGGGAGTGAGGTCCTACGTCCGATTTCAGAGTCTACCATGCGAAGGTGACTATCGTCCACAGGTTGGGAGCTGGGGGAGCACTGAGCTTCCAGACTGTCGGCTAGGCACTCGGCTTTTTCAGAATCGTCAAAAGCGACGCTCTTATCGGGTCTGATGAGAGGGGGCATTGCTGCCTCTTCAGTGGCTCGCAGCTTTCTTTGCAATTGCCAGAAGGCCTGGTGGGTGGGTTCGAGTTCGGCTAGCATGTCATTCCAGCTACTCTCACGAAACTCAGCAATACGTTTCTTAACAGCACGCTGTAAGTTGCGCATGTGAGCTTTGTTAGAGTCGCATGGGAATCTGCTGTAAGCACGGATAGCCGCGTTCTTCTCGGTTAACAGTTCACGTACGTCAGCGGGTAGTTTCCAGCGATGATCGCTCTTCACTGGGACTTCCCGTGAACAATCCTTCAGTACGGATTGAACGTGATCTGTAAACGAGTCGATCGCGGCCGTCGTGTCAGCGACTGAGTCGAACTGGTCGGGGATGGAGTCCAGTTGAGGTGACGTGGTCGATTTCAGCTTTTCGCTTACTTTCTTCCAGTCAGTTTTCAACTGGGTCATAGGGGGCTGGTCGGGGTCAGAAGGACCCGTTCGGGGTGTTAAGTGCATGAGCACCGGCCTGTGATCTGAGTTAAGCTCATGCAGCGTCTCGATTGAATGCAACTTAAGGTCAACATTCTTGAGAAGCGCTATATCAAGTACATCCGCACGACAGGAAGGGTCGTGCGGATAGTGGGTGTTCTCCATTGGAGCTATGGGATCAAAATTGAGGGTGGAGCCTAGGTTAAACAATACTCTCCCTCTAGGTGAGGTTGAGGCGCTATTCCAGGCAGGATGTTTGGCGTTAAGATCGCCCGCCATGATGACGGAGTCACTTAATCCGAATAGGGTAGTGAGGTCTTTGGTGAGAGGGGTGAAATCCTCAGATCCATTGACCGGCGGGATATAGGCTGATAATATCGTAATTGGCCGGTGCCCGGACATGCCGAGTCGACAGGCTGAGACCTCAAGTAGGGAGTCTAGTGGAGGGACTATTATAGGGGTACAATGTAGAGCCCTTTTATAATAAATTAGAGTTCCGCCTTTATGACAGCGCGACCGATCGTTGCGAACTAGCTGGTAGTTGGCAATTTTAGGGTCGCGATGGTGGGGCTTTAGGAAGGTCTCTTGGACAAGGAGTATGTCTATTCTGTGGTCGCGGAGGAAGGAATGAACTTCGTCGCGCTGACCTCTAATGCCGTTGGCATTGAAAAACCCTAACCTAAGGGCACGCGGTTTGAGCGTGTTTTTCCCGGGTGTAATATCCATTATGGATTGAAGTTGAGGTTCTTAAGGGCGGCACCTATCTCAGGATAGGCGTTGAAAATTTCAAGGACTTTCAGGCCGTCGTTTTTAGCAGCCCTTAATTCGGCTGCCATTTGTTCGGCTCTGGGCGTGACAAAAGCACTGTAAGCGCTAAAAATGACGCTTATAGCGGGCTCATCTGAGCCCGCAGGGGCTGAGGTCACGGGGGGGAGGGGGGGGGTTGCTGCTTGGGCGGCCTTTGGGGGGGTCGCCTTTGCTGCTAAGCCGGGAGGCCTGGCGATGGGGACGTCCATTAGTCCCGGGATGGGTTTTGCCGTTGGTGCACTGAGGGCCGGGAAGGCCTTCTCATGGTTTAGTTTAGTCCACGGAGACGACCTCTGGGGACTGAGGCGCTCCGGCAGCTTGGCAGAGGGCACCTTCACCGATGAAGGTGATTCCCTCTGTTGGCGAGCGGCGGCGCGCTTTGCCAACTTGGGGGAGGTCGATTTCGGCGCTCTCGGACACCCGCGGTAGTTCGCAGGGTGACCTACTTGGCCGCAGAGCACACAGCTAGGTGGCTCGGTGCAGAGTGCCCTGTCTTTAGGGCGGGGGCAGTCAGCCGTGCTGTGGTTTCCCAGGCACTTTACGCACCTATGCGGTGCGAAACAGTGAGCCTGGCTGTGGCCGTACAGTTGGCAACGGTGGCACTGACCCACCGTGTGGGTTTTGTACGGTTTCTCGATGGTAATGCCCGACAGGGAGCATACCGTCTTGACGGCGAATATGGGGTGTGGACCACTTTCCACAGGGTCACATATGACGAGGACCATGTCATATAAGATGCCGCCTCTCGCCTTATGTAGGCGGTGGACGGCGGAGACCGGGACCTTCTGGGAGAGAAGGTCTTTCTGGACTTCTTCAGAAGGGATTTCCTTCGGAATCCCTCTGACCACAACTCTTATCTTCTTCTCCTCAGAGAGAGGATATGAGTGGAAGGCGATGTCCCTTACACGTAGGAGGCGACATAACCCCCTGTAGTCGGATGAAGTTGGGAGGGTGACTTTAATGCCCACCGTTTTGGTCTCGGCCTTGGTGAATTGGATCTTCTGATCCTTGCACCACTTGGACACGTCGGTCCACTTGGCCTTATCTTGGATAAAGATAGGGGGGGGGAGAGAGGATTTCTTCCCAGGGGGGGCGGGCGCATTCTGCGTCGGGCTGGCCGGGCGGCTGACAGCCGCCGGGGCGAGAGCCATAGGGCTCGGGGGGCGACTTCCCGGACGTGAGGTCGCGGGCGAAAACGCGGGGGAGGGGGGAGCGGCCAAAGCCTTTTTGGCTTTGGTCGTGTGGGCCTTTTTGCCCAGCTTCCGCTTTCCCTTCCCTACAATTTGGTATCCCTCATCCGAGGACGACACGTCGGTGCCGCTCGAACACTCGGGCTCCGAGTCAGTGGGGGGGGTTGTGGTGTCCATGGGGGACAACTCTGGGGTTAGAAGTGGCGAGCAGGGAGAGTCCTCTGCTGTGTCATGAGTGGAGGGGGGGGACTCCGGGGAATCCGGAATAATCGGGCGGGAGGGGGAGGGCTGCTGAAGAGCTAGCAGCTCTTGCCCATACTTATTCTTAAAGTAGTCGTCCTTAAGCAGGACTTGCTTGACAAACTCCAGGAGGAGTTTGTCCGACATGGTGAGGCTGGTGTGGGAACACGCAGCCTGGTACACAAGGGTGAGAGGGGGGGGGGTAGGGAGGGAGACCTAGCTCCTATCTCCTAACCCCAGGCGTCACTTGCGTGAACACCCGGGGGTGGACAACTCCCACAAAGTTTAACCCACCCGTGTAACTTTCGTAGTGCTTACTACCGAGAAGAAAGTTACAAACAAACTCGGTAGTACACTTAAAGTTGTCCGGCCTGAAGGGCCACTACTGACTTATCCACCGGTGGGAGTGACCGGGGATGTGTACCCTCCCTGTCGGGTGTAGACAGGGAGGTGAGTACCTAGGTGTGCCCTAAGCTTGCTTTTACCTGTCGCCTTTCTTATTGTGCGACAGGGTCCTAAATGGTCTGGTGTCAAGGGGTTGAGACACCCAACCACACCAGTTGTGTTGCTGTGGACAACGGGGGTTGATTAGAGGGACAACAGCCGACCGCGACTAGGGGACTCCCCAAGGCCGCAGTCGGTGCCCTTCCGATTCTTTGCCTCCCCCTTAGGGGGGGATCGACGGGTGAGTCGGGTCAACACCCACCTGGTTCGTTAGCACCGTTAGGTTTCCACCAGGTACCACCGAAAATTTGGTGGATTTAGCTCTTAAGGAGCCAAAGATGACGACGCGAACACGATCGTAAAATAAAAGTTATGGCGCGTGGCAACAGACCCACAACTTAAATTTCACGAAAACGTAAACAATAACAATGCGGCGGCGCGCGGCGGCGGCGTGCGGCAGCGGGCAGCGAGCGAGCGAGCGACGCGTGTGGCACACCGAGCGCACAGGGGCGCTCAAGGTGGCAGGGTGCGGGCGCGGGACGCGGGGTGCGTGCGCGAAAGGGACGGCAACGTGTGCGAGCGAGAGGTCGGTCCAGAGAGCGACACAGGTCCGTTCGACACGGCTGCCAGCAGCGGAATCTCTTTGCAACCGTTTTTTTTTTTTTTTTTTTTTTTTTTGATACGGGCATCTCGCAGGTCAACCTATAAGAGGTTGTGTGCTGCTTATCCGGACTTTCCTGTGGTTGCCATAGATGACTCTAAGGCCTCCAGCCAGGGGCTTACAAACTAGATTACAAACTAAGTGACCACACGCTAAGGGCACCCCCTGTGGGGTACGGACCTCGGCTTAGGGCGTCACTGACAGAGGACAGCAAGGGACAGGCTGGATAACTAAATATTTCATTATTTAGGGGCTAATTTAAAACTACTGGCTCAGCATCGCGGGCTGGCTCTTGCAAGGGACGGGGGGGAGGGCATTGACTTGGGCGTCGCGACGGGCGGCCTCGGCGGCGAGGGCGGAATGACGGAGTCGGTCTGTGTCTGTGTTTGCGCAGCGTACTGGTTTCCCTACGGCTCTCCTGGAGGAGGGTGATGGGGTCGTCGGGGGTGATGAGGGTATGCCTTGGTCGGCGAACGGAGCTAATACGCGATGGATCGTATCGAGCGGACGATGCGATTAACGGATTGGTCTTTGCAACCGTAGACCCCTCTTATATTTATACCGTAAGCGGAGCTCAGCGGGCGGGGTGAACAGTGCCGGTGGGTGCGGGGGGAGAGGTGAGCTCATGCTCGTCGCTGGTTGGTCGGGAGACGTATCCTACGTAGTTTCGTATCGCGGCATACATTTTAGGTTTACCGAAATAGATAAATACATAAAAAAAAAAAAAAAAAAAAAAAAAAACAATAATATAATAACGTAAGTAGGTACATAGATTCATTCATACATACATACATACATACATACATACATACATACAGACAGACAGACGAAAATGTGTATAAGGCTTGAGCAATATAAATAATATATTATAACTACATTATAATAATAAATGATTTATTATTGAATTAGACCAGTCACCTATATTGAATCCCACATAAATAAACAATCGGTAGGTAACTAACCTGTGTTCCTACTACTATTAAATTCACCACAGTTGTACTATAGTTTTTAATCATCTTCATTTAATAAGACTACCTATCGTTATAGTTAGGTGTGCGTAGGTAGGTATTATAATTATGTTGGTAACGTTTTTGTGACTTCTGATATACAGAAATATTTAATAATATGATACATATGTGGCCCTGAAAAGGGCCTTTTGTGTGAACGCACAGCCACAAACCGTCAACCAGTCGACAGCATGGAGGACGATGTGTCGGTATTGTGACGTATGCTGATGCTTGCGTGCAGCAGTTTAAGCGCGTTCGCCTCTGATCCTGCGCGCCAACTGGATGTCCTTGGGCATGATGGTGACGCGTTTCGCGTGAATCGCGCACAGGTTGGTGTCTTCGAAGAGACCGACGAGGTAAGCTTCGCTGGCCTCCTGCAGAGCCATAACAGCGGAGCTCTGGAAACGGAGATCGGTCTTGAAGTCCTGTGCGATCTCACGAACGAGACGCTGGAACGGAAGCTTGCGGATAAGCAGCTCGGTACTCTTCTGGTAGCGACGGATCTCACGGAGAGCTACGGTGCCGGGCCTGTAGCGATGGGGTTTCTTGACACCGCCGGTGGCCGGCGCGCTCTTCCGCGCAGCCTTGGTGGCGAGCTGCTTCCTCGGAGCCTTACCACCGGTGGATTTACGAGCGGTCTGCTTGGTACGCGCCATCGTAAAAGCGGAACGGGAGTGACGGACGAATGTAACAAAAGTAACACGGAAAACGACGCTACGGTCGCGCGTATCTACACACTTCGAACGTACGAGAGTGAATAAAAACCGCGGCACGACCCCCGGTCCTATTTATACTGTGGGGCCGTAGCTCCGTAGCGCGACTGCGCTCCCGAGCGCCCTCTACGGCGACGGTACATCTTACTAAACTCTCGGTTAATGTGTTATTTTTTGTTTATTATTATTATTTTTTTTTTTTAATTGTTTCGAACGATATTAATAAAATACAAATAGATATATTTTAGAAACTTTAATAAACTCGAGTACATAGATTCACTAGCTTACTTACTCTTTTACTCACTCTATAGGTGTTATAATTTCTCGATTTTCAGTTAGTTTTTAGTCGACAGTAAAATTGCTACATAAATAAAATAATAGAGTAGCAGGTCGACGGAGCCCCGCTTCGCGGGGCTCCTACTTCCGGGTGGTTTAAAAAAAAATAACCACGAAGAGGATGGCGGGGTCTTTCAGACCCCGCCATCCTCTTCTAACCTAAACTGTCCGAGTCGGGGTGCCAGCGAGTCCCGAGCTCGCTTCGCTCGCTCATAAAACTACGTATAATTTATCGTATATGCATACTTTTGTTTATAACGCCAGTGCATTCAAAACTAGTTGAGATCAGTACGCAGGTATGTATGTATGTATGTACGTACTTAGGATGTAGGTACGTACGTTGGTAGAGGTAGGTAACGTTTTGACGAGTTTCCAATTTCGGAAATGTGAGTCAATAATCACATGAACATATTTGTGGCCCTGAAAAGGGCCTTTTGTTGTTCTCCTGCCGTCTCTCGCTGTGTGCGTGCTCGTCCAGGCGTTCGTCGCGGTCTGTATTAGCGACTCGTGAATCGTGAGCGTCTCGTACACATACACACATTACGAAAGCGCACAGTATGCGCGTACGAATGTATGCACGTCACGAAGACACTAACACAATTGGCACGAATCACAGTCAACAAGACACACGAGCGAGAGCACTGAATTTAACACTTTATACGCACACGAGGCGCGGCGTCGAAACGGGGACCGCTCACTTTGAGCTGGTGTACTTGGTGACGGCCTTTGTGCCCTCACTGACGGCGTGCTTGGCGAGTTCACCGGGCAGCAGGAGCCTGACGGACGTCTGCACCTCCCTGGACGTGATGGTGGACCTCTTGTTGTAGTGGGCGAGGCGGGAAGCTTCGGCAGCGATGCGCTCGAAGATGTCGTTCACGAACGAGTTCATGATCGACATGGCCTTGCTGGAGATACCGGTGTCGGGGTGGACCTGCTTCAGCACCTTGTAGATGTAGATGGCGTAACTCTCCTTCCTCTTGTGCTTCTTCTTCTTCTTGTCGGTCTTGGAGATGTTCTTCTGGGCTTTGCCAGACTTCTTGGCGGCTTTTCCACTTGTCTTGGGCGGCATTTTTGGAAATTGACGATTATACACGTGCTAACGTAACGGAGTTCAGTCGCACTATATTCAAGTTGGAGTTTTTTTTTTTTTTTTTTTTTTTTTTTTTTTTGGATACGGGCATCTCGCAGGTCAACCTATAAGAGGTTGTGTGCTGCTTAACCGGACTTTCCTGTGGTTGCCATAGATGACTCTAAGGCCTCCAGCCAGGGGCTTACAAACTAAATTAAAAACTAAGTGACCACACGCTAAGGGCACCCCCTGTGGGGTACGGACCTCGGCTTAGGGCGTCACTGACAGAGGACAGCAAGGGACAGGCTGGATAACTAAATATTTCATTATTTAGGGGCTAATTTAAAGCTACTGGCTCAGCATCGCGGGCTGGCTCTTGCAAGGGACGGGGGGGAGTGCATTGACTTGGGCGTCGCGGCGGGCGGCCTCGGCGGCGAGGGCGGAATGACGGAGTCGGTCTGTGTTTCTGTTTGCGAAGCGTACTGGTTTCCCTACGGCTCTCCTGGAGGAGGGTGATGGGGTCGTCGGGGGTGATGAGGGTATGCCTTGGTCGGCGAACGGAGCTAATACGCGATGGATCGTATCGAGCGGACGATGCGATTAACGGATTGGGGTGCCTAACTGCAGTTTCAAAGAAGCGCGTGGCAATGCGCTTCATGAACTGAGCGATGGTGGGGATCCTAAGGTCTAGGTGGAGGGTGTCGTTACGGACATAGTACGGGGCTCCCGTGATTTTCCTAAGAAAACGGTTTTGGAGGACCTGCATTTTGTAGAGGAAGCGGGGATTGGAATGCGCAAAGATGGCACACGCGTAAGTCATGATGGGGCGGATTACCGCCGTGAATAAGCGCATTTTGCACTTGCGGGACAGGGGACTTTTCGGGATGAGCATGAAGTGGAGCCTACCCATAGCAAAAGCAGCCCGATTACGAGCTGCTTTGATGTGGTCTCGGAAGGAGAGGTGACTGTCGAGGGTCACACCTAGGTACTTGGCTTGCTTCTTCCAAGGAATAGGCTTGCCGTACATAGTGATCGGGGTGGGGTCTACTGGTCGCTTACGCGGTTTGGTGAATAGGACCGCCTGGCTTTTATCGGGATTAACCTCAATTCTCCATTTCCTGAACCAGGCGCCTAGGGCGTTGGCTGAGGTTTGGAGGGTTTGGGCTATAGCGGTAGGACTTTGGCCTGTGTAATACAGGGCCGTGTCGTCCGCGAAGAGAGCTAACTGAGCCTTCTTGCTCTTGGGGATATCGCTAGTAAACAGCGAGAATAGGTGAGGCGAGAGGACTGCGCCTTGAGGGACACCGGCTAGGATGCGGTGTGGGGAGGAGAGGGCGTCGCCTATGCGATAGCGGAAGGTGCGATTCGACAAAAAGTCTCGTATGATGAGCACGAGACGGTCTGGCACACCCAGTTGGTAGAGCTTATATAATAAGCCATTGTGCCAGACTTTGTCGAAGGCTTTCGCTATGTCGAAAAATAGAACACCAGTCATGGCACCGCGCTGAAAGCCCGCGCTAATGTGCTCGACTATGCGGTGGACTTGTTGGACGCACGAGTGTCCGGCCCTGAAGCCGTATTGCTCGTCGGGGATGAGGCTCTTAGTTTCGACGTAATCTTTGAGTCGCTTAAGGATAAGCCTCTCGTAGATTTTGCCGAGAACGTTCAGTAGACTGATGGGTCGATAACTCGTGGGCTCAGACTTGGGCTTGCCTGGCTTGGGGAAACCGACTACAGTGGCCTCTTTCCACGCCTGGGGAAAGATGTTGTTACTTAGAGCGCCATTGAAGATGGCGGTCAAAAGCATAATGAGCTGGGGAGGGAGGAGTTTAAAGACGTTATTGTTAATACCGTCCGAACCGGGGGCTTTCCGGGGTCGGAGCCCTTTTATGATGTCTTGCACTTCGTCGGGAGTGACTGGAGGCAGAGGATCATCAGGGTCTTCTACAGGAGGTAAGGCGGTCCTACGTTCTACTTCGGAGTCTACCTTGAGGAGGTGACTGTTGTCTACGGGCTGGGTGCTCGGAGTGCACTGAGCTTCCAGGCTGTCGGCTAGGCATTCGGCTTTCTCGGAGTCCTCGAAAGCGATGGTTTTGTCGGGGCGAGTGAGAGGAGGCGTAGAGGCATCCTCGGTGGCACGCAACTTTCGTTGCAGATGCCAGAAGGCTAGGTGGTTGGGCTCGAGGTCGCTGAGCATGTCGTTCCAGCGATTCGTACGAACCTCACTGATGCGTTTCTTTACAGCACGCTGCAAGTTGCGCATGTGAGCTTTGTTCGAATCGCATGGAAAGTTGCTGTAGGCACGAATGGCCGCATTCTTCTCGGTTATCAGTGCACGTACGTCAGCGGGGAGTTTCCATTTACGATCTCTCGTGTCTGGGACTTCCCGTGAGCAATCCGTCAGTACGGATCGCACGTGTTCTGTAAACGAGTCGATTGCGGCCGTCGTGTCTGCGACAGAGACAATGTGATCGGGGATGGAGTCCAAGTGAGGTGACGTGGTTGATTTCAGCTTTTCGCTTACTTTCTTCCAGTCAGTTATCACTCTGGTCGGGGGAGGTTGGCTTGGGTCGGAAGGACCCGAGCGTGGAGTTAAGTGCATGAGCACTGGACGGTGGTCAGAGTTGAGCTCGTGTAGCGTCTCAATGGAATTCAACCTGAGGTTGATATTCTTGAGAAGCGCTATGTCGAGCACATCGGAACGGAAGTTGGGGTCGTGGGGGTAGTGAGTATGCTCATAAGGAGCGATGGGGTCAAAGTTAAGGGTGGAGCTTAGGTTGAACACTACTCTCCCTCTCGGGTTGGTAATAGTGCTGTTCCAAGCTGGGTGTTTGGCGTTGAGATCGCCCGCTAGAATAACGGAGTCACTCAAGCCGAAGATGGAGGTGAGGTCCTTAACAAGGAGAGAGTGATCCTCTGCTGTATTAGCAGGAGGAAAATAGGCGGAAACTATGGTGATCGGTTGATGACCGGTCATGGCTAGCCGACAGACTGAAACCTCGAGGAGTGACTCGAGGGTTGGTGGGATTAAGGGGATACAATGCAGGGACTTTTTGTAATAGATGAGAGTGCCACCCTTGTGGCAGCGGGACCTATCGTTACGGACTAGCTGATAATTGGCTATTTTGGGATCGCGGTGGTGGGGTTTGAGGAACGTCTCCTGGATGAGGAGAACGTCTAACTGGTGATCGCGGAGGAAGGTAGCGAGTTCGTCTCGCTGACCTTGGATACCGTTGACGTTAAAGAATCCTAGCTTGAGGGATCGCGGTTTAAGGGTATTCCTATTTGTGGCAGCCATTGGAATTAAGTAAGAAGATTGAGGGCCTGAAGGGCGTCACCCACCTGGGGGTGAGAGTCCAAGATAATTTTGAACTCATCGGGGTTACCGTTGGCGGCCCTGAGTTGGGCAGCCAATTGTCTCGCCGATGACCTCAAAATGTTCTTGTAGCTCTGGACCGCTTTGTACGCATTGATGATGACATTTAAGTCTTCATCGTCTACGTCTGCCACGGAACCAGAGGACGCGGGGGTGGAGGTGATGGCCGCGGGAGCGGTCACGGGAGCCACGGGTTGGGAGATGGGGGTGTCTAGGAGACCGGGAATGGGCTTGGGAGGCGCTGGGCCAAGGGCTGGGAAAGCCTTTTGGTGATTCAGCGCGTTCCAAGGGGAGGGGCGTTGGGGACCTAATCTGGTGGGCATCTGTGAGGAGGGAATCTTCACAGATGGGGATTCCCTCTGCTGGCGGGCGGCTGCGCGCTTCGCCAGTTTGGGAGAAGTGGATTTGGGGGCTTTGGGGCAGCCGCGATAGTTCGCGGTGTGTCCTACCTGGCTGCAAAGAACGCAGCTCGGGGGTTCGGTACAGAGAGCCCTGTCTTTGGGTCGGGGGCAGTTGGCAGTACCGTGATCGCCTAGGCATTTCACGCATCTGGCCGGGGCGAAGCAGTGGGCCTGACTGTGTCCGTAGTTCTGACAGTTGTGACACTGTCCTACGGTATGAGATTTGTAGGGCTTCTCAATAGAGATGCCCGACAGGGAGCACACAGTCGTGATCTTAAAAATGGGATGGGGGCCTGACTCGACAGGGTCGCAAACGACGAGGACCATGTCGTATGGGTTTCCGCCTCTCGCCTTGTGAAGGCGGTGGACGGCGGATACAGGGATTTTCTGGGCGGTCAGGTCGTCAAAGACTTCCTGAGTGGGGATTTCTTTGGGGATTCGCCTAATCACCACACGGGTGGACTTCTCCTCAGGGAGACCATAGGCGTGGTGCCATATTTTATGGGACATAAGGAGGCGGACGAGGGCTCTATAGTCCGAGGAGGTGGGGGTCAGGATACTGATACCCTTTGTAGTGCTGGTGGCCTTTGTGAAATTAATTTTTTGGGCCAAGCACAATCTTGATGCCTCAGTCCATTGGGACGGGTCATGGATAACAATTGGGGGGGGTTTTTCCTTCTTCTTCTTGGCAGAAGTTGAAGGCGGAGTCGGGATAGCCATAGGGCTGGAGGGGCGGCTAGTGGGGGCCGGTGGTGGGGTGGGGGAGCTACCGCGGGAGATCGGGGGAGAGGGGGTGGGGGGGGCCGCGAGGGGTTTCTTAGCCTTGGAGGAGGCTTTGGAATGTTTCCCCTTGCGTTTTCCTAAGACTACCGTGAAATCCTCGTCAGAGGAGCAAGCAGAGTCACTAGCGTGCTCTGAGTCGGAAGCGGGGACCGAGGTGTCCATTTGGACGGGCTCAGGTGTGGAGCGCACCTGCGGGGGGGCCATTGTTTGAGGAACAATGGGTTCTTGGGAAATGGGGACAATAGCCGCTTTAGCGGAAGCGGCTTTGGGAGCGCGGACGGTGGAATCCTTTGTCTTTGCAGACAAAGGAGCCGGTTTAGAAGGGGAAGCGGGGGTTTCGCGCCTACTTTCTCTGACTTTCTTCAAAGCGGTATATTCCGCTTTGTAGTCGCCGTCGAATCGGTCATCGTTGACCATGCGGTGGACTAAGCTCCAGAGGAGTTTAACCTCCTCTTGGAGGACTTCGAGAGTCGTCATGATGCGGGGACATGAGAGTGAAGCTCTCAGGGGAAAAAGCCTAACACTATCAAGCCTAATTCCCCGGGTGGGTGTGCCCGGGGATGAGTAGCCTCCCCTGCCGAGGGATTGTGTATGGCAGGGAGGTGAGTACCTAAGGTGTGCCCTAAGCTTGTGAACCTGTTGCCAATCTTAATGTGCAACAGGGCCCTATGTGGGTCTGGTGCGAAGGGGTAGACACACCCAACCGACACCAGGTGTGTAGCTGTGAACGAAACCAGAGACTAGGTACGACTAGGAGTCCCCCCAAGGCCGTAGTCCTAGCTCCCGACTCCAATAAATTAACCTCGCCCTGAAGGGGTTTGGCGGGATGGATTGGGGCACCACCCTCTTGGTTTCGTTAACACCGTAAGGTTTCCACCAAGAACCACGAAACTGTGGATTTTCCCTGAAGGGGCAAATTCGCGAAACACGGAACGTTTGTGATGTGTCCTAAAAAGGACAGTTGGTTGTGGTAGTCAAAGACTACCGAGAGCTGTCGTGAAGACACGACAAAATCGCACGGATGAGCGACACAGGCACGGAGCGCACACGAGGACACGTCCGCACGCGGTGGCGGTCAGACGCAGAGTGATTCAAGTTGGACTGCGAAGTAGTCGCGGCGCCCCCGCAAGGGGGCGCGGCGGGCGGGATATGGGCTGTGCCCCTTTCCCGCGGTTTCGACATGTTGTGCCCGCGACTGCGGGCACACGCGCTGGGGACGGCAATATAGCCTTATTTCGAAGTCCTACGGGCGCGCGTGCTATAGGGCGCGCGCCGGGTTGAGTGTCTGTTTATCGTTGTTTGCAGGCGCGCCACGACACTGTCGGCAGTGTCGCTTGCTTCACTGCGCCCCGGCGGTCTGCCCCTACCAGGTGAGACCCCCAGTTCCCTGGGGGAGGCCCGGCAGATGGCGACCAGCGACAGGGACGCAGGCTTACGACGCACCTGCAAAGGAAGGGTGGCTCTCGCATGCCCCGTTTCCCAGAGCGAGCCGGTAGCGGCGCACGCAGAGAGCCAGTGTGTGAGTGTGAGCGGCATTGTGTGTGTAACACCGCTCATGTTTGCGAGTGAAAGTGGGCCCACGTTTTAGCCACACGTTCACCGCGTGAATATTGCGCTTGTACAGTAGCGAGTGTCAGTAGTGACGTGCGACGTGCCTATATTAACTTAGCACACGGCGCACGTCATGTATGTAGTGTATGTGGAGTGTTTTTGTTGGGTAGGCCGCGTGTAGCCGGGAGTGCGACTTACCCTGGTGTCGTCAAGTCCGGTGGGTTGCAGGGGGGGTCGTCTTCCACGTCCGCAAGGACGAGGTCGCGAGGCAGCCGTTTGACGTCGGGTGGCCGCGCGTGCCAGGGCGCCAGGTCCCTGACGTGTGGCCAGGCGGAGGCGTCGGCACGCGCGAACATGTTTGTCGCGAGTCGGCGGATGTGGTCGTCCAGGCTCTCCATTTTTAAGTCCCGCCTGATGGTCTCGTTCCTCACGAGACGAGGGGCGGCGACAATCCTCCGCAGCGTCAGATGTTGTTGCGCGCGGAGGGACTTCTTACTGGACTCGCTCGTGAGGGCGAACCAGGCTGGGGCTGCGTACGTGAGCAGCGGGCGTATGTAGGTCTTGTAGACTCCCAGCCTGGCTCGTAGCGGGAGGCGGGAGGAGAGCACTGGTTGCAGCAGGGCGCGGGCTGCCCTGCACTTACCGGTTATCTTGCGGACGTGGTGGCCCATTGAGAGACGGCGATCGATGGTCAGCCCGAGGTACGTAACCCGGGGCGACCACGCGACCGCGGCCCCCTGCAGTTGAAGGGGTGGTGGGAGGTGAGCGGCGCCGGTGAGCAGTGCCTGCGTCTTACTCACGTTCACCGACAACCTCCATTTCGACAACCACTCTGGCAGTAAATCGAGCGCGCGCTGCAGCTTGACGGCCGCGTGTCTCGCGTTGAGCGAGGTCGCAAAGTACGCGGCGTCGTCAGCGTACAGCGCGAGCGTGGTGTCAGGAGTCGTGGGGATGTCATCGGTAAAGCGTGAGTAGCACAGCGGCGAGATGCAGCTGCCCTGCGGTACTCCCGCGGCTATGGGCCGGGCGCTTGACAGCGCTCCCTCGACCACCACCCTGAATGTCCTGTTTTCAAGAAAGGAGGAGACCACCTTGATTAGTCGACGGGGCGCGTCTGTCTGTGACAGTTTGTACAACAGACCGGCGTGCCAAACACGATCGAAGGCTTTCTCCATGTCGAGAAATACTGCAGCTGCCTGCTCCTTCTTGTTGACCGAAGCAGTAAGCAGGTGCAGTACTCTCGACAGTTGGAGAGTCGTGGAGTGCTCCGCACGAAACCCGAATTGTTCCGGGCGCAGTGTGACGAACTTGCTGAGATGTCGCAGCAGGAGTTGTTCAAACACCTTGGAGGTAGTTGGCAAGAGTGTAATCGGCCGATAGCTCTCGGGCTTCAGCACATTCTTTTTCTTCTTGGGCAACATAATGACGCGCCCTTCCTTCCACGCCGCGGGGAAGGTCCCGGTGCGCATGATACCCGTAAAGAGCCGCGCCAGTGCCGCTACCGTACGGTATGGCAGGTGACGCAGCGCCATATTAGTGATACCATCCGCACCGGGCGCCTTTCTTAACTTTGTTTTCAGAATGGCGCGTCTGACTGCACAAGGCGAGAAGAAAATAGGTGCCTCATCCGAAGCTATCGGCAAGGCAAAGTACTCACCAAGGTGCCTCTCCACTGCTGCGACATGCTCCCCGTCGCAAGTCGGGTTAGGCTGGAATTGACCCTCCAGGTGTTCGGCGAAGATCTCTGCACGGTCTGCTGCAGCGTACCTCGGCGCCCCGTCGCTATGGAGCAGTGGGCGCACCGGAGCTGGGGCGCTCACGAGCTGCCTGCACAGCTTGTGGATCGACGGCCAGTCCCCTTCTGCGGCGTCGATGCGCTCCTCCCAGCTCACGGTGTTGAACTCCTGGAGCTTGGCCCTCACCTTTTCAGCGTACCTGTTGAGCTCGGCTTTCATCCGGGGGCATCCTGTGGTTTGCCACCGCTTGCGCAGGCGCCGCCTCTCGGTCACCATGCGCCTGATGTGCGGAGGCAGGGGCCTGTACAGCAGCCCCTGCGGCTGCATTGGTGTGGACGCCTTTTCGAGGGCGCGCTGGATGCAAGCGGTGACTTCCCCGGCCAGCCCCTCAACATCCGTGGAGGTACTTGCGGGCCAAGTCGGAGTGGTGGTCTCCATCTCTTTCTTGAACGCGGTCCAGTCAGTGCGTCGACGCGGCGCGGGAGGAGAGACTCTTGTCGGCATCTCGGACAGGACGACGAGAACGGGCTGATGATCCGACTGCATCTCGTCGTCTATCACCTGTTGGGCGATCTGGCACTTTAGTCCCCTGTGGATAACAACGTCCAGCACATCCGGTGCGCAGCCCTGTCTGTCCGGGTAGTGCGTCGGGGTTTCCGGGCCGGAGACGCTGTACCCACAGGCTTCGGCGTCAGCGAAGAGTCGCCGGCCTCCTGTGTTGGTGACTATGCTATTCCACGCTGGGTGCTTCGAGTTGAAGTCTCCGGCGAGGAGAGTGGGGTGCGGGGTCGCGTGCAACAGCGACCGCACCTCGGCCACGTTGAAACGATCCGAGGGCGGGCGGTAGCACGCGTACACGTCAATGTCCTCGCCGGCGACGTGCAGTTGAACACCCAGCGCGTAAAAACTCACCGGTGTCTGTTGAGGCAGTGGTTGGTGGACGACCCTTCGCTTGACCAGTACCGCCAGACCGCGGTATGCGATGCCGACCGAAGATCTCTCATCCTTGCGATATAGGAGGTATCCCGGGAAGCGGATTTTGTCCGCCGGTCCCAGGAGCGTCTCACTGATGAGCGCTACGTCGATGCACTGATCCTTCAGGAGGAGGCGGAGGGGGGCGACCTTTGACTTGAGGCCGCGGGCGTTCCAGTGAAGGATCCTCAACGGGCTATCCATTGCAAAGGGTTAGCAAGGTCTGAAGCCCGTCGAGGATCAGGTCCTCAACATCCTGCCCCTGCCTGATGGCCTTGAGCAGGTCCACCAGTAGCTTTACAGTGCAGGCAGTGAATTTACGTTTCCGGCTCTCATCCATGGGAGTGCCGGATTCAGGCTCGCGGCGCCGCTGCTGAGGGCGGGTGCCGGCAGGGCCCGGACGGGATGCGGCGGGGGCCGCCACACGGTCGGCCGCCTCTGTGACTTGGGATGTGGGGGCGGGCTTCGAAGCCCGCCTATCCTTTTTCTTACCGGCACCGGCAGCGGCGTCGGTGGGCTCCTTAGTGGGGCCCTTTTTTGCCTGCACTTGCGCAGGGGCAGGAGTCTCCTGGGGTGGGGGCGCGGGGGACTCGGGCTTGTCCCCTTTCCTTCCCCCGCGCCTACGCTTCTTCCTCCTCCGCCCCGCGGCGGGAGCATCTCTATCGGTGGGCCCGTTTGCCGCCGCCATTAACGTCGCGCTGGGGGCCTCGTGCACCCCCACACTCGTCGATGGCTGTCGCTGCTGTCGTGTTATAGCGACTGTGCCCGCCCGCCTGATCTTGACTTCTTTCTGGTAGACGGGGCAGCCGCTGCTGCACGCCGGGTGAGCACCTGCGCAATTTGCGCAGGTAGCCGGCTCCGTCTTTGGTCGGGGGCAGTCTCGCGCGGCGTGCCCTTCCCCGCACCTGACACAGGCGAGCGGGCGGTGGCACTGGTGCGAGCTGTGGCGGAATTTCTGGCACCGGTGACATTGGGCGGGCCCACGCTTGCTCCGCCACGCTTCGATGCGGACACCACGCATGTTCATAAACTGCGTGGTGTCGTAGATTTTCCTGAAGTCAGGGGACCGCGTAAGGACCGCATGAAATAGGCAGCCGGGTCGCCCGTCGCGCGCATTTATATTGCGCACGTATTCCGGCTCGAACCCCATGCGGTGCAGCTCCTCTTCGATATCGGCGACGTCGGTGTCCGCCGGTAGGCCCCGGATGGCCACCTTCACGCTCCTCTCCGCCGGCAGCGAGTAGGAAAACCAGCTTAGGCCAGTCTCCCTCTCCAGCGCCGTGAGGTAGCGTTGGACCACCCGGTATTCTTCTTCGCTCTCGGGGAGGAATCGAATCCCCCCCTGATAGGGCCGAGCGTTGGGAGGATGGCCCAACCTGTCCTTCACGGCCCTAAAATGAGCGGCCCAGTTCGGCAACCTCTCCACTACCAGCGGAGGGTATCGTTGCTTTTTGCCGGCGGCAGTGGGAGCACCCGCGTTTTGACCTATACAGGACGAGGCACTCACCACTTGGTCCGGGGTAGCAGCGGCAGCAGTAGCAGGGGGCGTGTCCCGGCCGGGCATCGACGTCGGGGAGCGACGGGCTGCCTCGGCGAACGTGGGCGGGCCGGCTCCGGCTCGACCGCGCGGTTCGCGCTGCGGGAGCGGGGAGCCGGCGCACACGCGCTTCGCCTCTTCGGCGGCCTCGTCGTCGGAACTGCGGGGGCGGCGCTGGGCTCTGGCCTCGAGCAGATGCTCCAGCTCTAGGCCCAGGTCGAAGTCCTCTTCCAGCTGCGAGTATATTGATGAGCGGCCGGTTGCTGAGCCGCATGACTGCATCGATAAATCGCTCGCCTCCCGTGAGGTGAGCGGCGACATGGGGGCTGGCGAGTCTTGGGCAGCATTACGCGGCGGAGGCGGCGAATGTAGCTCCACGTGTGTCACCGCAGTTGCAGGCGTGGCATCGGTCGAGCCTGCCAGCAAGCGGGGTGGAGCGGGTGACGCGGTGCGCGCGGACTCGGTCGAGCTCGCCAGCATGCGGCGTGGGGCGGTTCAAGTTGGAGCAGCCAACAGTTCTATTTATACGCTTACTCGCGGCACCCGGTCGCGGCGAGCGGTGAGTGAGTCGACACGGCGGCGGACCAATCACAGCGCTCCCAAGCCGAAGTGTAGATCGGGCGCGGGGAGGGGGGCTACCAGGGCGGGAGGTGAGGGAGGGGAGGGATGACGCTTGTGTTCGTAATTTAATGGAGAATAATGAATTATTCGTAAACAACTGTTTTAAAACAACGGCTCAGTCACAAAATGCCCCCATTTCGAAAAAAAAAAAAAAAAAAAAAAAAAAAAAAAAAAAAAAAAAAAAATGTAGGTACCTGTCCGTCGCATATTTAACTGATTATGATCTGTAGGTATGTACATTATTCCGTTTCGCGAAAGGTACATTTTGAGAAAGGGGCACTTTGCGACTGACCCTTTAAAACAAACCATTCAATTCGCTTTCGCTCAAATAGTAGAAATAATGTGAAATTTATTAAAGATACACACTCTTATGATGGATGGAAGGATTAATCATAATAATAAATTTGAATACACCACCCACTTTCTGTCCTACATGTGTGCTCACTTCGGTGTGTGTCTGTTTGCATACCTTTTATAACAACACACATTATAAATTCCCAAAAAATCATTATTGGTGTGCGAGTACTAACTCGGTATGTAGTTATTTATCCTAATTTTGGGGGGGGGGGGGGGGGGAGGGGAAGGGTAGGGCATGGAATTCAGGGAAGAAGACTCGTGTACGTTTTTGTTTGTTGATGATTCAACCGTTAAGGAAATTGTCTTTGTTATAATGATCGACGAATAATATTGTGGCCCTGAAAAGGGCCTTTTGTTTCGGATGCATACGTGCGGAGCGCATCGCGCAACCGACATAATAGATATACGGTAAGTGCATAAATATTATATCGAAGTACGCGTGCGGGGCACTCGCACGATGCACCACGGTAAGATGTCGCAGCAGCGGCACGACGTCTAAGCCTTCTTCTCGGTCTTCTTGGGCAGGAGCACCGCCTGGATGTTCGGCAGCACACCGCCCTGAGCGATCGTCACACCGGAGAGAAGCTTGTTCAACTCCTCGTCGTTGCGGATGGCCAATTGCAGATGACGCGGGATGATCCTGGTCTTCTTGTTGTCTCTCGCGGCGTTACCGGCCAACTCGAGCACCTCAGCAGCCAGATACTCCATCACTGCGGCCAAGTAGACGGGGGCACCGGCACCGACGCGCTCGGCGTAGTTTCCGTTACGCAGCAGCCTGTGGATACGTCCCACGGGGAACTGGAGTCCGGCACGGTTAGAGCGGGACTTTGCCTTTCCCTTAACCTTGCCTCCTTTACCGCGACCAGACATGGTTGATAGGTTTCTTTAAAGAATCACAGACACGATAACAACACTGAACACGCGGACGTATGTGCGCGCGCTCCGAAGGGATCTCGTACAGTATTTTTTTAAACTGCGAAGTAGTCGCGGCGCCCCCGCAAGGGGGCGCGGCGGGCGGGATATGGGCTGTGCCCCTTTCCCGCGGTTTCGACATGTTGTGCCCGCGACTGCGGGCACACGCGCTGGGGACGGCAATATAGCCTTATTTCGAAGTCCTACGGGCGCGCGTGCTATAGGGCGCGCGCCGGGTTGAGTGTCTGTTTATCGTTGTTTGCAGGCGCGCCACGACACTGTCGGCAGTGTCGCTTGCTTCACTGCGCCCCGGCGGTCTGCCCCTACCAGGTGAGACCCCCAGTTCCCTGGGGGAGGCCCGGCAGATGGCGACCAGCGACAGGGACGCAGGCTTACGACGCACCTGCAAAGGAAGGGTGGCTCTCGTATGCCCCGTTTCCCAGAGCGAGCCGGTAGCGGCGCACGCAGAGAGCCAGTGTGTGAGTGTGAGCGGCATTGTGTGTGTAACACCGCTCATGTTTGCGAGTGAAAGTGGGCCCACGTTTTAGCCACACGGTCACCGCGTGAATATTGCGCTTGTACAGTAGCGAGTGTCAGTAGTGACGTGCGACGTGCCTATATTAACTTAGCACACGGCGCACGTCATGTATGTAGTGTATGTGGAGTGTTTTTGTTGGGTAGGCCGCGTGTAGCCGGGAGTGCGACTTACCCTGGTGTCGTCAAGTCCGGTGGGTTGCAGGGGGGGTCGTCTTCCACGTCCGCAAGGACGAGGTCGCGAGGCAGCCGTTTGACGTCGGGTGGCCGCGCGTGCCAGGGCGCCAGGTCCCTGACGTGTGGCCAGGCGGAGGCGTCGGCACGCGCGAACATGTTTGTCGCGAGTCGGCGGATGTGGTCGTCCAGGCTCTCCATTTTTAAGTCCCGCCTGATGGTCTCGTTCCTCACGAGACGAGGGGCGGCGACAATCCTCCGCAGCGTCAGATGTTGTTGCGCGCGGAGGGACTTCTTACTGGACTCGCTCGTGAGGGCGAACCAGGCTGGGGCTGCGTACGTGAGCAGCGGGCGTATGTAGGTCTTGTAGACTCCCAGCCTGGCTCGTAGCGGGAGGCGGGAGGAGAGCACTGGTTGCAGCAGGGCGCGGGCTGCCCTGCACTTACCGGTTATCTTGCGGACGTGGTGGCCCATTGAGAGACGGCGATCGATGGTCAGCCCGAGGTACGTAACCCGGGGCGACCACGCGACCGCGGCCCCCTGCAGTTGAAGGGGTGGTGGGAGGTGAGCGGCGCCGGTGAGCAGTGCCTGCGTCTTACTCACGTTCACCGACAACCTCCATTTCGACAACCACTCTGGCAGTAAATCGAGCGCGCGCTGCAGCTTGACGGCCGCGTGTCTCGCGTTGAGCGAGGTCGCAAAGTACGCGGCGTCGTCAGCGTACAGCGCGAGCGTGGTGTCAGGAGTCGTGGGGATGTCATCGGTGAAGCGTGAGTAGCACAGCGGCGAGATGCAGCTGCCCTGCGGTACTCCCGCGGCTATGGGCCGGGCGCTTGACAGCGCTCCCTCGACCACCACCCTGAATGTCCTGTTTTCAAGAAAGGAGGAGACCACCTTGATTAGTCGACGGGGCGCGTCTGTCTGTGACAGTTTGTACAACAGACCGGCGTGCCAAACACGATCGAAGGCTTTCTCCATGTCGAGAAATACTGCAGCTGCCTGCTCCTTCTTGTTGACCGAAGCAGTAAGCAGGTGCAGTACTCTCGACAGTTGGAGAGTCGTGGAGTGCTCCGCACGAAACCCGAATTGTTCCGGGCGCAGTGTGACGAACTTGCTGAGATGTCGCAGCAGGAGTTGTTCAAACACCTTGGAGGTAGTTGGCAAGAGTGTAATCGGCCGATAGCTCTCGGGCTTCAGCACATTCTTTTTCGCCTTGGGCAACATAATGACGCGCCCTTCCTTCCACGCCGCGGGGAAGGTCCCGGTGCGCATGATACCCGTAAAGAGCCGCGCCAGTGCCGCTACCGTACGGTATGGCAGGTGACGCAGCGCCATATTAGTGATACCATCCGCACCGGGCGCCTTTCTTAACTTTGTTTTCAGAATGGCGCGTCTGACTGCACAAGGCGAGAAGAAAATAGGTGCCTCATCCGAAGCTATCGGCAAGGCAAAGTACTCACCAAGGTGCCTCTCCACTGCTGCGACATGCTCCCCGTCGCAAGTCGGGTTAGGCTGGAATTGACCCTCCAGGTGTTCGGCGAAGATCTCTGCACGGTCTGCTGCAGCGTACCTCGGCGCCCCGTCGCTATGGAGCAGTGGGCGCACCGGAGCTGGGGCGCTCACGAGCTGCCTGCACAGCTTGTGGATCGACGGCCAGTCCCCTTCTGCGGCGTCGATGCGCTCCTCCCAGCTCACGGTGTTGAACTCCTGGAGCTTGGCCCTCACCTTTTCAGCGTACCTGTTGAGCTCGGCTTTCATCCGGGGGCATCCTGTGGTTTGCCACCGCTTGCGCAGGCGCCGCCTCTCGGTCACCATGCGCCTGATGTGCGGAGGCAGGGGCCTGTACAGCAGCCCCTGCGGCTGCATTGGTGTGGACGCCTTTTCGAGGGCGCGCTGGATGCAAGCGGTGACTTCCCCGGCCAGCCCCTCAACATCCGTGGAGGTACTTGCGGGCCAAGTCGGAGTGGTGGTCTCCATCTCTTTCTTGAACGCGGTCCAGTCAGTGCGTCGACGCGGCGCGGGAGGAGAGACTCTTGTCGGCATCTCGGACAGGACGACGAGAACGGGCTGATGATCCGACTGCATCTCGTCGTCTATCACCTGTTGGGCGATCTGGCACTTTAGTCCCCTGTGGATAACAACGTCCAGCACATCCGGTGCGCAGCCCTGTCTGTCCGGGTAGTGCGTCGGGGTTTCCGGGCCGGAGACGCTGTACCCACAGGCTTCGGCGTCAGCGAAGAGTCGCCGGCCTCCTGTGTTGGTGACTATGCTATTCCACGCTGGGTGCTTCGAGTTGAAGTCTCCGGCGAGGAGAGTGGGGTGCGGGGTCGCGTGCAACAGCGACCGCACCTCGGCCACGTTGAAACGATCCGAGGGCGGGCGGTAGCACGCGTACACGTCAATGTCCTCGCCGGCGACGTGCAGTTGAACACCCAGCGCGTAAAAACTCACCGGTGTCTGTTGAGGCAGTGGTTGGTGGACGACCCTTCGCTTGACCAGTACCGCCAGACCGCGGTATGCGATGCCGACCGAAGATCTCTCATCCTTGCGATATAGGAGGTATCCCGGGAAGCGGATTTTGTCCGCCGGTCCCAGGATCGTCTCACTGATGAGCGCCACGTCGATGCACTGATCCTTCAGGAGGAGGCGGAGGGGGGCGACCTTTGACTTGAGGCCGCGGGCGTTCCAGTGAAGGATCCTCAACGGGCTATCCATTGCAAAGGGTTAGCAAGGTCTGAAGCCCGTCGAGGATCAGGTCCTCAACATCCTGCCCCTGCCTGATGGCCTTGAGCAGGTCCACCAGTAGCTTTACAGTGCAGGCAGTGAATTTACGTTTCCGGCTCTCATCCATGGGAGTGCCGGATTCAGGCTCGCGGCGCCGCTGCTGAGGGCGGGTGCCGGCAGGGCCCGGACGGGATGCGGCGGGGGCCGCCACACGGTCGGCCGCCTCTGTGACTTGGGATGTGGGGGCGGGCTTCGAAGCCCGCCTATCCTTTTTCTTACCGGCACCGGCAGCGGCGTCGGTGGGCTCCTTAGTGGGGCCCTTTTTTGCCTGCACTTGCGCAGGGGCAGGAGTCTCCTGGGGTGGGGGCGCGGGGGACTCGGGCTTGTCCCCTTTCCTTCCCCCGCGCCTACGCTTCTTCCTCCTCCGCCCCGCGGCGGGAGCATCTCTATCGGTGGGCCCGTTTGCCGCCGCCATTAACGTCGCGCTGGGGGCCTCGTGCACCCCCACACTCGTCGATGGCTGTCGCTGCTGTCGCGTTATAGCGACTGTGCCCGCCCGCCTGATCTTGACTTCTTTCTGGTAGACAGGGCAGCCGCTGCTGCACGCCGGGTGAGCACCTGCGCAATTTGCGCAGGTAGCCGGCTCCGTCTTTGGTCGGGGGCAGTCTCGCGCGGCGTGCCCTTCCCCGCACCTGACACAGGCGAGCGGGCGGTGGCACTGGTGCGAGCTGTGGCGGAATTTCTGGCACCGGTGACATTGGGCGGGCCCACGCTTGCTCCGCCACGCTTCGATGCGGACACCACGCATGTTCATAAACTGCGTGGTGTCGTAGATTTTCCTGAAGTCAGGGGACCGCGTTAGGACCGCATGAAATAGGCAGCCGGGTCGCCCGTCGCGCGCATTTATATTGCGCACGTATTCCGGCTCGAACCCCATGCGGTGCAGCTCCTCTTCGATATCGGCGACGTCGGTGTCCGCCGGTAGGCCCCGGATGGCCACCTTCACGCTCCTCTCCGCCGGCAGCGAGTAGGAAAACCAGCTTAGGCCAGTCTCCCTCTCCAGCGCCGTGAGGTAGCGTTGGACCACCCGGTATTCTTCTTCGCTCTCGGGGAGGAATCGAATCCCCCCCTGATAGGGCCGAGCGTTGGGAGGATGGCCCAACCTGTCCTTCACGGCCCTAAAATGAGCGGCCCAGTTCGGCAACCTCTCCACTACCAGCGGAGGGTATCGTTGCTTTTTGCCGGCGGCAGTGGGAGCACCCGCGTTTTGACCTATACAGGACGAGGCACTCACCACTTGGTCCGGGTTAGCAGCGGCAGCAGTAGCAGGGGGCGTGTCCCGGCCGGGCATCGACGTCGGGGAGCGACGGGCTGCCTCGGCGAACGTGGGCGGGCCGGCTCCGGCTCGACCGCGCGGTTCGCGCTGCGGGAGCGGGGAGCCGGCGCACACGCGCTTCGCCTCTTCGGCGGCCTCGTCGTCGGAACTGCGGGGGCGGCGCTGGGCTCTGGCCTCGAGCAGATGCTCCAGCTCTAGGCCCAGGTCGAAGTCCTCTTCCAGCTGCGAGTATATTGATGAGCGGCCGGTTGCTGAGCCGCATGACTGCATCGATAAATCGCTCGCCTCCCGTGAGGTGAGCGGCGACATGGGGGCTGGCGAGTCTTGGGCAGCATTACGCGGCGGAGGCGGCGAATGTAGCTCCACGTGTGTCACCGCAGTTGCAGGCGTGGCATCGGTCGAGCCTGCCAGCAAGCGGGATGGAGCGGGTGACGCGGTGCGCGCGGACTCGGTCGAGCTCGCCAGCATGCGGCGTGGGGCGGGCGACACGGTGCGCGCGGCGCTGGTGGATGCGATGGTGGCGGTACGCGCGCGAGCCGCCGGGCGCGACGCGCCAGCGGGCATGGGCGCGGCCGCGGCAGGGGCGGCGGTGGCGGGGGGGGCGGCAGCGGGCCGCCGCTCGCGCTCCGAACGCGGTTGGGCCAGCGGCGCAGGCGGCGCGGCCGCCGGGCGGGTGTGAGGTTGGGAGGGAACGCGCGGCGTCTGCGCGGCGGTGCGCGCTGTGGCGGTACGTGCTCCCTGAGCGCGTGTTGAGCTCCCGGCAGGCCCCGGTGCCTGAATCGGCACGGGGCGAAAAGCCGGTGGGCGGATGGCGACAGCCGGCTGGCGGCCCGACGACGGTGGCGACGAAACGCGCGCAGTCGTCGGCGACGTCGGCGGGCCGGGGTCGGCCGGTTTGGCGGTGGGTGCGGCTGCACCTTGGTTGGCACTACTAGAGCTGCCATCGGAGGAGGGGCGCGGGGCGCCCGGCGGCGTAGCTCCCATGTACGGGAGCGACGTCGCCCGGCCCTCCGCGTCGTCCGGCGGTGGGCCGGCGTCGGGCTCCAGCGAGCCGCGGGCGCCTGGCTTCTTCGGCATCTTCTGGGCGAGGAGCTCCGCGACCGCAACGGCGTCTCAGGCGCCGGGCAGCGAGGGGTGCTCCCCCCCTGTGCACGCACAAACACTTAGCACTCGCGCGGGCACAACGGAGGAACACTCAAAGTTAAAATAAAAGCGGTCCGGGCGGATAAAAAAGTTTTTGCCGTGTACCCTCAAGTTTCGTCACTATTTTCACACTGCGAAAAACTTCCTGGCGATGTCCTCGAGCCGATCCTCAAGTTGGAGCAGCCAACAGTTCTATTTATACGCTTACTCGCGGCACCCGGTCGCGGCGAGCGGTGAGTGAGTCGACACGGCGGCGGACCAATCACAGCGCTCCCAAGCCGAAGTGTAGATCGGGCGCGGGGAGGGGGGCTACCAGGGCGGGAGGTGAGGGAGGGGAGGGATGACGCTTGTGTTCGTAATTTAATGGAGAATAATGAATTATTCGTAAACAACTGTTTTAAAACAACGGCTCAGTCACAAAATGCCCCCATTTCGAAAAAAAAAAAAAAAAAAAATGTAGGTACCTGTCCGTCGCATATTTAACTGATTATGATCTGTAGGTATGTACATTATTCCGTTTCGCGAAAGGTACATTTTGAGAAAGGGGCACTTTGCGACTGACCCTTTAAAACAAACCATTCAATTCGCTTTCGCTCAAATAGTAGAAATAATGTGAAATTTATTAAAGATACACACTCTTATGATGGATGGAAGGATTAATCATAATAATAAATTTGAATACACCACCCACTTTCTGTCCTACATGTGTGCTCACTTCGGTGTGTGTCTGTTTGCATACCTTTTATAACAACACACATTATAAATTCCCAAAAAATCATTATTGGTGTGCGAGTACTAACTCGGGTATGTAGTTATTTATCCTAATTTTGGGGGGGGGGGGGGGGAGGGGAAGGGTAGGGCATGGAATTCAGGGAAGAAGACTCGTGTACGTTTTTGTTTGTTGATGATTCAACCGTTAAGGAAATTGTCTTTGTTATAATGATCGACGAATAATATTGTGGCCCTGAAAAGGGCCTTTTGTTTCGGATGCATACGTGCGGAGCGCATCGCGCAACCGACATAATAGATATACGGTAAGTGCATAAATATTATATCGAAGTACGCGTGCGGGGCACTCGCACGATGCACCACGGTAAGATGTCGCAGCAGCGGCACGACGTCTAAGCCTTCTTCTCGGTCTTCTTGGGCAGGAGCACCGCCTGGATGTTCGGCAGCACACCGCCCTGAGCGATCGTCACACCGGAGAGAAGCTTGTTCAACTCCTCGTCGTTGCGGATGGCCAATTGCAGATGACGCGGGATGATCCTGGTCTTCTTGTTGTCTCTCGCGGCGTTACCGGCCAACTCGAGCACCTCAGCAGCCAGATACTCCATCACTGCGGCCAAGTAGACGGGGGCACCGGCACCGACGCGCTCGGCGTAGTTTCCGTTACGCAGCAGCCTGTGGATACGTCCCACGGGGAACTGGAGTCCGGCACGGTTAGAGCGGGACTTTGCCTTTCCCTTAACCTTGCCTCCTTTACCGCGACCAGACATGGTTGATAGGTTTCTTTAAAGAATCACAGACACGATAACAACACTGAACACGCGGACGTATGTGCGCGCGCTCCGAAGGGATCTCGTACAGTATTTTTTTAAACCGCCGCACCGCGAACTTATATACGCGCGACGCGTAGCTGCGTCAGTGGGAGGGGAACGAATGGTAACCGAACAAATAAACAGAGCGCGCAGGCGCGCGCTCTCGGTCTCGACACGCCACACGCAAACTACAACTAAAATATCTTCTTCAATAGAATAATAATTGTAACTTTTTTGTGTTTTTTAAAAATTTTTTTTTTTTTTTTTTATTTTTCTAATTATAGGTATGTAACTATATTTTTAAATAAAATTAGGTATTTCTTTATTTTTTTTGCTTTTGTTATGTTTAGCGTGTGGACACAATATGATCGTAGAAGAATAGTCGCCTTCGTTCATCTAGTCTAGATGATATCATTAATTTAGTGATGAAATATTTACTGTGATTCAGTTATTCGGTATAGGTAGGTACGTAGGTAGACCGTAAGTATGTATGTATGTATGTATGTTAGGTAGGTAGGTAGGTAGTTTTGTTATTTACCTATGTACTTATGCATAATGTGTGATACGTTTTGACTATCTGTGTTAAGGAAACGAATATTGCTCATATTCATGATAGTTTTGTTAGCCCTGAAAAGGGCTTTTTGGTGTGCGCTCAGAGAGCGCCGCGATCGAGAGCGCATTCACGCAACTCGTAAGCGTCTCGGTGCCGTGCCGCCGTGGTTTCTTCAGTTCTTTCTTCTGATGAATCATTGGTGAACAGGTAGAGACACGTCGAGCGCGTTCCGCGCCCTCGTTCCCGAGGACGATGATGGACGGACGCGTAGGTACGTACTTCGTGCGCGCGGTTGGATGAAAAGCACACGCGCTACTCTCTAAAGTGCACGTATAACGCGTGTAGCCTGTGTACATAACACGGATTATGGTAGCGCATGCACATAAAACTGTGTACACGCTCACACTCTGCATTACTACACACGCCACACACATACACACGAGGAGCACAGTAGGAGAGACGCGCACGCACACTTTTTTTACACACACACACTGGTCGTGTTCAGCCGACTCTGCGCACGCTGTCGCCGCCGCCGTAGTCGTCGTCGTCGTCGTCGTCGCCGGTGTAACGGGAAAGCGCGACCGTTGCTTACTTCTTAGCGGCGGACGCTTTCTTGGCTGCAGGTTTAGACTTGGGTGTAGCCGCTGCCTTCTTGGGTTTAGGAGCTTTAGGTTTCTTAGTGGGCGGCTTCGCGGTCTTCTTAGCCTTGGGCGCGGCGCCCTTCGCCTTGGCGGGGGCGGCGGCCTTCTTGGGTGCGGGCTTCTTCTTGGCGGCGGCGGCCTTCTTGTCCTTGGCGGCGGCCTTCGCCTTCGACGGTGAACCGGAGGCGGCGGCCGCTGCCTTCTTGGTCTTGGCGCCGGCCGCAGAGGCGGTCGCCTTCTTCGTCTTCGCTGCAGCAGAGGCGGTCGCCTTACCGGCGGCCTTGCCGGAGGCGGCGGCGGGTTTCTTGGACGCTGAAGACTTCGACTCGAGCTTGAACGAACCGGAGGCACCCTTGCCCTTGGTCTGGATCAGGGCGCCAGATTCGACGGCGCTCTTCAGATACTTCCTGATGAACGGAGCCAGTTTCTCGGCGTCGACCTTGTACTGGGCGGCGATGTACTTCTTGATCGCCTGCAGGGAAGATCCGCTGCGCTCCTTCATCTCCTTGATGGCGCTGTTGACCATCTCGGACGTTTTGGGATGGGTCGGCTTCGGCTTCGGCTTCTTAGCGGCGCCTGCTCCGCCGGCCTGTCTCGCCTGCTTCTTCGCTGGGGTAGCGGGTGCCGGAGCCTCGGTAGCAACTGCGGTGTCAGCCATTGTTGTTTGTAGATACACGAACGAGAATACACACGTCTTGAATAATGAGAGAGAATGACTCAGGTGTCGCCACCTACGGGATACGCTCGCGCTCAAGTACGACGGAACTTTACCGTAACGAGAGCCGCGATGTCGCGGGACGTTTTCTCGTAGGAACGCTTGAAAGTTTTCACTAACACGTATCTAATAAAACAAAGAAAAATAATGTTTAAAGACGCGTAGCGCATCGGGCGATTGGTTTTTCGGATAGGTCATGAAGTGGACTATGCGGCAGTGCGAACGGTGGAGGAGTGCAGTGAGAGTTCGGCCGGTGGCGGTGTTTTATTTAGACGCGTGAGTGCGAAGCGTAGGTCGGGTCGAGTTCAAAACGTTATTTTCTCTATAAAACGTTAAGTGAGCGGCGATCGAGGTCGACGATTCAACAAGGAGGATATCGAGCTTGTGCGAAGACAGGACTTCGTCGATATCACACCGCGTCGCGAAGGTATTATCGACCTAAGAGTGAAGCGTCGTAAAACACCGCGACCGCCGAACCGCTAAGGACGGACGGCTCCGTCCAGGACGTGCAACCTATTAATATACTAATATTAAAATACGATAGCGCCCTTAGAAGAGTGGACAGTGTGAAGATTGCGATAATCGCATCAGAGAGCGTATTAAACTTTAGGTGTGAACGACAACAGGCGGTACCTAGGTATCGCGCCAGTACCGACCGACACACACGGCGGCGAGTGCGCGTACGGTTCCCCTGCATATTACCCGCTCGTCGTCAGCGGCTAGGCCAGCCGTAATTTTCAAAGTTCGTATACCTAATCGTATTGAATATATATATAACATTACACGATACCTACACAAGTAGAGTAACCTCTAAAACGACTTATTAAAACACCCCAGATCAAAATAAGTTACGTAGGTATATACATATAGAGCTGTGTACAAGAGACCAATGTGCGATACATAATAATTATTATCTATCATAATAATACGCATCGTGTTATACCTCTACACAGGTTAACTAATGTTTTATTTTTATTCATTTTCAGGTACTTATTACTGTGCACGACTGTACATAAGCGTAGTTTTAAATCTTTTTTGTTATATAACTTAACGTAGCTTACATTGTTTATTTACTTTCCCTTATAGCGGAATTTGTTCAAAAGTTTATGTATTAAAGCCTTATCAGCAAAAGAAATGGTAAAATGTCTAGTATATAAGGTCTGAGAACGATGTATCATAATAAATATACCTGCAAATCCCCTTATTGTTGTAACGATATAGAAACATAAGTAGTATATAAGAGAAAAATATAGAATTTGGTACTGAGGTGAAGTATTATTGTCCCTTAGAGTTTAATGTGTAATGCTGTATACTTACTTATGTCATACATAAGGCATTTGTGGCCCATATACATAGTATATAGATGTGTTCTCTACGACAACCTGCTTCAATATGGCAAAATTGCACGTGCGTGGGCGGGTTATATTTATAGATTCGCAGTTAAGCGAAAACGCGCCATATCTCGAGGTCTGTTTGTCGTAGGAACATAGAATTATGTATAGACTATGTGCAATGATATTGCCCGATAAAAGATCTGTAATTTAGTCTTGTAAGAATCCTATTTGATTTGTAAAGTGGATTTAGACCTTTGTAAATAAAGAGAAAATGGGCGTGGCATGGATTAACCTATAGCGAGTACATTACACACATTGACAAAATGGCACTCTGGCCAGCAATCGTGCAAAATTACGAAAGAGAAAGAAAGAGTTAGAAAGAGAAAGTAAAACGAAAGTATAAAAGAAAGCGCCTCATAGCGCGCGACAATTCCTCTGTCAGTGACGCCCTAAGCCGAGGTCCGTACCCCACAGGGGGTGCCCTTAGCGTGTGGTCACTTAGTTTTTAATTTAGTTTGTAAGCCCCTGGCTGGAGGCCTTAGAGTCATCTATGGCAACCACAGGAAAGTCCGGTTAAGCAGCACACAACCTCTTATAGGTTGACCTGCGAGATGCCCGTATCCAAAAAAAAAAAAAAAAAAAAAAAAAAAAGCGCGCGACAACCAGTGTTCAATATTCTACGAAGCCGTCTAGAACTAGACGCGTGAGTCCCTCTGTAGGGGTTTCCCTGCCAAGCCCAAATGTGAGTCAAAGTAATGTTTTAATCAGTGCCCCGCTACCCCGTTCCTAAGCCCAGCTCCTGGAGTCTTCGGAGTCTTCAAGTCTTCGAGTTTACCAGCCTTCAAATACAGTCCACAAAAACCCAAGCTCTCCACACGCTCACTGCACAATTACATACCTACCTACTTTAGGTAGGTACTTTATAATAGTTCGGACGGCGAGCGGCGGGCGGCGGCGGCGGCGAAGGAGGGCGCTGATCACGCGTAGACGGTGAGTGTAATGAAATTAAATATTATGTAGTTAGACAATATTATATGATTATAATATTATAACGTTGTTTCATTCAATCTAGTATCAAATAATGATGTAAGTATCCCTCTAACTGTATGCTTTAGTTATTATAATTATAAGCCAGCTAATGGCTGTGGAGAGTACCTATAGATATAATGACATACTAATAATTTATAATCATGTAGTAAGTAGGTAGTACGTTTTTGAGACTGAGAATCCGTTAAAGAAACATTTCAAGTGTATCGAATCATATGCGGCCCTGAAAAGGGCCTTTTTTGATGTGCGCTTCGCTTCTACATACGCATGGTCGAACGGTAAGTACGAGAGATGTTGTATTATCACACGCACACGTCCGCACACACACAGTATGTAGAGCTGGCGACACGTAGGTACGTAGCAGCTGGTGTTGTTTAACCGCCGAAACCGTACAGGGTGCGTCCCTGGCGCTTCAGAGCGTAGACGACGTCCATGGCGGTGACCGTCTTCCTCTTGGCGTGCTCGGTGTAAGTGACGGCGTCACGGATGACGTTCTCGAGGAACACTTTGAGAACACCGCGGGTCTCTTCGTAGATCAGACCGGGATTTTTGTTGAGATAGAATTTTCATACAGTGTGGTGTACCTACCCACCTATAGTAGGTACCTACCTACTTTTTTTTTTTTTAGCTTTGTAAAATCATCAAAGGAGTCCTCCCATGCACCCATAGCTGTCAGACTCATACTGACTGTTAGCGACGAATAATAATCGCACTAAGCAAATCTTGTAAATATGTAGTACTTAGAGATTAGGATAGTTTTAAACAATAAAACTATTGTTATAATGAATAATAAGGGTCGGGTAAATGTAGAAATGTGCATTTAGTAAGTACCTTCTAATAAATTGATAAGTTGTTCTGTTTTTTATTTGTCCCTCCTGGTGTCTCTGCTGATGCCACAAAATAAACCCACAGTTGGGTAGACATATAAATGCGCATTTTACATATACCGTCAAATAAATTGAGAAACTGTATTGATCACTATTTTTGCCGCTTGGAGCACCACTCGTCCCGAAAATGTAAGCGAAGTGTCAGGTAGTCATAAAAAGTGTACATTTTAGAAATACCCTCAAACACAGTGATAAATTGTTGTAATTCCTATTTCTGGCACTTGGTGTCTCTGCCTGTAGGTTGATGTAAATTTAGTTTTTCACCATTTTTTAGGTCTAAAAATTAAGGTTTTGCTAAGGTTTTTATGTAATTAGATAGACTAAGTTAACCCTTAGGCTATAAGATAAATTGTAAAACAAAAAGGGAAGGTTTACTATAGAAAACTGCCAAATTAAAGTTCCCCATACAAAGTCGCATTAGTGCCGTGTGCAAAAATGGATTGCTCTGATTGGCTGAAGGGAAAAATATTAGGAACGTGTGCAAATTTTAAGGATTCTGATTGGTCAGAGCTTTCTATAAAAGAGGAGCAGTTTTCTATGGGATTCATTCCGAAACCAGCAGTATTATAATAAACAAGAAATAAGAAAAGTACTCCGAAGTCTCATTAGCGCCGAACCTACTTGAAGCCTCCAGTTTCTACCGCCAGCGAACCAATCCTACAAGTTCAACAGTTTACAAGTGGTCCTTCGTGAAGCCGGATCGGGTTCAAGAAAACTGAAGATGCCTTCTACAAGATCAGGATCAGTGCAGTCCAAGGCTACGGGAGATAGTACTTCGTCAGTCGACGGGAGTGCAAGCACGCCAAGTGAAACCACAAGCGAAGCGACTACGAGCGCGTCAATTACAAGTCGGTCAACGCTCACTAGAAGATCGCCGCCGCCTAGCGTACGAGCCCACCAGTCGTCTATTCGTCAGCAAAATACTGCCGGGAGGGAATCAGCATTGGGGGGAGCGACTCGCACCGCGCCCCTAGCCAGCACCGTGGAAGAGGAAGTTGAAGCGTCTGATCCCGCACGCCGAGAAGAAAGCCACAACACTACGCTGCAGAACCCAGACAGAAGTGTTGCCGTGAAGTTACGTCGAGATGAAGGAAGTGTACCGACGTCAATAGAATGGAGTCTGCAGCAGCCTCGCCCTAAGAAGCCGACCCGCGAAATAGACACGCAGTCCGTCCGCTCGTCGCATAGGAAGAGAGCAGAAGCGCAAGCAAAGTTAACAGTGGCACTAAGGGAATTGGAATTGGCAGAAGCGCGATCAAGAGTGGCTCAGGCTGAACTAGAACTAGCAACAGCAGAGTCAGAAGAAGAAGATGGTGCCGGAGAAGAGATGTACGAGCAAACTCAAGAAGTCGAGAGGTGGTTCATCCAAGCTGGGGTCAAGCCTAGCAATGATAGCAGGCCGACTGAAACAGAAGAAAAGAAGAGTGACATCCACGAGTTAGCCCAAGTTATAGTCAAGCTGTCCGAGAAGTCACGTGATGTTGCAACACCGAAGCACTTCGAGCTCCCTCACTTCAGCGGGTCCTGTGAAGAATGGTTGCCGTTCAAGAGATCGTATGAAGACGGGGCTGCCTCCTTCAGCGACGCACAGAACTTAGCGCGCCTCAGAAGAGCAATTCAAGGCGCAGCCAGAGAAGCCGTCCAGAGCCTGCTGTTTACAGCTGAAGATCCACGCGAAGTTGTCAAGGGACTAGAAGCCAGATTCGGAAGACCTGGGGCATTGGCACTGGCAGAACTAGAGAAGATGAAGAACCTGTCAAAGGTGGGCGAGAACCCAAGCGACATATGTGTCTTCGCAAGCAGAGTGAAGAACGCCGTCCAAACTATCAAGGCATTGAAGAGGTCGCAATACCTCAGTTCTCCTGAAACTCTGAAGGCCATAGTAGACAAGATGCCACCGTCAATGAAATTCCGATGGTTCGCCTACCATAGAACCAGAAGGGAGGAAGAAATTCAAGAGTTGCTACTCATCGAAGCGTTTCTAGAAATAGAAAGCGACATGTGCGGGGACTTTGCTCCACCTGAAGTGTTTTCGGAGCAAAAGAAGGGGTCAAGAAAACCTATACACACAGTGCAAGAAGTGTCTCAAGAGAAATATAAGAAGTCGTGTCCAATCTGTGAAGAAGAGCATTTTGTGATAGAATGCAAGAAGTTTAAAGAAGCCAACATAGATGAAAAATGGAGCATTATCAAGAAGGCTAGAATATGCTTCAAGTGTCTTCGGTTCAGGCACTCAAGAATCAACTGCAAAGCTCCAGTCTGCAAGAAGTGTAGAAGATGGCATCATACTATTCTGCACTCTGAAAAACCACCAGAGTCAGCAGAAAAGAAAGAAGACAAGGAAAGTGCATCAGAAGAGACAGTCGCCTCGATCCACAACAGCAAAGGGGAAGAGAAAATTTATTTGAAGATAATTCCAGTGGATCTCTACGGACCGAAAGGTCACGCTCGCGTGCTGGCGCTGCTAGATGAAGGCTCAACAGTCACACTCTTGGACGCATCAATAGCCAAGAAGATCGGAGCCGAGGGAACTAAAGAAACTCTCGCAATCGAAACAGTCGGCGGGAAAGTAATAAAGAAAGATAGTTCTCAGAAGATCCAGTTGAAGATAAAAGGGGCTCATAGAAGAGACAAGAGGCGAATCATAGCAAGAACCATCGATGACCTGAAGCTTTCAGAGCAAAGCATTAACAAGAACACTGTGAAGAACTGTCAGCATCTGAAGACAATTGAAGAGCAACTTCTCTACGTCACAGAAAGGCCCAAGCTGTTGATAGGTCAAGACAACTGGGGACTCATAGTTACAAGAAGACTGAAGAAAGGCAAGCCAGCCGATCCCGTGGCTTCTCTCACTAGCCTCGGGTGGGTGCTGCATGGATGTGAATCAGGGACGAATGCCATTGTAAACTTCATTCACCATGGCAAGTCTACAGTCGAAGAGCAGAATCTAGAAGAGTTAATAAGAGAACACTTCCAGTTAGAATCGCTTGGGGTCCAGAATCGCTTACCAACTAATGACAGCGATAGAAGAGCACTAGAAACCCTCGAGAAGACTACGAAGAGATTAGCCAGCGGTCGATTCGAGACAGGGCTCTTGTGGAAGAAAGAAGACGAGTCCCTACCCAACAACTACAGACAAGCACTCCGTCGCCTAGTCAATATTGAAAAGAAGTTGGATCAAGATGAAGAAATCAAAGAGTCCTATGAGAAGCAGATCCGAAGCTTGATTGAAAATGGATACGCAGAGAAGGTTCCAGAGTCTGCGAATAAAAGAAGATTATTTTACTTACCACACTTTGCCGTCGTGCACCCAGTCAAGAAGAAGCCAAGAATAGTCTTCGACGCAGCTGCCAAGTATGAAGGGAAGAGCCTCAATGACGCCTTGTTATCGGGGCCAGACTTACTACAATCATTGTTCGGCGTATTGCTGCGCTTCAGAGAAGGTCCAGTGGCTGTCATGGCTGATATCCAAGAAATGTTTCTTCGAATCAAAGTAAGAGAAAGTGACCGAGATAGCCTCCGATTCCTGTGGCGTGGAAGTCAAAGAACGGGCAAGCCTGAAGAGTTTCGAATGTCCTCAATCATCTTCGGGGCAGCATCATCACCGGCAACAGCAATATATGTGATGAATAAGAACGCAGCAGACTTTAAGAAGACTCATCCTGAAGCGGTGAAAGCAATAGAAAGGAATCATTACATGGATGACTATCTCCAGAGCTTTCCAACTACAGCTGAAGCAAAGAAGATATCAAAAGAAGTAAAGGAAATTCATGCAGTAGCAAGCTTCCATTTGAAAGGCTGGGCCAGCAACGACGCGAAGGTTCTGTCAGAAGTAGAAGATACTAATAAAGAAGACTCCCTACAACTGACGAAAGAGGAGAAGACACTGGGGCTAAGATGGCTGGTGAAGGAAGACGCGCTTGCGTTCAATGTTGGTCTGCGCAATACATCACAAGACCTTCTTGAAGGAAGAAAAACTCCGACGAAGAGAGAAGTTACAAGCGCCGTAATGTCAACCTTTGATCCTATGGGCTTCGCGACGCCAGTCTTAATACAAGGAAAGAAATTAATTCAAGACATTTGGCGAACAAAAATTGGCTGGGATGAAGTAATCAACGAAAACCAGAAAGAGGCCTGGTTGAAGTACCTAGAAGAGGTGTCGGCGCTGACGAGACTTCGGATACCAAGATGCTTTTCACCCCGCAGTAGAAAAGGGCAACTGCACACATTCACCGACGCAAGTGAAGAAGCATACGCAGCGGTAGTTTACTGGAGGACGGTTGAACCTGGTGATAAGATTCACATCTCCATGATCGCCGGCAAAGCAAGAGTGACACCAACAAAACCAGTGTCAATTCCAAGGCTTGAATTACAAGCAGCCTTGCTTGGCACCAGGCTGGCAACCACAATAGAGAAAGAGATGGAACTTGAGGCAACAGTCCGCACCTACTGGACGGACTCCAGCACAGTGCTTCAGTGGATCAAGGCAGAACCAAGAAGGTTCAAAACCTTTGTGGCCAACCGACTGGCAGAGATCGAGGAGCAGACCAAGCCCGAAGACTGGAGATGGGTACCTACTAAAGAAAACCCAGCAGATGACGCCACGAGGGGAACTCCGACTGAATTCGATCACAACGCAAGGTGGTTCCAAGGTCCGTCATTTCTCCGTCAACCAGAAGAAGAGTGGCCATATAAAGACTTCAAACCAGAGGGTACTATGTTGGAAGAAAAGAACAAGCAAAGAGTGACGGCGATAAAGGCTGAGGAGGTCTTACTCAACCTGGAGAGGTTCTCGAGCTGGGAGCGACTGCTGCGCGTGACGGCCAGAGTGGTTGCTTTCGCATGCCTCTTATTGAAGAAGACCCGTAAAGCAACCAACGCCGCCGTCCGTCAGAAGGAAGAGCCCTGGAGACCCCATAGAAGATCCCAGAAGAAGAAGACACAAATCGCCAAACGACCAGTCAGCAAAGAGAAGAAGAGGTTGTACCTGCCGCTGGAAGACGAACACTTAAGAAAAGCAGAAGAATTATTAATGAAAATAAGTCAGAATGACAGTTTCAAGTCAGATATAAGGAATTTAAAGGCAAAGAAACCCTTGGAAAACGCAAGTCGGCTTAAGAAAATCGACGTCTACCTAAATGACGCCGATATCATCAAATTAAGAAGTAGAACAATGAAGTTTCAAGGCGAAGAAAGAAGAAAAATGAATCCTATCGTCCTAGATGGGAAACAGAAAATCACGCGTCTCATCATACAACACTATCACAAGAAGTTTCTCCACGGGAACACTGCCACAGTAATGAACGAGCTACGCCAGAAATATTGGATTCTGGGCTTAAGAGCGACCTTAAAGGCGGTTGCCCACAGCTGTCAGCGATGCAAGACAAAGAAGAGTTTGCCAGAGGTGCCCCCGACAGGAGATCTACCAAGCGAGAGACTGCAACATCATCAGTTTCCGTTCGCTTGCACTGCGGTAGATTACTTTGGGCCGATGCAGGTCACTATCGGGAGAAGAGTCGAGAAGCGCTGGGGGGCGCTATTCACTTGTCTTACAACCAGAGCCATTCACCTGGAGTTGGTACCCTCTCTCAGTACCAGCTCAATGATAATGGCACTTCGACGAATGGCAGCAAGAAGAGGTACCCCAAAAACCATATTCAGCGACAACGGAACCAATTTCGTTGGGGCAAGCAAGGAGCTGGAAGAGGCTGCGCAAGAAAGGGGCATCAAGTGGAAATTTATTCCCCCGGGAAGTCCAAACATGGGGGGCGCATGGGAAAGACTCGTGCGAACAGTCAAGACGGCACTAGCGGCAGTGCTCAACGAGAGAAACCCCCCTGAAGAAGTGCTTCATACTCTTATGACTGAGGTTGAACACATAGTAAACTCCAGACCTCTAACCCCAATCAGTATGGAGCCAGAAGATGAAGAAAGTCTGACACCAAACCACTTTCTACTGGGAAGATCGTGTGGAGCAATGGCGCCGGGAGAATTCGACGACACAGAGTTGATCGGGAGGCCAAGCTGGAAAACTACCCAAAGGCTTGCTGACCACTTCTGGAAGAGATGGATCAATGAGTACCTACCACTCTTGATGCCAAGGCAAATCAAAGGGAGGGAGACAACCGACCCGAGGGAAGGAGACATCGTGTTAATAGTCGACGCATCGCTACCCAGAAACTCATGGCCTCGAGGGGAAGTTATCAAGGCGTACCCTGGGCCAGATGGAAGAACCAGAGTGCTGGACGTGAGGACATCAGGCGGAGTTCTTCGGCGACCTACACGACGGGTCATCGTGCTAGTCCCCGCGGCTTCGTCGCTTCAAGAAGATGATGTGCTGCGCACCGTGGGGGAGAATGTTAGCGACGAATAATAATCGCACTAAGCAAATCTTGTAAATATGTAGTACTTAGAGATTAGGATAGTTTTAAACAATAAAACTATTGTTATAATGAATAATAAGGGTCGGGTAAATGTAGAAATGTGCATTTAGTAAGTACCTTCTAATAAATTGATAAGTTGTTCTGTTTTTTATTTGTCCCTCCTGGTGTCTCTGCTGATGCCACAAAATAAACCCACAGTTGGGTAGACATATAAATGCGCATTTTACATATACCGTCAAATAAATTGAGAAACTGTATTGATCACTATTTTTGCCGCTTGGAGCACCACTCGTCCCGAAAATGTAAGCGAAGTGTCAGGTAGTCATAAAAAGTGTACATTTTAGAAATACCCTCAAACACAGTGATAAATTGTTGTAATTCCTATTTCTGGCACTTGGTGTCTCTGCCTGTAGGTTGATGTAAATTTAGTTTTTCACCATTTTTTAGGTCTAAAAATTAAGGTTTTGCTAAGGTTTTTATGTAATTAGATAGACTAAGTTAACCCTTAGGCTATAAGATAAATTGTAAAACAAAAAGGGAAGGTTTACTATAGAAAACTGCCAAATTAAAGTTCCCCATACAAAGTCGCATTAGTGCCGTGTGCAAAAATGGATTGCTCTGATTGGCTGAAGGGAAAAATATTAGGAACGTGTGCAAATTTTAAGGATTCTGATTGGTCAGAGCTTTCTATAAAAGAGGAGCAGTTTTCTATGGGATTCATTCCGAAACCAGCAGTATTATAATAAACAAGAAATAAGAAAAGTACTCCGAAGTCTCATTAGCGCCGAACCTACTTGAAGCCTCCAGTTTCTACCGCCAGCGAACCAATCCTACAAGTTCAACAGTTTACACTGACAAAAATCCACATTGTCCTTCAATAGCCCTTTATGTTCCGGGGTCACGGTAAGGAAATAAGTCCCGCGACCAGGTGTAGGTAACTATTAAGTAAAAGTTACTTATTTTAAATTGATTATCACTATTTTAAATGACTGAGCCAATTTTGATGAATTTTGACACTGAGATAGACAGATCTCACGGAAACGGATGTAACAATTTTGATAAACGAGTCACTCGGCTGAGCCAATTTTGATGAATTTTGACACTAAGATAGATGATTACCTCGGCTGAACCAATTTTCATGAACTTCGATACTAAAATAGATAAATGACGTCGGCTGGGCCAATATTGTTGAATTTTAAATAATTTTTCAAGGTCATACTTTGTACCCAGCTTAGTAAATAAATAAGTACTTACATAATAATCAACAATTATTATTCTCTTTCTTCATAAATACATAGAAATAATCTCAAAGAAACAGAAAAGTAAATATTTAACCAAAAATCAATCAATCACCATAAAGCATTTGAAATTACATAAAAAAAGTATTTATTAAACAACCAATCAAAAATAAAGAATATTAAACTTAAAATCATTCTTAAAAAAATCCACCAATCACATACACGAAAATATCTTCTTCACAATTCTAACAACCAATCAGAAGCAAGTGGGCGGGGCCTATCGTGAGCCTCAAGGCCCGCCTGTTTGATAAGTCACTTAGATTTGTTGAAAAAAGTGATTTCAACGAAAGTCTCAGGTTTGATTTTCGGATGAAATTTTATTTAATTATTGAGGTGATTTTATTGATAGGTTAAAACGAGACCCTATTACTAAGACTCCGCTGTCCGTCACTCTGTCTGTCACCAGCCTGTATCTCCTGAACCGTGATAGTTAGACAGTTGAAATTTTCACAGATGACGTATTTCTGTTGCATTTATACTAAAATAAATATTTAAGTGGGATACTCCTGTGCGGGACGGACGTTATCGCCCGGACACACGACGATACGATGAGCTTGTCCGGAGCGGCGTTGACGTCTTGCACCGATGGTTGCTTGCTGTTTATGCTATTGCCTGAAGTCTTGAGTAGCAGGGACTTGTAGAACGAAGTTGTGGATGCGGAGTAAATAAAACAGCCAATTAGTCTTCATAAGTTTTCAGGAAGCGAGTTGCTTGAGTCTTCAGGAGAGAGAGAGAGAGAAGATGTGGTGCCGTACCGTTGACTACGATTTGGTCGAATTTTCGAATTACTATTGTACCCCTGAACTTTACCTTAACGAGAGCCGCAAATCGCTTCCTTGATTTATTGTTTATTTTTACTATCAGGAGACAGGCAATTTCATAAGGATTATAGTGATATCCAACAACATGTAATCCATTTTTAGCACAATAAGAAAATCGATTGTTAAATAGTTTTAGGGTCAACTCACACCAAAAAAGCGGCGAAGGGCAACGAAGCGGAGCGCAGTTTCTGTGTCATATGAATTTTAACTTTATTTTCATTACTGTATTACTTATTATCGAAAGCGCGGAGTCGCACGGCTCCGTTTACGGAATTCGCTGGAATTCCCGCGGCGCCGCGGGCTTCCGCGCGACTTGTTCGTGTTTCATAAAGGAAAATAAGTATTATAGTAATGAAAATAAAGTTGAAATTCATACGACACTGAAACTGCGCTCCGCTTCGTTGCCCTTCGCCGCTCTTTTGGTGTGAGTTGACCCTAAAACTATTTAACAATCGATTTTCTTATTGTGCTAAAAATGGATTACATGTTGTTGGATATCACTATAATCCTTATGAAATTGCCTGTCTCCTGACATAATGACCCCGACTGTAACTGAAGGGACTGAAAAGTTACGATGATAAGGCTCGATTGGGCTTTTATAATAAAATGAGTGGACTGTATTAAAATAGGGTTTATTGCTACAGCCAGTAAGTACAATGAATATTATGAGAACAAAGAAATGACCCGAGCGGTCTGCGCGTGGATAGCTGAGTGTGCGGGCCGCCAGCGGCGATCGAGCAGGCGCGGGTTCGGTTCCCCGAGCCCCGCGGACACCCCGCGGTCGCCCGCGCATATGTGAGGCGCCGACATACGACGAGTTAAAACTAGAAACTATTAAAATATTTAATTAAATTACATTTTCATAGGTCATTATCTCAGGAGGTTTGGTGGTTATTCCACAGACTTAGGTCTCGTTAGGTAGCCTGGGTAACAGCCTAACGTGATCTAACATTTATAACGAAATATCTAGGTATTTCAGGAGTCTAGGGCCTGAATAATGATAGACACAAAAAAAATAATCTTTATTAAAGAAACAAATTGTGTACAGGACATCTTACAACGTCAAATAAGTGGGTTTTCGAACGGATTACGGGTTTAAAAGTTAGGTCCAGGCCTAGGTCTCAGTCTAGGCTACCTGGATACACAAAAAACGAAACTATACTATGACTATAAGCCCACTCAATTGATGCTACAAAATGCACTGTACTTACGGTTTTACAACGAATTTTTTAACTGTTAAGTTCTATTTAAACACTATATACTCTATATTTCACGTAACTGTCTATAATTTTACTTAGTCAGTTTCTCACTATGAACACTATAAACACTTAGGTTTTGATGGTGACGCTTCGTCGCGAACATTTCTCCCGCCGTGCAGCGCTGCGATGGCTCGGTGCGATGTCGGCGCGGCGCTGCATCACCCCGGTGAGCGACGACCGTTGCCGTGCTGCCCTCCGCCGCGATGCCCGCCGCCCGGACTTTGACTTCTGGGTCACTTTGGTAGCGGGACGAGCTTCTTCACCGGACGCTTCAGGGTGCCGCCGGCTGTGCGCACCTCAGCTGTCCGGACTTCTCCGTCGGCCCCGGGGAACACGGCGACTATACGGCCTCGCGGCCATGTGTTGCGAGGCAGCTGGCCGTCTGCGATGAGGACCGGGTCGTCGATTTGCAGCTCAGGTCCCCGCCCGTGGGCCTCCCGCCGGTTTTGAAGTTCAGGCAGGTATTCTCGTACCCATCGACGCCAGAACATGTCGGCGAGTATCTGTGAGCGTCGCCAGAGCTTCTTATTGTCGATGTCGTGCTCGGTGAACACGCCGGGTGATGGTAGTCTAGCTGAACCACCGAGTAGAAAGTGGTTCGGCGTTATCGACTCGTCGTCTTCGCTGTCGACTGAGACGTGTGTTAGAGGCCGGCTGTTTACCGTGTACTCTGCCTCACACAACAGTGTGGACAACACCTCTTCTTGTGGGTGTTTTTCTGTGAGTACGGTGTACAGTGCGGACTTCACGCAGCGAACGAGGCGCTCCCAAGCGCCCCCCATGAACGGCGCAGAGGGCGTGATGAAGCGCCACACGATGCCTCGGCGACTGGCCTCCTCTGCGAAGGCGTCTCGCAGCTCCTTGTCTGCTCCGTGCATGTTGGTCCCGTTGTCAGAGTAGATCTCGCTGGGGCAGCCTCGGCGAGCAGCGAAGCGGCGCAGCGCTAGTATAGCGGAGTCTGCGCTGAGGCTGGCGGCGATTTCGAGGTGTACGGCTCTTGTTGTGAGGCACGTGAACAGCGCCACGTACCGTTTTTGGTGTTGACGACCGACGGTGACGGACAGGGGACCGAAGTAGTCGAGACCGGTGAATGTGAACGGCCTCTGGTGATGAGCTAGGCGCGTTTTCGGATGGTCGCCGGTGGGAGGCACGTTTGGTTGCGCCTTACGAATGCGACACGGCAAGCAGCGCGCGATCACCGTTTTGACGCTAGGGCGCATTCTGATGACCCAGTAGTGTTAGCGACGAATAGTAATCGTACTAGGCAAATCTTGTAAATATGTATCACTTAGAGATTAGGATAGTTTTAAACAATAAAACTAGTAGTTATAATGAATAACAAGGGTCGGGTAAATGTAGAAATGTGCATTTTGTAAGTACCTTCTAATAAATTGATAAGTTGTTCTGTTTTTTATTTGTCCCTCCTGGTGTCTCTGCTGATGCCACAAAATAAACCCACAGTTGGGTAGACATATAAATGCGCATTTTACATATACCGTCAAATAAATTGAGAAACTGTATTGATCACTATTTTTGCCGCTTGGAGCACCACTTGTCCCGAAAATGTAAGCGAAGTGTCAGGTAGTCATAAAAAGTGTACATTTTAGAAATACCCTCAAACACAGTGATAAATTGTTGTAATTCCTATTTCTGGCACTTGGTGTCTCTGCCTGTAGGTTGATGTAAATTTAGTTTTTCACCATTTTTTAGGTCTAAAAATTAAGGTTTTGCTAAGGTTTTTATGTAATTAGATAGACTAAGTTAACCCTTAGGCTATAAGATAAATTGTAAAACAAAAAGGGAAGGTTTACTATAGAAAACTGCCAAATTAAAGTTCCCCATACAAAGTCGCATTAGTGCCGTGTGCAAAAATAGATTGCTCTGATTGGCTGAAGGGAAAAATATTAGGAACGTGTGCAAATTTTAAGGATTCTGATTGGTCAGAGCTTTCTATAAAAGAGGAGCAGTTTTCTATGGGATTCATTCCGAAACCAGCAGTATTATAATAAACAAGAAATAAGAAAAGTACTCCGAAGTCTTATTAGCGCCGAACCTCATTGAAGAACCATCCTCCAGTTTCTACCGCCAGCGAACCAATCCTACAAGTTCAACAGTTTACAAGTGGTCCTTCGTGAAGCCGGATCGGGTTCAAGAAAACTGAAGATGCCTTCTACAAGATCAGGATCAGTGCAGTCCAAGGCTACGGGAGATAGTACTTCGTCAGTCGACGGGAGTGCAAGCACGCCAAGTGAAACCACAAGCGAAGCGACTACGAGCGCGTCAATTACAAGTCGGTCAACGCTCACTAGAAGATCGCCGCCGCCTAGCGTACGAGCCCACCAGTCGTCTATTCGTCAGCAAAATACTGCCGGGAGGGAATCAGCATTGGGGGGAGCGACTCGCACCGCGCCCCTAGCCAGCACCGTGGAAGAGGAAGTTGAAGCGTCTGATCCCGCACGCCGAGAAGAAAGCCACAACACTACGCTGCAGAACCCAGACAGAAGTGTTGCCGTGAAGTTACGTCGAGATGAAGGAAGTGTACCGACGTCAATAGAAGGGAGTCTGCAGCAGCCTCGCCCTAAGAAGCCGACCCGCGAAATAGACACGCAGTCCGTCCGCTCGTCGCATAGGAAGAGAGCAGAAGCGCAAGCAAAGTTAACAGTGGCACTAAGGGAATTGGAATTGGCAGAAGCGCGATCAAGAGTGGCTCAGGCTGAACTAGAACTAGCAACAGCAGAGTCAGAAGAAGAAGATGGTGCCGGAGAAGAGATGTACGAGCAAACTCAAGAAGTCGAGAGGTGGTTCATCCAAGCTGGGGTCAAGCCTAGCAATGATAGCAGGCCGACTGAAACAGAAGAAAAGAAGAGTGACATCCACGAGTTAGCCCAAGTTATAGTCAAGCTGTCCGAGAAGTCACGTGATGTTGCAACACCGAAGCACTTCGAGCTCCCTCACTTCAGCGGGTCCTGTGAAGAATGGTTGCCGTTCAAGAGATCGTATGAAGACGGGGCTGCCTCCTTCAGCGACGCACAGAACTTAGCGCGCCTCAGAAGAGCAATTCAAGGCGCAGCCAGAGAAGCCGTCCAGAGCCTGCTGTTTACAGCTGAAGATCCACGCGAAGTTGTCAAGGGACTAGAAGCCAGATTCGGAAGACCTGGGGCATTGGCACTGGCAGAACTAGAGAAGATGAAGAACCTGTCAAAGGTGGGCGAGAACCCAAGCGACATATGTGTCTTCGCAAGCAGAGTGAAGAACGCCGTCCAAACTATCAAGGCATTGAAGAAGTCGCAATACCTCAGTTCTCCTGAAACTCTGAAGGCCATAGTAGACAAGATGCCACCGTCAATGAAATTCCGATGGTTCGCCTACCATAGAACCAGAAGGGAGGAAGAAATTCAAGAGTTGCTACTCATCGAAGCGTTTCTAGAAATAGAAAGCGACATGTGCGGGGACTTTGCTCCACCTGAAGTGTTTTCGGAGCAAAAGAAGGGGTCAAGAAAACCTGTACACACAGTGCAAGAAGTGTCTCAAGAGAAATATAAGAAGTCGTGTCCAATCTGTGAAGAAGAGCATTTTGTGATAGAATGCAAGAAGTTTAAAGAAGCCAACATAGATGAAAAATGGGGCATTATCAAGAAGGCTAGACTATGCTTCAAGTGTCTTCGGTTCAGGCACTCAAGAATCAACTGCAAAGCTCCAGTCTGCAAGAAGTGTAGAAGATGGCATCATACTATTCTGCACTCTGAAAAACCACCAGAGTCAGCAGAAAAGAAAGAAGACAAGGAAAGTGCATCAGAAGAGACAGTCGCCTCGATCCACAACAGCAAAGGGGAAGAGAAAATTTATTTGAAGATAATTCCAGTGGATCTCTACGGACCGAAAGGTCACGCTCGCGTGCTGGCGCTGCTAGATGAAGGCTCAACAGTCACACTCTTGGACGCATCAATAGCCAAGAAGATCGGAGCCGAGGGAACAAAAGAAACTCTCGCAATCGAAACAGTCGGCGGGAAAGTAATAAAGAAAGATAGTTCTCAGAAGATCCAGTTGAAGATAAAAGGGGCTCATAGAAGAGACAAGAGGCGAATCATAGCAAGAACCATCGACGACCTGAAGCTTTCAGAGCAAAGCATTAACAAGAACACTGTGAAGAACTGTCAGCATCTGAAGACAATTGAAGAGCAACTTCTCTACGTCACAGAAAGGCCCAAGCTGTTGATAGGTCAAGACAACTGGGGACTCATAGTTACAAGAAGACTGAAGAAAGGCAAGCCAGCCGATCCCGTGGCTTCTCTCACTAGCCTCGGGTGGGTGCTGCATGGATGTGAATCAGGGACGAATGCCATTGTAAACTTCATTCACCATGGCAAGTCTACAGTCGAAGAGCAGAATCTAGAAGAGTTAATAAGAGAACACTTCCAGTTAGAATCGCTTGGGGTCCAGAATCGCTTACCAACTAATGACAGCGATAGAAGAGCACTAGAAACCCTCGAGAAGACTACGAAGAGATTAGCCAGCGGTCGATTCGAGACAGGGCTCTTGTGGAAGAAAGAAGACGAGTCCCTACCCAACAACTACAGACAAGCACTCCGTCGCCTAGTCAATATTGAAAAGAAGTTGGATCAAGATGAAGAAATCAAAGAGTCCTATGAGAAGCAGATCCGAAGCTTGATTGAAAATGGATACGCAGAGAAGGTTCCAGAGTCTGCGAATAAAAGAAGATTATTTTACTTACCACACTTTGCCGTCGTGCACCCAGTCAAGAAGAAGCCAAGAATAGTCTTCGACGCAGCTGCCAAGTATGAAGGGAAGAGCCTCAATGACGCCTTGTTATCGGGGCCAGACTTACTACAATCATTGTTCGGCGTATTGCTGCGCTTCAGAGAAGGGCCAGTGGCTGTCATGGCTGATATCCAAGAAATGTTTCTTCGAATCAAAGTAAGAGAAAGTGACCGAGATAGCCTTCGATTCCTGTGGCGTGGAAGTCAAAGAACGGGCAAGCCTGAAGAGTTTCGAATGTCCTCAATCATCTTCGGGGCAGCATCATCACCGGCAACAGCAATATATGTGATGAATAAGAACGCAGCAGACTTTAAGAAGACTCATCCTGAAGCGGTGAAAGCAATAGAAAGGAATCATTACATGGATGACTATCTCCAGAGCTTTCCAACTACAGCTGAAGCAAAGAAGATATCAAAAGAAGTAAAGGAAATTCACGCAGTAGCAAGCTTCCATTTGAAAGGCTGGGCCAGCAACGACGCGAAGGTTCTGTCAGAAGTAGAAGATACTAATAAAGAAGACTCCCTACAACTGACGAAAGAGGAGAAGACACTGGGGCTAAGATGGCTGGTGAAGGAAGACGCGCTAGCGTTCAATGTTGGTCTGCGCAATACATCACAAGACCTTCTTGAAGGAAGAAAAACTCCGACGAAGAGAGAAGTTACAAGCGCCGTAATGTCAACCTTTGATCCTATGGGCTTCGCGACGCCAGTCTTAATACAAGGAAAGAAATTAATTCAAGACATTTGGCGAACAAAAATTGGCTGGGATGAAGTAATCAACGAAAACCAGAAAGAGGCCTGGTTGAAGTACCTAGAAGAGGTGTCGGCGCTGACGAGACTTCGGATACCAAGATGCTTTTCACCCCGCAGTAGAAAAGGGCAACTGCACACATTCACCGACGCAAGTGAAGAAGCATACGCAGCGGTAGTTTACTGGAGGACGGTTGAACCTGGTGATAAGATTCAGATCTCCATGATCGCCGGCAAAGCAAGAGTGACACCAACAAAACCAGTGTCAATTCCAAGGCTTGAACTACAAGCAGCCTTGCTTGGCACCAGGCTGGCAACCACAATAGAGAAAGAGATGGAACTTGAGGCAACAGTCCGCACCTACTGGACGGACTCCAGCACAGTGCTTCAGTGGATCAAGGCAGAACCAAGAAGGTTTAAAACCTTTGTGGCCAACCGACTGGCAGAGATCGAGGAGCAGACCAAGCCCGGAGACTGGAGATGGGTACCTACTAAAGAAAACCCAGCAGATGACGCCACGAGGGGAACTCCGACTGAATTCGATCACAACGCAAGGTGGTTCCAAGGTCCGTCATTTCTCCGTCAACCAGAAGAAGAGTGGCCATATAAAGACTTCAAACCAGAGGGTACTATGTTGGAAGAAAAGAACAAGCAAAGAGTGATGGCGATAAAGGCTGAGGAGGTCTTACTCAACCTGGAGAGGTTCTCGAGCTGGGAGCGACTGCTGCGCGTGACGGCCAGAGTGGTTGCTTTCGCATGCCTCTTATTGAAGAAGACCCGTAAAGCAACCAACGCCGCCGTCCGTCAGAAGGAAGAGCCCTGGAGACCCCATAGAAGATCCCAGAAGAAGAAGACACAAATCGCCAAACGACCAGTCAGCAAAGAGAAGAAGAGGTTGTACCTGCCGCTGGAAGACGAACACTTAAGAAAAGCAGAAGAATTATTAATGAAAATAAGTCAGAATGACAGTTTCAAGTCAGATATAAGGAATTTAAAGGCAAAGAAACCCTTGGAAAACGCAAGTCGGCTTAAGAAAATCGACGTCTACCTAAATGACGCCGATATCATTAAATTAAGAAGTAGAACAATGAAGTTTCAAGGCGAAGAAAGAAGAAAAATGAATCCTATCATCCTAGATGGGAAACAGAAAATCACGCGTCTCATCATACAACACTATCACAAGAAGTTTCTCCACGGGAACACTGCCACAGTAATGAACGAGCTACGCCAGAAATATTGGATTCTGGGCTTAAGAGCGACCTTAAAGGCGGTTGCCCACAGCTGTCAGCGATGCAAGACAAAGAAGAGTTTGCCAGAGGTGCCCCCGACAGGAGATCTACCAAGCGAGAGACTGCAACATCATCAGTTTCCGTTCGCTTGCACTGCGGTAGATTACTTTGGACCGATGCAGGTAACTATCGGGAGAAGAGTCGAGAAGCGCTGGGGGGCGCTATTCACTTGTCTTACAACCAGAGCCATTCACCTGGAGTTGGTACCCTCTCTCAGTACCAGCTCAATGATAATGGCACTTCGACGAATGGCAGCAAGAAGAGGTACCCCAAAAACCATATTCAGCGACAACGGAACCAATTTCGTTGGGGCAAGCAAGGAGCTGGAAGAGGCTGCGCAAGAAAGGGGCATCAAGTGGAAATTTATTCCCCCGGGAAGTCCAAACATGGGGGGCGCATGGGAAAGACTCGTGCGAACAGTCAAGACGGCACTAGCGGCAGTGCTCAACGAAAGAAACCCCCCTGAAGAAGTGCTTCATACTCTTATGACTGAGGTTGAACACATAGTAAACTCCAGACCTCTAACCCCAATCAGTATGGAGCCAGAAGATGAAGAAAGTCTGACACCAAACCACTTTCTACTGGGAAGATCGTGTGGAGCAATGGCGCCGGGAGAATTCGACGACACAGAGTTGATCGGGAGGCCAAGCTGGAAAACTACCCAAAGGCTTGCTGACCACTTCTGGAAGAGATGGATCAATGAGTACCTACCACTCTTGATGCCAAGGCAAATCAAAGGGAGGGAGACAACCGACCCGAGGGAAGGAGACATCGTGTTAATAGTCGACGCATCGCTACCCAGAAACTCATGGCCTCGAGGGGAAGTTATCAAGGCGTACCCTGGGCCAGATGGAAGAACCAGAGTGCTGGACGTGAGGACATCAGGCGGAGTTCTTCGGCGACCTACACGACGGGTCATCGTGCTAGTCCCCGCGGCTTCGTCGCTTCAAGAAGATGATGTGCTGCGCACCGTGGGGGAGAATGTTAGCGACGAATAGTAATCGTACTAGGCAAATCTTGTAAATATGTATCACTTAGAGATTAGGATAGTTTTAAACAATAAAACTAGTAGTTATAATGAATAACAAGGGTCGGGTAAATGTAGAAATGTGCATTTTGTAAGTACCTTCTAATAAATTGATAAGTTGTTCTGTTTTTTATTTGTCCCTCCTGGTGTCTCTGCTGATGCCACAAAATAAACCCACAGTTGGGTAGACATATAAATGCGCATTTTACATATACCGTCAAATAAATTGAGAAACTGTATTGATCACTATTTTTGCCGCTTGGAGCACCACTTGTCCCGAAAATGTAAGCGAAGTGTCAGGTAGTCATAAAAAGTGTACATTTTAGAAATACCCTCAAACACAGTGATAAATTGTTGTAATTCCTATTTCTGGCACTTGGTGTCTCTGCCTGTAGGTTGATGTAAATTTAGTTTTTCACCATTTTTTAGGTCTAAAAATTAAGGTTTTGCTAAGGTTTTTATGTAATTAGATAGACTAAGTTAACCCTTAGGCTATAAGATAAATTGTAAAACAAAAAGGGAAGGTTTACTATAGAAAACTGCCAAATTAAAGTTCCCCATACAAAGTCGCATTAGTGCCGTGTGCAAAAATAGATTGCTCTGATTGGCTGAAGGGAAAAATATTAGGAACGTGTGCAAATTTTAAGGATTCTGATTGGTCAGAGCTTTCTATAAAAGAGGAGCAGTTTTCTATGGGATTCATTCCGAAACCAGCAGTATTATAATAAACAAGAAATAAGAAAAGTACTCCGAAGTCTTATTAGCGCCGAACCTCATTGAAGAACCATCCTCCAGTTTCTACCGCCAGCGAACCAATCCTACAAGTTCAACAGTTTACACAGTAGTGTTGACGTATCTCGTTGATTGTGAGCTCCGTCCCACTGTGTTGCAGGCTGCGGTGGGTCCAGTCGATGTATAACTGTGTGATGCGATGATCTCCGTCTATTATCGGAGGCCTTTTGACAGTTTCTTCTATGTCGCGAGAGGCTGCGATACGACTTCTCAATCGTATGATGCCGTCGACGATTTCTATTTGCAGAGGACGTAGCCGGCTGTCTTGACTTATCTGTTTGTTTCTTCGTAGGTCAGCTATTTCTTTTGAAAATGCCTCTTCTTGTATGACGCGTACGAGTATGTTTTCAGCCTGGTGAACGAACGTACTTTCTATTGTATGTTTTGTAGTGGAGCGTTGACGATTTGTTGCAGACAATTTTTTGACAGGCGTTAACGAATTTTTCTTTTTTCTCCAATCTGGGTCCTTTTCTGTGTTTTTTCTTGTTCTCTTGTAGAACGTCTTCTCTGAAGGCCCGCGGCAAAGAGATATGAAGCGTAGAACGTACGCTGTTGCGTGTAATAATCGCTCCCACTTTGAAAATCGTACTGGATCGGGTATGGCCTCTGAGAGCTTCTGTTTAACGGTGTTTTCTTCGACGGCGGCGAACGTTCTTTCTTCCCCTGTTTGTTCTGTGATTGGCGGTTTCTCCGACGGCCACGACGCTGGGTCTTGGTACAGGAACTTGGGACCGCAATACCACTCATGTTTTGAGTTAAAGTGGTGCGGTACGTCGCGAGTAGCTGCGTCGGCGACGTTTAACTTCGTGGGTATCCACCGCCAGTCTTCGACTTTACTGTTTTCTTCGATGGCAGCTATGCGGTGAGCGACGAATGGTTTGTACGCTCGTGCCCCTTTCTTGATCCAGGTGAGTACGGTCTTACTGTCTGACCAGTACGTGGTTGAGGCGGGCTTGAGTCGGTGTTCGTGGGTCACGGCGGCGGCCAAGCGAGTTCCCATGACCGCAGCCTGTAGTTCGAGGCGCGGTATCGAATGTAGCTTGAGTGGTGCTACCTTTGCCTTTGCCGCGACGAGACTGACGAATGTCTCGCCGCTCGGTGTTGTAGCTCGCCAGTACACTGCAGCTGCGTAGGCCATCTCACTAGCGTCGGTGAATACGTGGACCTGGAGCTCTGCGGCGTCACTATAACCCGGGTAACATCTGGGTATGTTGATGTTCTTGAGCTGCTCGAGGTGTAGTATCCAGCTTCTCCATTGGGTCACCAGGTCTTCGTCGATTTGTTGATCCCAGTCGATACTTCGTCTCCATGCCTCTTGAAGAATTTGCTTGGCTCGAATTGTGACAGGCGAAGCGAGGCCAAGCGGGTCGTACAGTGACATGACGATTTTTAGCGCCTCTCTTTTAGTGGGCGCTGCCTTTTCTAGGACGCCACTCGGTAGGCGAGCGAGGGTAAGGTTGAAACCCAGCTCGTCCGTACTCGGTTTCCATATCAGGCCGAGTATCTTCTCTATGTTTTCTGTATTGCCGATGTTGACAACTTCGGTGCGATTCTGTGACGGTTCTATGTTTTCTATGACTTCTGTGCTGTTCGACACCCATTTCTTGATATTAAAACGCGCCTGTTCATGTATGTTTTTCACTGTTGTTGCTATGCGCGTTGCTTCTTCGATCGTCCTGTAGGAGTCTAAATAATCGTCCATGTAGTGATTTTCTATGATTGCTTCGACTGCCTCAGGGTGTTCTGCGTAATGTTTCTTCGCGTTCCAGTTTTTTGCGAATATAGCGGTGCACGGTGAGCTAGCTGCGCCGAATATGATGGACGTCATGCGATATTCGTCCGGGGCTCCCTCTCGTCTGTCGCCTCGCCACAGGTAACGGAGTGCGTCTCTGTCTTCTCTTCGTACTTTCACTTGCATGAACATCTCCGCTATGTCACCGGAGATAGCTATGCGGTGACGGCGGAATCTCATCATGACGCCGGGCAGCGACTGTAGCAGGTCTGGCCCCGTGAGGAGGTAGTCGTTGAGTGACATTCCTCTTGACTTGGCGGCAGCGTCGTGTACTATTCGAAACTTCTCGGGCTTCATCGGGTTGTAGACGTCGAAGTGAGGTAGGTACCAGGTTCTTCCCGGTGTACTGGACTTGGGTGCTTTTTCAGCGTATCCCTTCTTGAGAAGCGACTCCATCTGTTCTGTATATTTTTCTCGTAGTGTGGGATTGCTGTCGAGTTTCTTTTCTATTGAGATAAGTCTCTTCATTGCGGTTCCGTAGCTGTCTGGCATTTCTATGTTTTCATTTTTCCACAGCAGAGCGGTTTCTATGTGGCCATCTTCTAATTGTTTCGTGTGACGATTCAATATCTCTTCTGCCTTCTTCTCAGGATCAGAGTCTGGACGCCGTGGATTGATGATCAATGATTCTATTGCGAAGAATTCGCGCAGCTGTTGCTCGATGTCGTCTGTCGTTGAGAGTTTGTTTACGTAGTGCACTCTCTGACCCAGTGTTCTGGTGTGCGCGCCGTGGAGAGTCCAGCCCATGGGAGTGAGCGATGCGATGGGCTGGTGCTTGGGTCCTCTTCGAATTTCGGTGGCCAGTAGCAGGTGCCAGTTGTCCTGGCCGATGAGGATTTTTGGTGCGCCGGCGTTGTAGATTAACTGTTGTTTGAGGTCATCTAGGTGCTCGCAGTGTGCGATATCTTCTTCGGTGATTGTCTGCGGTGTGAGATGAAGCTCGGGTATGGTGCGCGCTCTGAATGGCACCCTATTCTGCAGCTGGCTTGCGAGTGTGACGGTGATACGTCTCGAACTAGGGGTGTCGATCGTTGTGTTGCCGATCGCACCTATCTTCAGCGGATCGATGCGGCCCTCCGCCCCGACTTGCTTCGCGATGTCTTCGTCGATGAGTGACACAGTTGACCCATCGTCGAGGAGAGCGTAGGTGGAGGCATCTCCCGCCGGTCCGATGACCCGGACCGGTACTATCTTCAGGTAGGCTTGACTCGAAGTCGCTCGGGAACTGGCCACTGTTTCTTTTGACTCGGACTTCTGTGTTGAGACGGCGGGCTTCTCGACTTCCTCTGTAGCAGGCTTCTTGTCGTAATGAAGAAGCTGATGGTGCGTGGCTGTACACCCGTTGACGTCACACTTCTTCTTTTGACATGTGTGACTTGCACGACGAATCTTCATGCAGCGAAAACACAGATTATGTTTTTTCGCTAGCTCCCATCTCTTGTCGCTTGAGGCTTCTTTGAACTTCTTGCAGTCAGACGAATAGTGACCCTCCTTGTCACAGAGCCGGCATTTGTTTACCGGTTTCTCAACAGCTGTATGAGTTCTCTGCGTGACGCGCCTGGTTGATGGAGCGTCGGTGGCGGCGATGTTCTCAGGTGGAGCGAAGGCGCTGCAGAACCGGGCTTACTCGGTGACGAATTCGCTGAAGAGTGACAGGTCTGGTAGCGATTGGTACTTCTCGGTGTAGATCCTGTACCACTGTACACGCAGGGAGTTCGGCAGCTTCTCGGTGAGTGCGCGCACCAGTTCTGCGTTGATGAGGTAATGTTCTTTCTTCAGTGCGCGCAGCGTGACGACGCCGCTTCTGACCCGGCTTGCGAACATGCAGATGTCTCTTGGTGCTTCGCCACAGCGTGGTAGTCCTCGCAGTCGTTCTGTTTCGGCTTGAGCTATTGAGTCTGGTCGGCCGAACTGTAGTTCCAACTCCTTCATGATGTCATCAGGTCTGGCGTGGCCGATGAGCTCCGAGCTGACTGTTTCGAGTGCTCGTCCATGCAGGCTTCTTCCGAGTCTCGCTGTATTTTCGACGTCGTTGAAATATCTTCGAGTTGTTTCGTAAATGGCTCGAAATGACAGCCATTCGGTGTGTGCCCCACTGAAGTTCGGTAGTGTCATGATGACCTTCGACGCCGAGGGGTTGTTCGATGTCCAATGTTCTGTCTTCTTGTCGGCGAGCGACGCTATAGCGGACGTGAGCTCCGTTATAAACGGACGGAGCTCCATATTCCCCTTGGTGTCTTCTTCTTTCGGCTTCGGTGTTGACTCGATGCGATTGTTTAAATTCGATGACGGTAGTTGCGTTTGGAGGTCCACTATATTGTCGATGTTCGCAGTCAGGGGCGCCGGCTCGCGGCGCCTATTCTTCACTATGTCCCCTTCGGCGACGTTGTCCTCCCTCAGTGGCTCAGGTTCGGGTGCCTCTTCAAGCCAGGAACGCACGTACTCGTCGTTTGAATTTCTATCTTCTAAATATTCGTTGTCCGATTCTTCTTCGGCCCTCTGAAGTGCTAATTGTGCAAGTTCCAACTTAATCTTCAATAAGTCTTCACGTGCTTTCGAAATTTTTCTTGTTGATCGCGTCGTCCTATTCGTAGTCGACGGCGGCGGTCGGTTATGTTCGTTACGGGCGTCACCCCGGGTAGTCATCGGCACGGCACGGCTATTCGATGGCTTCACTGTTCTATCTGATTCTTCTTCATATCTGGTTCCCTTCCTGGTTCTGGGTGCGGTTGGTCGCTCGAAATCTTCAATGTGGGTAGGTGTAGAATCCGTAGAAAATTCTTGAATGTGGGTAGGCGCTGAACGGGTAGAGAATTCTTCAATGTGGGTAGGCGCAGAAAATTCTACACCGTGGGTAGGCGCAGAAAATTCTTCACCCCCCCGCGGGTGTGGGGGGGGCAGCCGCTGCCGGTCGCCCTCGGTGGTGGTGGTGGTGGACGGTGAACGCGGCGGTGCTTCGTGACGGATGGCTGTACTAGGTTCCCCCATCTCGACGGTGAATGCTTCGGCCGCCTTCCCTTGGGACCTTGTAGTTGGCATGTTCGATTTCGTTGCGACGATAAGTCTTCAGGTTTCAGGAATCTTCATAAACATCCGGGTCGACAGGACCAGCAGATGTGCGGGACGGACGTTATCGCCCGGACACACGACGATACGATGAGCTTGTCCGGAGCGGCGTTGACGTCTTGCACCGATGGTTGCTTGCTGTTTATGCTATTGCCTGAAGTCTTGAGTAGCAGGGACTTGTAGAACGAAGTTGTGGATGCGGAGTAAATAAAACAGCCAATTAGTCTTCATAAGTTTTCAGGAAGCGAGTTGCTTGAGTCTTCAGGAGAGAGAGAGAGAGAAGATGTGGTGCCGTACCGTTGACTACGATTTGGTCGAATTTTCGAATTACTATTGTACCCCTGAACTTTACCTTAACGAGAGCCGCAAATCGCTTCCTTGATTTATTGTTTATTTTTACTATCTTAAAACTATTTAACAATCGATTTTCTTATTGTGCTAAAAATGGATTACATGTTGTTGGATATCACTATAATCCTTATGAAATTGCCTGTCTCCTGACATAATGACCCCGACTGTAACTGAAGGGACTGAAAAGTTACGACGAGTTAAAACTAGAAACTATTAAAAAATTTAATTAAATTACATTTTCATAGGTCATTATCTCAGGAGGTTTGGTGGTTACTCCACAGACTTAGGTCTCGTTAGGTAGCCTGGGTAACAGCCTAACGTGATCTAACATTTATAACGAAATATCTAGGTATTTCAGGAGTCTAGGGCCTGAATAATGATAGACACAAAAAAAATAATCTTTTTTAAAGAAACAAATTGTGTACAGGACATCTTACAACGTCAAATAAGTGGGTTTTTGAACGGATTATGGGTTTAAAAGTTAGGTCCAGGCCTAGGTCTCAGTCTAGGCTACCTGGATACACAAAAAACGAAACTATACTATGACTATAAGCCCACTCAATTGATGCTACAAAATGCACTGTACTTACGGTTTTACAACGAATTTTTTAACTGTTAAGTTCTATTTAAACACTATATACTCTATATTTCACGTAACTGTCTATAATTTTACTTAGTCATTTTCTCACTATGAACACTATAAACACTTAGGTTTTGATGGTGACGCTTCGTCGCGAACAACTCCCATACAAACAGGGTTGGCATGATTAAAACAAGTTGTTTTAAAACACATGTTTAAAACAGTGTTTAAAACAGTTTGAAATTAAACAGTGTTTTTTTTTACATGTTTAAAAAAAAGGTTTAAAACAAGTTTAAAACATTGTATAAAACAGTACGAAAAAAAACATGTTATAAAACTTCTTTTCATGTCGCATAAAAACTGAATATAAAATGAAAATAAAATAATAAGTATTTGAGTCTGAATAGTTCAACATAAAACCAATCGAGTCTCTAATGCTGTTATATTTTTGAACTTTCAATGGCATTGTAATTGACTTAATCATTTTTTTTTTATAAAACTTTGCCCCACACTCAACCCACACTAGGAATTTCTACTGTGTCGTGGGTGCGTTTACAAACATATAAACTCAAACATGCCGCCAACATTATTTTTATGTTATGTAGGTATTTCATTCAATCAAACAAATATCTAAGTACCAGGATTTGTATGGGACAAGATAGCACCTATTTTTGAAACATTATCATAATAATTTCAAAACAATTAAAATTGTAACAATTTAAATTAATAAACAACATTAGTCATATATAAAAAACGTAAACTTCGATCCTTAATGTCGGCTGTAGAAAGAAATTTGGTAATTCCCCTATTTTTTAGACATAAGTAGATCGGTGTTTGTCAGTTCATTGTTCATAAGGTAAAGCCCCGCGCCGCGGCGCGGGGATATACCTTATGAACAATGAACTATTCTACGAACGAATAGGAGGCGCGCCGCCTGTCCCGCTAGGAAAGTCCCTACGTCGCCCAATATAAAATCAACATTAGAACATACCTACCGGGTGAATGTGAAGCGTTTGATTACGCAGCATAAAATAAATGTTATCTATTGATCGTTTTTTTGTAAATATTTAATTTATTAGGGCGAGTTTATAAAGATCTAGCCTAGAAAAGAAACATAGTCGAATTAATTTGAAATAATGCCCTAAACTAAAAAAAAAAACAAAAAAAACACTTGTTTAAAACATTTTGAACTGTTTGTTTTATATAATTTAAAAAAAAACTGTTTTTTTTTCCAACCCTGCATACAAAACAAAAAGCAAGTTTTTATTTTTTGTTGATTTTATTAATAATAGTAGGTATGTCGAATTGAGAACCTCCTCCTTTTTTTAAAGTCGGTTAAAACCTGTATGCGTCTTAGACAGTTTGTTGAATTTTCATCTTTAATAGCTAGTACGTACATAAAGTCTAAACTAAATCTAGTGCAAGCTCATCGAATAATATATACTTGAATAGCAAGAATAACGCTTGCGACCATAGACCACTCATGAGGTTACCGCGGCCCTGGGACACTAAGAGCAATTGACGTAACACGGTAACAATTCCTTCCGGGATGAGAGGTCTCTTTCGATTGTTTTTTTTTGCGTAAAAATGAATTTTAATAAAAACCCTGTCATTACATATTAAACCTTAGAGATACTGAAAACAAAGTACATTTTTAAATAACTAGAAAGAAAGCAAAAAGAGACTAGTGACATCTAGTAGGTTACATGTAAACTAAATTGACTACAAAGACACTTCATAGTTCAGAATCAACATGCTAGATGGCGCTGTCTAATGTAACGAATTTTCCTAAGGATTTGATAAATCAATATTGTGAAAACAGCGCCATCTAGGCAAAATTGTAATAACCGCCCTCTGTTGTTCAAAAGTAGTACTATTAATATGCTACTGGACGAATTCCAACTAAAAATGAAAATCAACCTTATCACTATGACATAAGACATAAAACACGTTGTTATCTATGGGTAGATAAAAAACAAAACACGATGGCCATGACAACGTCAAGTCAATGGAATTGCATCTTTTTTTCTTAGTGACAAGGTTGATTTTCACTTGTAGTTGGAATTCGTTCGAATCGCGTCGGATTGCGTCTCATCGCGCCATGAGTTAAGTCGGTCCCTAATGGGGCGATTACACCTAACGAGTACAGTGGTGAGTCAGTAAATAAGCTCTCGGCCGAGAGAGTAATATTAATAAGCACTCGAACAATAAGCACTCGTTAAAGTGTTTATACCAACCGAGCACTCGGCCTAGGACACTGACTCGCCGCTGTACTCGTTAGGTGTAATCGACCTATTAGATTTTTCCAAGTTTTATTTTACGCCATCTACCGTGTAATAGTTAAAATATGTTTTGATGAAGTATTTGATTATGTAGTTTTTCCATTCGACGCTAGATCGCGCTACTGACATTCGACTTTTTGCTTAATTTTCCCTATGCCTGCTATAAAAGCCTGCTCTGCACTACTCGTGTGTTACCCCGGAGTCCTCGACGAAGTACTCGTCGAAGTTGATCGAAGTCCGAAGTATGCGACTACAGCTTGGCAAAAAACAGTAGAAAGCCGGAAGTCGCCTCTGTGGTCTCGCTACCAGCACTTTGAATGTTTTTTTTTTTTCACTAACGTTAGTTTTATGACACAATAATAAATCTAACAAACCTGCGTTCTTTGTTTACAGCTTGGCCAGAACGGATTGAAACGGAACTAATCTTTTTATTTCTGACAACGTTTTAAAATCTTTGATATTTGATGTAAACAAAGACCGCAGGTTTGTTAGATTTATTATTGTGCCATAAAACTAACGTAATAAGTGAAAAAAAATAAAATAAAATCATTCAAAGTGCTGGCAGCGCGAAGACAGTGGCGACTTCCGGTTTTCTACATTTTTATGTCAAGCTGTACATCAAATATCAAAGATTTTAAAACGTTGTCAGCGAACAAAATGATTAGTTCCGTTTCAATCCGTTCCGGCCAAGCTGTACACACTCGTGCAATTTCGCGAGGAGCTCATTGTGCCCTTTGACTCGGTCGCAAAAACGGACAACAAATGGAAGTCGCCCGAAGTGAGCCGAAGTTGCACGAAGCGAAGCGAAGTGTCCTTCTGCACTATCGTATTCGGTCAACTTCGACCAACTTCGCGAGTAGTGTAGAGCAAGCTTAAGATTCTATTGAAGCATTGGCTTTACTATTGACAGACCAAAGAATTTTTGTAATGTCAAATAAAGAGAGATTTTACAATAATTAAAGTCTTTGTTACTAGTTTTGGTTTCCTTTACAGCAGTGTGACATTACATGACAATTTAAGAATAGATACTTCAAATAGCATGGCAATTTCTCAAATTATTATTATTTTCCAAGTTCTCAGTGCAATTTTAGTAACTAATAATAAACGAGAAACCGTAAATGGAATCCCAATCCCAACCCTACGTAGCGTGACGTCCCTAGAGGAGCGACCAGAGACAAGAGTGGCAGTGACAGTGACGTTTGGGTGCATCTAGCAGTGGTGGTTACGTTTGAACCGTTTGAATGTTTTCGTGTTCCAAGATAATAATATGGTTTTTGTTGAATAATGTATTGGATAAAAACAGTTATCCATTTCAGAAGTGGCATAAAACTTACGTGCATATTTGTGTAAAATTCTTTTGTGAAATCTCTGAATGTAATATTGTGACTTGAAGAAAATAAAGATCAAAAAATATTTTCTCGTTGTTTCTTTTTGTGTTCCATGGTGTGATCAGGTGGTATTTTTCGGTCAGTGGGTCTTCGAGCTTTGTACCTAGTGGGACACATGGAAACTTGGTGAGCTTGTTCTGTTTTACTAACTGAATCTAACTTTTAAAAGATAACCCACAAACCAAAATATTAAAACGGCATGGGTGCTGGTGTAAATAACTGTAATCTAAATATGTGTAAATATAATTTAATAACTCAGCCATTTATAAACTGAATTAATTTGGTGTGGCAGAAGACTATGGCCTTATTGTTATTTTTTTTTAACCTAGGTATGTTGTCCCACTGCTTTGCAAAATGTTTTTGCTAAATAAGTGTGTGACTGTTGTTTTTTATTATTGTTGGTGTATTTTTGTTTAGAATATTAGGTACTACATATTGCATTTCTAATTGTAAAATGGGGCATCATAATCTATATCTTAAGTTAATGCCACTTTTCGTTCTATTTTTATAACTCAAGAACGAGCTCACCTATCCAAACCAAATGTTTAGGCTTTGTTCGGACTATTTAGGAGATGGTTTATGTGCAGTTTGCACAAAGTTGGTGGAGCAGTTCTTCATTTATCAATTTTTTTTAACAATGAATTCTTTAAATGGCCGATCATTTTGAGTACCGAAGCACGTACCGGGCCACTAGTAAGAAGTACTGCGATGGGGGGGAGAGGAGGGTTAAGTAAACAACATGATGTGTACTCAGAGGGTCAACTGCTGAACTGCCTCCTATAATTGGTATGTGACACTAATACTATGAACACAGCTTATTTACCTTAACTTAAACTGTGTTGAGCTCCTTGTGTTCTGAGTCGAGCTACACGATAACCGACAAATGCTTACACTGACTGGACAGGTCCACTCAAATCTGTGTGGCTCTTTCCTCAAAAGACCATCTCAGACACCCGCATGGTCCTCGTATGACCTGAACAAAACAATGTCTGGACTTTAAAAGAGACTGACCTCTGAGTTTGTTTCGGCTGTTTCTTCTCAAAGTAGTCAGGTACGAAACACCGGCCCCATTTAGCTTTAAAAATATTGATTGTAGAGTGTAAAAGTGTTTTTTATAACCAACTTACAAAATAAATATTATTTATCACTGTGCATGACATGCTGATGAACAATATGTAAAATAACACCACTGACTTCACCCCTCTTATAATCCTGATCCGTTTTCTATCCAAACACAGTGAATTCATAAAAGTGTGTGTGTACATGACACACACACTTGTACAACTTCCTCAAATTCCAAACGGAAAAAAAACTAATGTATGATGTGTGACGGGCTAAAGTAAAAAAAAATTTTTTTTTGCTATAGACATTTATTCTAACTCTTCTTCTTATGTATTACATCTATTTTGTTTATTTTTTACAATGATATTTGGTGACTCATCCTGTAAACTGTTGAACTTGTAGGATTGGTTCGCTGGCGGTAGAAACTGGAGGATGGTTCTTCAATGAGGTTCGGCGCTAATAAGACTTCGGAGTACTTTTCTTATTTCTTGTTTATTATAATACTGCTGGTTTCGGAATGAATCCCATAGAAAACTGCTCCTCTTTTATAGAAAGCTCTGACCAATCAGAATCCTTAAAATTTGCACACGTTCCTAATATTTTTCCCTTCAGCCAATCAGAGCAATCGATTTTTGCACACGGCACTAATGCGACTTTGTATGGGGAACTTTAATTTGGCAGTTTTCTATAGTAAACCTTCCCTTTTTGTTTTACAATTTATCTTATAGCCTAAGGGTTAACTTAGTTTATCTAATTACATAAAAACCTTAGCAAAACCTTAATTTTTAGACCTAAAAAATGGTGAAAAACTAAATTTACATCAACCTACAGGCAGAGACACCAAGTGCCAGAAATAGGAATTACAACAATTTATCACTGTGTTTGAGGGTATTTCTAAAATGTACACTTTTTATAACTACCTGACACTTCGCTTACATTTTCGGGACAAGTGGTGCTCCAAGCGGCAAAAATAGTGATCAATACAGTTTCTCAATTTATTTGACGGTATATGTAAAATGCGCATTTATATGTCTACCCAACTGTGGGTTTATTTTGTGGCATCAGCAGAGACACCAGGAGGGACAAATAAAAAACAGAACAACTTATCATTTTATTAGAAGGTACTTACAAAATGCACATTTCTACATTTACCCGACCCTTATTATTCATTATAACTAATAGTTTTATTGTTTAAAACTATCCTAATCTCTAAGTACTACATTTTTACAAGATTTGCTTAGTGCGATTATTATTCGTCGCTAACATTCTCCCCCACGGTGCGCAGCACATCATCTTCCTGAAGCGACGAAGCCGCGGGGACTAGCACGATGACCCGTCGTGTAGGTCGCCGAAGAACTCCGCCTGATGTCCTCACGTCCAGCACTCTGGTTCTTCCATCTGGCCCAGGGTACGCCTTGATAACTTCCCCTCGAGGCCATGAGTTTCTGGGTAGCGATGCGTCGACTATTAACACGATGTCTCCTTCCCTCGGGTCGGTTGTCTCCCTCCCTTTGATTTGCCTTGGCATCAAGAGTGGTAGGTACTCATTGATCCATCTCTTCCAGAAGTGGTCAGCAAGCCTTTGGGTAGTTTTCCAGCTTGGCCTCCCGATCAACTCTGTGTCGTCGAATTCTCCCGGCGCCATTGCTCCACACGATCTTCCCAGTAGAAAGTGGTTTGGTGTCAGACTTTCTTCATCTTCTGGCTCCATACTGATTGGGGTTAGAGGTCTGGAGTTTACTATGTGTTCAACCTCAGTCATAAGAGTATGAAGCACTTCTTCAGGGGGGTTTCTTTCGTTGAGCACTGCCGCTAGTGCCGTCTTGACTGTTCGCACGAGTCTTTCCCATGCGCCCCCCATGTTTGGACTTCCCGGGGGAATAAATTTCCACTTGATGCCCCTTTCTTGCGCAGCCTCTTCCAGCTCCTTGCTTGCCCCAACGAAATTGGTTCCGTTGTCGCTGAATATGGTTTTTGGGGTACCTCTTCTTGCTGCCATTCGTCGAAGTGCCATTATCATTGAGCTGGTACTGAGAGAGGGTACCAACTCCAGGTGAATGGCTCTGGTTGTAAGACAAGTGAATAGCGCCCCCCAGCGCTTCTCGACTCTTCTCCCGATAGTGACCTGCATCGGCCCAAAGTAATCTACCGCAGTGCAAGCGAACGGAAACTGATGATGTTGCAGTCTCTCGCTTGGTAGATCTCCTGTCGGGGGCACCTCTGGCAAACTCTTCTTTGTCTTGCATCGCTGACAGCTGTGGGCAACCGCCTTTAAGGTCGCTCTTAAGCCCAGAATCCAATATTTCTGGCGTAGCTCGTTCATTACTGTGGCAGTGTTCCCGTGGAGAAACTTCTTGTGATAGTGTTGTATGATGAGACGCGTGATTTTCTGTTTCCCATCTAGGACGATAGGATTCATTTTTCTTCTTTCTTCGCCTTGAAACTTCATTGTTCTACTTCTTAATTTGATGATATCGGCGTCATTTAGGTAGACGTCGATTTTCTTAAGCCGACTTGCGTTTTCCAAGGGTTTCTTTGCCTTTAAATTCCTTATATCTGACTTGAAACTGTCATTCTGACTTATTTTCATTAATAATTCTTCTGCTTTTCTTAAGTGTTCGTCTTCCAGCGGCAGGTACAACCTCTTCTTCTCTTTGCTGACTGGTCGTTTGGCGATTTGTGTCTTCTTCTTCTGGGATCTTTTATGGGGTCTCCAGGGCTCTTCCTTCTGACGGACGGCGGCGTTGGTTGCTTTACGGGTCTTCTTCAATAAGAGGCATGCGAAAGCAACCACTCTGGCCGTCACGCGCAGCAGTCGCTCCCAGCTCGAGAACCTCTCCAGGTTGAGTAAGACCTCCTCAGCCTTTATCGCCGTCACTCTTTGCTTGTTCTTTTCTTCCAACATAGTACCCTCTGGTTTGAAGTCTTTATATGGCCACTCTTCTTCTGGTTGACGGAGAAATGACGGACCTTGGAACCACCTTGCGTTGTGATCGAATTCAGTCGGGGTTCCCCTCGTGGCGTCATCTGCTGGGTTTTCTTTAGTAGGTACCCATCTCCAGTCTTCGGGCTTGGTCTGCTCCTCGATCTCTGCCAGTCGGTTGGCCACAAAGGTGTTAAACCTTCTTGGTTCTGCCTTGATCCACTGAAGCACTGTGCTGGAGTCCGTCCAGTAGGTGCGGACTGTTGCCTCAAGTTCCATCTCTTTCTCTATTGTGGTTGCCAGCCTGGTGCCAAGCAAGGCTGCTTGTAGTTCAAGCCTTGGAATTGACACTGGTTTTGTTGGTGTCACTCTTGCTTTGCCGGCGATCATGGAGATGTGAATCTTATCACCAGGTTCAACCGTCCTCCAGTAAACTACCGCTGCGTATGCTTCTTCACTTGCGTCGGTGAATGTGTGCAGTTGCCCTTTTCTACTGCGGGGTGAAAAGCATCTTGGTATCCGAAGTCTCGTCAGCGCCGACACCTCTTCTAGGTACTTCAACCAGGCCTCTTTCTGCTTTTCGTTGATTACTTCATCCCAGCCAATTTTTGTTCGCCAAATGTCTTGAATTAATTTCTTTCCTTGTATTAAGACTGGCGTCGCGAAGCCCATAGGATCAAAGGTTGACATTACGGCGCTTGTAACTTCTCTCTTCGTCGGAGTTTTTCTTCCTTCAAGAAGGTCTTGTGATGTATTGCGCAGACCAACATTGAACGCTAGCGCGTCTTCCTTCACCAGCCATCTTAGCCCCAGTGTCTTCTCCTCTTTCGTCAGTTGTAGGGAGTCTTCTTTATTAGTATCTGCTACTTCTGACAGAACCTTCGCGTCGTTGCTGGCCCAGCCTTTCAAATGGAAGCTTGCTACTGCGTGAATTTCCTTTACTTCTTTTGATATCTTCTTTGCTTCGGCTGTAGTTGGAAAGCTCTGGAGATAGTCATCCATGTAATGATTCCTTTCTATTGCTTTCACCGCTTCAGGATGAGTCTTCTTAAAGTCTGCTGCGTTCTTATTCATCACATATATTGCTGTTGCCGGTGATGATGCTGCCCCGAAGATGATTGAGGACATTCGAAACTCTTCAGGCTTGCCCGTTCTTTGACTTCCACGCCACAGGAATCGAAGGCTATCTCGGTCACTTTCTCTTACTTTGATTCGAAGAAACATTTCTTGGATATCAGCCATGACAGCCACTGGACCTTCTCTGAAGCGCAGCAATACGCCGAACAATGATTGTAGTAAGTCTGGCCCCGATAACAAGGCGTCATTGAGGCTCTTCCCTTCATACTTGGCAGCTGCGTCGAAGACTATTCTTGGCTTCTTCTTGACTGGGTGCACGACGGCAAAGTGTGGTAAGTAAAATAATCTTCTTTTATTCGCAGACTCTGGAACCTTCTCTGCGTATCCATTTTCAATCAAGCTTTGAATCTGCTTCTCATAGGACTCTTTGATTTCTTCATCTTGATCCAACTTCTTTTCAATATTGACTAGGCGACGGAGTGCTTGTCTGTAGTTGTTGGGTAGGGACTCGTCTTCTTTCTTCCACAAGAGCCCTGTCTCGAATCGACCGCTGGCTAATCTCTTCGTAGTCTTCTCGAGGGTTTCTAGTGCTCTTCTATCGCTGTCATTAGTTGGTAAGCGATTCTGGACCCCAAGCGATTCTAACTGGAAGTGTTCTCTTATTAACTCTTCTAGATTCTGCTCTTCGACTGTAGACTTGCCATGGTGAATGAAGTTTACAATGGCATTCGTCCCTGATTCACATCCATGCAGCACCCACCCGAGGCTAGTGAGAGAAGCCACGGGATCGGCTGGCTTGCCTTTCTTCAGTCTTCTTGTAACTATGAGTCCCCAGTTGTCTTGACCTATCAACAGCTTGGGCCTTTCTGTGACGTAGAGAAGTTGCTCTTCAATTGTCTTCAGATGCTGACAGTTCTTCACAGTGTTCTTGTTAATGCTTTGCTCTGAAAGCTTCAGGTCGTCGATGGTTCTTGCTATGATTCGCCTCTTGTCTCTTCTATGAGCCCCTTTTATCTTCAACTGGATCTTCTGAGAACTATCTTTCTTTATTACTTTCCCGCCGACTGTTTCGATTGCGAGAGTTTCTTTAGTTCCCTCGGCTCCGATCTTCTTGGCTATTGATGCGTCCAAGAGTGTGACTGTTGAGCCTTCATCTAGCAGCGCCAGCACGCGAGCGTGACCTTTCGGTCCGTAGAGATCCACTGGAATTATCTTCAAATAAATTTTCTCTTCCCCTTTGCTGTTGTGGATCGAGGCGACTGTCTCTTCTGATGCACTTTCCTTGTCTTCTTTCTTTTCTGCTGACTCTGGTGGTTTTTCAGAGTGCAGGATAGTATGATGCCATCTTCTACACTTCTTGCAGACTGGAGCTTTGCAGTTGATTCTTGAGTGCCTGAACCGAAGACACTTGAAGCATATTCTAGCCTTCTTGATAATGCTCCATTTTTCATCTATGTTGGCTTCTTTAAACTTCTTGCATTCTATCACAAAATGCTCTTCTTCACAGATTGGACACGACTTCTTATATTTCTCTTGAGACACTTCTTGCACTGTGTGTACAGGTTTTCTTGACCCCTTCTTTTGCTCCGAAAACACTTCAGGTGGAGCAAAGTCCCCGCACATGTCGCTTTCTATTTCTAGAAACGCTTCGATGAGTAGCAACTCTTGAATTTCTTCCTCCCTTCTGGTTCTATGGTAGGCGAACCATCGGAATTTCATTGACGGTGGCATCTTGTCTACTATGGCCTTCAGAGTTTCAGGAGAACTGAGGTATTGCGACTTCTTCAATGCCTTGATAGTTTGGACGGCGTTCTTCACTCTGCTTGCGAAGACACATATGTCGCTTGGGTTCTCGCCCACCTTTGACAGGTTCTTCATCTTCTCTAGTTCTGCCAGTGCCAATGCCCCAGGTCTTCCGAATCTGGCTTCTAGTCCCTTGACAACTTCGCGTGGATCTTCAGCTGTAAACAGCAGGCTCTGGACGGCTTCTCTGGCTGCGCCTTGAATTGCTCTTCTGAGGCGCGCTAAGTTCTGTGCGTCGCTGAAGGAGGCAGCCCCGTCTTCATACGATCTCTTGAACGGCAACCATTCTTCACAGGACCCGCTGAAGTGAGGGAGCTCGAAGTGCTTCGGTGTTGCAACATCACGTGACTTCTCGGACAGCTTGACTATAACTTGGGCTAACTCGTGGATGTCACTCTTCTTTTCTTCAGTTTCAATCGGCCTGCTATCATTGCTAGGCTTGACCCCAGCTTGGATGAACCACCTCTCGACTTCTTGAGTTTGCTCGTACATCTCTTCTCCGGCACCATCTTCTTCTTCTGACTCTGCTGTTGCTAGTTCTAGTTCAGCCTGAGCCACTCTTGATCGCGCTTCTGCCAATTCCAATTCCCTTAGTGCCACTGTTAACTTTGCTTGCGCTTCTGCTCTCTTCCTATGCGACGAGCGGACGGACTGCGTGTCTATTTCGCGGGTCGGCTTCTTAGGGCGAGGCTGCTGCAGACTCCCTTCTATTGACGTCGGTACACTTCCTTCATCTCGACGTAACTTCACGGCAACACTTCTGTCTGGGTTCTGCAGCGTAGTGTTGTGGCTTTCTTCTCGGCGTGCGGGATCAGACGCTTCAACTTCCTCTTCCACGGTGCTGGCTAGGGGCGCGGTGCGAGTCGCTCCCCCCAATGCTGATTCCCTCCCGGCAGTATTTTGCTGACGAATAGACGACTGGTGGGCTCGTACGCTAGGCGGCGGCGATCTTCTAGTGAGCGTTGACCGACTTGTAATTGACGCGCTCGTAGTCGCTTCGCTTGTGGTTTCACTTGGCGTGCTTGCACTCCCGTCGACTGACGAAGTACTATCTCCCGTAGCCTTGGACTGCACTGATCCTGATCTTGTAGAAGGCATCTTCAGTTTTCTTGAACCCGATCCGGCTCGAAGGACCACTTGTAAACTGTTGAACTTGTAGGATTGGTTCGCTGGCGGTAGAAACTGGAGGATGGTTCTTCAATGAGGTTCGGCGCTAATAAGACTTCGGAGTACTTTTCTTATTTCTTGTTTATTATAATACTGCTGGTTTCGGAATGAATCCCATAGAAAACTGCTCCTCTTTTATAGAAAGCTCTGACCAATCAGAATCCTTAAAATTTGCACACGTTCCTAATATTTTTCCCTTCAGCCAATCAGAGCAATCGATTTTTGCACACGGCACTAATGCGACTTTGTATGGGGAACTTTAATTTGGCAGTTTTCTATAGTAAACCTTCCCTTTTTGTTTTACAATTTATCTTATAGCCTAAGGGTTAACTTAGTTTATCTAATTACATAAAAACCTTAGCAAAACCTTAATTTTTAGACCTAAAAAATGGTGAAAAACTAAATTTACATCAACCTACAGGCAGAGACACCAAGTGCCAGAAATAGGAATTACAACAATTTATCACTGTGTTTGAGGGTATTTCTAAAATGTACACTTTTTATAACTACCTGACACTTCGCTTACATTTTCGGGACAAGTGGTGCTCCAAGCGGCAAAAATAGTGATCAATACAGTTTCTCAATTTATTTGACGGTATATGTAAAATGCGCATTTATATGTCTACCCAACTGTGGGTTTATTTTGTGGCATCAGCAGAGACACCAGGAGGGACAAATAAAAAACAGAACAACTTATCATTTTATTAGAAGGTACTTACAAAATGCACATTTCTACATTTACCCGACCCTTATTATTCATTATAACTAATAGTTTTATTGTTTAAAACTATCCTAATCTCTAAGTACTACATTTTTACAAGATTTGCTTAGTGCGATTATTATTCGTCGCTAACACATCCTTACAACTTCAAATGGTCCAACTTATAATTTAAATGCATTCCAATTTATTGCCTGTTTCGTTTTTATCAAAACCAAGTCACCTTGTTTTTGTGTTATTGAAACAAAATTCATATCATTTAACAATGTTTCCTTGGCAACTTAATTTTTTTTATCGTGGTAAAATCATCAAGTGAGTCCTCCCACCCAGTGCAGGGCGGGAGAGACTGTCAGACTCGTACTGACTAAAATCCACGGTGTCTTTTAGTAGCCCTTTATGTTCAGGGGTCACGTTATTAATGAGCAGGCTTTGGCCCTCTAAGAGGGGGCCCCGTCATTATGCTGACGCTCTTTAAGCCGCGCGTGGAACACAACGCGCCGTCGACCCGGGCTTGGTCCATGGTCGGGCAGCGAGTTGCCCTATACTCGCTGTCCGCATGCCCGCGCCTACGGTGGCCGGAGATCGTCTTGCGACGTCTGTCGCCGTGGGCTTTACTACCCTAAGGTTAATTCTAAATAACACCTGTCACATCTGTAGCTTGTGGATGTATCTTTTGACTCTTTCTCTTTTGATTCATCACCACCATAATTCCCATCTGCTTTTTCAATAATTATGATTGGTAATAACCGCGTCTTTTTCAAACTCAAGACCAATGCTCTAATGCCCAAAGACTCAATGGAGGAGGCAGCTGAGGAACTAATGGCGCTAGTATAGCTAGTTCCCATCATCGTCATTGGTCAAATCATAAACGTTCTTCAAAATAGTACTACCTCAATAGTCGGATTTGGACCTAGCTATGGTGGCGCCATCTACAATTAGCTTTGACCGGCCTTCCCCATTGATGATTTAGTGTGGTAGGGTATTCAAAATTTCGCTCTTAGATACGGAGGCCAACCTCCACCATGCTTGTATACCCAGAAGGGCTCACCTTCGCGGTTATTTGGTAATGACTGCGAAGGTGAGCCGACGTGGTCGTCGGAAACAAAAACGCTGTTAAACAACTCGCTGAAACGAACACGTTAGCAGCAATACGTGGGAAAACAAACCGACCGCCCTACGTATTACAAGTTTAAATCATCTGCATCGTAAGAACATGTCTCTTGGTACGTAGGGCGTCGCCTGATAACGTGGGAAACGTAAGCGATGGAAACGTAGCGATGGGAACGCAAGACGTGAGTAACGAACATGGTGGAAGTCTTGAAGAGTTCTAGTGTAGTCTAGTAGATCAGTCATGAAATATTATATTAGTCTTTATGGCGATGAAATATAATTTGACGGCATCACGACACGTTTGGCAATGGGGAAGGCCGGTCAAAGCTAATTGTAGATGGCGCGACCATAGCTATTAAGTCCTAATCCGACCAATGAGGTGGTACTATTTTGAAGTACCTATAAGATTTGAACCTAATAACGATGCTTGGAACATGCCAGTTATGTACCATCTCCCCATTGTACTGCTGCGCTGTGTATCGCGGGTTCGATCGATTCCCGCTCGTCATACGCACGCTTTCGACAATTGACGATTGCAAGACGAATGCTTGCATCATGCGTAGAAACAATGAAGTCTGTGTCCACGAAGCGGCAACGTCGCGTTAGCCGCTCGTGTTGCGTTCGTCATGCATTTTTATTTACTACAAAAGACGTCCTTTCTCGATGCAAGTTGAAAAAGAAAACTGAGACGTTTTGTAGCGTGACTGACTATTATTGCATGAAGCAGTGTGGACATAACAAATATGCAAAATACGCCTATCTTCATTTGTAGGTTACATGCATCCTACGAAAGACGATTCTGTGGGCAGTAGGCCTAAGTATCGGTGATTTTCTCTCTCAAGAAACGCACGACAAGGCCTGGCGCCCACTATCGGCATCGGCACGGCTGCTGAGGATTTTAGGCTTTTAAGCAATTCAAACCAATAGTTCCTGAGATTAGCGCGTTTTTGACAGTTGACAAAGCTGTAATGTACTCTGAGGGAAAGCTGTCGGCACTTCTACTATTCGCCGCCATGAGCGCTGCCATCGAACAGTACAACCCCCACCTAGTACTTTGCACCCAGCGCATAGCCCGGCTACAAAATTATCGAAACTACACACTCGCTTCCCGCTGATCGCCAACTCTTTTATAGTTTCTAGTTCTACTCGTTTCTCGTTCATCGTCGGCGGTCGGACCACTGCCTTACGGTGATTGACATTCGCGGGACTGTTTTTAAAATTCACGGTGACCCTGGAACTCAAAGGCTTCCTTCTCTACACATCCTTAAAAAAACGTGGCATACCCTTCGATCATTCATAACGATCGCGCAACCAGAGATTTACCTATCACCATTGCTATGACAGAATGTGTCCTCATAAATATTTATTATGTATAAATTCTTTTTGTATACTAAAATATAAACAAAAAACAAATATTAGGAATACTTTCAAAATAAATAACTAAACAAATAAAATAATGGCAATACTACTCTGTGGCGTGCTCGTGCTGGACGAGCGAGTAGTGTTACCAACTTATGAGTTTTTCCCTCAGATTTGAGGGTTAAAAAAGAGGGTTGTGATTTTTCAAGGGATATTTTTATTCTTTAATAAGATAATTTTAGCCTTTTAGGGGATTTCAGACTCATCCTATTTGACTTATTGAGGCAATAAAGTTGTTAAAGCATGAGCTCTGATACATTCTAAACTGGACAACACGAAATTGTTCACCATGGACGTCCAGTTTTATAAAAAAAAATGTATTTTTATTAACATTTCTTTTATATTCATGTCTTTTTCCATTGCTTGTAGTTTATTTTCAAAGTAATTTGGAGATTTTAGAGATTTTTGACATGAATTTAGGGATGAATGTTTCTGAGTGTTGGTAACATTGTCCGTCAGAGAGGGGTGAGGGGCGACGAGCGGAAGCAAGCGGAAGTGCGCTACCGGCGGGCGCTACCGCATGGTTTATCATGGTTACCGCATGGGTTACCGCAACGAACGAACGAAGCAGCGAGACTCCAGCGCAACATTAATTCTCCCGATTCTCCGCCATTCTCGAACTGAAAGTTTATAAGATTACCTATGACATAATGAGGCAACAGGATTCATAATACTAAGAGCCTGTACCTAATCTGCGAATACAGCCACTGACTACTTACGAGATACATACTACGTATGTAGCCGCCAATATTGTTAGCAAGATCTACTGAGGAATCAGCGAGCCACGTGCTTGAGGAAGAAAATTAACTGCTATTGCTGCATGCTGATACCGCTTACTGCTCCGGCAGCCTCGGGGTACGTCATGAACCAGAGGCCTCTCCGTTTCATACATAAGTGAGTATTTTTCATAACCTTTTCTCGATCCTTGTTCTCTCGCAGTGTGTGAATTGTTGACTTGCTGCTTTTGTGTTGGGGTGGTTGGGGTTTGAACTAGCTTTAAAAATGGTGTTGGGTTGAATATGCACGTGGAGCGATTTAAATCTATGAAATACGAGCACGTGTTCATGCTATGCGTCACGCATTTCGGTCAGTGTGTCATCTTAGGGGTTCGCACATTACTTCTTTTAGAGCCTAATGTAACGACCGGCTCGACGAGCGACTGCATCCCGCTCCATATTTCTAGAATTCAGCACACGAGGTGTCTAAAACATAGGTACTTCACCTGTTCACCACGTGGACATCTAAACCTAGGGCCTAGGTACCATTATTTCAACAACGTGCCGACCATTCCAGCGTCCCTCCGTGAAGTTTCATCGGTCTCGGCGCTGCGCCCGCCCGGTCACGTCACCACGTGCGCTAGCTGTCTGCTCGGTGCTACGTCCTGACCTTCGTGTCGTGCAGCACCAGCGCGAGCGACTGGAACTAACCTTGGCTCTCCAAAAAGGTTTGAGTGCACATTTTATTGTCAGGGTTGGGAAGAAAGTTTGTTTTATTTTTGAATTCCGAATAGTATCAAAAAATTTTTTTCTTCTTGTTTAAGGCACTATTTCAAATAACTTATTACGACCTCAAAGTCGAGGTCCTAACTTATGATTAAACTGTAATAATGTTTCATTAATTTAATTGTAGTCTAGATCTTTTCTAATTCCCAGTAATTTATTATTATCAAAAAGGATCAATGTAAAATAAACATCTACTGTGAAACCACAAAAACTTAGACATCTGTTGAACACTTGCCTAAAAAAAATGTCCGATTATGACGTTGAAATAAGGTCCGTTTTGCAGTCACACGTTTTTTTAGACAAGTGTTCAACAGATGTTTAAGTTTTTGTAGTAAGGCTGTTGAAGTTTGAATGTGGATAATTTTACAGAAGTAATTAAACAGCAGATTTAATGCATTGGTCACTATTGTGAGGTTGTCGGACCGTCTCATAAGGTCACCATAACCCTAGAAGGTAAAGGGCTATTGAAGGATCACTGTGAATTTTAGTCAGTACAAGTCTGACAGTCCCTTCCGCCCTGCTTTGGGTGGGAGGACTCATTTGAACATTTTACATTTTGATCAAAAGTTTTTGTGGTACCACAGCAAATGTTAGTTAAAGGGAATCGGATGTCAATGAATGGGGCCATGGGGCTAGGGCATGTATCTGGGTATATCTGGTTCTACAAGAAATGGAATGATTCTGATAAGATAATTATAATTTTGCAAAACTGCCATGAAGGGCCCGTTGTAATCTTTCATTAGGCCTAGCTAATGCCCACAATACTGTTGGGAGTGTTATTACTATAAGAAAATAATGATAATAATTTTAATTGGAATGTGTGAAATCACCATTCATAATTATGTTCCTTTTTGAATTAGCTGCCAAAGAATGAAGTGTAGGGTAGGGTGTTATATAATATAACAAACTTTCATTTGGGATCACAATACTTTTGGAGTATTTAGTTCTGTAAAATGGTGACTAAATTATTAAAATGATAATCTTATGCACCAATATAATTATCAAAGTTAAGTTTGGTTTTGACTTAGCTGCTAAGAATAAGTTTTAAAAAATTCAATAAGTTTTGATAGAGTATTTGTGTAGAAGCCTACTTAGACATTTGAGAGGCCTGTTGGTCTAGTGGTTAGTGACCCTGACTGCTATGCCGGAGGTCGTGGATTCGATTCCCACCCAGGACAAATGTTTGTGTGATGAGCATGATCATTTGTTCTGTGTCTGGGTGTAATTTATCTATAATATTTATTAAGCTATTGCATAGCTTCTACCGCGGGCCTTGAGCGCGGGGACCGAATCCAGAAATTCCGTAACGAAAAATCCTCACGCTCATTTTATACTATATAAAGCTATTTAATTTAATAAAATTATTAAATTAATTATTAAAATTAATTAATTATTGATTTATTAATATAATAATAATAAAATAATAAAACAATAATAATAATAATATCTGAATGAAAAGAACTTTTACAGAAATTTACAGAAACCACATACTAGCACACCCAACTATAACAACACAGAATTACCTACAGCGGAACAACTTGAAACATTTTGGTCTGGCATATGGGAAGAGCAAGTGCAACATAATGAAAACTCAGCTTGGATTGCAGACGAAGTTACTAAATGGAGTTCATTAGAACAAATGGAATTCGTAGAGTTAACTGAATCTGACATTAATTACATAACATCAAAATTACACAATTGGAAATCCCCTGGTATTGATAAAATACATAATTACTGGTATAAAAAATTAGTCTCATTGCACAAAATTTTAGCTAAAAATTTAACAGACATCATCTTAGGGAAACAAAATATACCCGAATTTATAGCCACTGGAATAACCTACATGTTACCAAAAACACATTACTCACCACAACCTTCCCAATACAGGCCAATTACTTGCCTACCCACAATATACAAAATCTTAACGTCAGCAATCACTATCAAAATCAACAAACACATAGAACATCACAACATAATAGCAGAGGAGCAAAAGGGGTGCAGACGGGGCCACATGGGCTGTAAAGAGCAACTAGTAATAGATTCGATAACACCGGTCGACAAATGAAAAAAAAATTTTTGCGCATGGGTTTTACTTATCATATTCTGATTATACAAGCATATTTATTTAAAAAAATGTGATAACAAATCAAAAATATTTGCTTTAAGAGTTTTTTTTCCAAAGCTGTCAGAGGCGAAAATTTAAGCTGGTCTCTATGTGGGCGCTCTAATAAAAAAAAAACTAATTGTGATATTTTCTTGAAGTTACTTAGCATTGAAGAGGGAGAAGCCAGGGACAGTTTTAAGGCAGTAGTTCATGGTTTTATTGTAAACCCTAGAGCTGAAAGTTATGACGAGCTGATCACTGACACAACTACTAAATTTTTTCATCATCGGAAGTGGAATGTCTCTAAAGATACACTAAAGATGCATATGCTACATTCTCATTTGGATAAATTTAAAGATAACATGGAAGCTTGTACGGAAGAACAAGAGGAACGCTTCCATTCAGACAATTTGAGATTTGACAAGCATTTGAGAGACGTTACCAAGGCCAGTACTGAAAGGGAAATGATGGGAGACTATATTTGGGGGTTATAAGAGAAACTTCTACTGAAAATAGCAGGAAAACTAAAGCTATTATTTACTTAATAGTTTAACTTTATTTTAAAACTTATTTTGTAAAAATTAAACATGAATGGATGTACGGTTTCCTGTGTAATAACTCATCTCTGTGTCAATTTTTAGGTATTTTCATTGATTTTCATTTTCCCATTTTTTACTCATAAAAGCAAATTCAAAACTTTTTTTTGTTCATTTTCTTATTTCTAGATATACAAGCAATAAAAATAACTTAGGTAGAACCCGTGCGCAAAAATGCTGTAGACCAGTGTAATACACAAACATGCCGCCACAAAAAATAAAAATTTACACTGCACCTATATAGATTACAAAAAAGCTTTTGATAGCATTCCTCACTCTTGGCTTATCCAAATACTACAGATCTATAAAATAAATTCTAAAATAATTGAGTTTTTGCAAAACGTTATGTCCCGATGGAAAACTACCCTTCAACTAAATTGCCGCGATAATATTGTCACAACCAGACAGATTGCTATAAAAAAGGGTATTTATCAAGGAGATTCCCTGAGCCCTCTTTGGTTTTGTCTCGCTCTAAACCCCTTGTCGCACCTACTGCACCGTTGCCAGGCTGGGTATTGCCTCAAACATGCAACAGAAGAAACCACTATCTCTCATCTTATTTATATGGACGACATTAAATTATACGCTAAGACTGAAAAAGAAATGAAAAAGTTAATAGAAATAACGACAGAATTCAGCAAAGATATAAACATGCAGTTTGGACTTGACAAATGCAAAACAGTACACATCATAAGAGGCAAAGTCAAGCCTGGCGACTATGCAATTAATACCACAGATACAATTACAGCTATGGAAACCACTGATTTATATAAATATTTAGGTTACAGACAGCTCAAAGGGTTAGATCACACAACTATAAAACAAACATTGAACACGGAATACAAGAGAAGAGTGGTTGCTGTGTGCAAAACCCAACTCTCCGGAAAACATTTGATAAAGGCGTTAAATACATACGCGGTTCCAATTTTAACTTATTCGTTTGGAGTAATTAAATGGTCAAAAACTGACATCCAACAAATAGAGAGAACAACACGCACCACACTCACTAAACACAATAACCTACACCCTAAATCTGCAATAGAAAGACTGACCATCAAACGCCAACATGGAGGGAGAGGCCTCATTGATGTCCAGCATCTTTGGCAAAAACAAATAACAAGACTTAGAACATTCTTTCACTTTAAATCACAAACAAGTAGCATCCATAAAGCCGTAGTAAATAATGACATTAATTACACACCACTTAACCTAAATGAACAAATTGATACACAACACACTAACAATGAAGACCCACAGAAGAAAAAAGTAGAAGACTGGAAAAAGAAAGTGTTGCACGGAAGGCATCCCCATGATTTAGAACAACCTCACATAGATTCTATAGCATCAAATAAATGGCTGAAGATAGGTAGTTTATTCCCCGAAACCGAAGGATTCATTATTGCAATACAGGATCAGATTATTAACACTAAAAACTATAGGAAATATATTATTAAGGACCCCACAATGACGAATGATAAGTGTCGCAAATGTCACAGCCAGCCGGAAACTATTCAACATATCACAGGGGCATGCACAACACTCACACAAACAGATTACACCCATAGACACAATCAAGTAGCAAATGTTATTCACCAAAATCTGGCCCTAAAATATAAACTGATACAAGATAGTACTCCTTACTACAAATATACACCACGACCACAGCTTGAAAATACTACACACAAACTCTACTACGACCGCGGTATTATGACTGATAAGACCATCCACTACAATAGACCAGACATAGTACTTCAGGATAAAGTTAATAAAGTCACATACCTCATAGACATCGCAGTTCCCAACACACACAACTTGCAAAAAACAATAGGCGAGAAAATTAGTAAGTATACAGAATTGAAGGAAGAAGTCACCAGAATCTGGACTCAGGAAAAAGTTTACGTAGTACCGATAGTAGTTTCCACCACGGGTGTAATACCCAACCACCTCCACCATAGCCTCAAATTACTGGACCTTAAAGACTCCATTTACATCACACTTCAAAAAGCTGCCATTTTAAACACCTGTCGAATTGTACGAAAGTTCATGCAAATCGAAGAAGATGACATTTTCACACACACACAACTCACACACGCTACGTTGACTTAGCTTAGGCCCGTTGACGTAGCTTAAACTAGCCAAAGAGCTAAGAAACAAAAGATGTTTTTCCCTAAATAATAATATTTTTTTTTGTTTTTTTTTTTTATTTTTTAAAGAAATATTTAAAAATGTAACTTGAATTAATATCAAAGAAAAAGCAATACTGCATGAATAAAATTATAATTGCATAAGTTGATACAAAATGCTATGCAATAGCTTTACCGCGGCAGTCCCCGAGTGCCACACGTCTTTTTTATTTAGAAATATATGTTTAAGTATGTTTATCAGTTGTCTAGTACCCATAACACAAGCTCTGCTTAGCTTGGGACTAGATGGGGTTGTGTGATAGTTGTGGAATATTATTATTTTATAGTATGCCACACTTATGAAATAAACCATTTGTTGCTTCAAACATTCATATTTCTCATACAGGTGTCAGAGACATGCTGAGCTGGAGTTTGAAACAGAGATGTTCTAGTTCTAGAAGGGGAGAAGAAAGGACATATCATCATAGATCTGTTTACCATCTACAGCTGTTACAATTTGAAGGTATGCAGTATTATTTGAGTGCTTAGCCAGATAAGGACTTAGGCCGAGACTCCACCTAAGCTGTGCAAGTCGAGACGTGTTTTGAACAACCAATAGAATTGCGTTGCGGAGTGGAGCTGTGTCAATAACGCAATGCTATTGGTTGTTCAAAACACGTCTCGACCCCGCACAGCTCGATACAGCTTTAGTGGAGTCTCGGCCTTATTCATGGCGCGATGCGACGAATTCCATCGATTGACGATATCGATCAGATAATTATCACACAAGCGTCCGGCCCAAGAAAATGTATGGACGATCGCTAGTGTTTGATAATGGAGTCGCTCGGATTGACGATATCGCTCACAGATCTCGATATCGAATTGCATGTACGTCCTAATGACAATGCACATGATTCTGTGTTCGAAATTCGATTGCGCAACTACTCGTCTCGTGCGAAGTCTGTTGTCTTTGATATGCAGCGCCTTTATGTCGTAGTAGTAAGGTGGATTTTTGAAGTGCACAGTCGAATTGCATCGCATCACTCCATTAGTAAATACGTGCGACTTAAATCGGCAATCGACTCGATATCGCACGAATCGCGTCGCGTCGCATCGCGCCATGAGTAAAGTCCCTTGAGGTGATTGCGTCGATGTAGCCCGCGAAATTCAATTTTTTTTACATTTTTTGCAATTTGCAGGCCAGTGACATGTTGTAACTTTATCAAAATATGAATTGCGGTAATAACAAGTATAATTTTAAATATAAAAATTATCAAAAAATTCGCTCCATCAGCTCTCACATAGAAAAGGTGCATCGTAGTTAAATTTCGGAGATTTTAACATGATGCACCTTTTCTATGTGAGAGCTGATGGAGCGAATTTTTTGATAATTTTTATATTTAAAATTATACTTGTTATTACCGCAATTCATATTTTGATAAAGTTACAACATGTCACTGGCCTGCAAATTGCAAAAAACGTAAAATATTTGAATTTCGCGGGCTGGTTGGAGCATCCCCCTTAATGAAAAGCCTAAAAAAATGTCATGTGAGGAAGGTATACTTTCAGTGTTAGGCCACATATTTATGAGAGACAATTCCGCAGGTCATAGAAATTTGTTGGAGGTATTAATCACTGGGATATCCTTATTATTTTAAAGTTAAAGATATTATTTTAACTTTCTAGGCATTGTTTTCCAATCTGAACCCAAAAGGTGGTCATAAGAATAAGAAAAAATAAACGAAGACGGCTCCTTTAAAATTGCCAATACTGTACAAGAAAGCATAGTTTTTACTTGCTTATGACGTCACAAGCTTTTTTAAATTCAACGAATTAGTTGATTACAGCAGGTCGTGGGTTCGAACCCCGCCAGGCGCATTACTTTGTGTACCTAATTTATTTCATCACCACTACTCTCTAAACTGTGAAGGAAACCGGCATGTCCTAAAAGACATGTGAACCAATCCGCACTTGGCACGGGTGGTGGATTATGGCCCACTCCCTCTCACGCAGAGGCCTGTGTCCCAGCAGTGGGAACTTTATAGGCTGATGATGATGATGATGAATTAGTTGATTAATGCATAAATTAATTCATTTAAAAAAAAATCATTAAAAAAAAACTGATGGACTTATTTTTGCAATTTATTGATGCTGTCAAAATGCCCATTTGAGAACCAAGATAGGTGGGTTTTATTTACAGTCCAATTTGTGCTTCCCAGATGGCGACTCCTTGAACATTGATCGTCGCATGTCGAGGTGACGGTATCGTCAACCAACATCATAATCAGTCAGTGATACAAGAACCGAGCAGATTCGATGATACCCGAGCTGAGCTGAATGTAGCCGAATACACACGACGGCAGCCGAAGATACTCGAAAACGAAGAAATCTTGAAGTCTTGCGTTGAGTAGACCTTCAGTATCCATGATATTGCATTATTCTTAGTTGCCTTAGAGTTTAGATATTTGCCTTTATGTTAATGTGTAGTGAAAGGAGTATGCCATCTTAGCAGGGCCATACTCCTCACTTTATGTGACTGGGGGACCAAATTCAAATGATTTATTGCAATCCATAATGTACATATATACAGGTGGTACCGATACAGTTAGAGAGAAACAATTAGGGACCCTGTCGGGCACAGCAAAGTTTGGATACAGTCCCCTTAGCACGAATTTTCACTCTTTTACTTTACAGTATTTACAGCGTTTCTTGTATGGAAAAATGGAACAGCGCCTCTGGTGTGCGAAGAAGGAAGAGGAACTAATTTTTTCCTCAAAAATTGTCAATTTGAAATTGTCAAAGTTCCAGTTTACTTTACGTCTCAAATACTGAAAATTCGTGCTAAGGGTACAGGCTAGCAGGTTACATCGTAAGTAAATAAGACTTCGAAGAAACAATCTGCATGTATGGAGTGAGGTGGTGTTGCTTGACGTCACGTGTGACCTGCTACACCTGTCCTGGCTGGGTGTTGCTTGACGTCACTTGTGACCTGCTACGCCTGCCCGAGTGTTGATTGACGTCACGTGTGACCTGCTACACCAGCGTGGATGTTGCTTGATGTCACGTGTGACCTGCTACACCTGCCTGGGTGTTGCTTGATGTCACGTGTGACCTGCTACATCTGCCCGGGTATTGCTTGACGTCACGTGTGACCTGCTACGCCTGCCTGGGTTTGCTGGAGGAGGTTGTGAGCTGTTTCACCGGACTTTTCTGTGGAATCCTTATGAATATTTACACTGTAGCTCCATATAATATGTAGAGCGGCCGTGGACGCTGTTAAAGCGTGTGTTTCATTTATAGGTGTGTGACTATGCTGTTGACTTTATTTACTCAAAATACCTACGTTTACGGCACTTGTTGGAAATCAAAAAAAAAAATAACAAAGGATATTTTCTGAAATAAAAGTAGCCCAAGTTACTCCTTATTACATCAGCTACCTGCCAATTTGACTGGTGGCAGAGGATCATCGTGGTCTTCTACAGAGCGGTGTGAGGTCCTACGTCCGACTTCTAAGTCTACCTTGCGAAGGTGACTATCGTCCACTGGTTGGGAACTGGGGGAGCACTGAGCTAACGCACCTATGCGGCTTGTAACAGTGTGCCTAACTATGGCCGTACAATTGACAACGATGGCATTGATCCACCATGTGCGATTTGTAGGGCTTCTCTACACTGATGCCCGACAGGGAGCAAACAGATTTTATGCTGAAGATGGGGTGGGGTTTGGTCTCTACGGGGTCGCAGACCACCAAAACCATGTACGGGGTGCCACAATGGACGGCTAATACTGGGACACCCTGTGCGCGGAGGTCGATCTCAACGTCCTCTGTTGAGATCTCTTTCGGGATCCCTCTGATGACTACGCAGACTTTCTTTTCCTCAGGAAGAGAAAAAGTGTGGAAATGAATTTTCCCTTCCATTCAGGAGTCTGACGAGGTCCATGATGCCTATTTTAACGGCCTGGGCTTCGGTGTATTAGATCTTCCGTTCCAAACACCATTTCGACACTTCCGTCTTTTTGGACTTGTCGTGGATGTACACTGGGTGGGGGAAGGAGGGGCTTCTTTCCAGAAGCAGAGGGCGCGGTCGGCGTGGGGCTAGAGGGGTGACTGTTGGTCGCGGGGGCGATAGCCATAGGGCTCGGGGGGCGACTGCCTGGACGTGAAGTCGCGGGCGAGAAGGGAGGCGAGGGGATGGATGGGGAGGGGGGAGCGGCCAGAGCCTTCTTGGCTTTAGTGGAGTGGGGCTTTTTGCCCAGCTTCCGCTTGCCCTTTTGCCCGACGAGTTGGTAGTCCTCATCTGATGAGGCCAGGTCGGTTCCACTCGAGCACTCAGGCTCAGGCTCGGGGGCTAATTCCGGTGAACGGGGGGAGTCCTCTACCGAATCTAGTGGGGGGAGGGGGGAATCCGGTAGAGCTACATGGGAGGGCTGTTGGAGAAACAGCAACTGCGTACTTCTCTGCGAAGTACGGGTCGTTCAGAACTCCGAAATCTATAGATGAAATTCCCTTTTGGATGAGACACAAGGTGGGGGGGGAGGGAGACCTAGCTCCTATCTCCTACCCCAGGCGTCACTTACGTGAGCACCCGGGGGTGGACAACACCCACAAGGTTTAACCCACCCGCGTAACTTTCGTAGTGATAACTACCAAGAAGAAAGTTACAAACAAACTCGGTAGTTCACTGTTTGTTGTCCGGCCCGAAGGGCCACTAATTCTATCTCCACCGGGTGGGTGTGCCCGGGGATATGTACCCTGGGATGTCGGGTATAGACAGGGAGGTGAGTGCCTAGGTGTGCCCTAAGCTTGCTTTCAATGTGCGACAGGGTCCTAATTGGTCTGGTGCGAACGGATTGAGACACCCAACCACACCAGTTGTGTTGCTGTGGACAATGGGGTAGGGTTAGTAGGACGACAGCCGACCGCGAATGTCTCCGCCCCGTCTGCGTCTTACGTCTTTTATATGTGGCCCGCGCATTAGGGGGGGGATCGACGGGTGAGTCGGGTCAACACCCACCTGGTTCGTTAACACCGTTAGGCATCCACCAGGTACCACCGAAAAACTGGTGGAGTAGCTCTTAACCCTTTATAGTACAGGAGCCAAAGATATGATGGCACGAAGCGCGAACGCGATCGCAAAATAACGACTATGGCGCGTGACCTACTAGATGTTGAATTTCTTCTTTTCTCCGCTGCGAGCACCCGTAGAGAGCTGACCTGCGACGCTCGTGCTCGCTGGGCGGGCGCGGGGCTCGGCGTGCGCACCCCGCGCCCGCCCGCTGCCACCTTGAGCGCTCGGTGTGCCCTCACGCCGCCGCTCGCTGCTGCCTCGCGCCTGCCGCGCGCCGTCCACCGTCGCGAGTATTGTTATCTGATAACATCGTGAAATAAATAGTTGTGGGTCTGTAGCGTCGCGCCACAGCTGTAATTTGAAGATCGCGTTCGCGTCGTCATATCTTTGGCTCCTTAAGAGATAAATCCACCAAATTTTCGGTGGTACCTGGTGGATACCTTACGGTGCTAACGAACCAGGTGGGTGTTGACCCGACTCACCCCTCGATCCCCCCCTAAGGAGGAGGCAAATAATCGGAAGGGCACCGACTTGGGGGGTCCCCTAGTCGCGGTCGGCTGTCGTCCTACTAACCCTACCCCATTGTCCACAGCAACACAACTGGTGTGGTTGGGTATCCCAACCCCTTCGCACCAGACCAATTAGGACCCTGTCGCACATTGAGAAGGCGACAGGCAAAAGCAAGCTTAGGGCACATCTAGGCACTCACCTCCCTGTCTGTACCCGACATCCCAGGGTACACATCACCGGGCACACCCACCCGGTGGAGATAGAATTAGTGGCCGGACAACATATAGTGAACTATCGAGTTTGCTTGCAACTTTCTTCTCGGTAGTTATCACTACGAAAGTTACGCGGGTGGGTTAAACCTTGTGGGTGTTGTCCACCCCCGGGTGCTCACGTAAGTGACGCCTGGGGTAGGAGATAAGAGCTAAATCTTCCTCCCCCTCCACCTTGTGTCTCATCCAAAAGGGAATTTCATCTGTACGGAGTTACGGACAGGAGTTGCTGGCTCTTCAACAGGCCGCCCATGTAGCTCTACCAGATTCGCCGGATTCCCCCCTTCCCTCACTAAACTCGTTAGAGGACTCCACTCGCTCACCGGAATTAGCCCCCGAGCCACGGACTTCACCTCCCACCCCTCTGAGCCTGAGTGCTCGAGCGGAACCAACCTGTCCTCATCAGGTGAGAACTACCAGCTCGTCGGGCAAAACGGCAAGCGGAAGTTGGGCAAAAAGCCCCACTCTACCAAAGCCAAGAAGGCTCTGGCCGCTCCCCCCTCCCCATCCATCCCCTCGCCTGCCTTCTCGCCCGCGACTTCACGTCCAGGTAGTCGACCCCCAAGCTCTATGGCAATCGCCCCCGCGACCAACAGTCGCCCCTCTAGCCCAGGCTGACCGCGCCCTCTGCCCGCTATTGCATAGGGGATGCTCTCCCATACCCCCACCCCATATGAGACCCGATGGTGTCCCGCAGGGCGCCGTGCTCTCCAATCTTCAATCCGCAGCCATCGACCTAGTTCGCTGGTTCCGTAAATGGAGCATTGAGGTCAACCCTGACAAGTAGAGGGCAGTAAGGCAGACGTGCCAAAGGCTGCCCTGCTAGCTCGCAAAAAATCCCGGTATGCTCCATCGTGTTAGCGGCGACTGGATGGGTGGATCGCTCGGCAACTGTGAAGATTGAATTTTATTATTTACTAGCGGCCCGCCCTGACTTCGTCCAGGTATAATTCTGTAAATTACATCCCTACCCCTACCCTACCCTACCCCTACCCTACCCCTACCTTACCCCTACCCTACCCCTACCGTACCCCTACCCCTACCTAAAGTGATTATTGTAGAGCTTCTCTATAAACAACATTTGACGTTAAAAAAACTGTTGTTTAGCCCTGAAAAGAACTGTTGTTTAGCCCTGAAAAGAACTGTTGATTAGCCCTGAAAAGAACTGTTGGTTACCCCTAAAAAGAACTGTTGGTTAGCCCTGAAAAGAACTGTTGATTAGCTCTGAGAAGAACTGTTGTTTAGCTCTGAGAAGAACTTTTGCGCAAGTGTAGTTTTAAGAACGAAATCTAAAAAAAATCGCAGGAAAATTATTAGACTTCGCGCACGACCGCTGCGTAGGGAGCCGACCACGCGTCTGAGCCGCGCGGGTACCTTACTCATAGATCTAAACTCCCCTCCCGCACGCGCACCCCCGCCTTGGTGACGCTCACTTCGCAACGGGCCGTGCAGCAGAAATCGTGATATTTTAATTTCGCCATAACTTCGAAACTAAACATCCAATTTTAATCATTCAAAGACCAAATATCATCTACATTAACTGTACTTAATGATGAAATAAATTATTTTGATAAGGATTAATAGAATGAGTAAAATAAATGCGTTTAAAAGTAAACCAAAAAAATTCAAGATTTTTGATTTAAAAAATGGTTGTTGTGCCTCACTCGACATAGATAGGTATAGTGTGTCGCGGAGTTTTTTGTAGATATTTATAAGATCTACAACTAATTAGAACATTTCATAGTTCTATCTTTTATAGTTTAGGCAGCGTACGCAAAATAAGTAACTTTTCTGGTTGATTTTTTACACCTTGTGTCCGAAAAACCCAAATATATTACGGAACCCTATTTATTTCCAAAATAAAATTTAGTCTATGTTACTCGTGGATAATGTAGCTTTCGAATAGTGAAAGAATTTTTGAAATCGGTCCAGTAGTTTTTGAGCCTATTCATTACAACCAAACAAACAAACAAACAAAGTTTTCCTCTTTATAATATTAAGTATTAAGTATTAAGTATAGATATTAGTATAGATTATGTAGGTTCCCACTTAGGTTTAGTTATTGTTTTTTTTTTTGCTAATTATTACTGTACTGTATTTAATTTCATTGTAAACAACGATTAGTTTTCTTTGATAATTTACCTGTGATATTACTGTTTTTATTTCATTACTAAGTAGGTACTTATGTTTATTATTTTTTTTATGTTTAACTTATTGTTACTGTTTTTTTTTTCATTATTTGGTGCGCAGGTTTACTTTTCTTTAATATTTTTTCTTAGGTATTATGCAGGGATTACGTAGCTGTTTAGAGATGTTTTTATTCTTCCCTTTTTTATTTGTTGAAAGTCTTGTTGATTCGGGCTATGACCTCAGACCCGCCCAAAAATGGGCCTATTTGTTGTCAGTCCTAGAAGGTGAGGCCAGAGCCTTGGTTCAGCACTTGTTAGTGACCGACTCAGCCTACCCTACCGCCCTGGAACTTCTCTCCCGGCGCGCCGGGAGAGAAAACTTGACGTATCTAAATTATATTTACCTTTTTTAAATTATATTTTACCAACGGATTCAGCAGGTCAGTACGCAATGCTGACACTCGGGTAACAACCGGCAATCCCAAAATCTGACCAATGTGGACGTCAGCCAAACAACGTTTATTCTGGTTAGATATGAGCGCCGATGGTCAATTTGTCGGCGGCGGCGCGCCGACTTTTTGAAGTCGGCGGCGGCGGCGTCGGCGGCGCGGCTTGTCCTTTATTTAACTACTTTAATTTAAGAAAAACGATGTTTTACGTACAATTACGATTTATTATAAATTTGACGAGACAAATTTAATTGACAAGGGTTACCTATCATAAGATCGAAAAACGTTTGACCGAATTTCATTTGACCTAAAACTTTTCAACTCAAGTCACGTTTCCCACTGTTTCAGTTAACCTGTTTTATCTATTCTTATTTTTTTGGGTACTCCAATACTTCATTTGGTCGAAAAACTTTTTACCGATGTTACACTTACTCGAAACAACGGTTGTTCGAAGTATTATGTTTCCAAACATTCATTATATCACTGTTCAAACATTCATTGTATCAAGCATGCAGCATGCAACATGCAGCATTCAAGCAAGCATGCAACATGCTACAAGCATTGTTTCTGTCATGGCTCCGGTGCTTTGGGTGGCCCAACACGCCTACGCGATTTTAAAAATAGGTTTTTTTACCAGGTTATTAACCTCGTAAAAAACCTATCAATATCATAATCATACTAATTTAGATGACTTCTTCAACCCAGGGCAGGGCGGGAGGGACTGTCAGACTTGTACTGACTAAAATCCACGGTGTCCTTCATTAGCCCTTTACGTTCCAGGGTCACGGTAATGGAATAAGTCCCGCGACCCCGGCAGGCTTTGACCCTCTAGAGGGGAGCCCCGTCATCTTGCTGACGCTCTTTGAGGCGCGCGTGGAACACTACGCGCCGTCGACCCGGGCATGGTCCATGGTCGGGCGGCGAGTTGCCCACTACTCGCCGCCCGCATGCCCGCACCTACGGTGGCCGGAGATCGTTTTGCGACGTCCGACGCCGTGGGCGTCTATCATTGCGGCTGCGGCGGAGGGAGGACGCTGTCCTCTCTCTCTCACGGCCCGCCTCCTCCTTCGCGAGCATAACTGCTTCGCAGAAGGAGGCGACCGCTTCCCACTCTGTCTCGCCCCGCAGCATGGCCTCAATCAATGACGGGCGCGAGAGGTCTCCGCCTATCGCCTCCGTGAGAACACAGCGGTGCTCTGTCCAAGCGGGGCAGTCCTGCACCGTATGCTCCACCGTGTCCTCCGAGCGATCTTTGCAGTGGTGAAACCCGGGCGTTTCTTCCCTCCCTATCCGACACAGGTACCTCCCGAAACTTTCGTGTCCGGTGAGGACCTGCGTCATAAACGTAGGTCAGGACGCCGTAACGTCTCTCCAGCCACTCCTCAAAGAGGGGTCTTACCGCCGCGATTGCGGCGTGCCCGACATAAACTTACTTGGAAAATTGCATATCGCCATCTTTTTCTTTCGCTTGTTTCAAACAAGCGTCGCAAAACACTTGGTCGCCCAACACTGTTCGTTTTTTCCCTCAATATTAACAACTAACTGACCAAAATAGGTCCAACAAAAACTGTGTTTGTTTGCTGATAACTTGGACAGCACAGATTTTTTTATGTCAAAGAGTTTCGTTTTATAAACGTCTTCGTCTAGTGCCGCCATTTTGACAGCATTTATTATCGTGCGTTCGGTTTGGTCAGCGTGTTAGATTAAACTGAACGCCGCCCGCTCGGGTTCGGCGCGCCGGCCGCCTGAAGACGGCGGCGGCGGCGCGGGGGAAATCACGGCGGCGGCGGCGCGCCGGCGCGGCGCTCATATCTAATTCTGGTACGCGGTGGTACCAGAATAAAAAGGTAAATATAATTTAGATACGTCAAGTTTTTTTCTTTAGTTAAATGCTGGTAGATAGAAGGCCGATATTCAAAGTAACGTGGTTTTGTTTTCTCTCGGGTAGCAATCCGACTGTGGGTTTGTAGCCACGGAACGTAGACGATCTTCTAGGACCGTATTTCTCGTCCTGCTTTCTTAGGTTCTTGAGTTTGCCTCTTCCGGGGAAGACAGTCAGCCGGAAGGGCTCTCGTTTTCCGCAGCTGCAGCTGCTCAGTCGTAAGACTCACAGAACCTCACCGCACATTGAGATTAGCGGTGAACTTACAAGCTTAGGGAACACCTAGGTTATTCACCTCCCTGCTACACTCGACATCGAGGGTAACTCATATCCGTTTAGTTTTTCTTTGATATTTTTATTATTTTTTTAATTCATTATGTAGGTTCTTATTATTGCTGTTTTATATTTCTGTTATTTAGTTTTAGTTTTCTATGATATTTTTGACTTGTTTTTTTTATTTCACTATTTTGTGGGTAAGTTTTAATAAATCGTCTAAACGCTCGAATCTTTTAAAGAAAATAGCTGACATAAGCGGCAGACAAACGCAAGCTTAGGGCACACACCAGGCGCACCTCCCTACACCTGGCAGGGAGGGTACTTAACCCCGGGCTCCCCCACCCGGGGAGTTAGGATCAGCGGCTCTTCATGCCAAGGACAACAGAGTGTCCTGACAAGTTTGTTTGCAACTTTCTTCTCGTCAGTAGCACTAGGAAAGTTGTAAGGGAGGGTACCTTTTTTGTGGGAGTTTTCCACCCCGGGTGTGCACGCCAGTGGGTTACGAGCTAGGTCTCCCCCCCCCCCCACCCTTTTTCATGAATGGCTGATTAAGTGACAGCCTTCCTTTTACGGGTCGCCACGGAGGACCCGTACTTCACGGAAAAGTACGGGAAGGAGTTGCGCTCTCGCACTACCTCTGAGGGAGGGCCTCGTGAATCCTTCACGGGATAGGGTGGACTGTGGAGGATGGGACAGTCCTAGCTCCTAACTTACCTCGAGAAGACACATGTATTTCCCGGACGGACAACTCCCACAAAAAGTAACCCTCCCGTGTATTTTTATTCGTAGTGATGCTAAGCGAAGTTACAAACTCGATAGGTCACAGTTGCCCTGGCGGGATGTATCCGGGGATGAGTACGTTTTTAATTTAATTATGTAGAAACTTAGGGTTTAGTTTACTTTGTTTTTTTTTAAATGTAATTTTGTAGGAACTTAGGGTTTAGTTTACTTTGTTTTTTTTTTTATTAAATTATCTAGGAACTTAGGGTTTAGTTTACTTTGTTTTTTTTTTATTAAATTATCTAGGAACTATGGGTTTAGTTTACTTTGTTTTTTTTTATTTAATTATGTAGGAACTTAGGGGTAGTTTACTTTGTTTTTTTTTTTTTAATTTAATTATGTAGGAACTTAGGGTTTAGTTTACTTTGTTTTTTTTTTAATTTAATTATCTAGGAACTTAGGGTTTAGTTTACTTTGTTTTTTTTTTTATTTAATTATATAGGAACTTAGGGTTTAGTTTACTTCCTTTTTTTTTTAATGTAATTATGTAGGAGGAACTTAGGGTTTAGTTTACTTTGTTTTTTTTTTTTATTAAATTATCTAGGAACTTAGGGTTTAGTTTACTTTGTTTTTTTTTCTTATTATTTAATTATGTAGGAACTTAGGGTTTAGTTTACTTTGTTTTTTAATTTAATTATTAGGAACTTAGGGTTTAGTTTACTTTGTTTTTTTTTTTAATTTAATTATCTAGGAACTTAGGGTTTAGTTTACTTTGTTTTTTTTTTATTAAATTATCTAGGAACTTAGGGTTTAGTTTACTTTGTTTTTTTTTTTATTATTTAATTATGTAGGAACTTAGGGTTTAGTTTACTTTGTTTTTTAATTTAATTATTAGGAACTTAGGGTTTAGTTTACTTTGTTTTTTTTTTTAATTTAATTATCTAGGAACTTAGGGTTTAGTTGACATTGTTTTTCTTTTTATTTAATTATCTAGGAACTTAGGGTTTAGTTTACTTTGTTTTTTTTTTATTAAATTATCTAGGAACTTAGGGCTTAGTTCACTTTGTTTTTTTTTTTTTTTTTAATTTAATTATGTAGGAACTTAGGGTTTAGTTTACTTTGTTTTTTTTTATTTAATTATCTAGGAAATTAGGGTTTAGTTTACTTTGTTTTTTTTTTTTAAATTTAATTATGTCGGAACTTAAGGTTTAGTTTTTGTCGGTTTTTCTTTTGGTGTTTTTAAATTAATTATGTAGGAACTGGTCTTTGACTGTTGGCTTTTAGAGAGACTAGAGTCACTCAACGAGCCTGTGCAACGAGCAATGGAAAGAGCCACAGACTACTTAGAGATACTACGTATCAGACTGCCAACTTTGGAACAAAAATTTTCGTCATAGACTTTTGAGAGTTTTAATGTCGTATGACGTTTCTTTTTTTTTTTTTAAATCACTGTTGCTCAATGGCAAAGGAATAATCGTATACAGCTTAAAACGCCGTACTCGATATTCCTATACTACTGAAACTTTTTTGAAAATAAATTTGGGGAAAAAAAAATAAAACAAACAATTACAAAACATTTATTTTACAATTTCCTTTGAAATTTTTCGAATGCTTGTTTTTACATCGCAGGCAAATAACGAAAATTGTTAAACTTTTGTAAAATTATCATATTGCACCAGTTCATTATTATAAACCTTTTAACGCAACATTGTTTTATGAGCATTGTGTTCTAATTATGCATTTGTTATCACTGTACCGAAACACCTCACTGCACCTTTGGATGGGTAATTTAGTCTTTTTTTTGCTGCCGTATATTCTCGATGGTTTATTGATCGCCTCTTCAAAACGATGGTGAGGTGATTTTTCTACATCTGCTATTCTCAGGATTTTTACAGGTCTTCCATCTGCATAATGAGCTGGAAAAGAAGAAACATTGTGTTTAGTATAAAGAAATATTATGAATCTCGGAGTGGGTGGATGAGGGTGCTTTGTGTAGCCAGGTAGTGTAAACCGGTTGAGTTTTATGAAAACATTATGTTATTATGTATTCAGTAAAACATATTATTTTAGCATGTAACTGTACAATGAATTCTCTTAAAAAGATCTATTAAAGGAACAATATATCTCTGCCTCCTACCATGTGGTCAAAATTTAGCACCCATACTAAATAACAATTTGCAGAACGTTTATTTTTATACTAGCCATCGCCAGCGGCTTCACCCGCGTTTATGACGAAAATTAGAGGGTATCCGATTATGTTAAAATAATCTGAGTAACAAACATCCATCTATCCTCACAAATTTTGGTATTTATAATATTAGTTAGAAGTAAGGTTAAGAAAGCAAGAAGTAATGATAGCTGATGTTTCATCATAATATTTACCGGTATACTGCCGAGTAATTGTTGTTCCACTCAAAATCTCATCTTCATTATACAGGGAAGGATAGGCACTGCCAATGAGACGAGATTTAGACGTAATGAAGTTCTCGAAGTGCTTTGACAAACAAAAAGCTTCGAAAGTTTTTCAGGTGTTATCGATTGCAGTCTTGCAGATCATCACGGTTTAGTTTAGAGTTAGACACTTTAACCACACAGCGAGTCTTTTCTCATTACACGGGAAATGATACCAAATAGCGTCCTGTCGCGAAAATTTACAAAACGGAGCACTCGTAATATATTTTGCAAGTAGCAAAAGTAATAGTAGAGACACTGGAGATTTATTATTACAGAAAAAGCGGACAGGATAAACAATAAAGATCAATAATAGCACCAGCAGTAATGTCACTAATGTCAGACATACGTCATTATGAAACAAAAACAAATGGCGGCCTACCAGCGCCTGCGACGGCCAATCACAGAAGACCAGAAACGTCAGTCGACATTAAAACAATATGGCGCTACGTCGAGCGTTTCGTTGTACGAAGATTATCAGCCGTGGAAAGAGCTATGCTCGGAGTTTCTTTGCGGGATAAAATCCGGAACAGGGATATTCGGCGAAGAACTAGAGTCACCAACATAGCTCATCATACATTTTGCAGGTAGAAGTGGCAATGGGCAGGCCACATCGCTCGTAGAACTGACAACCGATGGCGAAGAAAAGTTCTCGTGTTCTCGACCACGGACCGGAAGACGTAGCATAGGCAGGCCTCCCACTAGGTGGACCGACGACATCGTGAGGGTCGCGGGCAACCGATGGATGCAAGTGGCGAATTGTCGTTCGGCGTGGCGGTTTAAGGGGGAGGCCTATGTTCAGCAGTGGACGTCTTCCGGCTGATGATGAAGATGTAGGAATTTCGGCTTTAGTTTGCTTTGATATTTTTTGTTGTTTTTAAATTCATAATGTAGTAACTTAGGTTTAGTTGTTTGTGTTTTTTTTATTATCATGTAGCTAGGATTAGTTTTTGTTTTGGAACGAAGTTCCTTATAGCGCGTTGTGAAAGGGGGTTAGACGGAAAAAATTCTTACGAAAAGTTGTCACGACACTTTTTGGAACGAAGTTCCTTATCGCGCGTTGCGAAAGGGTGCTAGAGCTCAAAGAGTGGAGTGGAGGGGAGCGGAGTGGAGTGGAGTGGAGGGGAGCGGAGTGGAGTGGAGTCGCGACGATTATTTTTGTTGAGTGTATACAGTAACTTCGTTCCATCCGGGTGTCCCTTGACACCTCTCAAGTTTTTTTTTTTTAACTTCATTTTTATTTCATTGCTTGGGTGGATTATGTGGTTCGGTTGGTACTTTCAGGATACCTAACGGTGTTAATGAACCGAGGTGGTGGTCACACGCCACAACCGTCATATAAATGTACCTGGTGAGTTGAGGGCCTTCCGGGGAAGACAGGCAGTCGGAAGGGCTCCCCTCGACAAGTGACGAGTTTGTCTACTACTTTCTTCAATGTATGCTGTTTCTTTTTTGCTTTGCAGGAAATCCCCTTTTCTCCCCCACTGGCCGACTGGGTCCCCCGACCGCTGCCCGACATCCAACATTGCTTTCATCCTGTGCGTCAATTGAATGAGAGGTCAGCAAGGGTCAGGCTGGGTCGGATTATAATTTGGGGAATTCACGCAGCGCCAGCCCCAATCATTTTTGACTTACGCTAGCGTAGTATTTGCTAACACCAAACTCCATTGCTATCGACGGTAAGCGCCTCATTTTGTGTGAAAGAGACTATCGCAGATTCCGGTTAGAGAGTGCATCGCTTGACCCCGGAACGTAACAGGCTATTGAAGGACACCGTGGATTTTAGTCAGTAGAAGTCTGACAGTCCCTCCCGCCCTGCCCGGGGTTGGAGGACTCATTTGATGATTTTACCACGCTAAAAAAAAAAAAAAAAAAAGAGAGTGCATCGCTTCGCTTGCCCAGAAAGGACGGAAGATCATTTAACATGATCGTCGTGTGCCACTCAACCTAAGAGAGAATTCTGGAATAATTTTATAGGTTGTTTTATATGATTTTTATTTACTTTTTTTTTATTGTCTAGGTCCTCAGGTTTAGTTGTTTTTGATTGTCTGTTGTTTTACTTATTTTTTATTGTTTTGATGCTTTTTTAGATTTTTTTAACTTATATTTTATTGCTTTTGATATTTTTTTACTTATATTTTATTGTTTTTTTTTATTATGTAGGTTTAGGATTCCAGGTCATCCAGGATGTCGTCAGGAGTAACCTCCATCAGAATGTTTTTAATGACAACTCTTGATGTTGTGTGTATAGGTATGGAACGGAATGTTCCTTGCTCGCAGGAGCTTATTCAGCAAACTGTAATCGTGAACTGAGGGAACGGACTTTAATGCCTTGCTCAACGGCACGGGCTTTAGAGTAATTTATACGACTTTTTCCGCACGCCTAGAGACCTCAATCTACGTTGATTTATTGTGGATGAAGAGATGGGCTGGAGGGCCGGTCTTTGTCGACGTGGCATTTTGTTGGAAGGCAGCCGGGGTGGCTTCTACGGTCGACTTTGTTGCTGGGCGGTGCCAACAGTAGCCTGGGGGTGAGGTTGGTTTGTTTTTTGGCCTTGGTAGCCGATTTCGAGACGCGTTTTCTTCCCGTTTCCAACAACTATGTAGTTGTCTTCTACGAATGAGGACGCTTGAGAGGAGGAATTCATCTCTTCTGACTGGACCGTATCCTCCTCGTCAGAAGAATTTACTTCCTGCGCACAGGCTCATTAGACGCGTCGCTGAATTCAACAGCGGTGGCGTATTTGATGCAGGGAGCGCGTCCAGGGGGACTTGTCGGTAAGTGGGGGAGAAAGGGGGCTTAGCTGTAAGGCAGTCAATTATCTGCCCCTGCCTGTGTCCTGTGTTGAGATCTTGGTTAAAAAGGACACTGTTTTAGGTGAGGGAAGGGGAAAAACCTAGCTTCTAGCCTACCCTATGAGCACGCCTTAGTGACTCATCACCCCTGCTCACACCCGACGGTACTCGTCTCCGGGCACACCACCAGGGTGTATTGGGATGTGTATGATAATAAGTTTGTTTGCAACTTTCTTCTTGTCGGTAGCAACTAAGAAAGTTGCTCTGGTGGGTAGCTTTTATGGGAATTGTCCACCCCGGGCGTGCACGGAAGTGTCACCTCGGGGTAGGTTAGGAGCCAGGACTCCTCTCTCCTCCCCCCCCCCCCCCCCCTCCCCTGTAAACCAACCCAACCATGGCTGCTCAACAGCAAGTCATAGAATTCCTCCTTAAGACCCTCAGAGAGGATAAACACTTCAGAGAGAAGTGCGGGAGAGAATTGAAATCCCCCCTATCCCCCTCGGACGCACCGTCGTCCCCTGACCCCTTAAGCGACGAGGACGTCTCAGACGCCTCACGCCCTGCCTCACCCCGAGTGGAGAATAAGTCCGACGTGTAGGAGGATATGGACACTGTCCAATCCGACTCGTTCCACTCCGAACCGAAACTGACGACAACAAGTCGGCCACTTCTTCCTCCGTGGAAGATTTCACAGTGGTGCTGGCTGGAGGGCAGAACCACTCTTCCAAAAAAGCCTGGCACTGAACCCCCCCCCCGTAGCCCTATGGCTACTACCCCCTCCGCAGAGGCCACCCAGGCCAATGCCCCCCAAGCCACCCCGGCTAAGAAGACTACCACTCCCCCCCCCCCCCCCCTAGTCATCCACAACAAGGAGTTGTGGTTAGATAAACTACACGCGTGCTCCATAACACGGAGCACGACATTAGCGTCACGGTCCCAACCATTAACGATTACAGGGAGTTGAACAAACTCATTGCATCAAGGAAGGTCCTATTCCATTCCTACACGTTGAAGGAGGAACGTCCTACGCGTGTAGTCATTAAAAACGTCCCGGTGGAGATTACTCCGCCGAAATACTCAGTGACCTAGTGTCAGAGGTGCACCGGAAGGATGGCCGATCATTTATCATGATCGTAGTGTGTCACTCAACCGAGGGGCTTAACCCAATATTTCAGATCACACTCTTAGATTTAGTTTTTTAAGATATTTTTTTTCATAACGAGTATCTTTTGGGGTGTTCCATAGACCACGCGGGAAAAAGATGGCCAACGTCGTATCGCGTGCAGAGAAGACTTCGTTCTCCTAGATTATGTACAACGCGTACCCTGACAATACTCAGGCCCTTTCAATTCTCCTGTACATTCAATAATTGATGAAGTACTCTCATGTAGGTAAAATAAAAACCGAAGTCCCGCGAAATTGGTACATTAACCGCACTGCGGCGCATCACCACTATATAGTGGTGATACTTTTTTTACTTACATCGTCAAATTCCTCCGCGATCGCGGAGTTACTCCTAGATCTAGACGTCACGAACTATCGCCCAATATCTAAGTTATGTCTATTTTCAAAGGTCCTCGAGCGCATTGTGTATGATAATGTATACGCTGCAATGGAAAGTAACTTCGGGGATGAACAACACGGATTTATCAAAAAACGATCCACTACGTCTAACTTGGTGTTATCGCATGAGTTTATATCGGGGGGCATGGAACAGCGCGCGCAGGTGGACGTCATCTACACCGACTACAGCAAGTGCTTCGACCGTATAGACCATCGGCTGCTTCTGGAAAAGTTGCTTAAAGCTGGAATACGCGGTGACCTGTATAGATGGTTTTCGTCTTATATCGAGAATCGTAGTCAGGCTGTGGTTCTCCAGGGGTACACTTCGGGATGGACCTCGGTCCCCTCAGGTGTGCCGCAGGGTTCGGTGTTGGGGACTCTACTTTTTACTTTGTTTATTGCTGACGTAATAAACTGCTTCAAACATTCTTACGTCTTACTATACGCTGACGACATGAAGGTTCATAAAATTATACGTGGCATCTCCGATACTCACCAATTGCAAGCTGATCTTAATAGATTTGAGGAATATTGTGCACGTAATCTGCTTCAGCTAAATGTATCTAAATGCTTCCATATGACCTTCACGCGTCAGAAGTCTACTTTGAATTCCACCTATACTCTCAACCAACACACCTTATGTAAAGTTAATAATATCAGGGATTTGGGCATTATACAAGATAGCAAATTACTATTTGATCAACACATCGAGAGTATTGTAAAAAAAGCTGCGAAAGCATTAGGATTTGTAATTAGAGCCTCAGCCTGTTTCCGTTCTCTAAAGCCAATCAAGGTTTTATATTGCTCGTTCGTACGCAGTCATTTGGAGTATGCATCTCAAGTCTGGAACCCTCAATATGAGACCTACAAGTTGCGTATTGAGGGTATCCAGAAAAAGTTTCTAAGATATCTTGATTACAAAGCGCACCAAGTATCTATAGATTACGAGCACCGTTGCAAGAAGTACCATTTTCTACCACTTGATAACAGGCGGCTCATTAATGATATATGTTTTTTGATTAACATAGCAAATGGCTCGATTGACTGCTCTGAGCTCGTTTCTAAACTGACATGAGCTCGTTTCTAAACTGACATTTCGCACTAACCTTATTGGCTTGCGTCGGAGGCCTCTTCTGAGTGTGCCTTCTGCCTCCACTAATTATAGACGTAATGCTTATCTTATGAGAAGCGCTCGCTGCTTTAATGAATTATCTCACGAGCATGACATTGACCTATTTTGCACTAAGACGAGCGTAGCAAGAAGACTTTTGGCCAAATCATTTTTTGCGAATGAAGCACTGGCTGGTGGTGCTCAAACACACAAAAGCAAAATTTAATATAAAAAAAAAACCGGAACTTTATCCTTTAGGCACTAGTTAATCGTTTTTTGTTTTTATATATCGGTGGAGGCTTGTTATTAGCAACTTAATTATAAATATTTGTTACCTATTATTCTGTTATTAGTCTGTAAGCCTTCTTAAAAAGAATAAAATAAAATAAAATATCATAACCAAGCTAGATGAATCCCGTCAAGACTTTACATAACAACAATATTTTTACTTAGGTTTAGTTTCCTTGATTTTTTTACTTATTTTTGCTGTTTAGTTGGTTTGGTTCCATAAGTTATTTTTAATTGATTTTACTGTTTTTATTTCATAATTATGCAGGTGTGTTTTCCACTACATTTTTTTCTTATTTCTGTTTTTTTATAATTTTTTCGTAGTTAATTGGTGTTTGTTTTCACAAGTATTTTAAATTATTTTTTTCTGTTTTTGTTTCGTTATAATTAGAGTTTGATTTTTGTTGTTGATATTTTTAATTTCATTATTATGCTGCCCTATAGCTCTCCCAAACTCTCTCTGGCACTCTCCGCCCAACCCCCATCTCCCCGCCCTATGACATAAGCCCCCGTGACCCACCCCTTGGAACAACCTCAACCACGAAAAGGCCTTACCGACTCAGATTCCTTGCTGATGTCATTAGCGTATGATCGCTTATTTTGTAATTAGCTTGTCTCCTCTGAATGTTGTCAAAAATCAAAAGGAAAAAATAAGGTCTCTGGTTTTGTTAGAGGGACACAGAACATGAATGGATTTTAAATATTGAGAGATAGTCGAGGCGTCCGTAGGGATTTCCTGCTACTACCCAAAAAATACTTACTGAGATTACTACGCACGGTACGTGTAATACCAAGACGGCCACAGCAGGCCACTTTCGGCCCAAGGACATATCGTTCGACATATGAACGTCAGTAATGTCCCACCATAGATGGTCGTGCAACTCACCCTTCAATGGCAAGAAGCTAGGGTGGGCCTAGGGTTGCCAACCGTACTCTAAAATAGAGTATTGTACTCTATATCATGTAGGAGTACTCTATAATCTATAATACTAATAGAGTATGCTAAAATACTCTTTTTTAAACAATGTTTACTATACTAGTGCCAGTCATGTAATATTATGCAAACCCATTATCATAAACAAAAAAGTCGACCATTCACATTTACCGTATCCCCAATACCCAATTTTAGAGTTAGAAAGTTTGGAGTCATACAATTCTTTCAAAAACTATGAAAAATAGTAATGTAGGTACTGCGAAAAATACGAAAAAATACCTTTTTAGAAATATTGAATAAATAATACTCTTTTTTGGAAGTCCGTACTCTTTATTTACCTCCTTTGAAATCAGAAATACTCTATTTCTTCTAATAAAAGTTGGCAACCCTAGGTGGGCCGGTCAGGGCTAAAAAGAAAAGAGAGAGAAGGTAGCAAAGTCGTCACTTGTGAGAGCGAGAGAAGCGTAGAGCTTCCACTCTTCCAGGAGCTTGTTCGCGTCTCGGGGCCTCCAGGTTATGACAGGGGTCCGTATGCTGGAGATCCCTGGTGCGTTCAAACTTTTAACTAAAGTTACCTACACTAACATTTTTCATCTTAGCTTACTGCCATGGGCTGCGTGTTTGTAAGCCGTTTGACTCAACTGACCACCTGCGAATATTGCCTCTTAGAACTATTGTCTAGATTGGTGTTCACTTTTTTATTTTCAATTCTCAGACATTTTAAACAGTTTTCATTACTTAGGTATAGTTTTTTTAATTTTAGGTGGTATCTAGAAAATAAGTAGCTGTTTAGACATATTTTTCTTCCTTTTGTATTTTTTCCTTGTGTTTTTATAGTTTTATCTAGGTTACTTTTAGATTTTTATTTTCATTTCTACTAAAAGGCCACTAGTTCATACTCAAAGTCGTTGTGTTCTTCTATATAGGCATCGTATCTCAATTGAGAAGCTTTACAAGGCTAATACGGTTGGTCAGTGTCGCCACTGGCCAGCAGTTCTGACAAAGCTAGTCGCATTACTACGCACTGGTGGCCTACCTAACTCTTAACGCAATCCAGTTTAGGCTGTGGGAGAGAGATGGCGCTAGACGACTTGTATAGCTCTGTCATTTTCCCGCAGCCTAAACTGGATCGCATTAAGAGCTCGTGGTAAGGCTCCTGGTGTGAAGTGCCTGGCCGGTGTAAGTACCGCTGCCTGCCTCGTTGCAGATGCATTGAGCGAACCCCTCGGGTAGACTTGTTCAAATTGTTAAGATTTTTATTTTGTTTTCTAGAAGTTGATGTGTAGACTTTAACAAATGGTTTAACTATTATTGATCAAACAGCTGGTCTATTGAAGTAACTCTAGTAGAAAGGTCCGTTGAAGGAACTCTAGTGGAATCGTAAAGTTGTGTCCAACTTGTTAAACCATAGTGTCCCGGTCCCCAACGGAGGAGCATCACCCAATCTTCAAGTTCACTGCATCTTCAAGTCTCAGATCTCAGATAGGGCTTCTCAGGCCTCAAATAGAGAAGCCTCTCAGGCCTCAAAATAGAAACGCCTCACGACAGTGGCACTATCCTTCAGTACCACAACTTGCTTAAAGAAATTGCTTTTGGGAAGCCCAGAGGCGTTAAGTGTCTGGGCGCCCACGGATTAGCTGAATGTCCCCGCCCCAAAGACCGCTCACAACGCATATAATTATGTAGACACCCAAAGACACCCTAACCCCCTAATTTCATCGGCGGCCCTAAATGTTCCTTTATTTTTCATTGATTTCATTTAGTATTATCTTATCTTTATTATCATTTAGTAATATTGTGTAGTTGTTAGTAACTGTTAGATAATTTTTCTTCCTTTTTTCGGTTTTAGTTTTTAAGATTTTTTCCCTTGTTTTAATTTATTTTAGCTATGTTTTAGTTGGTATAATTTAGATAAGTTTTCAATTTACCTCAGTATTATTTTTTTAGGTCAGATTTCACAACTAGGTACCTTATTTGTCATGTGCCTTAAAACCGTGTTTTATTATTTTGTTTGTAGTTTCTTTTTTTTATTTTCGTTACGGTTACCATAATAGCCCACCCATTTGAGTTCAGTCAGTAAACACGTACCGAAATGGACCCTGTCATGTTGTGTCTATAAGTCCGGTTAAGCAGCTTTCAACTTCTAGGTTACCTGCGAGATGTCATTCGAAAAAAATAATTTCCGTCGGCTGCAAAATACTTTTCCATGCGTCGAAACCAATCATCAAAATTTTTCTTCTACATTTCTTCAGAGACTTCCTCACACGCCAAGTCCCAAGCTTGAATTAGTTGTTTATCACTGGCAAACCGTTGACCCTTCAGTTTATCCTTTATTATCATTGGAAAGAGTCCGAAGTCGCAAGGTGCGAGATCAGGACTGTGGGGGGATGCTCAAGCGGAATTAGACCACTGCGGCTCAAAAATTCTTGAACCGCACTAAAAAGAATCACTAATCGGACACGAAACCTCGGAGTAATCGAGGTACATAATATATAAAAAAAACCATACCGACCGAATTGAGAACCTCCTCCTATTTTTGAAGTCGGTTAAAAAGACTTGTGATTAAAAGTTGGCTACGTATCTTTTGTATTTGTTTTTTTATTTATTTTCTATATAAATGTTTTAGGGCTGGTTTTTCAATAGTCAGATAACCGTTAACTGAGGAATAAAAATGGCGGTTTGACAGCTTATCTATAGAAAATATGTCATACCGTTATTTTTATTCCTCAGGTAACGGTTAACTGACTATTGAAAAACCAGCCCTTAGTGTGTAAGTGTTATAAAATGTAGATAATATACTTTTAATAAACTACCTTTAAATGTCACAGTATTTAATTTATGTCATAGTAGTTTTTTCCTTGTTTTTCATTGTTTTTTTTTAATAATTATATTTTATCAATCACCTGATATCATGTTCTTTAAAATCGTTTTTTTTATTATTTATTCTAAGTATGTTTTTACTGTATTTTATTTTAGGTAACGATAGTTTTTCTTGTATCATCTGATTTGCCCACTGTGTTTTTCATTAATCTTTATTTTTTTGTCAAAGTTAAAAATGTCGTCACAAAATAGCGTTATTTTCTCTGTAATTTTTGTCGCAAATGAACTTGCAAATGGTTTACCAAACAGTGACTCAGAATTATGACCCACCCAGTACCCTTAGCACGAGTTTTCGGTATTTGAAACAAACTGGAACTTAAGTTGACAATTTCAAGGAAAAAATTAGTTCCTTCTTCGCACACCAGAGGAGTTGTTCCATTTTTTCATACAAGAAACGCTATAAATACTGGGAAGACGCTGTAAAGTAAAAGAGTGAAAACTCGTGCCAAGGGTACAGTAGCTAAGGTCTTGAAAATTAACGGCTTACGCTGAATGTATATTTTTTCTTTTGTTTTTAGTTTTTCTGTGTTACTAATAGCGTTTTTTTTTTGTGTTTTGGATATCACTATCACTATCACTACATAGTATAAAACAAAGTCGCTTTCTCTGTCCCTATGTCCCTTTGTATGCTTAAATCTTTGAAACTACGCAACGGATTTTGATGCGGTTTTTTGAAGTGAAAACTTCTTTAGCGGCGTTGTACACTTTTTCTGTAATGGGTAAAAAATTTAAAACTCGCGTCAGGGTCACGTGACCCTGATCGAAAATGAGTAAGACGTCATTCAAATTAGTTAATTTCATATCTGTACTACTCCAGTTTTAAAATAAAACATAGTAACAAAAAAGTTTTCACTTCTACCGGCACTCCTGGAGTGCAACCTTTTTTTTTTTAATAGATAGAGTGATTCAAGAGGAAGGTTTATATGTATAATAACATCCATTAAATAGTGGAGAAGTACTGTTATTTTTGAGGTTTCTAATGTGATGTCGTAAATAATTACATTTTTTCCGCTTACATTGCAAACGCAGGCTGAACCCTACGAGTTTTATCAAAATAATGTACTAAGTATTGTACACATTGAAAAGGTCTACAGAAAAGTCCGTGATGGTATATGTCTATCTCTTATGGATAACCCACAATAACTTTTTTTGTCATTTACTTTTTACGACAAATAATGGCTAATTTTCGAAGCGATTTTAACCAATACAGCATTAATCCTTAACCAATTAAATACCTTGAATACATTGTTCATTTAATATAGATCTATATGGCCCTTTACACCGTATGATTTAAGTGAATATTTTCGAAGATATTACAGATTTAAAAATTGCGGGACGTAGCGTTTGCGGCGGTACCGGCCGGCCGCCCGGTGCGGCAAGAGCGTGTTATAAGACTATCTTGGTTTAAAGAAAGAGCGATTCTGTCACCAACTAACGAACAAGCAGATAAAGTAAATAACTTGATTCTTTCAAAGATTGATGCGCCGACGAAAATATACTACTCGGTCGATACTGTTCTCGATTTGGAAGAAGCTGTTCATTTTCCTACAGAATTTCTAAACTCTTTGAACCCGTCTGGACTCCCTCCTCACAAAATGGTGTTGAAAGTAGGTTATCCTGTTATTTTATTAAGAAACCTGAATCCACCTAAACTTTGCAATGGCACGCGTTTGCTGGTAAAATCATTGAAAACTTTCATAATAGAGTGCACAATACTCACAGGATGTGGTACCGGAGAAGATGTATTGATTCCCCGAATCCCTCTGATACCATCGGATTTACCCTTCCAATTTAAACGTTTATAGTTTCCGGTAAAGACATCTTTTGCAATGACCATTAATAAATCGCAGGGTCAAACCTTCAACGTTGCAGGCTTAGATTTGAGCGTTGACTGTTTTTCACATGGACAACTGTATGTCGCTCTTTCAAGAGTGACCTCCAGAGAAAACATGTTTGTATTGTCTAATGACAAGAAAGCTGTGAACGTTGTTTAAAAAGACATTCTGTAATATGTTTTAAAAATAAAATAAATAGTTAAAAATGTAAAAAGTAAATAAGTAAAAATGTAGTGTATGAATTTAGATATTCCAAAGATAGCAGGAAATCTTCATGGTATAGGGAAAGGGGGGTGGTTTTACTCCAAATTTAACGCGTGCTGGCAGTAATGAATAAATCAAAACTACTGGATCGATTTTAATCACATAGGCTATATAATTTATACCCGTGCGAAGCCGGAGCGGGCCGCTATGTTTTTATATACAACGTTCACAGTTTTTCTGTAGTGTATTTAGTATCAGCATTGCACCCGTGCGAAGCCGGGGCGGGTCGCTAGTTTTTTATATAAATTTAGAATAGTCACCGTCCAGGTCCTGTTGAAAACTGGCGTCTAGCAATAGTTGCTCAACACTGGACCTAATTGGCGCAACCGTGAGCCACGCATTGTTTTTTTTTATTGTTTTTGTATGTTTTCTTATTTTCTTTCTATAAACTTTATACAAGTTATTAAAATACAACTGTGATAAATACCTACATTATTTTATTTATTACGTTTTTTTGATTAAAGTACAATACCTACATTGTTTTTGACTTTATTGTGTTATTTTCCATTATATAAGACTTTTACTAAGTACCTACCTATGTTATTTTTTGTGGCTAATTCCATCCTAGTAAAAAGTTTTTGAATAAAAATTTATTGATTTTATTATTTGTTTTATTGGGTAGGTACATACTTTTTTAGTTCTGTTTTACATCTACAGGAGAATTTAACTAAAATTAGAGAAATAATCTATGAAAATAAAATAAAGTTCTTGAGAAAAGATGCTTGTGAAATGACACAACTGAAAATCGAATTCGTACCTCATATAAAAAAAAGTAGAAAGTTGAAATTATCTATACTGCTTACAATATAATATTAAATAGTCATGTACAGACGCCAGCACATCAATCTTCCTCAATCTGTCACATTTCTCTAATAGATTTTCAACCTTTTCACAATCGGGGAAGGTTAATATTCGATTGGTATTTGACAGATTCGGGTACGTTGACCTGCTGGCGTCTGTGCTTTTAGTTCTTAGCAGAATTTTTGCGTTATTTCTATTAAAATAGTTAATGTAAAGTTTTTTAAATATAGGTATTTGCATAAACAGCGCCATCTATGTTTGACTGTCATAATTAAACAGTTGAGTTTTATACAAGTTTTATATTCATTGTTTTTGTACTATATTCCCCAATGATATTATAAGTAAAAAAGGTGCAGATACGTCATACGCGCTCAATAACGTATGCGCTCAAATGAGGCTGATTCACACATCTTGATCTCAGTGCGACGTTGCCAGCGGCACTTCACGTACCACAGACTGAATCAAAAGTAAAAGTGACTCAAAACTACCGAAAATGCCGGTGTATTCCCGTTCGTCCACTTGACTTCGTCCCACTAGTGGGACGAACGGGAATTTACAAAAATAATATTTAATTTGTTCCCGATCGTCCCACTCCTAATTCAAGAGGGGACGAACGGGAATATGTTTTTCGATTAGTGCCATTCGTCCCACTAAAAAGATTTGTGCAGAAATATGTTTATTCATTGTTTCGTAGTTTTCTTGTCCTTTACTCCACTTCGTTCTCGACAAGCGCTATATTATTCTTTTCCTTATATCTCATATTCCACAGACTAACAGAATTTCATCACTAGAACAAAACATGGAATACTATTATTTATCTTTATGCAAAATATAGCTGTTGATTTATTTTACTATTTTGAAAAAACCATTAATAGCACATACTAAGTATCAATCACATTTTTTTTTTTACTTTTAAACAACCGCTTTTGAATAGGAAACCTTATTTAGTTTTAAGGAGAATTTTATTCTTAATTAAAAAAATATTGCGAGTTATCGCAAAGTTGATTCTGTGATTTTTACTGTGATTTTTATTCCTTAATAAATGACGGATTTTTATTCCAAATTTGTTTTTTTTTACCAATTAAAACCACCAGTCTTATATTATTTAGTGGGACCAATAGAACTTCAAAAAAAAATTAATAAATTATTCCCGTTCGTCCACTCAAAAAATTTAGTGGGACGATCGGGAAAATATTTAGCGAATTCCCGTTCGTCCCACTAGTGGGACGAAGTCAAGTGGACGAACGGGAATACACGAATGATGTCGTGTGTGATGAGATATTGTACAAATTAAACATGCAAGACTTCTAAAGTCAAGGAATCACATAACATTCGTAAATATAGTACTATTTATCTATACATATAATAAAACTGTAGAAAAATCGTTTTTGTACATCAAAATAAAATCCAAAAAAAATAGCTAGGGTGTTGAAGGACAACCAACAGAACCCATTTCCAGCATTTTTAGAATTTTTGTCTGTTTGTCTGTTTGTCGGTTTGTCTGTTTATTTGTGGCTCCATCACGTAAAATGTACGAAGGCAATGTAGATAACCTTTATACACAACGATCGAGCGTAACTTGAGGACTAATTTAGTTTTTGTTTCATTGCAATCGGTTAAGTCTATCAAGAGATATTTGAATTTAAAGTGTTCCAGACCCAGAAGTAAAATTACGGTCAGTTTACACCGAGACGCGCAGTTCAGTAGCGCGATCTAGCTTGGAATAGAAAAACTACATACCTATTCAAATATGGTGTGGACTGGAGTGGAGTGGTTTGGAGTGGAGTAGAGTAGAGTAGAGTAGAGTGTAATGGAATAGAATGAGATGGTTTGGGATGGAATGGAGAAAAAGAAAAGGTTTTTATTAGACTCACACTAGAATGGGAATGAGTGGGATGGTGTGGGATGGAGTGGGATGGATTAGAATGGAGTGCGATGTAGTGAGATGGAGTGGGATGGAGTAGGATGGAATCGGATGGAGTGGGATGGAGTAGGATAGAGTGGGATGTAGTGGGATGGAGTGGGTTGGAGTGGGATGGAGTGGGTTGGAGTGGGATGGAGTGGGATGGTGTGGGATGGAGTGGGATGGAGAGGGATGGAGTGGGATGGAGTCGGATGGAGTGTGATGGAGTGGGATGTAGTGGGATGGAGTGGGTTGGAGTGGGATGGAGTGGGATGGAGTGGGTTGGAGTGGGATGGAATGGGTTGGAGTGGGATGAAGTGGGACTGAGTGGGACTGAGTGGGATGGAGTAGGATGAAATGGGCTGGAGGGGGATGGAGTGGGATGGAGTGGGATGTAGTGGGATGGAGTGGGTTGGAGTGGGATGGAGTGGGTTGGAGTGGGATGGAGTGGGTTGTAGTGGGATGGAGTGGGACTGAGTGGGATGGATTAGGATGGAGTGGGACTGAGTGGGATGCAGTGGGATGGAGTGGGATGTAGTGGGATGGAGTAGGATGAAATGGGATTGAGTGGGATGGAGTGGGACTGAGTGGGATGGAATGGGATGGAGTCGGATGGAGTGGGATGGAGTAGGATTGAGTGAGATGGAGGGGGATGGAGTGGGATGGAATGAGATAGAATGGGTGCTCTAATCCAGTAGCAATTCTTCTGAATCTGAACGACAGAGGGCGTTTATTATAATCACCTCAAATATTCTTGAAAAATAAATTATATGAAAACGATATGATTTATAAAAACGTTGCGAGAATTAAGCGCTTCGCACTAAAAAATACATTGTTAAATTCAGACATCCACGCGAACGAAGTCGCGGGCACAGCTAGTCTTTAATATTTTCACAAATAAAACATTACGTTTCTATAATTATGGCGTCGTAAAAGAAAGAGTGCGAGCACGGGTGCGAGTGAGAGGAGACGCTGACGTGCGGGGGGATTGATGACGCGTGGCGCTGTTTGTTTATCTAGCTGTCACTTTTTTTCTTATTGCGTTGTATCAAGCTATCCTTTTTACTTGGTGTCCGTTTCGACCGCGCGGCCATGACGTTTTTTTTAAATAAAAACCATCCCAAGTTTTTGTAAAAAAATGTAAAAGTCGATTCCCAAAAACCATAAATTTGTCAAAGCAATGGTTAAAAAGTTATAAGGGTTTGAACGTGGCCGCGCCATCGAAACGCTCCGAACCGCGCGGCCATGGAGATCTTTAAAACTAAGAGTCGCAGAGACCTGAAATTTTGGGGAATAGTAGATTGGATTTGTAAACCAAATGTAAAAATATAGAAAAAAATCCTGTGTTTGTATTTTAGGAGTTGTAAAGATAAAACCTCATGGCCGCGCCATTGAAACGGTGACAAAAACATTATCACCGATATCTCACTGAAAAAGCATCTCAGACGTCTGAATTTTTTTGTAAAACACAGATTTGCATTTGTCAAAACTAGTAAAAATAGAACAAAAAATCCTAGGTTTATACATATTTCAGGAGCTGTAAGACTAAAACAAAATTTAGTTTTTCGCCAATATCTCGCTGTAAAAGCATCGCAGGGGTCTGAAGTTTTTTGTAAAACACAGATTTGAATTTGTCAAAACTAGTAAAAATACAACAAAAAATCCTAGGTTTATATTTGAGGTCCTGTTGAACGAAATCTTCAATGCGTCTTGAATATGTCGATTAGGGTGACCACGGATTATTATTTGCAGAGAAATTTCCACCTTTTTTATTAGAAATGATATCCCAAGGATTCGTCGAACAATGAGGAACTTATATGGCTATATCTTTAATAATCACATAAATGAGAGATTGTTCGATGTTGAGTGCTGCATCATTGTGCGATGTTTAAAGACAGGGCGTCTTTAAATGGAGCTTATTCTCACTATATAGTTTTTAAAATTCTCCTGTTGCTTAATATCTTAATAGTCATCGATTAAACCATAATATGTTAAATTATGTATCGTCTTAACCTGACACCGACCTGAATTTTTAATTTAATAATTACTTTTTTTAAAACAAATACCTACCAACAATCGAATTTTATGTGATTTTTAAAGAAATAGTCATATTATTCCTCCTCATTGTTCAAAGAATCCTTGGGATATCATTTCTAATAAAAAAAGGTGGAAATTTCTCTGTAAATAATAATCCGTGGTCACCCTAATCAACATATTCAAGACGCATTGAAGATTTCGTTCAACAGCTCCTCAAATGTAAACCTAGGATTTTTTGTTGTATTTTTACTAGTTTTGACAAATTTAAATCTGTGTTTTACAAAAAACTTCAGACCTCTGTGATGCTTTTTCAGCGAGATATTGGCGAAAAACTAAATTTTCAACGTTTCGATGGCGCGGCCATGGCATTTTAGTCTTACAGCTCCTGAAATATAAACCTAGGATTTTTTGTTCTATTTTTACTAGTTTTGACAAATGCAAATCTGTGTTTTACAAAAAAATTCAGACGTCTGAGATGCTTTTTCAGTGAGATAATATCGGTGATAATGTTTTTGTCACCGTTTCAATGGCGCGGCCATGAGGTTTTATCCTTACAACTCCTAAAATACAAACACAGGATTTTTTTCTATATTTTTACATTTGGTTTACAAATTCAATCTACTATTCACCAAAATTTTATAGGTCTCTGCGACTCTTAGTTTTAAAGATCTCCATGGCCGCGCGGTTAGGAGCGTTTAGATGGCGCGGCCACGTTCAAACCCTTATAACTTTTTAACCATTGCTTTGACAAATTTATGGTTTTTGGGAATCGACTTTTACATTTTTTTACAAAAACTTGGGTTGGTTTTTATTTAAAAAAAACGTCATGGCCGCGCGGTCGAAACGGACACTTTTACTTGTAGTGAAATGTAATGTGTGAATAAAAACGTGTGTATCTGTGTTGCCGCTCGGCGCGGAACAGTTTTTTACAGCTTGACATAAAAATGTAGAAAACCGGAAGTCGCCACTGTCTTCGCGCTACCAGCACTTTGAATGTTTTTTTTTTTTTTTTCACTTATTACGTTAGTTTTATGGCACAATAATAAATCTAACAAACCTGCGGTCTTTGTTTACATCAAATATCAAAGATTATAAAACGCTGTCAGAAATAAAAATTTTAGTTCCGTTTCAATCCGTTCTGGCCAAGCTGTACGTTGCTTTGTACGTGTATAACATATCTATGACTTTATAATATCATTGATATTCCCCAAGTTCTTTCTTTCCAAAAGATATAGGTATTCGAAAAAAAACTAAAACTACTTTTAAATACTCCTTTAGTACTGCTTTACGACACTAGGCCACCACAGACTAGGCTGAATGAATAGCAATCAATAGCAATGCCTTTACTTAGCAAAAAAGATTTTTTTAACATTGCAACTTCTTTTGTTACTTTCTCGCTCACACCTATTATAATAGTATTATGTCGTTTTCTTTTGAAACGTAACGTAACTTCCTGTTGATTGTTCTACAGCTTGGCCAGAACGGATTGAAACGGAACTAAAATTTTTATTTCTGACAGCGTTTTAAAATCTTTGATATTTGATGTAAACAAAGACCGCAGGTTTGTTAGATTTATTATTGTGCCATAAAACTAAAGTAATAAGTGAAAAAAAAAAAAAAAAAACATTCAAAGTGCTGGTAGCGCGAAGACAGTGGCGACTTCCGGTTTTCTACATTTTTATGTCAAGCTGTAGATTCTAGAACATTCGAATTCTAGAATGTTCATAATATTTCATTTCATTCATTTCATTTATTCCAAACAATTTTTACATTGTATCGAAAAATACTAAATTAAACACACATACAAATTTATTACGTAGGTACTCTAAAAATCCAAAACTAATTGATACTGATTACAAGACAATCAACACAACATTTCACGCTAAACTACTACATTGCTACTTCAATTCTCAACCAGGCATTTATCATTATTATAGTATTTAAGAGTCCAACAATCAAGTATACATATCATACAAAAAAATAAATAAACAGAATAAAAATAATAAAGTAAAACAATACATTTCAAATTCCACTAGGTACAGTTCTCATTGATAAAAATAGAACGTTAAATAAATAAACCATATTGATCTAGCCTAGTTTCAATGAGTGTCATAGAGAAAGTTGACCATTTTAAACAATATCAAAAGTACAAATCAATTTTATAATAATTCAGATTCTACCAATAAAGATGTCAAGATTAAAAATATAATGTCAGTAATGTAAACGAATGTCACAGATAAGGAAAGCCATTCCGAATAAAATACAAAGTCAATCCAATATTAATTAAGATTCGACCAGTACAAATGTCAGGAGTAAAAGTAAATGTCACAATAAAATAGAATGTCAATTATGTCAATAATTAAAACTTCACAGACAAGTCTACCATTTCAAATACAAATTCAAATCATAAAGTTTATTCACAATAGTAAAAATAATGCCAGCATAAAAGAGCCCGTAACAATCTAATTATAAGTGTCACAAAGAAACTCATCCAGTGTGTAATAGCATTTTTCTATGAGAAATGACTTAAGTTGATGCTTAAACTGGTTCAAATTATAAATAGACTTTAAATGTATGGGAAGTCTATTAAAAAGTTTAATTGACTGATATACTGCAGCGTGACTGACTACGTTCAGATGTGGCTGGATCCTATGTTGCAAGTCCCTTCGCCTTGTTGCCTCCCGCTTATTTCTTTCCTCAATTGTTTCACAATTACGTAGCTGTTTCATTTGCTCAGTGAGTAGTACTAGGATATATAAGCAAGGGACCGTTAAAATTTGAAGTTCCTTAAAATACTCCTTACAAGACACCCACTGTGGGATTTTCACCATGGTTCTTATAGCCCTTTTTTGTATGACAAAAGCAGTATTTACATTGTAGGCGTAACTACCACCCCATAAAACGATACTGTACCTAAGCTTCGATTCTACAAGCGAATAATACACTACTTTTAATTGTTCAATAGTTACCACATCTCTGAGACTTCTCAGGGCATAGCAAGCCGAGCTAATTGAACTTTCCATGGCTGTCAGCTCCTTTTTCCAGTTAAGGCTTTCATCGATGTGAATACCAAGAAACTTCACAGTGTCCACCAATGTTATTTTGTTATCATTAAGTATAATCTCCATGGTGTCTTTATTTTTCGTCGTCGTTCTGAATAAAATGGCACTTGTTTTACTGGCATTCAATTTAAGATTGTTATTGGTAAACCAGGCATGAAAAAGAGCCAGAGCGTTATTTACCTTCCTCTTTAGAGTATCTAAGTCTTTGGCGGCTACAATAGCATTAGTGTCGTCAGCAAAAAGAACAAGTTCAATGTCATTATGTTTCAGCATATAGTTAATCAAATCATTTACAAACAAATTGAAAAAGATTGGGCCTAAGATTGCGCCTTGTGGAACTCCTTGTGTTATCAACTTGAGCTTTGATTTATAAGTTTTATCATAATTTCGTTCATTCACTTTAATTTCTACATATTGCTTTCGATTTTGTAGGTATGATTTAAATAAGGATAAAACCGGTCCTCGTACCCCATAATGTTCCAATTTTGCTAATAGTAGCTTGTGATTGACGGTGTCAAAAGCGGAGCTCAGGTCAAGGAACAGTCCTACAACTTTTAATTTATCATTGATCCCATGAACTACTTTCTCCATTAATGTATTAATTGCGTCATTTGTCCCCACATTTTTCTGATATCCGAATTGCCTATGATCAAGAATTTTATTTCGATTCAAGTGCCTTAAAAGTCTTAATTTAAGTATTTTCTCAAAAATTTTTGAGATGATTGGTAGCAGAGAAATTGGCCTGTAATTATTTGGATCTAATTTGCAACCTTTTTTGTAAATTGGTAAGACCCTTGCTATTTTGAGTTGTTCAGGGAAGACACTCATATTTATACACTTGTTGATAAAATGTGCTAAAGGTTCTGCTAGTATGTCAATATGATCCTTTACTATTTTTATTGGCATTTCATCATGACCAGAAGATTTTTTTACAGCCATCGATTTAACTATGCTGACTATTTCATGTGCAGTAGTTAGGTCGCAGGTCATTTCTTTGTCTACTCTGTTAACGCTATTTCGCAGAGTTCTTAGCGCTTGATCGAAAGAATAAGATCCGCCGACTGTCTCGGCTTTATCAAATGTGTTTGAAAAAATGTCAACTATTTCTTGGGGATTTGATATTATTTTATTATTTACTTTAAGCAATATATTCTTATTACTTTCGGTTTTCGATTTTGTGTTTCTATGTCTGTTTACAACCCGCCATATAGCCTTTGTAGAATCATTTGCTTCATTTAGTTCTTTTCTGACCGCAATTTGTCTGGCTTTTTTTAAGACTAGTCTGTAAATTCTAATATATGATTTTGTATACGCCCTTATATTATCAGAGCAAGGCCTCTTGTTTATGTCTTGGATTATGAATCGCTTCATTTTACTCGAGACTCTCAATCCTTTCGTAACCCAAGATGACTTGTGGCATTTCATTAAACTAACCCGTCTTTCCCTTTTTTTAAAGCTAATGTGGAATATTTGAGCAAATTTCTTTAAGAAGCTATTTATGCCTTCTTCAGTCCAGTTATTATTGATTATACGTCGTCTAAAATTATTTGAATGGTTGTCACTAAACTGCCTACTGACTGTGTTTAAAAAGTTTTGTTCGCAATTTGGCAGCACTATATCAGTTCTTATGCCACAAAGCAGTGCTGCATGTCCGTCAGCCAAGCAGTTATGATCAACGGACTGCTCATTGATAAAATCGTCTGGTAAATTCGTCAAAATATTATCTAAACAAGATTGCGCATTATTTCGTTTATATGTAACTTCGTTTATAAGTGGCCTAAAATTGTAAGATGTCAATAATGTCAAAAAATAAAATAAATCTGGCAACGTCGCGTCTATATCCGGAAACCTACGATAAATAAAGCTGATTCCAGACGTGGTTTGCATTAGTTACGCCAACTTAAAAATGAAGAAGTTATGCACTCGATGACTTCGATGAGGTTTGCGCGACATAAGTTTCTGTCAGAAAAATTCTGATGCTCACTGGAAGGCACTCGCTGCGTACATTTTGTACTAGATACCATACCGCACACTCAGATCAAAGAAATAGATAGAACGCTCAGAACACGCGAGTGTCTCCACCGAAGTCAATACAAAATCAAATCGAAATACATTCCATAATGTTTTCTTTGTTTTTGAGAACAACTTTTACGATGGTTAAAGACACGAGACTGCATATTTTGGCAAAAAACAACAACGATGCGCAGCTTGGTACGACGCGTAGCTTGGTAGGTACTGTCGCGACTTTGTATTCGATTTTGATTTTGTATTAACTTTGGTGGACCCACTCGCGTGTTCTGAGCGCTCTATCTGCCTAGGTATTTCTTTGATCTGAGACCGCACACTAAAATTCTAACGGATCGTCCACTGATACTCGCTAGACGCATACATTTTGTAGATAGGTACATATTGTAAAAGTTTCCGGAATAAAATTTCTGATAGTATACCCTCCATGTAAAATACCTAACTACCGATATTCAGCTGCATCTGGTTCCACTGGAAGTGGACCACAATATAAGTAGGTGGGAGGCCAGGCAGATGATTGTGATGCGGGGTGGATGAGCATCCGATTTTCTAACGGAAACTACAAACAAATCTAAATTCTAAGCTTCTCGTTCGGTTCAATAATTGCTCATGTAGCCAATACCTACTTATTACATCTAGGTTAAAGTATTACGCGAAGCGCAATCGAAGAAAGTTAGGATAGGGTTTAATCTCGTTGTGGTTGGTTAGAGCTTTGTGCGTTTCTCTGCGAAAACGAAACTAGCTTCAGCTTGACAAAAAACAGTAGATAACCGGAAGTCGCCACTGTGCTCTCGCTACCAGCTCTTTTAATGTATTTTTTTTTTCACTTATTACGTTAGTTTTATGGCACAATAATGAATCTAACAAACCTGCGTTCTTTGTTTACATCAAAGATTTTAAAACGTCAGCAAATAAAAAGATTAGTTCCGTTTCAATCCGTTCTGGCCAAGCTGTAACTGTACTTTATAACTTTAAACTATTTCTAAGGCATAGTACCTGTACCTATCCTACTAATATTATAAAGGCGAAAGTTTGTAAGTATGGATGTATGGATGTTTGTTACTCTTTCACGCAAAAACCACTGAACGGATTTGGCTAAAATTTGGTATACAGATAGTTTATAACCTGGATTAACACATAGGATAGTTTTTATCCCGATTTTATGTTCCCGTGGGATAATTTTCGAGTTGCAGCGGGTGAAACCGCTGGCAACAGCTAGTTAACTCATAAGAAAATGTTTGGAAACGCTAACGTCTGGACCCGGCATTACATATTTTTTTCTCGCAAATTGTGGGTACACATACCCACAATCATTCAACTTTTGTGGGTAGTCCGTAAATAGTGCAAAGCGGTTTAGACGCGCGACGTTGCCATTCTTTCTTTTTATTCTCTAGAACCCAAGGAACGCGTCACTTGCGACACTTTATTTGATTGAAAATTGAAATATTTGATTTATTCTAAATTATCAGTGTTTTGAGGCAAAAACCGAATTAATATGGACGATTATTATGGGTAAGTGTGTTATTTAAATATAATAAAAGTGTTGCGTATTTAGAATTTTGTTTGAAAAGTGAAGACACCATTTTGTAATCGTTTTCTTTTTAGAAACTTTTCGAAATCATCATCATCTGCCTACCCATTGGCATCTTCTGAGCTTTTTCTAGGCATCACTGGCTGATATAAACCTTTTTTCAGCTTGAACAGCTGCTAAACTTGTAAGAAGTATTGAGAATAATTTAAATATTTTTCAATATTCAGAATAATTTCAGCCCCATTGGCGACGCCCTTGCTTCACCGTCGGCCACATCTTCGTCTACCATCAGGCGAGATAGTGGTCAAACGCGAACCTAACATCATCATATAATGTTCCCACTACTGGGACACAGGCGACCTTTCTGTGAAAGGGAGTGGGCCATAATTCACCACGCGGTCCCATCGCGGGTTGGTGGATGTCTCATGTCTTCGAATTTTTGGTTCTAGGACTTGCCGATTTCCTCACGATGTTTTCCTTCACCGTTTTGAGAGCAGTGGTGATGAAATAAATTACACCAAGTAATGCGCCTGGCGGGGTTCGAACCCATGACATCATCATCAGGCCGAGACTCCACTAAAGCTGTGCGAGTCGAGACGTGTTTTGAACAACCAATAGAATTGCGTTATTGACACAGCTCCACTCCGGCAACGCAATTCTATTGGTTGTTCAAAACACGTCTCGACTCGCACAGCTTTGGTGGAGTCTCAGGCTCTCAGCCTCATTCGTAAGTCGGGACCGATACCACTGGGCCACCACAGGTCTCCATAAAAAAATGTCCAAGCTTAGCCCAGGTTTTACCCGCGATAGCAATACGTTGTCTCGACATGTCACATTCATTCAGAAAACAACTTATTAGGTAATAAAGAGTTTTGTTTTCAGATTCACGAAGTAATTATCGAAGACTACTGTAATTTGCCCAGAACAACGTACCTTTTTCTTGCTAAATGAAATACCACGCTCCCGTTGAAGCAATCACGGAGAGTATATGACCAAGTATTCTTTGGAAAGAACGAAGGATCCAAGTGGAAACACTGTTCCATCAGCTCTTCAAGATAACTCTTTTGAAGCAGCAGAAGAGCTCTTTGAAAAATGATGCAGGTAAATTGCTGAAATATATATTTTTTTCCTCGGATCAAAGAAATAGGCAGATAAAACGCTCAGAACACGCGAGTGTCTCCTTCAAAGTTAATACAAAATCAAATATGAAAACATGGAATGTAATTCACATTCCATAATGTTTTCTTTGTTTTTGAGAACAACTTTTACGATGGTTAAAGACACGAGATATATGTATAATACGATAATATAATTTTGGCAAAAAAAAAACAACGACGCGCAGCTTGGTACGACGCTAGCTTGGTACTGTCGCGACTTTGTACCTATTCGATTTTGATTTTGTATTAACTTTGGTGGACCCACTCGCGTGTTCTGAGTGCTCTATCTGCCTATTTCTTTGATCTGAGTTTTTTTCATTATATTTAATTTCCTTACATCATCATTAGAAAGGCACACGTTATATTATAAGCTGATCTCGTGTCGTCGACCAAGAATAGGTAAAAACCTAATTAGGTTTTTTCAATTTTTCTGTCTGTATGTTTGTAATGGCAAATTCCTGATATGGCTGGGCCGATTTTGACTGGACTTCTATTGGCAGGTAGCTGATGTAATAAGGATTAACTTAGGCTACTTTTATTTCAGAAATCTCAATTGTTAAAAAAAATATAGGTATATTGTTGAGTTCCGACATCCACGCGAACGAAGTCGCGGGCACAGCTATTATAGAATAGTTTTATCCCAATTTTATGTTCCCGTGGGATAATTTTCGAGTTGCAGCGTGTGAAACCGCCAGGGTTGGCATGATTAAAACAAGTTGTTTTAAAACACCTGTTTAAAACAGTTTGAAATTAAACAGTGTTTTTTATTACCCGTTTCAACTACTTTTCAAGTCGGATGAATGCATATAAAATGAAAATAAATTAATATTCAGGAGTCTAAATAGCTTGACATTAAACCATTTGAGTATATGCCATTGCTATGTCATATATTTTAACTTTTATGAGCATTGTTATGAAATAATTCTTAAAAATATTAGAAAAAAAACATCACATGTTTTTTTTTCCATTGAACATTTTTCGTAAAAAAATCATTACAAAGGGCGAATTTGAAAACATGTAGTCTAGAAATGAAACATAATTGATTTATACGTTTAAGTCACTTTCAGACGGTTCATTTTTTGTTCATTTTCACCTTTCATTCGGTACATTTCACTCGAAATGAAATGTCTGAACAAAAAATGAAACACGAGTGCCAAATGAATTCATTAGTGAACCGATGCAACAGTGTTGGATATTGGCATCCGGTATCTTTCATTCCCACTCCGAATGAACGAGAAATGAACGGTCTGAACACTGAGTGAACGTTCATTCGGATTCAGCCATTTTGTTTCGAGTCCTGTAGCCGACGGACATCACGTTGTCGACGAAGTTATATTTTTTTCTGTGTGTTATTATATTGTTTTCATGCGGCAAAATGGTGTTCAAGTGGAACGATCAAAATACATTAATTTCTTCTTGCAATCCATGGTCGCACCCACCACCGTCGACGTTTTCTTTGCTTCTTTTTTGTCAACTCTTTGATTAAATGATCACAAATTAAACTAATTCCAAGACGTACGACTTCATTCGATGACATATTTAAAAGAAAGAACAATGAATGTTCATTTCTGTATCATTTCGTCTAAAGCCGTGTGAACATAGAATGAAAAAAATATGAAGCATTCACTCGAGTGAACAATCATTCGAGTGAACCGTCTGATATCACATTTAGACATCGACAAATAAGGTGGAAAAAAAATGAAAAAAAGCCAGAAACTAAAAAAAAACAAAAGAAACATTTGTTTAACATTTTGAACTGTTTGTTTTATAAATTTGAAAAAAAAACTGTTTTTTTTCCAACCCTGGAAACCGCTGGTTACAGCTAGTGTAAAATACTTAGGTACATGTTATTTTTCTTACTTTCAGTAACTCTCGTTGGTCTGCTTCGATAACTGTAGAAGATCCTCGTCAGGCATCATCAGCTACCTCCGTTGCCGCTGGCTGCCTGCAGCATTGTGCGACAGTCATAGTGGTTGCGGTGTGGGTCGCTTAGGACAGCGCCATCTATCGTGTGTATTTTTAAACATTATAGAGGAAAACTGCCACGAAAATCTTGGGAAATTGTATCATAAACTTGTATTATGTTTGGGTATGGCTCTGAAACGTGGTCTTTGACTGCTGGCCTTTTAGAGAGACTAAGAGTCACTCAACGAGCAATGGAAAGAGCAATGCTCGGTCGAGTTTCTTTGCGGGTTAAAATCCGGAACATGGATATTCGGCGAAGAACCAGAGTCACCGACATAGCTCATTATTTGCAAGTTGAAGTGGCAATGGGCAGGCCACATCGCTCGTAAAACTGACAACCGACTGGTGACCACCGACCGCAAAACGCAGCGTAGGCAGGCCTCCCACTAAGTGGACCGACGACATCGTGAGGGTCGCAGGCAACCGATGGATGCAAGTGGCGAATTGTCGTTCGGCGTGGCGGTCTAAGGGGGCGGCCTATGTTCAGCAGTGGACGTCTTCCGGCTGATATGATAATGATGTTTGGGTATAAGAAGCATGAAGCGTCCTTTGTTAAATGCGAATATTTTTTCTGCACAGCTATGTGAGGGTTTTTATTTTTAACCGACTTCCAAATGGAGGTGTTTCTCAATTCGGATGTTTATATTATTTTTAACTTTTATGTTTGTTCGGGCAAAACTCCGTTCTTTACCAACCGATTTGAAAAAATCTTTTTTTTTTGTTGTTGTAAAGTAATTTTATCGAAATCGGAGCAGCACTTGTTGAAAAATCAACAAAAACCTAAAAAGTTTTTAACATTGTCTACACCGATTACGCCGAGTTTCTAGTCCGATTTCGATGATTATTTTTTTGTTCGATATTATATGCCATTTGGTCCCATACAATATCACTAAGTTTGGTTCAGTAGTTTTTATTCATTATTTTAAACATTTAATTATTTTGTGACTTAAATCGGTCAAGTGCGAGTCAGTTGTCTTTTTTTTTTTAAATTTGAAGACTAAAATGATAAGTGAAAATGTTGAATAAACCGCCTTCTCCAGGGCCTCTCTGCCTTGGTCGTGGGGCTAACGAATATCGTGACCCCGGAACGTAAAGGACTAGCTATTAAAGGACTTCGTGGATTTTAGTTAGTACAAGTTTGACTGTCCTTCTTTCACTGCCCTGGGTGGGACGAGTCATAAGATGTTTTTATCACGCTAAAAAAAAGGTCAATCTCACTGGGGCTTGCGTTGCCTATGCCGATGGCTTCTTCGCGGCTCGTTTCTCCGGAGCGGCTGAAGCTGAAGGCGGCATAAAACATGCGGCAGCCGCGTAGGAGGTCGCTACCAGTGGGGGTGCAATGCAGTTTTTTAGCACCGCGACCCGCTGGTTGAAGGCCTCCAGCTCCAGCCGCACCAGATTTAGGACAGTTGCTGTCCTCTGTTGGCGCGGGCTGGGTGGGCTCCTTGTTCCGCTTCTGCGGGACCTCCCGGTGGTCTGCTCTCTGCAGCCCTTTTCTTTTAGCGTGGAAAATCATTAAACGAGTCCTACCGCCCAGGGCGGGACAGGAGGGACTGTCAGACTTGTACTGACTAAAATCCACGGTGTTTCTTCAATAGCCCTTTATGTACCAGGGTCACGGTTACCGAGTGAGACAGTCCCGCGACCCCGGCAGGCTCTAGCTCTCTTAGGGGGCCCCGTCAGATTGTTGACAGCTCTTTGAGGCGCGCGCGGAACACAACGCGCCGTCGACCTGGGCATGGTCCATGATCGGACGGCGAGCCACCCATTACTCGCCGCTCGCATGCCCGCGCCTACGGTGCCGGTGGCCGGAAATCGTCTTGCGACGTCCGTTGCCGTGGGCGTCTCCCGCGGCGGCTGGGTCATGAGGTGGAAGTCACTCTCCCTCACGCGTTCCGCCTCCTCCTTTGCTAACATTACTGCTTCGCAGAAGGAGACGACCGCTTCCCATTCCGTCTCGCTGTCGCCGCCTTTCGCCTCCGAGAGGACACGGCGATGCTCTGCCCAAGCGGGGCAGTCCTGCACCGTGTGCTCCACCGTGTCCTCCGGGCGATACCCAGGCGTTTCTTCCTTGCCCATACGACACAGGAACCCCCGAAACACCCGTGCCCGGTGAGGACCTTCGTCAAGCGGAAGGTGAGGACGCCGTGACGTCTCTCCAGCCACTCCTCAAAGAAGGGTCTTACCGGCGCAATTGCGGCGTGCCCGCTCTCTGCAGCCCTCAGATGGACGTTCTTCTTCTGGACAACCGCATTTGGGACATTTCGTCCGGTACTGCCAATGCGGGTGGAAGCCCGCTGCGACTAGTTTTTGCTGCCGTCATAATCGAGGCCAGCTTACCCTTACTTAAGGCCTTGTCCTTCGTGGCCTTTTTCTTTTGATGAGCCAAGGTGCGGATGGCGGCCTCCGTGGCCTGCTCTAGGGAAGGGAAAGCTTCCCTCTGCCTTTAGTCCCATCTCGGCCTTTACCCCGCACGCTTCTGGGGATCTTTCGGTCCGAGGCAGGCTCGTCGTCAGAGGACGCTAGCCTTAGCATTGTAAGGCTTTTCAAAGGTATGCCCGACAAGGAAGTGGTGAGGCCCTGTCTCTATGGGGTCGCAAACAACCGGTACCATGTCGTACTGAATGCCACGTCTCGTCTTGTGAAAGTGGTGGGCCGCAGAAACAGGGATGTTCTGGGCTTTGAAGTTATCGAGGATATCCTCAGTGGAGATCTCCATGATAATCCACCTTATGTGCATACCCACACGAAAAGACTAAATTAAGACTAAAACTAAGTACATATAAGGTACCCCTTATCGTGAGCTCCAGGGCTACCCGGATCCTCTTTGGGGGTAGGAGGAACAGAGTGGAAAGAAAGGTACTTTCCGACCAGACGGGTGTCGTGTCTGGTCGGAATTTCTATGTTTTCTAATGTCGAGGTTTTTGATTGAGGAAGACTTTGATTGCGCGATGTAGACATCTTAGTTTCTCAGTCTCTTCATAGAAGTCGCTGCTGTTCTTTTTGTAGTATTTTGTCCGCTACATCACTTCCCTCGGGAGACTGGAGGTCGATAGTGGTATGGGTAGTTCCTCGCTACCCGGTGAAAAGAAAGGTACTTTCCGACCAGACGGGTGTCGTGTCTGGTGGGCTTTCTGCCCGACAATCATAGTCGGAATATCTTAGGTTTTCTAATGTCGAGGTTAACTTTGATTGCGCGATGTAGATATCTTAGTTTCTCAGTCTCTTCATAGGTGCCGCGAGTGTACTTTTTGTAGATGATTATGTACGCTACAGGTTCATCGACGGTCATATGTACTTTTTCATAGAACATCCCTCCTAAGTAATTAGTGGTAAGCTTCGGGAATTGGGTGACGGCAAGGTTTGCATCGTATGATGTCCCGGTTTTGCTTCCTGAAAGCCCTTAGGACCTCCTAATCGGTATTTACTGTGAGGACGTCCACGAGCTTCAGGAGAGGGTCTCGGTTTTTGACCTCTTCTTGAAAGAGACTCGAAAAGACCGGATGGTCTCGTTCCCCACGAAGAGGGGCGGCGATGATCCTCCGCAGCGACAGGTGTTGTTGCGCGCAGAGGGACTTCTTGTTGGTCTCGCTCGTGACGGCAAACCAAGCTGGGGCTGCGTACGTCAGTAGCGGACGGATATACGTCTTGTAGATTCCAAGCCTGGCCCGTAGCTGGAAGCGGGAGGAGAGCACTGGATGAAGCAAGACGCGGGCTGCCTTGCACTTACCGACTACCTTGCGGATGTGGGGCCCATAGAGAGACGGCGATCGATGGTCAGTCCGAGGTACGTAACCCGGGGCGCCGGTGAGCAGTGCCTGCGTCTTACTCACGTTCACCGACAACCTCCATTTCGACAGCCACTCTGGCAGCAGGTCGAGCGCACTTACGCTGCAGCTTGACGGCCGCGTGTCTCGCGTTAATCGAGGTCGCAAAGTACGCCGCTTTGTCGGCGTACAACGCGAGCATGGTGTCAGGAGTCGTGGGGATGTCGTTTGTGAAGCGCGAGTAGCACAGTGGCGAGATACAACTGCCCTGCGGCACTCACGCGGTTATGGGACGGGCGCTTGATAGCGCTCCCTCAACCACCCTGAGTGTAATGGACTGGACCGGGATTGCCGACGGCGCGTCCACTACAGATTACCTTGTTGTTGTGCACACGTGCCTTGCCTTCGCTGGTGACGCATGCACCCACGCACCCCTGAATGCGTACGTTTTTGGAAGATACGGAAATACAATAGGGGAACCACGGACAACGGAAATAAAAACACCCAACTTGAAGAGTTCACTTTGAAGGCTTCGGTCTTCTTGTTGTGATGTTTCTTCTTCGGTGGCTCGGTTGCGACTGAACGAAGTGCCGGCGGTTGTACCGCCTTTTATACCGCCCGTGCTTACCTTGACGAGGCACACGTATTTTGAGCCCGTTTTTCCTTGTAATTTTTACTAAGACCGAGACCTTCGTAGCCTTTATTTTCATATTAATTCAAACCTTACAACTATGTGTTATACCTTGTTGGATCCCTTATAAACTCTATTTTTACATGAAACAATAAAAATGAACCTACAACTAAATACAAAAAATTTCTTAGAACAAAAACTTATTAAAATTACGTATGAACAAAGTTTGGTTTCACAAAAACTTAAATATCTTAAAAACTACTTATCCGATTTGCTTGGAACAACTTGTGCCATTGTTTTTACAATAAAACACACCCCTTTCAAATAGTTTAATTCCAAAATAACCATAAACAAAAAAGTCAATTTTCAAGTTACGTAATTTTTTAAGAAATCTAAAGTATTTACAATTTTTCCTTATAAAACCTATTCTAACTGGAATCTTATTACTAAAATAGAACACAATCTTACAAGTATTAACTATTTACACTACTTAATTATCAGATTCTAATTAAAAACACTTGTTCGTCACTTTCACTGTAAACACTGCACTGACCGACGTCAAAAGGCCACCCACTACTTGCACCCCTTGTCATTTCGTGGGGTCCCGTCGCCGACAGTCTCCCCCTCGTGCGTCGCACCATCTCCCTGGCTCGGCGACACTCCCGGCACCAACAGCACCACTCTCGAACTCGGCCTTCTCAGTACTCCTCCGCGCGTCTCGACGTCGACGATTCTGGTCCGCCCGTCTGGTCCAGGATACACCTGCCGGATTCTGCCGCGTGGCCAGGTGCATCTCGGCAGGCTGCGGTCGACGATGAGCACGATGTCCCCGACGCGTAGATCAGCAGCATCGCTCCTTCCCGACGTCTTCCTTGGCAGCAGGGTGGGCAGGTATTCGCGCAGCCAGCGTTGCCAGAAGTGATCGGCAAGCCGCTGCGCAGTCTTCCAGCTGTGTCTGCCCACGAGCTCGTTGTCCGTGAAGCTGCCGATTCTCGCCGCGCCGCAGGAACGCCCAATGAGAAAGTGGTTGGGCGTGAGTGCTTCTTCTTCAGGGTTCTCGGAGAGGTGGGTGAGAGGCCGAGAGTTGACTATGTGCTCGGCCTCTAGGAGGAGGGTATGCAGGACCTCCTCTCGTGGATGTTGCTCGTTGAGTGTGGCGCCCAGTGCGGTTTTGATTGATCGCACCAGACGCTCCCATGCGCCGCCCATGTTTGGCGCACCAGGAGGGATGAATTTCCACTGCACGCCGATCTTCTCTGCTTCTGAGGTGAGGTCTTCTTGCTTCATATTGTCTAGCGCTTCTTTCAGTTCGTGGTTAGCGCCGACGAAGTTGGTCCCGTTGTCGCTGTAGATTGTCTTCGGCATCCCTCTTCTCGCGGCGAATCTTCGTAGCGCCATGATCATGCTGTCCGTGGAGAGTGACGGAGCGAGCTCAATGTGTACAGCCCTTGTGGTTAGGCATGTAAATAGAGCGCCCCATCTCTTCTCATGACGTCTTCCCACGGTGACTGTCAGCGGGCCGAAGTAGTCTACGCCGGTGCACGTGAAGGGAAAGTGGCCGTGCATCAGCCTTTCTGAGGGTAAGTTGCCCGTCGGGAGTTCGTGCGGCGTTGCCTTCTTTGTCTTGCACCATTGACACTGATGTTGGACTGTCTTGATCGCTGACCTCAGTCCCAGCACCCAGAAGCGTTGCCTTATCTCGTTCATGACCGTTGCGTGATTGCCGTGATTGAAGCGGCAGTGGTATTCTTCTATGACGAGTCGTGTTGTCCTTTCCTTGCTGTCGAGCACGATGGGCCGCTTGTAGTCCCTGGTCACGCCCTGTATCGCGTCGATTCTTCCTTTCAGCCGTAGAAGACCCTCTTCCAGCACTACGTCGAGCTTCTTCAACTTGCTACTGCCTTCTAGTTGCTTTCCTTGCTGTAGACACCTGATGTCTTCTCTGAAGCTTTTCTCTTGGCTTCTCTTTAGCAACAGAACTTCGGCTTTCTCTAGTAGTCCGGCGTCTAAGGGTATGTATTTCTTCTCGGCGTTCTTCGAAGACTGATGTCGCTTCTCTGTCGTAATCGTCTTCTTCCTTCCCGTCGCTCTCCATGTTGGATCTTCCTTGCTGACGTTGACCTTTTCCTTTGTTCTACAGAGTTGAATAAACTGTAGTACTCTCGCTGTAGCTCGCCATAACCTTTTCCATGACGAAAACCTTTCAGGGTCGGGTACGGGGTACGCGATGCTCGCTGTCGCTACGACGTCCGTTGACCTTTCTTCACCGGTGGTTTCTTTCTTGAAAGTCCTTGCTGCCGGCCAGTGAACCTCTTCTTTGCGTAGGAAGTCAGGCCCGGTGAACCATCGGTGATTGCAGTCAAAGTCTTCTGGTACGTCACGCGTCGCGTCGTCTGCTGGATTCTTCCCCGTAGGTACCCATCTCCATTCTTGAGGTTTGGTCAGGTCTTCAATCTCCGCTAAGCGATGAGCCACGAACGTCTTGAATGTTCTTGGGTCTGTCTTGATCCAGGAGAGCACGATGCTGGAGTCTGTCCAATATGTTTTCTTCACTACCTTCAGGTCCATCTCTTCTTCCACTGAGTGCGCTAGTCTGCTTCCCAGGAGTGCCGCCTGTAGCTCGAGTCTCGGGATTGACACTGGCTTCAGAGGTGTGACTCTGACCTTTGCTGCCACCAAGCTGACGTGATAGGTGCCGCTCGGTTCTTCTGTCCTCCAGTAGACTGTGGCTGCATACGCTGTCTCACTCGCGTCTGTAAACGTGTGCAGCTCCCCCTCGGTGCGATGTGGCGCCAGACACCTTGGTATGTGAAGATCTCGGAGCAGTTTCATCTTCTCCAGGTAAGTTTTCCATGCTTCGTAGTCCCTTTCTTCTATTTCGTCGTCCCATCCAACGCCGCTTCTCCATACGTTCTGAAGCAGCTTCTTCCCTTGGACGAGAACTGGTGACGCCAACCCCAATGGGTCGAAGGTCGACATCACTGCGCTGGTGACTTCCCTCTTCGTGGGCACCTGAAACCCCTTGATGATTTCTTCTGGTGTGTTACGTAGGTTTGCCCTGAAGCCGATGGAGTCCCTTTCTGTGAACCAACGCAGGCCCAAAGTCTTCTCTTCTTTCTCGCCGAGGTCCACTTCTGTCTTTTCTGTGGTATCAGTCTTCACTTCTTGCAGCAGTTTAGGCCGGTTTGATGCCCAACCTCTCAGTTCGAAGCCTGCCTTCTTGTGAATGAAGTCCACTTCTGCTGTTACCCTTTTGAAGTCTTCTTCTGAATGGAAGCTATGTAGATAGTCGTCCATGTAGTGATTCAGCTCGATTGCCCTTGTAGCCTCTGGATACTGCTCCTTGTAGTCCGCCGCGTTCCGGTTCTTGACGTAGATCGCTGTGCTTGGTGACGATGTTGCACCGAAGATTACGGATGTCATCCTATACTTCTTTGGTAGCACGTTGCGATCATCCCCTCTCCATAGGAACCGTAGGCTGTCTCTGTCTTCTGGCCTGATGCGAACTTGCAGGAACATTTCCTTGATGTCGGCTGCCACCGCTAATGGTCCTTGTCGAAACCGCAGCAGCACACCGAAGAGAGACTGCAGTAGGTCTGGTCCGGGCAGCAGAGCGTCGTTCAGACTTCTTCCTTTTGACTTAGCTGCCGCGTCGAAGACGATCCTTATTTTCTTCTTTAATGGATGTACCACGGCGAAGTGAGGCAGGTACCATGTCTTCTTGGGGTCTTCTTGTCCATCAGGCGCTTCTTCTGCATACTTGCTGTCGATGAGGTGCTGGATTTGCTTGCTGTACTCTGCCTTCAGCTGAGGATCTTTGTCTATCTTCCTCTCGATGTTGATCAATCGGTTCCGGGCAGAAGTGTAGCTCTCTGGCATCTGCTCCTCTTCATTCTTCCATAGGAGCCCAGCTTCGAATCGACCATCTTCAAGTCTTCTGCAGGTCTTCTCCAGGATGGCGAGTGCTCTTCCCTCTGAGTCGGTCGTAGGTCTTCTCGGTAACACCCCTAATGCTTCAATGGCGAAGTGTTCCTTGATGGCTTGATGCATCTCTTCTTCTGCCTTGCTGATGTGAAGACACGTGTTCAGGTAGTGTACTGGCTTCGTGCTTCCATTGTCCGACCCATGTAGTACCCAGCCGAGTCCCGTTTTTGAAGCGACTGGTTCCCCTGGTTTGCCTCTTCTTACTTCTTGAGTCACGATCAGCTCCCAATTGTCTTGCCCGATGAGTAGCTGTGGTGACTCCCCTGTGTAGTAGAGAGAGTCGGCGATCTTCTTCAAATGTTGACAATCTTGAATCCTTTTCTTGTCCAAGAACTGTGGTGCAAGCTTCAACTCGTCGATGGTTCGGACCCTCTTCAATGTCTTCTTGCTTCCCTGATGAACACCTTTCACTATCAGGTCCAACGTCTGAGAGTCCTTCTTCCTTAGTAGCTTGCCTCCTACTGTCTCGATGACCAGTTCTTCTGCCGTTCCTTGAGCGCCGACCTCCTTTGCTATCTTCTCATCCAGTAGTGACACCGTTGACCCTTCGTCCATGAGGGCCAGTATCTTCTTGGATCCTTTCGACCCGAAGACTTCCACAGGAACAATCTTCAAATATGCCCTCGTACTATTGACCGCGTTCACTGATGCGGTGACACTTGCTTCTTCTTGTGGCGTATCTTCTTTCTTGTCTTCGGGTTTCCTTTCTTCTGACTCCACGTGCAGCAGATGATGATGCCACCTCTTGCACTCCTTGCACGATGGCTTCCTGCAGCTCTCCTTCCTGTGGTTTCCTTGAAGACACTTGAAGCAGACGCGACTCTTCTTGACCGTTGCCCACCGATCTTGAACCGACGCCTTCTGGAACTTCTGGCACTCGAGGAGGAAGTGACCGCCCTCACACATAGGACAAGTCTTCTCAGTCTTCTCTTGTTGCTTCGACGAGTTAGAGTTCCTTTCCTTTTCCTTTGTAGAATGCGCTGCTTGTCGATGAGTCCTCTTGAACCCGCTCTTCTCTTCTGTAGTCGCGAAGGCTCCACACTTGTCTGCTTCTATGTTCAGGAACTTGGACACCAATGTCAGGTTGGAGAACTCCCCTTCTTCTGATGCTGCAGTGAAGTCGTACCAGCGGAACTTGAGGACCGTTGGCATCTTCTCTATGATTTGCTTCACCATTTCCGGCGAATGTAGATACTGGGGCTTCTTCAATCCTCTGATGGCTGCTACACTGTTGCTGATCTGACTCGCGAAGATGCATATGTCCCTTGGGTTCTCCGATATCTTCGGTAGAGTCTTGATTTTCTCCAATTCCGCCAGCACCAGTGCATCCGGTCGCCCGTATCTTCTTCTTAATGCTTGCATAACTTCCAACGGAGAGGCTTCTGAGTACAACAGGCTCTTGATTGCTTCTCTCGCGTTCCCTTTCAGTGCTCTTCTAAGCCGTGCCATGTTTTGAACGTCATTAAACATTGGCGCAGTATCTTCATAAACAACCTTGAAGGCCAACCACTCGCTGCTGCTGCCGTCGAAGAACGGTAACTCGTGGATATACTTGGGCTGCGATGCTGGTCCTTCCCGTGTGGTAAGAGCTTCCTTTAACACCGACGCCAACGCTTGAATCTCGATCGTAGCTCCTTTGGTTGAAGAGTTCTCTTCAGGTTTAATGTTCTTCGACTCCTCAGGAGGGCGTTGACCTCGTAGCTCCGGTTGTTCTTGGACGTCTTCATTCAGTACTGACGTCTCGATCCAGTTCTGGACCTGTGCTGTTCGATCTTCTTGGTCTTCATCGACGGAGTCATCATCTTCACACTGTGCCAGTTCCAACCTGACGCGTGCTAGCTTGGCCTCAGCCTGAGCTTGCTTCAGCTCCAGGCGCGCTAATTCTTCCTTGGCTTCTAGTTCACGTCTTCTGGCTGAGGTGCTTGTGGTCTTCATTGACCTGGCGCGGCGACTGACCCCCATCGGCTTAAGAGTGGTTCTCGACCCATACAACTCTTCAGCCGGGGCCTGATCTGGGGTCTTCTTTGTCGCCTCCTTACGGGTGGCTTCTCCTTCCTTCTTATCAGAAGCCGCTGTGGTGGTGGTCGCAACCGTAGTCTTCGTGGTTTCCGTTGCCGTGGTCCCCTCCGTTGCCGTTGTTCCCGACGATGTGTTTGTGCCTGACGTGGTCGTTGTACCCGAAGTAGTCGCTGTTCCCGATGACGCTGACGCAGACGTGACCCCTCCCCCCCCTGACGCATCTTCTGTCGCGTCCCTAACGGAAGGACGTGACGGGGGACGTGAGGGAGCATCCTTCTGTGACCTGGTTACGGGCATCTTGCAATCTTCTTATCTTCTGTACTCTTCTGGTACTCTTCTGGTACCTCTTCTGGTACCTCTTCTGGCACCACCTTCTTTCTTCCAACAGGGATCCGGAACTCCGAAGGACCAAAACTGTAATGGACTGGACCGGGATTGCCGACGGCGCGTCCACTACAGATTACCTTGTTGTTGTGCACACGTGCCTTGCCTTCGCTGGTGACGCATGCACCCACGCACCCCTGAATGCGTACGTTTTTGGAAGATACGGAAATACAATAGGGGAACCACGGACAACGGAAATAAAAACACCCAACTTGAAGAGTTCACTTTGAAGGCTTCGGTCTTCTTGTTGTGATGTTTCTTCTTCGGTGGCTCGGTTGCGACTGAACGAAGTGCCGGCGGTTGTACCGCCTTTTATACCGCCCGTGCTTACCTTGACGAGGCACACGTATTTTGAGCCCGTTTTTCCTTGTAATTTTTACTAAGACCGAGACCTTCGTAGCCTTTATTTTCATATTAATTCAAACCTTACAACTATGTGTTATACCTTGTTGGATCCCTTATAAACTCTATTTTTACATGAAACAATAAAAATGAACCTACAACTAAATACAAAAAATTTCTTAGAACAAAAACTTATTAAAATTACGTATGAACAAAGTTTGGTTTCACAAAAACTTAAATATCTTAAAAACTACTTATCCGATTTGCTTGGAACAACTTGTGCCATTGTTTTTACAATAAAACACACCCCTTTCAAATAGTTTAATTCCAAAATAACCATAAACAAAAAAGTCAATTTTCAAGTTACGTAATTTTTTAAGAAATCTAAAGTATTTACAATTTTTCCTTATAAAACCTATTCTAACTGGAATCTTATTACTAAAATAGAACACAATCTTACAAGTATTAACTATTTACACTACTTAATTATCAGATTCTAATTAAAAACACTTGTTCGTCACTTTCACTGTAAACACTGCACTGACCGACGTCAAAAGGCCACCCACTACTTGCACCCCTTGTCATTTCGTGGGGTCCCGTCGCCGACACTGAGAGTCCTGTTTTCGAGAAAGGAGGAGACCACCTTGATTAGTCGACGGGGCGCGTCTATCTGTGACTGTTTGTACAACAGACCGGCGTGCTTAAGGTGCCGTGCAGAAGGCTTTCTCCATGTCGAGAAGTACTGCAGCCGCCTGCTCCTTCTTGTTAACCGAAGCAATAAGCAGGTGCAGTACTCTCGACAATTGGAGTCGTGGAGCGCTCCGCATGAAACCCGAATTGTTGCGGGCGCAGTGTGACGAACTTGCTGAGATGTCGCAGCAGGAGTTGTTCAAAAACCTTGGAGGTAGTTGGCAAGAGTGTAATCGGCTGATAGCTCTCGGGCCTCAGCACATTCTTTTCCGCCTTGGGCAACATAATGACGCGCCCCTCCTTCCACGCCGCGGGGCCTTCCCCGCGGCGTGGAAGCGTGTCGGGACCTTTCCCGATGCGCATGATACCCGTGAAGAGCCGCGCCAGTGCCGCTACCGTGCGGTATGGCAAGTGACGCAGCGCCAAGTTGGTGATACCATCCGCACCGGGCGCCTTCCTTGGCTTTGTTTTCAGAATGGCGCGTCTGACTGCACAAGGCGAGAAGAAAATAGGTGCCTCATCCGAAGCTATCGGCAAGGCAAAGTACTCACCAAGGTGCCTCTCCACTGCTGCGACATGCTCCCCGTCGCAAGTCGGGTTAGGCTGGAATTGACCCTCCAGGTGTTCAGCGAAGATCTCTGCACGGTCTGCTGCAGCGTACCTCGGCGCCGCGTCGCTATGCAGCAGCGGGCGCACCAGAGCTGGGGCGCTCACAAGCTGCCTGCACAGCCTGTGGATCGACGGCCAGTCCCCCTCGGCTGGGTCGATGTGTTCCTCCAAGCCCACGGCGTTGAATCCCTGGGGCTTGGCCCTTACCTTTTAGGCGTAGCGGTTGAGCTCGGCTTTCATCATTCAGCCTGATGTGCGGAGGCAGGGGCTTGTACAGCAGCCCCCGCGGTTGCGTTGGTGTGGACGCCTTTTCGAGGGCGCGCTGGATGCAAGCGGTGACTTCCCCGGCCAGCCCCTCAACGTCCGTGGAGGTACTTACGGGCCAAGTCGGAGTGGTGGTCTCCATCTCTTTCTCGAACGCGGTCCAGTCAGTGCGTCGACGCGGCGCGGGAGGAGAGACTCTCGTCGGCATCTCGGATAAGACGACGAGAACGGGCTGATGATCCTACTGCATCTCGTCGTCTATCACCTGTTGGGCGATCTGGCACTTTAGTCCCCTGTGGATGACAACGTCCAGCACATCCGGTGCGTAACTCTGTCTGTCCGGGTAGTGCGTCGGGGTTTCCGGGCCGGAAACGATGTACCCACAGGCTTCGGCGTCAGCGAAGAGTCGCCGGCCCCCTGGGTTGGTGACATTACTGTTCCACGCTGGGTGCTTCAAGTTGAAGTCTCCGGCGAGGAGAGTGGGGTGCGGGGTCGCGTGTATTAGATTTAGGATGTTTGTGTGATGAATAAAATGTGTATTTCTGGTTTTATTGATATTAATATCGACTTTATTATCAAGTTTTAGATATCAGGATGGTTAATGTTAGTTATTTACTGTATGTAAAGTATCTCTTAGGACTTTTGTCCAGGAATGGGTTTATAAAGAAAAGCACAAAATCAAGACTAGGTATTTATTACCAAGCTACCTCCGTTCGCAAACCCTAGGTCCTCGTGGAGAAGAACGGAGAAAGAAACTCCACGGCAACAATCATTTTATCAGTACACAGTCACACATTTATAAAAATACATCAATATTATCATCATAATAAATATCAATTAACTTACATTTTCATTGTAGAACATTAGAACACAAATTATGACTTTCAGCATCACACAGTTGGATTCACAATTATTAAATCACATTAATTAAATAGAACAACACTCAGAGCACAGCTTTCACCTTATAAAACGATTGGATAATAATGACCACCAATTTGACGGTACATCTGTTTTTATAAACATAGAATTGTACCACTTCCAACAAAATTGCCGCCATTGTTGACGAATCACAGATTGTCATACATTTTAGCTAAATAACTTATAAAATAAGCAATAATAAACAAATCTTATGTAGTAGAACCTTTTTAAAACTTGATTACTTAATTTAGAAATTTAGTTTTGATTTATTTGCAACCTTTATTAATTTCGATACAATATTTGACTATCAACTGATTTCGTTCGGAAATCAGATCATTGTTGTTTTAAATATATTACTATTTTAATTACATAAGGGCTATGTATCATAAATAAATCTAACACGGCCATTCTGAAAAAAACTTCGTTCTCGAAGTTTATACCTTTTTGATAAAACATATTAGTTAATAAATCTTAATACACATGATTTAACATTTACACAGTACATGATTTAACATTAACATACATTGTACATCATCACACATATATACACAGTTTTATACTATCTGAATAGCCACAGGTAAATCCACAGGCTCAGTCTAAGTCATAGGTTACAGTCTCAGTCATGGCCACAGGCACTGGCAACAGGACGGTACCGGCACAGTATCAGCCATGGGCATAGTCATCAGTCTAAGTCATAGGTTACAGTCTCAGTCATGGCCACAGGCACTGGCAACAGGACGGTACTGGCACAGTATCAGCCATGGGCACAGTCATCAGTCTAAGTCATAGGTTACAGTCACAGTCATGGCCACAGGCACTGGCAACAGGACGGTACTGGCACAGTATCAGCCATGGGCACAGTCATCAGTCTAAGTCATAGGTTACAGTCATGGCCACAGGCACTGGCAACAGGACGGTACTGGCACAGTATCAGCCATGGGCACAGTCATAACGATATTAATAAATAATTAAATAAATAAATTATTTTCAAATAGTCTCTGGCCTTGACATATCAATCCTATCACCTGCTGCGCGTGAATTTCAGAAAGATATCAGGGCAGTGACCGACCAGCAGTACATATACATAATATTCATACAATAGTCTCTGGCCTTGACATATCAGTCCTATCACCTGCTGCGCGTGAATTTCAGAAAGATATCAGGGCAGTGACCGACCAGCAGTTCATAATATAATATTCAGTTCATAATGTCAATAGTCAGTTCATAATGTCAATAGTCAGTTTATAATGTCAATAGTCAGTTCATAATGTCAACCTTATTGGGCAGACCAAAACACCCGCCGTCGGTGAAGCTCAATCACCCGCAGTCAGTGAATGTCATTACCACAACTAAGGTTTTAATTCATACATAATACATACAATCATCATTATCAATCATCTTTAAACTAATTATAATAAACCTTCACCAATGTAAAATACAATACATTAACGATAACAAAATAACATCATCATCTTACATCACTTAATCTCTAGATTAAACTTAGATTGTTTCTCTTTTTTTTTTTAATTTGTATTCAGATAGTGTATATAATATATCAAGGACAACAAACAATAATGTCATCTATCACTTAGTTATTTTTCATTTTCTTTTGCATATTATTCTGTATGTCCTCAACCCTGTACCTATATACTAATACATATTATTTCCCTTTTTCTTTGTACATGAATCATGGATTTGCATTTTAATTTCCAAAGAAATTTACGGCTCGGCTATTCTGACAATTATTATTATTATGGTCTTAAACTTTCGATTTCTCAGGTTTATTTATACCTGGTATTTAAATAATCTCACGGGTGTGAACCAAGGCGAAATTCTAAATATCTGTTTGTAAAGGTGAATTATTTTGTACCGCAGTAAAATTATTATTATCTAATATTATTATTGGAATAGTTTTGTCACGTCGAGACCCTCACAACTTTAATCTACATGGTGCAATGCTTTACTTTTAATTTTTAGACTTGGCTCATTAATGAAATCTTTCTATCAAATTTCATATCAGTCAAGATCTTATAACATTGATCAAACTTTCAATGAATTATTTTATTAATGTCAGAATGACATTATATTCATAATCAAAACGTCTTTTTATTTTTAGCAGATTGAAAAAAATAAACTAATGTTTACAAATGTACCCACTAATTGCAAAAAAAAAAAAAGTTTTTTTTTTTTTTTTGTTTATAAATTAATGTATTTTTTCTTATGAAAATGACCTTTAGTTTAAGATCTGGTCATTGAACGGAGGATCTACAACTACTTTGCTTTCTACGACAAGTATAAATTCTGTACACCTCCAGGAAAACTATCTATCTGTATTTTGCAAATGAAAAACAGAATCAATAAAGAAAAACCTCATTAGTCTTAATCTTTATCAATTGTTCCTTTTACTCAATAATGTAACAACTTGTTACCGTTTTTTTTTTTGCAACCTGTTATCAGTTTTTCATAATTTTTCACTTTTAAATTATATCCCTCCCCCTTTTTTTTTTAGGTTCGTTAAATTATTAACGAAGCTCAACTTTCAAAAACAATTATAAAATAAGTTTCATGGTATAAATCTATAATCTTTTCGACTCGATTTTAGTTAGATTACAACATAATAAAACAAGAGCCTCCGAGGGCCTTACCGACATTAAGACAATAATTCATACTGTAGTGCAGAAGTTCCCGTTTCGTTATCCTCGGCATGACTTCGCTCCTTTTCAGCAGCGTCGCAGTCCCGCTGTTCGAGATGGCAGCACGTCTTCATCGCCCTTCTAAAGACGATTCGTCCACCCGTCACAGCTTTCAGCAGGGACGTGCAGATTGATAGCTCCAACGTTGATTATGAAAAACATAATAAAAGTTCATTAGAATTAATAAATAGGTTAGGGCACAATCCCGCTTCTGATATTAGATTTAGAGATGGTGTGTGTGATGAATAAAATGTGTATTTCTGGTTTTATTGATATTAATATCGACTTTATTATCAAGTTTTAGATATCAGGATGGTTAATGTTAGTTATTTACTGTATGTAAAGTATCTCTTAGGACTTTTGTCCAGGAATGGGTTTATAAAGAAAAGCACAAAATCAAGACTAGGTATTTATTACCAAGCTACCTCCGTTCGCAAACCCTAGGTCCTCGTGGAGAAGAACGGAGAAAGAAACTCCACGGCAACAATCATTTTATCAGTACACAGTCACACATTTATAAAAATACATCAATATTATCATCATAATAAATATCAATTAACTTACATTTTCATTGTAGAACATTAGAACACAAATTATGACTTTCAGCATCACACAGTTGGATTCACAATTATTAAATCACATTAATTAAATAGAACAACACTCAGAGCACAGCTTTCACCTTATAAAACGATTGGATAATAATGACCACCAATTTGACGGTACATCTGTTTTTATAAACATAGAATTGTACCACTTCCAACAAAATTGCCGCCATTGTTGACGAATCACAGATTGTCATACATTTTAGCTAAATAACTTATAAAATAAGCAATAATAAACAAATCTTATGTAGTAGAACCTTTTTAAAACTTGATTACTTAATTTAGAAATTTAGTTTTGATTTATTTGCAACCTTTATTAATTTCGATACAATATTTGACTATCAACTGATTTCGTTCGGAAATCAGATCATTGTTGTTTTAAATATATTACTATTTTAATTACATAAGGGCTATGTATCATAAATAAATCTAACACGTGCAACAGCGACCGCAGCTCGGCTACGCACGCTCAGCACGCGTACACGTCAATGTCCTCGCCGGCGACGTGCAGTTGAACACCCAGCGCGTAAAAACTCACCGGTGTCGTTTGAGGCAGTGGTTGGTGGACGACCCTTCGCTTCACCAATACCGCCAGACCCCGGTATGCGATGCCGACCGAAGATCTCTCGTCCTTACGGTACAGGAGGTATCCCGGGAAGCGGATTTTGTCCGCCGGTCCCAGGAGCGTCTCACTGATGAGCGCCACGTCGATGCACTGGTCCTTCAGGAGGAGGCGGAGGGGGGCGACCTTTGATTTTAGGCCGCGCGCATTCCAGTAGAGGATCCTCAACGGGCTATCCATTGCAAAGGGACAGCAACGTCTGAAGCCCGTCGAGGATCAGGTCCTCCACGTCCTGCCCCTGGCTGATGGCCTTAAGCAGGTCCACCAGCAGTTTGACGGCGCAGGCAGTAAACTTGTGTTTCCGGCGCTCGTCCATAGGAGCGCCGGCTTCAGGCTCGCGGCGCCGCTGCTGAGTGCGGGTGCCGGTGGGGCCTGTTGAGGTTGCTGGGGGGCCGTTTTCCGGCCGGCCGCCACCAGTGCTGGGGCTGTGTGGGCAGGCTTCGAACCCTGCCTGTCCTTCTTCTTGCCGGCACCAGCAGCGGTGCCCGCCCGCCTGTTTTTGACTTCCCTTTGATAAACGGGGCAGCCACTACTGCATGCCGGGTGGGCGCCTGCACAATTTGCGCAGGTGGCCGGCTCCGTTTTCGGTCGCGGGCACTCGCGAGCGGCATGCCCCTCTTCGCACCTTACACATGCGAGCGGGCGGTGGCATTGGTGTGAGCTGTGCCTAAATTGTTGGCACCGGTGGCACTGGGCGGGCCCACGTTTACTCCGCCACGCCTCTATACGAACACCACGCATGTTTAAAAACTGCGTGGTGTCGTAGATCCTCCTGAACTCTGTGGACCGCGTGATCACCGCATGAAATAAGCAACCGGGGCGCCCATCGCGCGCATTAATATTGCGCACGTATTCCGGTTGGTACCCCATGCGGTGCAACTCCTCCTGGATCTCAGCTGGGTCGGTGTCCGCGTGCAGGCCCCGGATGGCCACTTTGACACTCCTCTCCGCTGGTAGCGAATTGGAAAACCAGCTGATGCTGCTGTCCTCTTTCTGCAGAGCGGTAAGGTAGCTCTGGACTACCCTGTATTCTTCTTCGCTCTCGGGGAGGAAGCGTATCCCCCCCTGGTACGGCCGAGCGTTGGGAGGGTGGCCCAATTTCTGCCTCACCACCCTGAAGTGGGTGGACCAATTCGGCAGCTTTTCGACTACCAGCGGAGGGTAGCGTGGCTTCTTCTGTCCCGAGGCTGTGGTGGTACCCGCGTTTTTACCTAAAGAGGACTGGGTACTCACCAATGGGTCCGGAGCCTCAGCGGCGGTGGCCGGGTGTTGGTCCGTCGAAGTCGTGGGTGAGCGGCGGGCAACTTCCGCGAACGACGGCGAGCCTGCTCTGGCTCGACCGCGCGGCTCGCGCTGCGGGGGCGGGGAGCCGGCGCACGCGCTTCGCCTCCTCGGTATAATCGTCGTCCGACGAGCGGGGGCGGCGCCGGGCTACGGCCCCAAGCAGCTGCTCGAGCTCGCGGCCCAGGTCGTCGTACTCTTCTTGGGAGTAGTCCCATGGCCGCCGAGTCGCACGTCCGCAGTGAGAGGTCGCTCGGCCCTCTTGAGAGGTAGGGCGACAGGACGGCCGGCGAGTCTAGCGCGGATTCCCGCGGCGGCGGTGGCGAGAAAAGTCCCATAGGGGGCGCTGATGCACTGTCGGCTGAAGTGGTCGCCGTCGGTGCGGCGGTCGAGCCCGCCAGCATGCGGCGTGGTGCGGGCGACGCGGTGCGCCCGGTGCTGGTGGAAGCGGCGGCGGCTTGCACGCGAGTCGCGGGGCGCGTGGCGCTAGCGGGCGCAGTCGCGGCGGCTGTGGGGAGGGGGGTGGCGGGGATAGTGGGGCGCTTTTCGCGCGCCGCCGCCGGGCGCGGCTGAGCCGGCGGTGCAGGCGGCGATGCTGCTGCGCGGGGTGCAGGTTGCGGCGGCGCGCGTGCTGTCGGAGCAGCGGCGCGGGCCGGGGTTATGCGCGCACCCTGTGCGCGGGTCGAGCTCCCGGCGGGTCCCGGAGCCTGGATGGGCACGGGGCGGAAGGCCGGGGGGCGGATAGAAACCGCCGGCTGGCGGCCCGACGACGGCGGCGACGAAACGCGCGCAGTCGTCGGCGTCGTCGGTGGACCGGGGTCGGCCGGTTTGGCGGTGGGTGCGGCTGCACCTTGGTTAGCAGTGTTGGCACTGCCATCGGAGGAGGGACGCGGGGCGCCCGGCGGCGTAGCTCCCATAGAAGCGACGTCGCCCGGCCCTCCGCGTTGTCCGGTGGTGGGTTGGCGTCGGGCTCCAGCGAGCCGCGGGCGCCTGGCTTCTTCGGCATCTTGCTGGGCGAGGAACTCCGCGACCGCAACGGCGTCTCAGGCGCCGGGCAGCGAGGGGTGCCCCCGCCCTGTGCTCGCACAAAAACTACAGCACTCGCACGGGCACAGCGGTGAGACACGCCATAAAATTAAAAAGTACGGTCCGGGCGGAATTAAAAGTTTCACCGAGTACCCTCAAGTGGCGACACAAACACTGCACTGCACTGTGTACTGGCGAATCTTCCTTGGGCGTCCTCGAGCCAATCCTCGTCCTCGTTCCAATTGACCTCGCTATGTTTATACGCTCGACCGTAGACGGGGTGTGGGGGTGGATCGCCCCCACCACTATTACAAATTGTACACGCTGCTATACTCGTATAGATAGCTTGAATAAGGCTCGTGTCCGGCTGTCTCTTGATGACCGTAACCCATTTCACCTCAAACTAGAAATAATTGCATATTGGCATCGTAGAGGTCGTAATCACTCGTTCAACCGCAAGATTCACGCTGTGTTAGCGGGGAGTCGACACAGACGCGCTTGTCTCTTCGAGCTTTTGGGACGAAGCTGAGCTCGGTAAAGCATCTGTGGCGCTACGTGGGCCCTCATCGCCCACGTAGGACCACAGTCTCAACTTTTACATCCCAGGGATCTGTGATTGTCTCTGGTTTGTTACCATGCATGCAGAACAGGGTAGTTATAATTATTATTTGTCTTGCATATCTTGAGGTAATTCGCAAAGGCTTTGATTCAAGTTTATTGTTAACACTTCAACCTAGAAATAATTGCATATTGGCATCGTAGAGGTCGTAATCACTCGTTCGACCGCAAGATTCACGCTGGGTTAACGGGGAGTCGACACAGACGCGCTTGTCTCTTCAAGCTTTTGGGACGAAGCTGAGCTCAGTAAAGCATCTGTGGCGCTACGTGGGCCCTCATCGCCCACGTAGGACCAGTCTCAACTTTTCCATCTCAGGGATATGTTGTCTCTTGTTTGTTACCATGCATGCAGAACAGGGTAGTTTCATTTCTCTATCGGGATAATTCTCAAAGGCTTTGATTCAAGTTTATTGTTAACACTTCAATCTAGAAATAATTGCATATTGGCATCGTAGAGCGATCAGACTCCTACTCGAAAGCGCTTTTCACGCTGTGGGTGCGCGGAAACAACCCATTGACTGCTATAATTGTTTCCCTTCGAACTTTCAGGAATATGTGGCGCTGCGTGAGCTTTCATCGCTCGCGCAAAGCCACAACTTGCACGGTTACGGTGCAGCACTCGAAATAATGCATTTTTTTTGTCTTGTTTATGTACTAACAATAATTTTGGTGGTACGGAATTCACACTCTCACACTTTACTGTTTCATGCCTCGACACCTGCAATTTCTATGTGAAGAACAGAGCTTTCAAAATTAACTTCTCACTGATAATATTAAAACCCAATGTCCACTTCCTGATTGTTCCATAATTGTTGGCGGACAGTGAGACAAACTTCTAGAATTACTTATACATTTCTTTTTATATACAGTGTGTCCGGGCACGGGTTAGCGATATTTGAAGGGGATATACTAGGCTCTTTTTCATCGACAAAAATGCTTTAAAAAAAATTCTTACTCCTAAACTTCGCGAATGGCAGCCATTTTAATTTTTTGATCTGTCGAACTGGGGTGTGTACAATAAAATTCAAATATCTTTAAATCCAAGAGACCTACATTCATGCAAATGACTTTATTGCAAAGTTAAACGTTGAGGCTTATCAAAAACTTACGAAAATGTTCTAAATAATATGTAAAAATAACCAAAAAACATGGGCAAACACGAAATTGTACACAAAAATTACTGTTTAATTTCACATTTTTAACTCTAGCTCGACAAGTACCCCTGAATTTTGCGAGGGTTTTTGCATTAAATTAAAAGTGTTTGAGTCAGGCTATAAAATGATATCAAAATTATCACTCTACGCTAAGTATCTTAGGAGTTATTCTCACTTGAACATCACCCTTCCGTCTCGCCCCGCAGCAATAATTCCTAGAAGTGGTTACATATAATAAAAAAAATTTACCATTTCAGTTTATGGATTATGGTGGTCAATAATGCAGCTGATAAATATTCGTTGGAACGATTTAGCTCGCCCAAAGAATGCGACGCCTGTAATATTGGGGTACATGCGCTAAGGAAGGGTGATGTTCAAGTGAGAATAACTCCTAAGATACTTAACGTAGAGTGATCATTTTGATATGATTTTATAGCCTGACTCAAACACTTTTAATTTAATGCAAAAACCCTAGCAAAATTCAGGGGTAGTTATCGAGCTAGAGTTAAAAATGTGAAATTATTCATTAATTTTTGTGTACAATTTCGTGTTTGCCCATGTTTTTTGGTTATTTTTACATATTATTTAGAAAACTTTCGTAAGTTTTTGATAAGCCTCAACGTTTAACTTTGCAATAAAGTCATTTGCATGAATGTAGGTCTCTTGGATTCAAAGATATTTGTATTTCCCCAGTTCGACAGATCAAAAAATTAAAATGGCTGCCATTCGCGAAGTTTTGGAGTAAGAATTTTTTTAAAAGCATTTTTGTCGATGAAAAAGAGCCTATTATATCCCCTTAAAATATCGCTAACCCGTGCCCGGACACACTGTATAATGTGAGTAAAATTACTGTGACTTTATACATTAATTCAATGTGTATTTTAATACTTTTGTTTAATGGTATTAATTTGTGGGAACTTTTATAACGTTGTCTAATATATGTATACTTAGTTTTAGTCTTAATTTAGTTTTTTTGTAAAATATAGTTCTGTAACTTGTGTGCAAAATTATGTTGTGTTACTTTTTAAGTAATAAATGTCGAAGTAAATATAATTAATTTGTAATTATTTCAATGTCCGCTCCATTAAGCTTTTTTTTAACACAACACACCTTCGACTCGGGCATGTCCTTATCGAACGCTGAGCTACCGATTTCTCGCCAGACCTACAAACGGCATAGTAATGTAAATTAAGTCCCCGAGGCGTTATTTTTAAACCCCCGACGCAAAAAAGAGGGGTCATTGGATTTGGCGTGTCTGTCTGTGTCATCGTAACTCTTAAACGAGTATACCAATTTTGAATCTGATTTTTTTTTGTTTTATAGCTGAAATAATCGAGATCGAGACGGCTCAGAGATATCTGCTCAGGTATTTTTTTTTCTGTAAATCCAATGTGAGCACTGATCAGGTCTTGGAACTTACGCTTTACCATCTAGCTAGATTCTAGGCCATCGCAGTCCTGCTCGGCACGGTCTCGACAGGAATTTTTAAGCTTCAGATACATTTTGAGTAAAACAAAATATGTATCTATCACTTTATTCATACTAGCGTCAAACATACAACAAATAAATTATAACAGGCATCTCGTATATGTACATAAACGAAAAAAAAAGAAAAAATAAGTAAAATAAAAATAATTATTTTATTTTCCAAAAAAATAATTTAATTAACATGATTCACTTATATAATATACTGTAACTTTGTAATCACAATGTACTAGGTTATACTGTGTGGCGGATGTTGGCTACGGTCGCGCGCAGGCCAAAATGGCGTTGTTCAGACGTTTAATATCATGTAACAATATCATTTTAAATTAAACATACATAGTGGAAATGCTAGGATTGCTGAGCCCAATTACAACATAGCAGTAGGAAGAAAATCAGGCTTTGTTCCCAATTTCAGAGACGTGGAATGTCCACGAAGTCTCACATGAGACCACACCAAAAAATTACACTAACTCATGACCTTATAGCCCGATCACGACGTTACCGCTGTGAGCTATGACTTACGGCGAAGAGAAATGTTTGAAACACGCCACGAAGTTCCGTAACTAATGTCTTATTCACATCGCTTAGATCAAATTCGTGAACGAGCTATTTCCATTTCAGCAATCCTAGCCTAAATACCGCGCGACGTAAAATAAACTACCTATTTTATTGTACTATGTTATGTTCACTTGGATTTCGCGGCTTCTTCAGCTTCCAGTCTCTTGCGCATTGATTCTGGCATCTCAGCTGGTGGTGGGCGGGGCATGCGGAGCCACACCTACAAGGTGGAGTAAGGGTAAGAGTTAGAAAGAGTCGTAAGGTTTGTGAGCGAGGGAGAAAGATGATGTGTTCTCATTGTGAGTATGTCTTACACAGTTCTTTCAGTAGGAACAATTGGTAAATTTATTTTAATCATTGAGTGTGCACATAACTTTATACTTTGTTTAGATTTTAAAATGTCCAAATTTTCTAGTGGGCCATTGAGAAAAAAAAAACAATAGTTTTCAAAAATCATCAATTGCGTCCTCTTATCCAGGGCAGGAGGGACTGTCAGACATGTACTGACTAAAATCCACGGTTTCCTTCAATAGCCCTTTACGTTCCGGGACCACGGTAATTCGTTAGCCCCGCGAACCCGGCAGGCTTTGGCGCGCGTGGAACACAACGCGCCGTCGACCTGGGCATGGTCCATGGTCGGACAGGAGTCGCCCAATACTCGCCGCCTGCATGCCCGCGCCTACGGTGGCCGGAGATCGTCTTGCGACGTCCGTCACCGTGGGCGTCTACTACTGCGGCTGGGCTGTGAGGTGGACGCTGTCCTCTCCCTCACGCGTCCCGCCTCCTCCTTCGCCAACATGACTGCTTCGCAGAAGGAGGCGACGGCCCTGTGAATGTGCTTATAAATAAAAACGTACCTTGACAGCATCATAGATGAACCATTGCAGAGCGGTGAGGGTACCGATCATGATGATCCTGGGTCCTAGACCCTTCCATACTCCAGCCATACCCAGCTTGCCAACGATGCTTCCTACCGTAGCTGTCTTGTCCTGGAATTATATGAAGATCATGTTAGTTTCTGCGGTTGTAAAAAACTTCAGCATTGTGATTAAATATTTCTCTGTTTATAAGCTCTATCTTTTTTTTCGTGGTAAAATCATCAACTGAGTCTTTCCATCCAGGGCAGAACGGGAGGGACTGTCAGACTTGTACTGACTAAAATCCACCGTCTCCTTCAATAGCCCTTTACGTTCCGGTGCTACGGTTACCCGATAGTCCCGCGACCACGGCAAGCTTTGGCCTTCTAATATTGCTGATAGCTAAGAGCTTGGCGCGCGTGTAACATAACGCGCCGTCAACCCGGGCATGGTCCATGGTCGGACAACAAGTCGCCCATTACTCGCCGTCGAAATTAGTGGTGTGGATTATCAAATCGATCGCATTTCGCGATGCTAAGTGAATCAAAGAAAACACTCGCGGCATTTTTCTTAGTCTTTTGAGGCGAGCCTGGGACACGACGCGCCGTCGATTCGCGCATGGGCCCTGATCGGGCGGCGAGCTATCCACTCTTTCTCCCATTGTGTACATACCTGGTTGAGCTTGGAGACCACGGTGTCTGCGGGGTGGGATACGATGGCGCAGAACACACCGGCGATGTAACCAGCCGCGAACGTGACAATCAGTTGCTCGCCCTTCGAGCACTGCTCGCGAGGCTTGGGTACTACGAACTGCAAGGAAAAATGGTGATTAATATGATGATTTAAGTGTTCATCGGTTCTGATTTTCCTAATTTTTTTCATTCTTATTGTTTTTAGACTGTCGATGGCAGTTTTATTTCATAAGCAGTGAAACCTCATCATCAGCTTATACATGTTCCCACTGCTGGGACACAGGCCTCCTCTCTGTGAGAGCCATAATCTACTATGCGGGCCCAGACCACTGCATGTTGGTGGATGTCACATGTCTTTGAATTTTTGGTTCTAGGACATGCCGGTTTCCTCACGATGTATTCCTTCACCGTTTTGAGAGCAGTGGTGATGAAATAAATTACACAAAGTAATGGTCGAAATTTGATGCGTTAAACCTTCTTAATTTGTAAAACCGTTGTAAAAATAAAATAAAACAATGGAACTTACCTTATACAACAGCTCAACGGTCTTCTCGAAGCAGGCGAACTTCATCATGGTGTAAGGGATCTGCCTGCCCCATAGAGGCGCGAGTCCCTTGTACAGGGTGCCGTAGCCCTCGTTCTGGACCATCTTGGGCCACGCCTCGCGCAGTGTGGTGGCGAAACCAGGCATGGTCTGGATTCTGACCTGAGAAGTGGGGTTTGGGGTTAGTATTAACTGCATGGTTCTGTTTGTCAATCTAAAATGAACTTAATAACTAAGCCCTCAGATCTCATAATCTCATAGTCACCGGGCAACTCCGCCGCGCGCCCGGACACGCAGCGCGAACGCTGAGTGACGTAGCTGTGACGTCACAAACTCAAGCGCGCGGCAGCTTCCCTCGAGCGCATTTTTTTCGTCATCGGGCAGATTTTATTGACAACCCTAACTGCATAAATGATATTTATTCAGCAAATTGATTTTGGCAAACTCTTTTTCACGTCAAAAAGACACTATTTTTACACTAGGTGAGGCCGGTGTTTCGTACCTGACTACTCTGAGAAGAAACATCCGAAACAAACTCAGAGGTCACTGTCTCTTTTAAAGCCCAGACAATTTTGTATTGATCAAGATATATGAGAACCATGCAGGTGTCTGAGGTGGTCTTTTGAAGAATGAACCACACAGATTTGAGTGGACCTGTCCAGTCAGTGCAAGTATGTGTCAGTTACCGTGTAGTTCAACTCATAACACAAGGAGCTCAACGATACATACAACTTATTCCCACGCCTTCTTCCCATGGAGGTAGGCAGACACTACAGAGCGCCTCCTGCTACAATCTTTACATACTCCTTTCGCCTCATCCATATTCATACATCTGGTCATACACGCACGTCGATTGAGAGTACTACACACCCGCCCTTTCTGAAGCACTTCACCTATAAGGTCCGTGTAGGTCAATCCTAACAAATTTTTATACGAACGTAATTTTGTGAAATTACTGAACAGATCATCCTACAATTTTAAGGACTAATTACTGTTAGTCAGAAGCTCGAAATTCTGACACAATCAGTCTAACAAAAGGGTATCGGGTATAATATTACCAAGTTACTGGGTTGTAGAGGTTCGATAGGCAGTCGCTCCATGTAAAATACTGATAGCTGCATCTGGTTAAGTCGACCCCAATAAACACTAGTAAGCAAAAGTATGGAATCACTTGAAATTGATCCGCGATAGCTCCATAAATAATGGCGTGATTTGAATAAATTTGGTATCAATTTAAAGTTAACACTTACACCTTTAAAATTGCATCATTTGTATTACTCTTAACTAGTTATTAAGTACTCTAAAACGCGCGTAATCAGAATAAGTAAGCCCGTACTTTTGCTAGCGACTGTATAGTTAATAATAATAATAATAATAATAAATGTTTATTTATCTTTTCAAAATATTGCAGTACATGGGTATTTAGTTTCTACGTAGTAAAATTACTTATTTGCTACAATTATAGTGGGTACAGTTCTGATCTCCTAACTAGGTTACAGTATAACCTGTATGAAGGAGTGACAGTTCCAATCCCCCAATGGATGGATTACAAGTTTTAGTAGTAAAAAAAAAATTTGTACATTTGCATTTTGTTGTAACTAACATTGATATTGATATAAAAAAGAGTAATAAACAAACATTTTTAAAACATTGAAAAATAAACAATTAAATATTTAAAAATCTTACCTTAGCGGCCTCTAGCGGTGACAACGCGATATCAGCGAAGAACTCGGCAGTCGCAGACGCAGCCAAGTACACTCCAGTACGGTAGGTGTACGCCGTCTCCTCGTCCAAGAGGCCGTTGTACGTCACTTTGAACACTTCATACAGACCGAACTTGCAGAGACCCTGAAAACAGGAGAAAGAGTTAGAAAACATGTGTGGGAGGAGATCGTAAGATGGAAGTTTCAGAAAAGTCTCATAGAAGTGTTGTCTTCATTTGTTTTCAGTAGGAACAATTGGATAATTTGTTTTAATCATTGGTAAGATTGTTGGCAGTTAACTATTGATAATATCTTTGAATAATAATTAGATAATCTCCTAGTGGTCCTTTACTATAGGCCTCATTAGTAAGCTCAGTATAGTCCAACGAGGTATGGAGAGGGCTATGCTCGGAGTCTCTCTGCGCGATCGACTCAGAAATGAGGAGATTCGTAGATGAACCAAAGTTACCGACATAGCCCAACGAATTAGCAAGTTGAAATGGCAGTGGGCAGGCCATATAGCACGCAAAACTGATGGCCGATGGGGCTGTAAGGTTCTCGAATGGAGACCACGCACCGGCAAGCCCAGCGTAGGACGTCCACCCACTAGGTGGGCAGACGATCTTATGACGACCACAGTATCACGCTGGATGCAGGCCGCGTACAACCGGTCCTACTGGAAGTCAAAAGGGGAGGCCTATGTTCAGCAGTGGACGTCTTACGACTGATATGACGATGATGATGAATAATTAGATACTTATAGCTGTGTCCCAGTCGGCAAACTGTTAGTAGCCGACTGAGTTTGCGGCGTATCGGTTTATTACGCTCTCCATATATTTGAAATGGGATGCACAGGCACACAGATAGCTAGTTTTGCGCACACTTTACGCAGTTTGCACGTTCGCAGACAGTGTTAGTTTTTTTTATCGTGGTAAAATCATCAAATGCGCCCTCCCATCCAGGGCAGGGCGAGAGGGTCTGTCAGACTTGTACTGACTAAAATCCACGGTGTCCTTCATCAGCCCTTTACGTTCCGGGGTCACGGCCCAGACTGTCACTGGTCGACTCACAGCGAAACCGGTTCCAGTCGACGGCGGCGATATGGTTGCTCGCCGGGCATAGTGAGCGTTTGCCGCAAACTGTTCATGTGGTCGATCTAAATAGCGGGTAATTCATAACAGTTTGCTTGCAACGACGCAAAAAAATTGTGAGTTTGCAGCTAACTCAAATTTTGATTCGCCACTTTGCGGCTCACTCAAGAGTAAACAGATTTGCAATTAATTGCTTTCAATTCTGTCTAAACCTTGAGAGCTTCCAGTCAATATTATAACCTTACCTGTAGCGAGTATCCAATGAAGGTGGGTGCCCATCCCTTGGCGAGTCCTCTCATGCCCTCCTCAGCCACTGAGACCTTGAAGCCGTTGATGACATTCTTGTACTTGTCGGGGTCTACCTGGAGACGGCACTTGACCAAATCCAGGGGCACTACAGCTGTGTGGGTGATACCTGAGGGATGAAAAGGGATGAAATTAGTTAAGTGGTTCGTTGGTTATTGGCCACTAGAAGAACTGCGGAGGAAAAGGTACTCGGCTGGGTTACAACGGCAGGTCGGGAAGTGCTTATACCTACGTTTCCTTTCCAGTAACTTCATCATCATCTGCCTAGCGTTTTCCTATGTTGGGGTCGGCTTCCAGTCGAACCAGATGCAGCTTTTACATCAGTATTTTACATGGAGCGACTGCCTATCAGACCTCCACAGCCCAGTAACTGGGTAATACGATACCACTTGGTAAGACTGGTTGTCAGATTTAAGAGCTTCTGACTGATATTATCGACAGTCAAAGATCTACAAATGACAGCCGGGACCAACGGCTTTACGTGCTGGGCAGTCTTATCAGGTAACAGTGGCCAAGGACACTGTGGATTTTAGTCAGTACAAGTCTGACAGTTCCTCCCGCCCCGGCCTGAGTAGGAACTAGGAAGGCACATTTGATGATTTTACCACGATAAAAAAAAGGGTTATTTTAGACTTAGCAACATTTACTTTTCACGTGATTCTAATCAATCATTTGATATCAACAACCGATTATGCACATACGTAACACTTAAAAAAATATGTCACTGGTACATTACAAAATTATATTTTATCTAGTTTTTATCATAAAGGAGTTAATAATTACGAAAACTAATCGATATTACTGTTAAACCGAATGCAAGCTTTTTTTGATGCCTTAATATTTTTTTCATCCATATGTCTGTGATTTCTAAACGAAACTACTGAACAGATTTGGATGAAATTTGCTACAGAGCTAAGTCATAAGTCTGGATACTTTACACATAGGATACTTATTATCCCCGTTTCCTCTAGGATATTTATTGACCTATCATACCAGACCGTCATACCGGGATACAAACTTGTAGGAGTATGAACGTAGGAGCTTAAGTGCGCACAATTATAATATTTACTTCAAAAGATAGACGATTGAATTTCGTGTGACCAACCACGTATCACACAAAGTCATAATGAAATTCCATGCCTTGAGAATGCGACAAGTAGTAACTGCATTTGTCACCAATGTTTGGTCAAATGTTGGCCAAAGTCTCGTGATCAGAAACAATGCTCTTGAATATCATTGGCTTTGGCCCAAGATTGGTGACGTAACTTTCGTTAGGCGAAGTCGGAAATTACTGGATGAGTTGCTACTGAACTTTTCAATTGGAAGCAATTTATTGTGGATGAACATCTTTACAAACAGATAAGGATAGCACAGTGGCTGAACGATTGGACTTTTGCGCAGCATGTCGCGGATTTGATTCCCGCAAAACAAATATTTTGGAACGAAGTTCCTTATCGCGCGTTGTGAAAGGGGGCTAGACGGAAAAAATTGTTACGAAAAGTTGTCACGACACTTTTTGGAACGAAGTTCCTTATCGCGCGTTGCGAAAGGGTGCTAGAGCTCAAAGAGTGGAGTGGAGTGGAGCGGAGTGGAGTCGCGACGATTATTTTTGTTGAGTGTATACAGTAACTTCGTTCCATCCGGGGGTCCCTTGACACCACTCAAGTTTTTTTTTTAATCCATATGTTAACGTCGATATATTACTAGACTCCTAATAACAGGCGACCGATGTCTGTCAACACATTAGGCAAAAAAGTCTTATATCCGTCTCATTTCGACCAATCCTGTGAGCCGTAAACATACGTTGAGAAAGAACAGACCTTGAGTTAGCCAATCACAACGCAGTACCCCGTCCCCCTCGCTTACGTAGTACCTCAGCGAGTTGACAGAATAGTTTTTGTTCCTTATATCGTGCATGCGGAGTCTATTATTATATCGTCGTTGCCTTGTTCCGGGTCTGGGTATTTTTGAATTAAATTTTTTCTTAACGCACTAACTAAAAAAATATGGACACACCAATCAATTGAACTACTGAGCTGTAGAAACATTACTCCCCAATAGATTTTTCTATGGCAACATTCACCTATTATTATTATTATATTCAGCCCCTAGTGTCCCACCGCTGGGCAAAGGCTTCCCTCCACTCTTTCCATTTCTCACGGCTTTCTGCGACTGTGGTCCAGTCCTTCATGAAGCGTCCCAAGTCATCTTGCAATCTTAATAGTCAACTATAACGTCACTATTTTTTGAACTCAATAAAAACTATTTAATTGCAATTAAAACTCTATTTTTTCCATTTGACAATCGTATGTTCTAAATAATTTATGTCGAGACTTTGTTGAATGGTTTCTGCCACCAACCCTATTATGCCTTCGTACTATAAGTTAACGCTCATGTGACTAAGAGAGTGATGAGTATGAATGTTGATGGATAGAGAGGAAGAGGAAGGCCAAAGAAGAAGATGGATGGATTGTCTAAGGAATGATATGAAAGAAAAAGGAGTGAATGATATTGTGACGTCTGATAGGGGAGAATGGAAGAAGAAAACGTATTGCGACGACCACAAGCCAGCCTTTGTCAGGCCTGTTGGTCTAGTGGTTAGTGACCCTGACTGCTATGCCGAAGGTCGTGGGTTCGATTCCCACCCAGGACAAATGTTTGTGTGATGAGCACAATCATTTGTTCTGTCTGGGTGTAATTTATCTATAATTATGTGTGTATTTAGAAATATATAAGTATGTTTATCAGTTGTCTAGTACCCATAACACAAGCTCTGCTTAGCTTGGGACTAGGTGGCGTTGTGTGATAGTTGTGGAATATTATTATTATATTACAAGTAAAATGCGTTACGGTTAGTAAGATGAAGATGACTAATAAATTAACTTTCAAAACGTGACATGTTTTAGTATGCAATAAATATAAAGTTTAGTCTGTGTCCCCACGTGTGAGCTATGGCCTCCGAACTCTGTGATAACGGTCGGCGCTTGCGCATCAGTCTGGAAATTCATGATGTAACTATGACAGTCATATTATCACTGGCTATTATATTTAAGTAGTTGAGCTGTGTGTTAAATATGCTGTGTAGATGTGGTATTAGCATTTTATTAGCACGTTTATCGTTTTATTATAGAAAATTCTACTAAATCATCGTGTACCCATGTATTTTGTGTTTTTTTTTGTCACTAAATAAACGTGAACTTAAGTTACAACCAGTACCCTTAGCACGAGTTTTCACTCTTACTTTACAGCGTCTTTCCAGTGTTTGCAGCGTTTCTTTTATGAAAAAATGGAACAGCGCCTCTGGTGTGCGAAGAAGGAACTAATTTTTTCCTTGAAAATTGTCAATTTGAAATTGTCAAAGATCCAGTTTACGTCTCAAATACTGAAAACTCGTGCTAAGGGTACAGGATAATCTTCAGTCTAACTATACATTTGTAAGGATTAACTTTGGCATATCTTTCTTCTTGATTTATTAATAAAGAAGTAAGATTCTGAAGGGTCTGGGCCGGCCACGTCTGCCGTATCTATGTCCGATGAGCTGTGGGCCAAAATAACCACTTTGTGTAGCCCTGACACAGCCAGAAAGCGTCGCGGTAGACCTTGAAGAAGATAGCGGGATGAGCTGGATAAAACCAGCGATTAGTGGTCCACTTTAGGCAAGTGTGAGCGTTCGGGCTGTAAATATGCTAACTTCATCCCGCCTCATACTGTTGTAGCAGAGGCGGGTGGTTTGTGTCCACAGTGGAATTTTGCCAAAGCAAATTATGACGCGTTGTACTCATTGCTATTATCAAACGATTGGAAGCCGATGTATGATATAAATGACCCAGATAAGGCCATTAATTATTTTTATGAGACCATAAATAGCATCATCGATAGTTCCGTTCCAAGAAAAAGGCAAAAGAATGTTAATTCTAGGATTTCTAGGTACAGGTACCCTGAGTGGTATACGGGTGAAATTATTCATTGTATTAAAGAAAAAGCGATACTGCATAAACGTTATAAAAATAGTGGGTTAAGCAGTGATTACGAAATGTTTGCTCGGTGTAGGGCAAAGGTAAAAACAATGATAATGCGTGCTCATAACCATCACCGGGAGAGGGTTCAGCAAGGTTTTACAAAAGATCCGAGATCTTTTTGGGATTATGTAAGGGCTAAAAAGGGAACAGATAGTCGGAAAAGCATTCTCAAAAACGGTAAAGTTATACCCGAGTCGGAGTGTGCTGGTGAGTTCGCGCAATATTTTTATTCGGTTTACAATAATCAGGAACCACTACTCGATGTGAACGCCGCAGTGGCCTCAAGCGGCAGTACCAGCTCGCGTGTACATATAGGTCGCCTACAACTGAGCCAAGTAACGAAAGCTCTGGATCGACTTAAGGCAAAGCGGTCGGCAGGGCCAGACGGTATTCCAGCTTTTGTAATAAGGGATTGCCGCACTGTACTAGCGAAGCCGCTCTTACATATATATAATCTGTGCATTGAGTCGTCTTATTTTCCTAAATGCTGGAAAATCACACGTGTGATCCCAGTACCTAAGGGTGGAATGGATTCGGACGTGAGTGGCTATAGACCGGTGGCAATTCTGTCAGCACCAGCAAAGGTCTTTGAGTCGACCGTACAAACGTGCATTTTAGACCAAGTATCTTGTTTAATATCGGATGCCCAGCACGGATTTAGACCGGGTTGCAGCACGACCAGTAATTTACTGAACTTTATGACGTATGTGGTACCAAATGTTGATGCGGGAGTACAAGTCGACGCTGCCTATTTTGATTTTAAAAAAGCTTTCGATTTGGTGGATAATGACATATTATTAGAGAAGCTGGCAGCAGTCGGCTTTACTCCCAAATTACTGCAGTTCTTTGCTAACTACTTGAGAGATCGACGGCAGTTTGTAGAATATGCTGGTTATAAATCCGAGCCTTATTACACGAGGTCAGGAGTAAGCCAGGGAAGCAATCTGGGTCCCCTGAACTTTAATATTATGATAAATGACTTGCCTGAGGTTGTCAGGGGTGCCACTTGTCTATTATTCGCGGATGATCTTAAGTTGCTTATGGCAATTAAAGATTTGAGTGACTGTGCACGGTTGCAGCGTGATATAGATAGTGTGTTAGAGTGGAGCAGGAAGAATAAACTGCAATTTAATGTTAAAAAATGCTCGGTTATAACCTTTAGCAGAATGAGAGGGCCCCATCATCACGGGTATGCGTTAGATGACACGCCAATTGAGCGGGTAGAAAAGGTACGCGATCTTGGGGTGCGCCTGAACACCGAGTTAACATTTCGGGAACATATTATAAATGTTTGTAAAAAATCATATAGAAGCCTGGGTTTCATACTCCGTCGGGCATCGGGTTTTACAAACATTACAGCGGTAACAGCATTGTATAATGCTCTTATAAGAACTCAACTGGAGTGTAATGCTGTCATATGGGCTCCACATGAGATTAAATATAGTCTTATGTTGGAACGAATACAGAACAAATATATCAGGTATTTGTACATGAAACTTTACGGGGTCTACCCCTTCTATCCGTTGATGTACCCAACCTTGTTCGTAATCGGCATGGTTGGGTACAACAAACTGGAGACAAGAAGGGACCTGGCTTTTACCACATATATTTTTAAACTGTTGCGTGGTAAAACGTTTAATGCTGGTGTTTTGAAAGAGATATGTCTGAATGTGCCTGATAAGTACGCACTACGACGTCGACGGCCACGGTTGTTAGCAGTGCCACGCGCGCGAACTAACCTGCTCAGTAAAGCGCCCCTCACGCGAGCCTTGCATACACTGAATGACACTGCTGATAGGATAGATTTATTTAACTGCTCTCTGAATGAATTCACTAAGGCAACATTGTTTGTATTATGTTATGCTAATATATAAAAATAACAAGTAGCTTTAATTGTAATTAACAATGTAACAAAGGCCACGCTACCGCATTAGGATTATTGCCTGTAATGATAGTTGTGTTTGTGATAAATAAATAAATAAAATAAATAAATAACTTTGGCCCTGGATCGTGAAAACTGGAAGTCATGGGAGACTCTTTGCCCAGCAGTGAGATGATGTAGGCTAACAGTATTATATATGTATTAGATTCTGCCAGTTCCAGTTTAGTTTTCTTTCTTAAAAGTCTCCCGTTTCAATTGGATTCAAAATTAATTATACTTTATGGATTCTAAATAGATAAATGAATATCATTCTTAAAAAATGATCTCTCTAAAATCAGTGTTGGTTGAAAATGATTTACAATATTTTTGGTAGCGCCCTCAGCTCTCATAATCTATGGTCATAGGGCAACTGCAGCCTCATCGCACGCGCCGGCCACGTTGTCAATGTTGCCACGACAAGACGACGCGATTGCGACGTCGACGCGACGCGTACGACACGACTACCCCCCCTCCGGCATGAGTTCTCATCATCGGGCAGTAAGACTATTGACTTATGGTCTAAATTCGATCATTATTCAAGTGTGTTTGCAAATATCTCTTTCATTCTATCAGGTCATGAGTGGTGGCGGGGTCTCTAATTTCTAGAAAAAAAATCTACGCGCTTAGACAATTTTTGCGCTTAGACAATTTAAATATATCTGCCAAGTCTTTTTTAATTTTCCATCCATCTAATAAAGTTAAGATATTAATAAAGTAATAATGTTACATAAAACTTGCAAAATTATCTTGAGCTGGCCTTAACCGTGATTGAAGACGATTTGGCGCGACCGCGGATAACGCCACAGATTATAAATAATAATCAGCTGTTATCATTGCTCTACATTATCTTTGGGTTGGGCAAGGAGGATAATAATGTAGGTGAATGTAATGTTAAATATAATTTCGTACTTGTAATAACTTAAGATCAGGCCTTGTTATAACCAAAGGTTGTGTATCTGTTTATTGAGTTCCCTTTTTCCAAAAATATTAATAGTAATAATTATAAAATGTGAAAGTGTGTTTGTGTTTGTATATTGTCCCTTTTTCATGTCAAAACGTATTTTGCCGATCTAAAAAGAGTGTCCATGGAGTTTCTTGCCCGTTCTTCTCCATAGAGATCTACTTCTTGGAATGGGCATCTACGGTACTTTCACAGTTACTAAAGCTTGTGACTGGGACTGTATCACCCTTATTTTGTAGTGTTTAATTATTATTTTTTGTCTTTGAGAATTAAAAAGTGCATGTAGAGGAACTTCTCTACTAAAGAGCAACTGGTCTACTTAAAATAAATGCTTTGATTTTGACAGTCCAAAAATCCAAAAAAAAAAGACAGTTTTAGTGTTAATTAGGAGCCAATGTCTTTTGGCATAGCCATTAACCGGATACAAATCCAGAATTCCTGACTACTGAAAAAGTTGCCAGTAATATAATTTATTTTCATGATATTGACTAGTGATATTATTATTCAGAATAACTCACATCTGCAATAACAGATGCATCGCACATGCGTTGCTATCCCGCAAAGATCACAAACAAAATGTCCTTTGTGTCTCTGTGTAGGAATATCATAAGTAGATTTCGCGGTCCTAAAACGCGGAGAACATCGAAGGACTGTTCCTTATATAGGGTGGGTTTAAATCAGTACTAGTCTGAAAGTCCCATCCGGTCCTCTCTTAGCGGGAGGACTTATTTGATGATGAGTCTTTGAAAGAAACAAAATGGGTATGCTTTATATTTCCATCATCAGATTGCAAGATGAACGGCAATACGCCATCGGTACACGGTGGACTTCCCACCATTAATTACAAATCATTTTGCCAATACTTTTATTGTGCGCACAGCTAAGGAGTGGAAATACCTGCCGGGGTCTGTTTCCTGATAGCTATAACCTTGGAGTCTTCAAGTCAAGAGTGAACAGGTTACTTCTAGGCAAGCGTGCTTCATCGTCGACCACATCTTCGATGACCATCAGATGATGTAGTGGTCAAATACGAACCTATGGCTTAATAAAGAATGTATATTCATCATTTTCATGCAACGACGATATAATACTAGACTCCTAATAACAGGCGACCGATGTCTGTCAACACGTTAGGCAAAAAAGTCTTATATTCGTCTCATTTCGACCAATCCTGTGAGCCGTAAACATATGTTGAGACAGAACAGACCTTGAGTTAGCCAATCACAACGCAGTACCCCGTCCCCCTCGCTTACGTAGTACTTCAGCGAGTTGACAGAATAGTTTTTAACCGACTTCAAAAAAAAAAGTAGGTTCTCAGTTCGACCTGTATGTATGTATGTATGTATGTATGTATGTATGTATGTATGTATGTTTGTCCGCGATTATCTCGCGTTTGGCTGAACCGATTTTGATGCAGTTTTCAGGAAAGTGTTCAATATATTCTGGAGAAGGTTTTAGTATATAACACTAATAGATATCCCGTGACGTTGCCTGCGTGGATCCGATTTGCTTACTTGGGTCGTACATTTTAAGGGACAATTGCATGTTTGTCCGCAATTATCTCGCGTTTGGCTGAACGGTTTTTGATGCAGTTTTCAGGAAAGTGTTCATTACATTCTGGAGAAGGTTTTAGTATATAACACTAATAGATATCCCGTGACGTTGCCTGCGTGGATCCGATTTGCTTACTTGGTTCGTAGATTTTAAGGGACCATTGCATGTTTGTCCGCAATTATCTCGCGTTTGGCTGAACCGATTTTGATACAGTTTTCAGAAAAGTATTTGTTACATTCTGGGGAAGGTTTTAGTATATAATAATAATGGATATCTCGTGAAGTTGCTCACATAGATCCCTTTAGCTTAATAGGATTGTAGATTTTCAAAGACGCCGATTTAATGAAGATTTTTGTTGATTAAACAACTAAAAAGGTAAAAATAAAAACTTTTTAAAAAAAAGGGAACCGACTTCAAAACCAAACACAAAAAAACTATAAAATAACTTTTCTTTCGGAAGTCGGTGGCCACATGTCAATGAAATAAAAAAAAAACAAAGCCACCGACTTCCGAAAGAAAAGTTATTTTATAGTTTTTTTGTGTTTGGTTTTGAAGTCGGTTCCCTTTTTTTTAAAAAGTTTTTTGTTCCTTAGATCGTGCATGCGGAGTCTAGTATTATATCGTCGTTGTTTTCATGTAACTACAATTACTCTTAAAATAAATTGACCCTGTAAGTAGTACCTATAGTTCAATGTATCGTACACACAACATTTGTTTAGTACCGACCCTTGGCTGTCTGCCACGAGCAACAAAATGACAGATGTACTCTATTTAAAGATACAAACAAAAAATAAAACATTTCTTCATAGTAATGAGGTATTTTGAATGGTATCAATGACATTTATTACTGACATAGCTATGTATTTGTGTCAAGGTGGCGCCACTTTCTATGAGAAACTGTCAAACTTAAAAATCTGTCAGTCATATGACCCATGGACCTAGTGACCATCTATTCAGTCATAATATGACCCATGGATCTAGGGACTATCTATCTCAATCTTAAAATTAACTACCTTTGGACCTAAGGACCATATATCTCAGTCATAATATGACTCATGGACCCACAAACCGTCTATCTCAATCATATGGACTTAGGGACCACCTTACCATCTATACGAATGATATGAACCATGGACTGAGGCCTTTCTTTCTTCTTTCTTTCTAGGAACCGTCTATGTCAATCATATGAACCACAGACCTAGCGACCATCTATCTCAGTCAAATGACCCATGGACCACTATCTCAGTCATATGACTCATGGACCTAAGGACTATCTAAGCCAGTGGTTCTCAAACTTTTTTGGTGGAGGAGCCCTATTTGAAAAGCAAAATTTTTGACGGAACCCCAAACTAAAACAAATAGTTACGTGCATTCTTCAATAAAAGGGAATCAGTACTATATTACCTAGGATAAGGATATTAGTTCCTTATTACGGCACGCACGCTTATTTTCATAGCTTATGTGTGTACAATGTATATATAGTGTTGTGAGTTAATTTTATCTTAGCTAATGACACTGCATGGTACACCAAAGCAAGGCCGCTACGTGACATTAGTTCGAAACTCCGCCGTGAAGAAAAGACAGGCGTGGCCATACTATAGGAAAAATTTCAGATATAAAATGGGCCGCCCCAAGCGAGCCGTGTTACGTAAAATTAGTTTGTTTAGGAAGCTTTTAATCTTAATAATGTAGTTAAAAATAATATGTTTGACCTAGGCGCCATAATAGAGTGAACTTTGTCTAGGTCAAGTATAGTATAAAGCCGACACATTAAAACGTAATCAATCAATATCGTCTCGTCGATGATTTACTTCTGTAGTGCTAAGTCCACCCGTGGGACTGAGCTTGGCTAGAAACAGTACAATCTAGTTGTCTTTTTTTAAAATCAAATATAGAAGGCAGTAAGAGCAGTAGTGGCCCAGTGGTATCGGTCCGGACTTACCGAGTTGTAGGTCCTAAAACCAAAAATTCGAAGACATGCGACATCAACCATTCCGCATTGGGCCCGCGTTGCGGATTATGGCCACTTCCTCTCAAATAGAAGAGGCCTATGTCCCAGCAGTGGGAATATTTATAGGTTGATGATAAGAAGTGAAAACGAGCCACTAAGAGACTATGAACGCCACGTTTTTTAAACGCGCCGGTGCAGCGCGTTTGACGCGATACGATACGCAAGTCAGACGCAGCCTAAAACAAACGACAACAAACTGCTCTGATGAAAACGCGCCGTCGACGCGCGTTTCTAAAACGCGCTGCACCGGCGCGTTTAAAAAACGTGATATGATTAGGCTCTTAGGTGCATTCACACACATCAGTCACGTCGCTGGTTTGACAGAATTATTGAACAATAACATCAGTCAAGTTACGGGTTGGTAGCATGACGCTGACTGTATTGAGACGTGACGATTCCAGGTGTGTGGGGATAAAAGTATGAAACTTGTGTGAAAATATTATTTAACGTGCCGGACCGGTAACGTCACTGATAGATAACGTGCCGGTGACTGACCGGTAGCTGATGTGTGGGAACAAAGTCATACTAGGAGTAGGATTATACAAATATTTTTTTAACCAGGCGGTGATTGATGTGTGTGAATGCACCTTAAAATAGAAATTTGTTTGGAAGCCAGTGTCCCAGAAGTGGGACCAGTACCCTTATTACGAGTTTTCACTATTTTACTTTACAGCGTCTTTCCAGTATTTACAGCGTTTCTTGTATGATGATGGAAAAATGGAACAGCTCTTCTAGTGTGAAGAAGGAACTAATTTTTTCCTTGTGTCAATTTGAAGATGTCAAAGTTCCAGTTTTCTTTACGTCAGAATAACTCAAAACTCATGAGGCCTCTGTAAGCAGCTTATTCTAAGCCTAATTCATGACTTACCGCAAGACAGGACACCCCCAAGACCGCACAGGGCGAAGTATTTGGGAGAAGCGAACTCGCAGGAGTCGCCTTGTGCTGCCGGCACCACCGCCGCGGCCGCCATACCGCTCTGTAGGGGGAAAATTACATAAACATCATTTGTGTAAGTGACTGGTATCGGAACACTGGGAACTAGGAAGTCCTATACGCAAAACTGACTGAATTGAAAACTTTTATTGACAGCATCACTTTTTAGAGGATCAAATTTATAAAATCCTTTCCATCCATCCAAACTAATATTATAAATGCGAAAGTAACTCTGTCTGCCTGTCTGTTACGCTTTTCCGCTTAAACCTCTCAACCGATTTTGATGAAATTTGGCACAGACAATCTTTAGACCCTGAGAAAGAACATAGGCTATCAAAACACCACGCGGGCGAAGCCGCGACTATATTTTTCATCCCAACTAGTTAAAGCAAAGTTGAAGAGTTTGTTTGGCTGAACGCGCTAATCTCAGCAACTACGGGTTGCATTTTTTTTTTTAGATTGTTTTATAAAAGTAGTTAAGTACCTAATAATAGTATACTATTAAGTAAAGAAGTGAAACTGAGTTTAATAGGCTTCAATGGACTGGTTTTGATGAATTTTGATATAACAGGCCCTTTTATTGGGTTCGTAAAGTCAATCAAACAAATGTGATCTCCTGCCTTGAGTGGAGCAGAAGTTACTGTCAGTGTACCGCAGTAGCACTTTGCGTTCCAGAACCACGGTTTCCTTTGAAGACGGTTCCGCGACACTGGCAAACCGAATACTCCACGACACATTCACACTGAACCAGCCTCTGTGTCTTCTATAAGGAACCGCGCCCTATTTCAGCCCTAAAAATCCTTGCACTATGGGAATTTCAACCCTCTACCTTGATTCTAGAAGCTAAAATCCGACAGCACGATTTAATTAAAGCTGTTTTTACAGATGTTATTGAAACAGGTTATTTAATCGATGGAAACATGGCTACTTTAATGTAACAAAGATACGAATATTATTCCATTAAAATATGGACCTTGAAGTTTTTTATTGTTTTCGTAAAGTTTTCTTCATTTGTTTTCGTAAAGATGACGTCATCACGATCGATCAAGAATTCGTGATAAGAGACTATAGTTACTAAGTCAAGAACTATTATTTTGAGCACTACTATTATTTTATTATTATGAGCGATTTGATTAAAATAAATTGGCCTTTCCATTATCGGACTACAAGACGTACGGCAATGCGCCATCGGTACATAGTAGACAATTAAACACCCACCCTTATGGCGGCTCCACATTAGTGCTGTGAATTCACGCCGCGATTTCTCGCCGTGAATTCTCGGCACAATACCGACACTGATCGGGGAACAGGCGCGAAAGCGCGTGAACCCCGCGAAAACCATCCACATTCTCGTTCGCGCCTATTCACGGGGCTTCACGGCACTAATGTGGAGCCGCCATTACGTACAAAGCGATTTTCCAATACTTTTGCGCACAGCAATTTCCTGATATATTACATTACATACAACTTTGGGGCTTCAAGTCAAGAGTGAATATGTTACTTTTGAGCAAGCGTACTTCACCGTCGACCACATCTTCGCTTACCATCTGGTGAGATACAACCCGGGCGCAATAACTTGACACCTGGCTCGTAGCTCGATCCCCCTCCCGCTACCCCGAAATGTCTGTAGCGGGAGCGAGATCGAGTTTCGAGTCAGGTGTCAAGTTATTGCGCCCGGGTTGTAGTGGACCGCGGTGAAATAGTTAATAAAAAAAAACTTTTTCTAAAAAAAATGTGACCGCCTTCAAAAACAACCACAAAAAAGGGTAAAATAACCTACAAAACTTTTCTTTCGGAAGTCGGTGACTTTTTTTATTAATTTCATTGTCTCTTTTGCCACCGACTTCCGAAAGAAAAGTTTTGTAGGTTATTTTACCCTTTTTTGTGGTTGTTTTTGAAGGCGGTCACATTTTTTTTAGAAAAAGTTTTTATTTTACTCTTTTTAGTTTAAATATTCAACCAAATTCTTGTCAAATATATCATTTTCTTAAATGTGCACTAGAATTTTGTAATCCGTAGCACCGGTAATAACATCGTTAACATCTCTTTAATTCATTCCCTATCTCAAAAACTACTGAACCGATTTTGATGAAATTTGCAGTATTACCTAAGTTGAACGATATCTAGTACAACAAAAAAAGAATTACTTAAATCGGACTTGTAGTTCCGGAGATATGCGAACACAAACATAGTTTTCTTACTTGAGGAGTTGTACCTTCCATCATCAGCTCAGGTACATGAGATGATGATTTCCATACGCAAATACTTGAATTACTTCATAAGATTTGCGAAAAACTATGTGTCAGCCAATAAAATTTGAGGGTTGCCCTCGATTTCTCCAAGATCCAATCATCAGATCCTGAAATGGTGACAATGGGACCACACGGGAAGCACCAGCTTTCGAATAAAAAAAGAATCATGAAAATCGGTTCACCCAGTCGCAAGTTATGAGGTAACAAACATAAAAAAAAAAAAAAAAAAAAAAATACAGTCGAATTGATAACCTCCTCCTTTTTTTGAAGTCGGTTAAAAAAAATACGTGGCACTTGGCAGTTGGTAGGTCCGCTATCACTAACCGCCAGCGAAGCGTGGTGATTGTGGCAATAACCTCTCCAAGGTAACCATTTAATAATATCTTAGTGAATGTCCGCCATGACTAATTTATTATTTAATCTATGGCCTCCAATCTACAAACGGTAATTTCCCCGTGGAAACCTACGGTAGATTTGCGGTAAAATTCCGGATCCATGCCGATGGATGATTTTGTTTGATTTTAACACGTGTATTAATTAAGGGGTCCACGAGTAAGTAATCAAGAGGTCCACGAGTATGTAATGAAGGGGTCCACGATTATTTAATCTAGAGGCCCACGTGTACTTTCCCGCGTCGCGAGACTGTCTTAAACTGACTATGTGGATTTGGAACTCAAAGGGCAAAACCGAATAAAAAGAGTAGATTTTGAGTCTGGCAGTTCCAGTTTAGTTTTTTTTTAATTCATTGCTCCATTATTAAATAATGCATTTAATTTCTTCCTTAAAAGTCTCCCGTTTCAATAGAACTCAAAATTAATGATACTCTTTTGTGTTGTTGCTGGCTGAAAATTATATTATTATACCATATTTTTGGTAGCGCCCTCAGCTCTCATAATCTATGGTCATAGGGCAACTGCAGCCCCATCGCAAGCGCCGGCCACGTTGTCAATGTTGCCACGACAAGACGACGCGATTGCGACGTCGACGCGACGCGTACGACACGACTGCCCCCCCTCCGGCATGAGTTCTCATCATCGGGCAGTATGACTATTGATATAACGACACCGGAAGTATCAATTAACGTAAGGGACATTTTGGCGAAAATGAGTTATATATATCATTGGATTCAGAATTTCGCGCTCTATCGATTGGTATTATTAAAAAAATTCTATCTTTAAAAAAATGTCCCTTACAGTATAAAAATTTTGATCGCGTAAAACGATTTCGGGAAAAAAATGTGATGTAACAGTCCTTAATACTTTTTCTTCTCAAAAAATTGAAGTAAGTTATCGTACTAAATAATTTACACCCTTACCTTAGTCAAAAATAAGTCGATTTAAATGACAATGTCCCTTACTTTAGATAAAATGCCTCTTACTTTAAAAACCATGTCCCTTACTGTAAATAAAATGTCTCTCACTGTAAACAACATGTCCCTTACTTTAAAAAAATGTTTGACGAAATCTGAAGTTTATACAAAATGTTAGGGATCGGTGACACTTACGACATAAAAAATCTGAAGAATTACCTCGAAACAATTTAAATGCAACAGAAAAGGGTAAAGAGATTTGGAAAATTACGGCTGTTAGACATAAAAAACATAAACTATAGACAACACAAATCAATCTGCTTGTGAAATTCATCATCATTATCATTTCTAAATATTAAAGACCACTTCAAAAGCACACGATCTCCATTGTAAGTTGAAATGAGCTGAGATTACTGCAGATGAAATACGTCAAACAGATATTTATTGCTTCATCTTTCACACAACCCATGCACCTTTGATTCTATCTTTTCCCCTTACGTCCTCTCTACTCGTCACTTCTACTTTCATTGCCATCATACTAATATCATGTTTCGCACAATTCCTATGCCTTAATTCATCGACCTTTCGTTTCCATTACATTCATTCAATATCGGCTCTGAAGAAGATAGGTATCCTCTTCAGAGCGGCTACCTACATCATCACTTCTTGCCAGGTGGAGAAAAAGTGGTAATTAGCAATAAATTCCAAGAAAACTTTAATTGATTAATATAATAAGATTATAAAGCCAATTAAAGCCGCGTTGACGCGGTCAGAGTGTGCTCGGACCGAGTGGGCTCAAACAAGTAAGTTGCATACAAAGTGTAGTCGGATAGTGGTTAATACTGTTAAATATTTTATAGTCAACAAAGAAAAAAAAACGAATTTTGTTTTAAATAGTATCTAAATTGTCAGCGACATGTTATTCGAAGAGTAAAGACAGGAAAAACATAAGTCTTTTATAGCAAAAAGATAGTAATCTGTGAAAAGGAGAAGAATTTGGACTATTCCTTTGATTCAGCGATCACGAAGAACATCGCACATCTAGCAATTTTAACAAAGAACAGGTAAATCCTGCTTCATAAACATCTAAAACTATACAGAACTACTCTGAGCCTAGTAACCGAGCTAGCTCGGTGCAGTAGGACGCGGTCCGACTCGAATCAGACTTAAATCTACGATAGCTAGCAGTAAAACCTGAAACTGAACTCATTAACTCTTTAATCTCATTTCCATAGTGCAAAAATAGTATAAATTTTAGTAGATAATCTATTGTTACATTAAATTGCAACACTGATAAAGTCCTTTACAATAAAATTTCGTATAATTTTCTATTTCTCTTGCTGCTTACACTATGCTCGACGGATTATCTATAAAATTTCAGTAATGTAACGGTCATCTAAACATTTTTTTTTAATGTAAAGGACATGCTAATTTTGAAACTACTGGGTATTCCTAAATCTTTCGTATAAAACAAGAAAGAAGGGGAAATTCTAAGAAACTTTGCTCTGAACACCATAAAAATTGGACCAGACAGTAAAAAGTTATGGACAAAATAAAAAAATAAAAATCGTTTTTTGGCTCTCCTTTCAGGAGAGCCAAAAAACGATTGTATAGTCGTATTTTGTCCCTTACGTTAATTGATACTTCCGGTGTCGATAAGGTCTAAATTCTACCAAAATTCGACCATTATTCTAGTGAATGTTTCCAAATATCTCTTTCATTCTATTTTGAACCGTATCTCTGTTGAAATTTGGTTCATTCTCTATCATTTTAGCTTATCTTACTGCTGAAATAGGTTCCCTTGAATGGAAATGTTTAGACTTATCTCTCACATACTATTTAGAACTCTATTTCTGTTGAGATTAAGTTCATAATCAATCATAGAGCTTATCTGAATGTTGTTTGAGTCTAGACGCCAGTCTAATTTGACAGTCATGAAAAATATGGATCTAGAATACAATTTTGAACTCTATTGATATAGATTATTAAGTTCATTATCAAACATACTGCTGTAATTAACATATGACAGCTTTTGAATTAATGCAAATTCTCTCTTGAATGCTATTTAGAATCTTATTTTCTTTGTTATAATGTTCATTATCAATTGCAACTGACTGTATCTGTATTCTGTGTCTGTGTCCAATTTTACTGACAAAGTGCGGATCATCTCTTACACTTTACTTTGAACTGTATTTCTGTTACAATTTAACTCTTATTCAACTGTATAATTTAAAATAATGTTGACCATCTCTTACAAGCCACTTAGAACCTTATTTTCATGGTAATTACGTTCATTATCGACTGATTAACATACCTGTTCGATGGCAGGTGTGAGTTCCGTGGACTGACACTGCGCCGGTGTCATGGGGCCGCGGAATGGCGAGTTCCGCGCCAGTTCTGCTAAGGATGAGAACATTATTCTGAAACAATAGAAAAAAAACATATAGCCTTTATGACCCAGGACGAGACATGTCGCCTTTTCGCATTTTCGCATTTCACCCAGACCAAAAACGTTTACTTGCAAATCATACAATACAAATATTCGTTCCGTGTGGTGAACGAACCCACGACGCTGCTCAGCAGTCGATCGGCTAGCCACTGGGCCAATCGTGTCTTCAATGGGGACGGCAACTGGGTAACTAATGGCGCTAGTATAGCTTGTTCCAAGCATCGTCATTGGTTCAAATCTTATAAGTACTTCAAAATAATACTACCTCATTGGTCGGATTAGGACTTAGCTATGGTAGCGCCATCTACAATTAGCTTTGACCGGCCTTCCCCATTGTAGTAACATCTGTGTCTTTCCATAACATTATCTATAGAAACAGATTCATTGCAATCATACTCTCCAGGAAGAAGATAGATGGTACTTTAATTGTTTTCTCTATTTTTATAATACACGGCAGTTTTAGGTAGATCATGCTCAGTCCATACACAATGTCTATGCTAAAATCACTTGAATCTCTTTATAAAATGACTCATTGACACATTTATTAGCGACAATGACAAGTCATGCTGAGTATCTATTACTATGTTTGTTAAGTTGTTAATCTGCAGATTGGGGCATAGACCATAGAGTACACTGCATTAGCTTTTAAGTTGTTGCGTGTGGTTTACGGTCAGCTCAGACCGAGACGTGACGCTGCGCGCACTTTTCAATAGAGTTATTCAAAATGTAACTCTATTTTAAAAAACAAAAGATACACCTTTCGCAACGCAGTTCGACGCCGCGCTGCGCAGCGCGGCGCCGCGCACGTCGTTCAAAATCTGACTTTGTTTACTACAAGAAAAGATAGAAGTATCGTTGCGTCACGTCGCTTCGCGTCGCGTCTCGGTGTGAACTGACGCTTACACACCCAAGTGCATCTTTGAAGTAAACATTTTTTTTTTTTTTTAATTTTACATTATCAGGGCTGCCCAAAAGCCCATTGAGTAGGAGATAGCATCAAGATCGCGGGGAATAGATGGATGAAAGACGCACAGAACCGAGAGATATGGCATTTAAAGGGGGAGGCAGTGGGTGATCATATATCAGTCAGGGACTGATATGATGATTAGAAAATTATCAACAACTGTCCCACTCTAGGTGGAGGGAGGGTAAGGAAATGTCAGATTTGTTGTACCAACTAAAACCCTTGTTTCTATGCCTCAAGAAGCACAGCAACTCTGTTGAACATTCCTGCAAAGAGCTAGTCTTAGAACTATTGCAATTTTGAATTTAAGTAGCTGTACTTCACAGTAAAAATCATATCCAACAATACCAATTATTAAACATAATCTTGATTATAATATATTTAATATTAAAGATTGGGGTATCACACACCCCTCATCATTGTTTCTATAATATAAATTTAATACATTCAATTCAGGGTTAACAAGAATAGTTCAATGTTCTTTTTCCCTGTTGGCAACTGATCCAATGCTGACATTCTGCCAGTGCAAGGTCAATGTTGATCAGACTCATCCAATTTTTGTCTATAGGCAAATGTTTCTTTGACACTTTGTCAGAGAATACCGCAAAAGAGTCTGCACCATGACTAAAGTCCTTTTGATGCAGAGCTAGTGTCTTCATTACATCAAATTGCATTATAGTTAGTACATAATTAAATGCTAACTAAAATGACTATAGGTTTGATTGCATGGCATGTTTCTCCGTTTGTTGCATGTGTGCATATGCATGTAGGCAAGAAGGTGGGTCCTTTGCTGTATGTGCATATGCATGATTGCATAGGGTGGGATTGCATTCTGCAACAGACCTGGATTTTTGTGGCGGAATTAAAGCTACATATTTTTCATAACATTTAACAAATGGTATTAAAAAAAATTTGTACCACAAATTTTCCTCTGGTTATGAATTATGTGCGTTTAATGAATAATGTCCATTACTGTCTTATCAATGTCCTTACACTAACCCATCAGCAACTTTATAGTACTGTACATAGATCTCATTGTCAATGGAATCAGCCCATGTTAATTTTGATAGTGATGGCAACTTAGTACTACAGTAACGTTACTACAAAATATGGATTGGACAGCATTTGTGCATACATACAAAACCTTCATGGCAACTTAGCTGTAAGTTGGAAATAGCTGGCTGTGTCTAAACTGGGTCAATCAATATGAACCATAGACTAAAGAGTATTGCAATCTATTTTACAGTGATATTTTTCAATTTTATTATTGAGTAATCGTTAATCAGTCAATTTTTATTTTTTGAGCTGTTAATAAAAAAACTTATGATGATCTGATACTCAGCTGATCAGTTTAATTGATTAGGTACTTAATATTTTGGGACATTTAATATTTTTTATTTTTATTAAGCATTTTAATTGAATGTATGTTATCACGCAAAATAAAATGTTAAGGAAGTAAAGATTCAAAGACTATGTATTGTTGTATTTAAGAAGTTAGTTAAAAATGGTTGATCATCAACACGAAAGTATGTTACATGTTTTTCAGACTAGGTAATATATTTTTGGGATGTGAAGTTTAAAAAAAAATATACATATATATTCTGCCTTTCTGAATTTCCTATACCACACATGGTGATCGATAGAGACTGGAAAGAATTGGGTAAGTGGGTCGTCTTAGTTGATATAATAAAAAATTATTCAACAAAATTAACTATCAAAATAATGCAATTCAAGAATACGTCACACAAGAATTACGAAACATGCGAAAATCAATGCCAGTGTCATTTCTGACAGCCAACACGAAACGTATGAAGGTTAGGTAACAAAAAATTAAGATTTTCATATGTTTTACGTTAAAAACTTCTGAAAATACCGTAATTGATAAAATATTTTTCACTAAAAAATTCATATATTTTATAGCAGTAATAGTAAGCATAGACAGGCGAACTTTTTTATAAATCAATACCGCTTTGAACCGGGCTAATGTCATTTTGTCCAGCCTACGAGATTCATTTAGATTTACTCTAAAACTGACCAAAGCCGCCGTCATGTCAATGCAGATGTAATTTTCCATAATTTATAAATTAAATTGAGAATATCAAAATAAGATATGGGGCAAGGTCACGTGCAAACATAATTTCATTATCGTTACGTAAGGGAAACACCACAGAAATATTTTCCAGTGCGCATTTTAGAACGCCTCTTTGAAAGACATTATGAAATAAAATGCCTTGATAAACGTTACGAGTACAATATAATAATAGTTTTCTTTACTTACATGTTTTAAATCCGATCGAAACTATTCAACACACCGTGAACACACCGCACCGCGCCTGACGCACAGTGCTAAAGGAAACAGTTCTGACAATACCAGCGCCATACCGGATGTTACATAATCACGTGTAATTTTTTTACAATAGCAATACTGTTCCACTCGTGTCAAAATAAAAATGTTAAACGATAATGGTGAACGCACACCTAGCCGCACCGCAGTCTCCGCAGTCCGTTTTCTTACCGATTCTGCGGCTACTGCGATGCGGGTAAGTGTGCGAGGTTTCATAGAACTTCATACAAAGAATTCGTAATGCGGGGACTGCGGTGTGGCTAGGTGTGCGTTCACCATAAGGGCGACCTTAGATGATCATGATTTATTTAATCCATTCCCTGACAAAGTTAAGATTGATAGAGCAAATGTTCAGTCGGTAATAAAAAAAAGTCTTGATTGTTCTCGAATCGCATTGATCGAATCCATTCATTTTAAAAATCATATTTTCTAAACTCAAATATCGTTGATCGTGTACGGTCCCCTTAATTGGTCAGTGACTCGTTTAGTTGAGTTGTATGAGAGTATGACCAGTGCCGTATTATCCATAAGCATAAGGCACTTTAGGCCAGTGCCTAGGGCCCCACTATGACCAGGGCCCAGCACTCCCGATTAAAAAATGAAAAAAGGGGGATTGTGTGGATTTATGAAACCATGGTAGTGAAACTTTTTCACGTTATAAGGAAACTTTTTCACGTTATAAGCCCCCACTATTGACACTTTAAGAGTGACGGTGAATGTTCAGACATTTTTTAATTGTAGGTATTGAAATTAATCAATTTTTTTTTTTTGTATTAGACACTTTTATTGATTTGAAATTGACAAATTGTATAAAGACATAATACATAAATTAATTTGAAATCAGCAACTCAAGTGTGGGCATTTTTGACAGGGCAAAATGGTATCAGGGTCTATTATTGACAAGTTGCGTTGTTGTGGTATGGAAAAGGGAGGGCCCGAAACGAGCTGTGCCTAGGGGCCCCGAGATGGTTAATCCGGCCCTGAGTATGACCATCTTTTTCCAGTCCACTATGTCTTTTATAAACGAGAAAAGTTATTTCATCCGATGTCGGCATCCCATCGCTTCTCTGTGGATGTCTAGGCAGTTGTAACATGGAAATTAAACCTCTTTGATGTTTGCATGATACTAAGATTACTCTGTGCCTAATTCTGTCACTTAATAAAATTGTCAAATAGCACAAATACAAACTACCAATTCATGTAAATAAAAACATTAATGCAAATAGTGTCCAAAAGTTTAAAAATAATAATAATAACTCAAAATGCTAGCAATGATATAATATTAAAATAGTTAACACATAACTCACATGCCCTGCAGGAGAAACGAGCAAGAAGAAAGGGAAACAAGAAAATGGACACCAAGACGGACTTTAGAATCCCTCAGGACCCAAGATTTAGGGCAAGTCAGAAACCAAAGTATTCCATGTCCGCAAATACCGAATCCTATGGAGTGTGGCCGACACGTAAACGACCGAGGTAATCAAAATAGACCTACATATCGATCTCCATATTGCCAATATCCTGAAAGTTGTGGAAGGCGCCCAGTATGTCCACGGCAAAGAGAAATATTTGGTCCTCAGTGTCCGCAGCAAAGACAAACCTGTATACCACCGCGACCGAGTCCCTGGCAAAGAAATATCCCTGTACCACAAAGCCCTCGAAGAAGAGAAATGTATGTACCACAGAACCAATGGCAAAGAGAAGATTCTGTACCAACAAGCGCGCGGCAACGAACTAATGCACCAAAGAGTCCAAGACAAAGAGTAATTAATACACCACGAACTCGCGCAAATACCTGTGTACCACAATGCCAGGAAGTAGCAGCTTTGTACGAAGAGATCCAACAATGTCGAGAAACGATCGGGGCACTTGCCAATGAAGCGCTGAATATCGTCACTGTTGCATCCGGGCTTCTAGATCATTGCACTATTGATGAATCAACTCAAACAAATCAATATCACGTCTGCGTTGGAGCGAATACAAATTGTCAGAGTATGTCAGACGATGGAGTTAGAAAAAGAACTCAAAAATCCAGTTCAGGTGTAAAACTAAATGGTATTGATGGCTGCGTCTCGGGTGAGGCAGTTCAAAACTGCTGTCAAAATAGAAAGAAAGCACCGGATGTCAAAGGCATCACTCCTTATTGCCCCGATTATGCCTGCGATAAAGAAATTAAAAAACTTCAAAAGGCAGCTTGTAAAACTTGCTGTCGGAAAATGAAAAAAGATGAGGGCACCAGCTGTTGTACTCCAGTCATAATAGCTGACGAATGCGCATGCAAGAAAGAAATTAAAAATAAACCAAGCAACAGAGAATGTAAATCAAACGAGGGAAGAAGAAGAGTAAATGACAAAAACAGTTGTTGTCCTCCATTAGTAGCTGATAAATGCGAGTGTGAAGAAGAAATGAAGAAGCGCAAAGCAACGAAAATGAAAGACAAAAACACATGTTGTCCTCCGCCAGTTGACAAATGTGAGTGTGAGAAATATATGAAGAAGCAGGATAGGGATAAGAACAAAAGAATGTTAAAGGAAAAGCAAAGTGATACAAGATGTGCGTCGTCGGCTTCTCTAAAGAATACCGGCAGCGTTTCTTCGTGTCCGTCTAAGAACGCTTGTAAATGTTGCTTCTCAACTGCATGTCAGAAATAATTGGCCAGTGTGTTTTAAAAATGATTATCTTTAATAGCGAACTCATTACAATAATCAACTATAATATGACTAATTTATATTGATTAACGATGTTTCATTTAGAACTAACTTTGTCTCGCGGAGTTCATAACTCATAGACCTCATACAACCGTATTTCAGCTCCCTTATTTAATTGATCCAGCGATAAAACATTTCTTCTCATCAACCTAATGCCAGGGCTACACGAGTAATCTGTGACACGAGGCTAGTTTTTCAAGCTAGGATAGCAAGCTAGTATCAGTAAGCTAGTGGTAAGCTAGCAAGCTAGTACTATTAGCTAGCTTGCTCTCCTAGCTTGTAAAACTAGCCTCGTGTAGCACGGGCATTAAGATAGAGATAATCTGCTAGTTTCCGCTTTGTATACCACTATCTCTATCACACACTACCGTGTTGTTCGTCACTGGTTCGTTATGGCTCATGGTTAGTACTTTGTGCGCTTAAGATATTTATACAGCGTACCTGCTATCATATACCCTGCACATTTTAACTCTTTGGTCACTAGAACTCTCTGGAACTTTAACAATGGAATAGAGAAAAACTTCATCTTTTCGCCTATACAGTGTGTCCGGGCACGAGTTAGCGATATTTGAAGGGGATATTCTAGGCTCATTTTCATCGACAAAAATGCTTTAAAAAAAATTCTTACTCTAAAACTTCGCGAATGGCAGCCATTTTAATTATTTGATCTGTCGAACTGGGGTGTGTACAATAAAATGCAAATATCTTTGAATCCAAGAGACCTACATTCATGCAAATGACTTTATTGCAAAGTTTAATGTTGAGGCTTATCAAAAACTTACGAAAGTTTTCTAAATAATGTGTAAAAATAACCAAAAAACATAGGCAAACACGAAATTGTACATAAAAATTACTGAATAATTTCACATTTTTAACTCTAGCTCGATGAGTACCCCTGAATTTTGGTAGGGTTTTTGCATTAAATCAAAAGTATTTGAGTCAGGCTATAAAATGATATCAAAATTATCACTCTTCGTTAAGTATTTTAGGAGTTATTCTCATTTGAACATCACCCTTCCGTCTCGCCCCGCAGCAATAAATCGAAGAAACTGTACTATTTCAGTTTAAGGATGGTTACTTGGGGATCATTTACATGGTGGTCAATAATGCCAGCTCATAAATATTCGTTGGAACGATTTAGCTCACCCAAAGAATGCGACACCTGTAATATTGGGGTACATGCGACAAGGAAGGGTGATGTTCAAGTGAGAATAACTCCTAAGATACTTAATGTAGAGTGATAATTTTGATATCATTTTATAGCCTGACTCAAATACCTTTAATTTAATGCAAAAACCCTAGCAAAATTCAGGGGTACTTATCGAGCTAGAGTTAAAAATGTGAAATTATTCAGTAATTTTTGTGTACAATTTCGTGTTTGCCCATGTTTTTTGGTTATTTTTACATATTATTTAGAAAACTTTCGTAAGTTTTTGATAAGGCTCAACGTTTAACTTTGCAATAAAGTCATTTTCATGAATGGAGGTCTCTTGGATTCCAAGATATTTGCATTTTATTGTACACACCCCAGTTCGACGGATTAAAAAATTAAAATGGCTGCCATTCGCGAAGTATTGGTGTAAGAATTTTTTTAAAACAATTTTTGTCGATGAAAATGAGCCTAGAATATCCCCTTCAAATATCGCTAACTCGTGCCCGGACACACTGTATATTGGATTTGCGAATGCTCCAACTTATAAAATTTTCTTTTTAAAATCTGGTAACATTGATTGACCTGTCTTGAGGCTCAGTTCAGTGCAGTTCAGCTCGAAGAAGGAACGAAATCAAGAAAGGTCAAGAAAGAAGGTCGAGGCAGTCTTTGGTAAAACCAACGGGTAGGTCGAAAATTTTAATGCAAATCCAGGGCAGACCGCTTGTTTTGTAAAAGATAATAAAATGGGGAAGGCAAGTGTCAAAGTGAAAATGACAGTTTGGTCCCCAAAGAACTGTAAAATCAAAGGAATTTTCAGAAAAAAAAAACATTTATTGATGTAAAATGACTAGATGTTGTGTAATAAGCTGTAAAAATGATGGAATACACTTTTCAAAATAATATCAACTTTTCTTTTGGAGGTTATGTACCAGTATTGCATCGCTCGAAAATCGAAGAATTATCACCTGGAACGAGTTTTGTAATAGTTGTGGTGTTAAGAAATTAAATATATTGTGATATTTCTCGAATCTAAATAGAAAAAAAGGTTAAAATTACTGACTTAAAACATTATGATATTTTATCAAAATAGAAAGTCAAAAGCAGCATTATATTCTTGATAAAGGAGAGGACAGGTAAAACATACCTAAACTCAAAAATTGAAACCTCAACTACAAGTAATTGTGGATTTATTACGGTAAAATCAAATGTATAACCACTCAATTAAATCACTTTTTTTCTCTTGTAGATGCGCCGCGGCGTCTTAATTCTTCTTTTAGTATATAGTACTTGCATGGACGAATAATTTTCCATATTTGTTTTGTATTTATACTCAATTTTTATAACAAATAATCTTGTTTGTTTTTTTGTACAAGGTAGACGTGGGGACCAACTATCGCAGCGCCATCTACGATTAGCTTTGAGTTGCCATCCCCATTGTTTAGATTGTCCTTTCTCTAAAAAACCTACAGTACTAACCTACTTACAGTAGAAAAATAGACAGCAACAGTCGTTTTATTTTTCCAAAGTATGAGTTAATAATACTCTGTGCTATAAGATCTGTCACATACTTGACAATCATCTCAACTAAATACTTGTTTACAGAATATTTTAGGCACAAACATGTGAAATTCTTCAAAACCCTTTCGCAAAAAAGCAGGACCTAAAATGTAATAAAAATGGTATAGTTATGCAAGGCCCGTTGTACTCCCATGTCCTCCAAGAAAAAGAAAAAAGACTCTTCAACATGTGTGCCATCTTCACGACGACTCCTAGAAACCATGGTTATCAAAGATCTAGCTAAAAATGCTGCTTGTTCGTGTTCAAAACAGTTTGGTCCAGGTACCTCGGGGTCCGCTCCGTGCAAATGCGACGAAGATAGTTGCGGTCCAGGCAGATGTTGCTTTTTAGATCGCCAATGCGAAAGCAGTAGTAGACCGGCTCAACAAAAAGATATAGAATCTTGTGAACCAGCATGCAAGGTAGAAGCAGAGTTAGAGAATATGATTGAAGAAATACAAAGTTACCGAGATTTATTTCGAAAACTAACTGTAGAAGCAAAAAATGCTCTCGAACCGAGATGTCCGCAGATTGATTCAAATCCATTTTGCACACCGCCGAATGAACGCACGGAAAAGCAATCTTGTTCCAAACAAGGGATGGACTTGAGACCATGTAAACCAGCGAATACAAATGTTCTAAAAAGTAACAGTGTTTGTTCAAAAATAGGAAGTGACACAGCAATGCCTTGTATCCCAAAGAAAACACTTTCAAAAAATTGTTCCGTCCCTATCGCCCAAGAAGCTTGTAAGGTAACAGAAGGGAAGATATGTAAAATGCAAAGCGACGAAGAACAAAAGCGATTAAGAAAAAAATCAAGTAGTAAGACTGGCTTTGAGAACAAACCAGGGGACGAAAAGAAAATAGGCAAGAACTTCTTTAAGAAACTGTTAGGAAAGAAACCAAGTGAATGCAGTTGTGACGATGACCCGCTCAAGCAAAATAAAGAAAACGAAAAAATCGTAAATATGGCCAATGCTAAAAACAACGCAGAAACCAAATCCATGAAAGGCAAGAAATTGCTAAAGAAAGTATGTTGTCCAACACGAAGTGATTGTGACTGCAAAGTGTCAATGAACGATCTAAAAAACGGAAAAAGTAAAGAGGGCAAGGTATGGAGCAAAAATAAGGACTGCTTTTGTGAGACTCGGGAGGATGAAGGTTGTCCCTGTCGCTTCCCACCAGCTTACTGTCAATATTTTAAGTGCACTGGCGAAGTGGCTGGTAACTGCCATTGCAAAGATCAGACAAATTCTAATTAAATATAAGTAGAAAACCCTTCACTTTTACTTCATAGATCACAATTTCTTAATATATTATAATTTAATCACTTTATATGAACAATTCTTGTTAAAATCAATACTAATATGTTTGGTTTTATACGAGCTAATCTCAGGAACTACCGGTCCGTCTTTCGTTTCGTTGTCTGTGGAAAGAAAAATTCGATTGCAGACAGGACTTGGATATGCTACCGACGCATTACCAACTAAGCAGGCGCAAGCATACAGGCGTAAAATAAAAATTGTCTCAGAAACGGCTCTAACAATTTGGCTGTCATTTTTTATTATTTTCTGAAGTAATTCTGAAGAAAAGTCTTCCACGACATTAAAATTAAACAACAACAATTCTTTACCTATTTCTTTTATTTAATTTTATTATTTGATTGAAAGAGTGTTTTCATAAAATTTAAATTAACAAATTAAGTTTGCACGTTGCGCTCAAATATTTGTAACTGTGACAAGTGACAATCGCTTTATCTTCTTCTTTTTTTTTTCCTACTTATTGGCGTTTTTTGTTTGTTCTTCTTCACCGGAGACTCGGGTAGAACCTTTTTCTCTTTGTCTTCGGGTCTTGGACTGGGTTCACATTGTATCCTTACCTTACGGAAGCCAGTCCGCTTTGAACGAGACCCAGGACAACTTAGAGCTGTAAAAAAGTAAATATTGTTATTATTACTGTCAGCCTGTGTCATTTCACTGTTAGGTAAAGGCGAGAGGCCTTTACCTTTACCATAATTTCCAACTACATATTTAGATCTAGTTAACGTGATCTAGTGGTCGTTAGTTTTGTTTAGCTCATCTACATGACGTCGCGACGTCCGTTGCAGTGGGCATCTCCCGCGGTGGCTGGGTCGACGCTGTCCTCTCCCTCACGTGTCCCGCCTCCTCCTTCGCTCGCTAGCATGTCTGCTTCGCAGAAGGAGGCGGCCGCTTCCCATTCCGTCTTGCCCTGCAGCATAGCCTCGACCAATGGCAGGCGCGAGGGATCGCCACCTATCGACTCCGTAAGGACACGGCGGCGGCGGTGCTCTGCCCAAGCGTGGCACTCCTAAACCGTAATGCTCCACCGTGTCTTTCGACCACAATTCACTACCCTTACCGCGCAAGTGGTGACAAGATCAAATGTATAGAAATGTTTGAAACACGCCTTGCCTCTTGAGGCGCCGCCAGTGGCGAATTCGCGTGCTTACAAAGTAATTAACGTCTTATTCGCCCCGTTCTTCGCACTGCTCACCGCTTAGATCAAAGTCATGAACAGGCCGTGTAAAACCTCATTTAGACGGAGCAAGAACTCGCATGCGAGTTTCACTATATTGCGGTATTTGTTTGATCAACTGAATTCGTTGTACCTATAAAATCCCCAATGTAACGCAACTCGCGTGCGAGTTCTTGCATCGTCTAAATGAGGCTTAAGACTGCACTGAAAATCTACTACTCCTCATGTAGGCTCAGCCTAGCTTGCTTGAACATTACGTGTAGCACAGGCCAAAGAACTAACTAACCTGATTTTGGTGGCTGCCGTTCATTAGCTTTAATCGCTTCATGAAGATTGACTTGCGATGGCGAGCAATGACTATGTTTTGACGCTGCGGGTTTTACTGGAATAATACGATAAAAATTGCTATTAAGGTTTTATTTTTTGTTGTTTTTGTTCTACCTTTGTGATCCACATTCCAAAATAATGAGCTAGGTATATTAAAGACTTAGAGCAACTTTATCTCACGGCTAAACGGGCTGGCGTAGTGTCTAAGATCTCATAAAAATCATCAATACAGCGCCGTAAGTTCATAAAGCTGTAGAAATGACTTTCTTTTTTTTTTTGTTCCTAGGCCTTTATGAACTTGGAGGGTTGTATTGATGATTTTGTTGATTATAATTCTGTAACTACATACGTTTTACAGCCGCGAATAATATTTAATCAACATAAAACCTAGCACTGGCCTGCAACTTGCAAAAAACGTAAGAAAATTTGAATTTCGCGGGCTGGTTGAAGCATTCACCTTAATTGAAACAGCTTGGTGGTCTGTGATTAGGATCATCCGTTGAAGAGTAACCTGCAAGTGTCATAACAGAGTTGTATCTAGGTCCATCTGTATTCGCGCAGTCTCAACCTTGTCATAACCTATCAGTTTACCTTGTCGTCTTGTTGTTGTAAGGTCTAAAAAGTGAACTGAAGGTTAATTTAGGCCTCCTTGCTACCCCCGTAACTTAATAGTTTGTATTTTATTTTTAAACGAGCATTTTGCTCATTATTTTTTCAGTCTGAAAACTCACCGCAAATCTTTTCTAGCTGCGCTTTCAACGGTTTTATCACATAGTTCACAGGATTAACTTTGCTATCATTTATAAATCCATGCTGGGTCATGTCTATTGAGGCGGATTTTTTGTAGCAAAACTTTTGAATGAAATCTTGAGTTTTTGTCGACATGGTGTTGCTTTTAGAGGCATAGCATTCTTTTCCTTTCACTGTGTAAATGCGACTGCGTGAAACCTTTCCTTCTTCAAAATAAGATTCTACCTTTTGATTATTCATCATTCGTGATGGGCTCTCAAGATAGATTTTTATTAGACCAAAAACCACTGAATCGGTATTTTATAGCGACTGAGGGAGGCCCATAGAAATCTACTCTGTGGCCCTTTTTTATTATTTAAAAATGTTTACCTTTATCTAACACTACAAGATTTTGTGTTTTGATGTCTAATAATTTGAAGTTTCAGAAATTGAAAGATAACAGAAGATTTATAAAGAATTAAGGGAAATCTCTTTGGGATGGAAGTTAAAACTTTTCTGTGATAATTTTTTAGTTTTCCTTTAACCCAGAGAATACAAAAAAAAGAAAGGAAGATAGTGAAAAGATAATTTACAATACTTTTTATTTTTTGTATTTAAAATCATCCAAGCTGTGTATGGTGGAACTCTATCTTCCATCAACCAATCAATCACAATTGGCAACACTGTCACATGTGGTACAAAAGTCCGGAAGCCACACACCAAAAAATTAAAAAGACAAGAGCACTGACTGACATGACATGACATGTGACAATTTTTTTGACACATTTCTTGGAACGGATGTTTGATTCTATTGAAAAAAAATCGCTAAAAAAGTTTAAAAAATAATTATGTCTGCGTTACACGAAGCTTTAGTGCCAATTTCCTGGCTGGCTGGACGTTGGAAAACTGAGGAAGGTCGGGGCACGTATCCTAACATCCCCGATTTCCAATATCATGAGGAATTGGAATTTTCTTGCATCGGTGCGTACGTGAGATCGCTAATTAAATTGAATATTTTGCTCTCCGCTTTCTTATTTTACATTGAAAAAAGAAAATGAGTCAGTTAATCTAATAAAATAATAGTTTTTATGCTGTCATGGTAATAATTTGGCTGCAAAAGAAGGTAAACATTACTTTGCGAAGGTATTTTATTTGCACAAATATCGCAAATCAACGTATTTCTTGAATTATAAATTGAGAAACTAAACCTAGTTACTTTCCGGAATATTTAACGTATATCATAATAAGAAAAAAGTTTTTTATAATGTAAAAATAATAATTTAAAGATTTTCAATCTTATTTATTTATTATCATTAATTTTTTTCAAGCTTATTGTGACCACTCATTTTTTTAAATATTGTTTCTGAGATCAATTTATTATTTTATGGCCGTTTATACTGCAAGGAAGGTTACCAACAGAACATTGGTAACACTTGCTCTTTGAAAATAAAAAATAACAGCGCTATTTATCTAGTAAAGAAATCTTGCTCTTATATTAACTTATAACTCCACAGAAGATAAATATAACATACTAGCTGTTCCACACGATTTCACCACTGCCTTCCTCGATAAATGGTACATCCAACACAAAAATAATTTTCCAATTTGAAACTCTTCAGCTTTATTATATTAATATAGATGTTTATTTTATCAATTCCAGGTCAACCGATGTTCAACTACTTGTCACTATCGAAACACCCTGAGAAGCAGACACCGATGCACCAAGAACGTGGCTTCTTACGCATCAAACCTGGCTCCAACGAGCTGGCTTTCACCGTCAGCCACAACTTCGGTCTCACGTCCCTCGAAGAAGGCACGTGTGATGTTGAAAACAAGGAATTAACGCTTGAAACTGTAAGCTTGGCACGTATTTCATTTGCGAAGCCTCCGTTTGTTAAGAAAATTAAACGGAACATTAAATTGGTAGCTCCTGATACTTTGGAGGTCATTCTGTTTATGGAGACGGATAATACACCGTTGACTGAGCATTTGAAGGCGGTTTATAAAAAGGTTGATGGCTAATTTTTTGTTACTCGTTAGGCCGGCTTCCACCTGAAATGACACATCACACATCCTAGTCTTTAGCAGGATACCGTAACCTTAGAACACAAACTGCAACCAAAAGAATACGGTTTTACTGCAAAACGACTCTAAAGGCGCTCCATTCATCTGTAATGTAACGTTACAGATTCGAACATTTCATCAGTGACGGAAGACAATCGAGCATCACAATGCGCACCTTGTATCAAATCTATACTAAATGTACGCGAATGCTCGACAGTCAGGGAGGTAGTACTGTAATGTAATGCTCTAAGTCGAATCTATAATGTTACATTACACGCGAATGCTCCCGGTGAGGGAGCGGCTTTATATCAACATGTTCCGTTTTTATGTTTATCTTTCTTGTGGTAAGACGGATAATGTTTTTAATACCTATACCTATCTTTAAGTTTACATAGTGCTGTGCTTGAAACATAGTGAGATTCTTTTAATACTTGTTTTATGCTCATTTTTATTGCCACTAGATGACCCTTATACAACGCTTCAATAAAAAAGTTTTCAATATTTGGAATTGAAATAATATTAGTGTAATATTTAACCCTTTATAGGGCAGAACTTTTTTTTTGTTGATTTTGAATTTTTTGTGTGGGGATTGATTTAGGGGAACATAAGGACTGGAATAAATGTGATTTTGACTAGTTGATTCATTCGGGTTTGTCTGTAGGGGGTGGTTACATATGAAACCAAGACCATTTAGGGAAAAATTTTGGTGGTTTCATTTGAAACTATGACCGTTTAGGGAATTTTTTTTTAAATAAAAACTAATTTATTTATTTGAAAAATCAATGTTTTTGTTAAGAAAGAACTTAAGTTATTAATTAAAGTGGCTTAGTGCGTACTAAGTGAGTACTTAAGATACAAAAATGAATACTTTGTAAAAAAAAAAAATTAAAAAAATTGGAGCTGGAGGTGAGTCAATAGCGTCCCGATGAAATTCTTCTCCTGTTGCCGGTCTCTGCGATGTGACACTGACACTCAAAGGAAGATCATCCTCAGGGTCTGAGTCCCCCCCCCAATGTCTGAATTTTCAGCTTGGTCGTCATCTATGCCCTCGATCAAACTGACGTGCTGATCGTAGGGCACTTTTTCTAAATATAATGCTGGTATAGATATCTAAAACAAAAAGAAAATTCACTACAATAAGCCATTCAGTTAGGTTGTACTTATCGCACAAACCTCACCGGCCTTCATACCTACACTTTGACACCTAATAACATCTTTGCCCAATAATAATTAAATGAAATAAATGTTTTATGGCATAAAGTGATTATTCTAATTTGCATAAAATAGCTGCAATAGCCCCAAATACGTAAAATAAATAAATGAGAATCTGAAATATGCACTTGCTCAAATTCACCCTAAAAATCGTTTTTTGCTACCTGTTGAGTTCTAAACATTATTGTACTTTATAGATACAAGTTGAGATTAAGATCTGTATAACAAATTAAAGGAAAATAACTAAATTATTCATTTACTTACCTTGAAACAAGTAAAAATCATATTATACCACTAAATTATTTAATAATTTACGAGACACCTTCACTTTTCCATGTCGTAAAACCTGATGTGACAGTAGGCACAAACGTAACCACCAATATGTTGCACCCTGCGATAGACATGTGACCAACTTCACTTTTGTGGTTTCATTCATTGCTTACGCCCGTTCAGGGACAACTCATTTATGCAATAAGGTCGACTACCAATGTAAGTGTAAGGGAAATATGTGTCGCTTAACTTCAAACTTGGATAAATCCAATTCTGAGATTTTTTAAGATTTTGGTGTCAAACGAAAGGGAAAAAGAAATGCTTATAATTTTTTTTATCAGTTCTGTATAAATCCGCACGGTTCTTGAGAAATAAACCGTCAAAGTTATAAAATTTTGTCTAAGTCAGATAGATCCATGAGACAGTTTTTTTCAAATGTAGTTAAGTCCATGGGAGCCAATCAGGTAATTGCATTTTTTCAACATGGCCGTCAGTCAACGTATCTCTGCGACAGCAACACCATACATTCACACGCTGATTTTTTTCAAAGATAGATAAATCGCATTCCATTCTACCAAATGAAGGTAAATCCAATCTAAATATTGAATTTTTGAAAGGATGAGTGATTTAAATACTGAATTGGCTAAACAGGATCGTTTCGTTCAATAGTGTCGCCATATTAAAATAAAAACTGTGTTTTAATTCATGAAAATAAGACTTTTATCACTTTTTTTTTAATATCTCGTAACGGGGTAAAGTGGATTTATCCGAGTTTGAAGTTAACCCATTCATATGAGCCTTATTGTCAACCTTGTCGGGTGGTTACAGACGCCATACAAATTTCGCTTCTGCCCTATAAAGGGTTAAGCATTCGTTTAAGTGGGATTTACTGTTAATGATAATGGGCATTTCTTATTTATATCTAAGTTTAGTTCTTATTTATCCATGAGCCTAAAAGACACTATGTGATACATACAGAAATTATATTGTTATACTCGTTTTAAAATAAAGACTGATCACGCACTAATTTTTTGGTTTACCATTTCAACTGAACAGCAATAAAAATTTGTAACTATTTTAATTGTTAACTATCTCGAATGCATTTCTAAGTTTTGTATAGTGTTTGTCTGAAATAAAGTATTTATTCTGGATTTTCGCATTTTATTACCCACTACATTTATATTGAAAAAAAGAAACTCACACAGAGACACCCAGACCACAGATTACTCTCAGACTCGAAACAAGTATTTTCTTATAGATCATTAAGATCATACAAATATTTGTTCCATGCGGGGATCGCACCCGCGAGGCCGCGACACACGCACAGCAGTTGATATCTTCGGGCCACTGCACCAACTGTGCCGTCAAAAGTTACTTACTTTTGGCTGCCTGCCCACAGGATCGGAGCTAAACGGAGAAATATTAAATCGACTCCGTGAATGTTACTGAGAAAAGCATGCAGCACGCTTATCATCACCGTATCATGACACTGAGGAACGAGTTTTGTCTACCGAAGAATAGACAAAATGACGGAATGCAGAAAGATATCTATCGTAGCATGGCGATGTGTTCACCGGACACGGAAGTTTCGGGAGGTACCTACCTGTGTCTGATGAGGAAGGAGGAAACGCCTGTGTGTCACCACTGCGAGGATCGCCCGGAGGACACGGTGGAGTATACGGTGCAGGACTGCCCCGCTTGGGCAGAGCACCGCCGTGTCCTCAGGGCGGCGATCTCGCGTCCGGCATTGGTCGAGGCCATGCTGCGGGGCAAGACGGAGTGGGAAGCGGTCGCCTCCTTCTGCGAAGCAGTCACGCTCGCGAAGGAGGAGGCGGGCCGCGTGAGGGAGAGGATAGCGTCCTCCCTCCACCCCAGCCGCAGTGGAAGACGCCCACGGCGTCGGACGTCAGCAGACGATCTCCGGCCACCGTAGGCGCGGGCATGCGAGCGGCGAGGAATGGGCGACTCGCTGTTCGTGGAACATGGACCATGCCCGGGTCGACGGCGCGTTGTGTTCCACGCGCGCCTCAGAGTGTCAGCATGATGACGGGGCCCCCCTCTAGAGGGCCAAAGCCTGCCGGGGTCGCGGGACTTATAACCATGACCCCAGAACTTAAAGGGCTATTGAAGGACACCGTGGATTTTAGTCAGTACGAGTCTGACAGTATGGATGGGAGGACTCATTTGATGATTTTACCACGATAAAGAAAAAAAGCGTGGTTCCTTGTAAGCAATAAATAATACAAAAAAATGTGTTTAATAAGTGTTTATTTCAAATACCCCTATCACTAAATGATTATTCTAAAACGTGATAACAGAAGTCATCGACACAGAGTGCTGACAAAAAATACAAAACAACAAAATTAAACTTAAAAATTATAGGTGTACAAGGATATTTTGGCGCGCGGTCGAAATTGGAACTAAAGCAGTCATCTTGCTCATTCAATACATTTCTCTAAAATACTAGAAAATTATCCTAACCAACAGCGCCTCCTCTCAATGTCATCCAAGCGCCAAAAAACCTCTGTTGCACCGTTTAGTAAATATTTTAATAGTTAAGACTACTAAAGTCAAGTTCCTATCCGAAGCATAGGTTCTGTAGCAAGACCCATTTTAGACGCTTGTAACAAGTCGTCTTGCATGTTACAGTTATTTATTTATTTTCAATATTTATTTATTTATCAAATTATAACGGCTGTGTGAACAACCAATGGGGAAGGCAAGTCAAAGCTAATGTAGATGGCGCCACCATAGCTTAGTCCTAATCCGACCAATGACGTAGTACTATTTTGAAGTACCTTCAAGATTTGATCTGATTTGAACCAATGACGATGCTTGGAACAAGCTATACTAGCGCCATTAGTTCCCTAGTTGCCATCCCCACTACAGCAATATAAAATATCAACTTAAAAACAAGTGAATATTATTATTATTGAGGTGATTATATTTATTTTAGTTAAAAATTGCTTTGAGTTACATATATGGAAGACTTGTTAAATTCAAGCCATAATGAACCGTTATTAATTGTTTCATGCCATTTTTTTTTTATTACAAGATTAAGGATAATTAGACAAATGTTTAGGCTAAGTTCTCGTACAAATACATAGACATATAAAAATACATGTTTTAATGCAGGTTATGGATTAGTTATTTTATGCTAACATCTCAGTATATCTATGTTTCTTTTCAGTGGGACAAAAATAGTTCCGCCAGAATCGAGGACAGGCATTTTATACTTTTCGCTGATCGTTTAGAGTTGATATTTCAACAGCGTCATATTTAGCATTAAACTTAACCAAGTTACGCTACAAAGCGTTTTCCCCATACTTTTATTTTGAGCACAGCTGAGGAGTGGAATTTCCTGTCCGAGTCTGTATTGGTAGCTACAACCATGGGTCTTCAAGTCAACAGTGAATAGGCTACTTCAAGGCAAGCGTGCTTCAACGTTGACACCCACTCAGGGCAGGGCAGGAGGGACTGTCAGACTTGTACTGACTAAAATCCACGGTGACCTTGAATAGCCCTTTCTTCGGGGGCCACGGTTTCTCGTTAGCCCCGCGACCCCGGTGTCGACCATATCTTAGCTTACTAACAGGCGAGATAGTGGTCAAACGGTAGTTTATTTCTTTCACTATTCTTGTCCCACTTAAATAAACACAAAACTGTTAATATTTATAAACTAGGTAGGTACTGATTAATCGGCCACTGCTTATTTATCTATGAAGGCAATTTTATGTTATAAGTTTTGCGTGTATAATTTAACCGATTCGTTGCGGAGGGCACGTTTCAGTGCCATCAATTTCTTTTGCATGTGGCGTTAGGCACGGATGTGTGTCATTTTAAAATCGATGGTAACTCCTTCAATTTTGTTCGACGCCACAGGTAGAAGTCAGCGAAATTAGACATCGCAAGGAATCGGTTAAAAAAGGAATCCAAAATACTACCTACATTGACGTCTTCAAGCCAGAATCCAACTAGTTCCAGTGAGGGAAAGAGTTGGCGCTAGATGACTTGTAGCTGTCTCTTTCTGGCAGTCGAACTACTCTGGCTTTAAGACATCTTTGTAGGCCACCTGCGGGGGTATTACGTCTTAAAACCAGGCTTGTTCCAGTGAGTGAATGAGATGGCGCTAGACGACTTGTATAGCTCTGTCACTTTCACTCGCCGGAATATGTTTTCAATTCTTAAACTTATACTTTTTCTAATCAAATGTGTATATGACATTATAGAAACTAGCTTTAATATTTTCGGTAATTCTAATATCGCGAATATTAATAAGGCTATTTAGTTTTCATAAATGGCAACACTATTTCATTTTCATTTGAAGTTCGAAAGTTAAGATTATTAGTGAAGTATTTAAGATAATAATTATGATACAACAAGCGTAGCATGACGTCGAAGAAACGAGTTTTGTCTACGGAAGAATAGACAGAATGGCAGAATGTAGAAAGATTACTACCGTAAAGTGAAGAAATTATCTATTCATACGTCTACTGAAAAATAGTACATATCTGTCTCCCTTAGAATAGACAAAGAATTGGTTATGCTACGCGTGCTCGTTTTTTAGTTTGAAATTGAAAACAGAGAGAAAAAAGGATTAAGAGACAACATTACGCTTGTATAAACTCACAAGGCAGGCAGAGAAGTAGGTATATAAAACACACACGTTTCTCCATTAGTCACAAAAATCGTAGTCAGGACAAACCACTGACTTAGTAGTCATGAAATCATAGCATTTATAGCTAAAAGAAACTGGCGAAAACATGGGTGTATAAGAAACACATCTACCTACCTTTACGAAACAAGCGTGATATTGCGAGAACATTTAGTGACATTACCCACGGCGCGACGCGATTGCAATTCGATTCCAGCAAGTGAAAATCAACCTTACCACTACGACATAAAACACGTTGTTATTTACGGGTAAATGAAAAACAAAACACGATCGCCACGATGACGTCAAGTCAATCGAATTGCATCATTATTAAAATTTCTTAGTAGCAAGGTTGATTTTCACTTTTATTTGGAATCGCGACGCATCGCGCCATGTGTAAAGTCCCTTAGACTCAGTAATTACAAAGGCTGGGCGTTCGTTGATTGTGACTTTTTTGTCCCGGTAACTTTTCCCCGATGACTTTTTGTCACCCAGTTGAATGCTATGAACTATGGTCGGCCGCTAGCAACTATTTTTCGAGAGAGGAGATCGTGGCTAAATAATTACAGCCGCACAGGCCGATCTTCCGGGTTAAGTCACGCTTGCCGAGATTGGTCTGTGGATGGGTGACCATATGTCATAGCGAGTTTCCTCCGTGCCTCGGAAAGCACGTAAAGCCGTTGGATATCATTTGTAGATCTTTGACAGTCTATTGGTCAGAAGCTCATAAGTCTGACAACCAGTCTTGCCATGGGGTATCGTATTACCCAGTAACTGGGTTGTGGAGGTCCGATAGGCAGTCGCTCCATGTAAAATACTGATATCCAGCTGCATCTGGTTCGACTGGAAGCTGACCCCAATATAGTTGGGAAAAGGCTAGGCAGATGAGCAACTATTTGTCACTAATCAGCGCAGTCCTATTTCTTCATAATACTCAAAGAGGAAACAAAAAGTTACTGGGAAAATGTCACCAGTGCGCGGAAAGCCTTAGAAAAAACTATAGTATGTCCGTAAAATGCTATACCGCTAATAAAGTATGACCAATCTTTGGATAAATGTCATATGTGTTTAAGTCGTACGCTGTCCGGTGAAAATCATTCTTTTTTTAAACTATGCCCCTCACCAGTAATAAATACGTTTACAAACATTAAAACTCACATACACAAAAACCCAGACCCGGAAAAACTACTTGTAGACCTTACAAGTATTAGTTCCGTCAGGGATCGAATCCGCGATACGCAGCGCGACAGTCCAATCGCTCAGCCACTGCGCTAATATAATCGTCTAGAATTCCCTGCCGTGGTCTGTATTTCCCGACAGCTATAACCTTGGGGTCTTCAAGTCAAGAGTGAACAGGTTACTTCTAGGCAAGCGTGCTTCACCGTCGGCCACGTCATCACTTACAATCAGGCGAGATAGTGGTTAAAGCGAAAAATGACGCCACATTATAAAGGCGATGTCACACATCGCATTTCGAAATCACCTAAGGAGCGGTATAGCATTTTGTAGTCACACTATAGTACAAAGATTCGCTGCATTTTTTGTTACACAAATACTCATTTTTAGGCACTATTAGAAACAATAATAATCACTATTTAACATCATAAGAATAATTATCTTTTATTGCTTCCTTATGACGAAGCTATAAGGACATTTTTTACAGAACAGTGTCCATCGAGTTTCTTGCCCGTTCTTCTCCAAAGAGATCTACGCTTTGGGCAACTACAATACTTTTATAACCTGGTTCATTGAAGAAAGGAATATTAAATGGCGGCGCTTATCGTTTTCTTTCGCTCGCACACTAGTGCCGTCTATACTCACTCCCGCGCGTAGCGTAAGTAGCAAAAAAGCAGTGTCTTGACGCGCTCAGTGATCTTTTTTAAGAATATTTACTAAGTATAGTTTTCTGTTATTTTTCCATTGTTACCTGTTTGTATCGTTGTTGAATTTTATTTTATTGTTAGGTTAAGTTTGAGAAATTACTGTGATCCAGTCTTGTTTTTATTATTTTTAATTTGAAAAAAAACGAACTTGAAATCTTATCTGCTGACTGTACTATCTGTCAACGCAAGTACAAGCCACCATTTTAGATTCCTTTCTTGAATGAACCGCGTTAAACAAGTTATTATGTCTTGCGACTGGGACTGTATTTTTTTTATTTTTGGTGGCCTACCATGACGTCTTAAAGCGAGAGTCCAGTGTGGGAAAGAGACAGAGGTAATACAAGTCGTCTAGCGCCATCTCGTTCTTTCAGTAGATTATTTTCACGCTTTAAGTGGTTATGGTAAGGTTCCAAATAACAAATATCCAGACACTTTCTGTAAGTTTTTATAAACATAATCGGGCATATAAAACAGTATTTTAAATGTGTTTAAAAAATGTTCTATTATATTTTTGTGCTAGAAAGCCCCTTTTTTTAAGTGCACTGTAACTTTCCTAGTCTATGCTATTGAAGATAAAAATTCTTATTTTAAATTTTTTCTCACTGAATTTCAAGCTGTTTTAGGACTATGGAGACCATAATACCACTGAAATCATAGACATAGAGAATGGACCAAGCATTATCTGCTTAAAATTGCAATACTCGGTAGAAAGAGAGAACAATCACGGACCATCTATCTCTTTCATGTACGACATAACTAATGTTGTTATTATGAAGACGGTTCTAATTTTTCTTTCTAGAGTATATTTTTAGCGCGACTGCATATTGTCATAAAAAAATTCAATAAGACAAATTCAAATTCATGTTTGAATAATTTCAATGCGGACAGTATCTAATACAAAATGTAATATGCGAGTATCTTCCGACGAATTTCAGAATCTTTCTGATTTATTTCTTACAGTATATGTTCGCGCTTATTTAACATTTGGTTCAGTCCATGCTATAAGTCTATGCTCAGAACTAGTGCCCATTTTAACTAATACTATAAAACAATTACATGAATGGCCCAATGTACTTTTGTTTTAAACACTGAGATTGTAATTCCAAATGTACAATAAAATGAGGTATTCACATAAATTGTCGCATTGCACTAGTAAAAATGGGACATTAAATAAATATTATTGCTTCAGCTGTTACCTAGCAAAAATAGGCCCGCAGACCGTAACATACTTATAAATAAATCTATTATCTCGCAGATAGAAGAGAAACTCCGTACCAGTTTTCAGCAAACGGGAACACATATACTCGGACAGTATTCCCAATACTTGAGACGATATCAAACGAAGTAATGCGGCTTCCGTGCAACGATTCCGTATTCTTGCAACGCTGGAGCTAAATCCTCCATAGTCATAACATACTTTTTTTCTTTGGGCCCCTTCTGGTTCTTGGAGCTCTGCGTGATTTGGCTCGAGGTTCTCATCTTGCAGTGTTGGAGGGCATCGTTAGCGATGTCCGATAGGAACTTCTGTGACGCTAGCGCTATGAGGCGGATCAATCTGGAAAGTTATTAGAATAATGTAAGTTTTGGTGAAGCAGTGTTGACATGGTTACCGCAGTAGCTGAACGATCAACTGCTGAGCTGTGTATACAATTTGGGTCACCGGACTGTCACATCAGGTAACCGTGACACTCGAATGTAAAGGGCCATTGAAGGATCACTGTGGATTTTAGTCAGTAGGAGTCTGACAGTCCTAAAGTCCCGCCCTGGGTAAGTGGGACTCATTTGATGATTTTAGTACGATAAAAAAATTTTGCTGGATTATTGAGATTTTCCTAGTTGTCTGGATTTGAGGCTGGTTGGTGACTTACGAGTTGTAGGTCGTGGGTTCGAACCCCGCCAGGCGCATTACTTTGTGTAATTTATTTCATCACCACTGCTCTCAAAACGGTGAAGGGAAACATCGTGAGGAAACCGGCATGTCCTAGAACAAAAAATTCGAAGACATCCACCAATCCGCACTTGGCCTGCGTGCTAGATTATGGCCACTCCCTCTCACAGAGGGTAAGCCTGTGTCCCAGCAATGGGAACATTATAGGCTGATGATGATGGCATTTGGGACTTAATTGTCCAAATTATAGGTGTAGGAAAAATGGTAGTGGTCATCAATGATCACTAGTCACATAGTCTTAAAAATAATGGAATAATTTAGTTAGAAGATTCACTAATTATCTATTACAGAGTAACTCAATTACAATAAAAATCATTGGTTATACTTAACCAAGTAACAAACATTATATGAAATTACCTTCATTTGAAATAGTCCAATTTCCTATCCATGTCAATAGTTTTTCACCATTTTTTAGCCTTAGAAAATACCCAAAAAGCTTAAGGTAAAAGCATGAAGTATTTAATGCAGTTTGAGTAATACCATAATTTCTAAAAAATACAATATTGTTTGTCTTTTGTCTATACACAATTAAGTTCCTGTCAAAATAATATCACCAGTGAATTTATTGTTAATTTCAATGGACATGAAGAAAATAGCGTCTTTCCTGATAGGTACTGTAGAATGTAGATGAAAATCCATGAATAAATATTCTCCATTGAAGGCCAGAACTGCTCACAAAAGTGGTGACAGGTTTCAAAATGAAAAAGAAGCTTATATGTGATTTAAATTATCTGTGTGCTATCGTAAGGTTATGGAAAGGATGTAAATAGTTACCTTGGATCCTGGGACTCAAAACCTGACATATTCAGGTAATGTGCAACCACTGAATCTGGTATAGAAGGGTTGTAGTTCTCAAGTTGAAGGAGAAAGTCGCTGAGAGCGTGGCCAGCGCCTGTGTCGTCATCCATACTGACCGACGGAGAGCCCATGCGACTCATCTGCATGGCGCTGTCAACAATTAAACCCACAAAATTAAATAAATAAACAAAATCTAAACTTCAGGAACACACAATCATTTTTACTTACTCAGCACAGATAATGTAGAAATTTTTCAACAACTCAATGTCATTAGAATCAGGATGGTAATGTTGGTCAACCTGATTGCGTTTTGGTTTTGCTATAACTTTCCATTTTTATTTTATTACGGTTTTATGTTTATTAAATTAAAAATACGTACCGATATACTAGCACATAATAAAAACTTTCCAAATTTCTATTCAAGATAGAAAAATAACAGGCAAAACTGTAAAAAACCTTTTAACATTGCACGTCTTCCTCCAATTTTATAGCAGTAATTAAACGCAAAATGTGCACGTCATTCAAGTGTTTCCACACTTTGTTGGTTTACCTTATTATTGTAATTATTTAAAAAACAAGGGTAAGAATTTGGACAATTTAAATTTTTAAAATACCCTTTTCAGATGATTAAAATAGCTTATTCATACAAAACTGCTATTTGTGTGAGGTATTTCATTATTTCAAAATTTTATACAGATACATACTCTGCAAAGTTCCAAATCAGGCCCCCTAATTATTTTGTTAATAATCTATTTGTGATATGTTTACGAAAAAATATTTTTAGAGTAAAAATCATGCAGTTTCTGCATGTGTAACATAAAAAAATGACTGATTTATTTTTAGAAATCGGTGGAAACAAAATAAATCACTCTGGCCACCCTGACCTCGTGGTGCTTTTCCGTTTGGTTGGCAACATCTGCCCCTTCCTTCCTTCTTTTACGCCGCTCCTCCGGGCAGAACTGCGAGAGAACGTGATCGATCGAATTTCAAAAAGGCACACACCTACCCCCTGTGCTCCCGAGATCACGAAATTACTCTAAATCTCCTGATTTAATATTCAGGGGTTCGTGTTTCGTGATTTATTCCATTCCGTGTGTGTAGATTCCACCTCGACCCGCGAGGTAATTACCAAGTGAGCACCCACCCAATCGAACAAAATGCCCTCAAACCTCGCTGATCCGGTCGCGTTCGCGAAGGACTTCATCGCCGGCGGTGTGTCCGCCGCAGTCTCCAAGACCGCCGTCGCGCCCATCGAGCGCGTCAAGCTGCTGCTCCAGGTCCAGCATGTCAGCAAGCAGATCACCGCCGACCAGCGCTACAAGGGTATCATCGATGCCTTCGTCCGCATTCCCAAGGAGCAGGGCCCCCTGTCCTTCTGGCGTGGTAACATGGCCAACGTCATCAGGTACTTCCCCACCCAAGCGCTGAACTTCGCCTTCAAGGACAAGTACAAGCAGGTGTTCCTCGGAGGCGTGGACAAGAACACGCAGTTCTGGCGCTACTTCGCGGGTAACCTGGCGTCCGGTGGTGCCGCCGGAGCCACCTCCCTGTGCTTCGTGTACCCGCTCGACTTCGCGCGTACCCGCCTGGCCGCCGACGTGGGCAAGGCCGACGCGCGCGAGTACAAGGGTCTGTTCGACTGCATCGGCAAGATCTTCAAGTCCGACGGCCTCACAGGTCTCTACAGAGGCTTCGGAGTGTCCGTGCAGGGTATCATCATCTACCGTGCCGCCTACTTCGGCTTCTACGACACCGCGCGTGGCATGCTGCCCGACGCCAAGAACACACCACTCGTCATCAGCTGGGCCATCGCGCAGTGTGTCACCACGGTCGCCGGTATCATCTCGTATCCCTTCGACACGGTGCGTAGGCGCATGATGATGCAGTCTGGCCGTGCCAAGAGCGACATGCTGTACAAGGGCACCATCCACTGCTGGGCCACCATCGCCAAGACAGAGGGCGGCGGCGCCTTCTTCAAGGGAGCCTTCTCCAACGTCCTCAGAGGAACCGGAGGCGCCTTCGTGCTTGTGTTATACGATGAGATCAAGAAGCTTCTCTAAATCTAATGTAAGAATTGTTACCATAATTACAATTAATTGTGATTCCAAATCACCTCTGATAGCCACTCCCTTAAATCATGTATTATTAGACGCGGAATTAACCTAGTAACTTATTTTAGTTAAATAAAAGCGTTATACACCAATTCCAACATGTATTTTGTTTTATTAAATTATTAGGTATTACATAATGCTTGGCTGCACCTCGCTGAAAAGTTACATAATAACATTCATGTAGATATCTTGTGTTCTGAACTTTTTTCTAAATATATTTTGCCTGTGATCACTCATTCAGCCAGTGTGTATTATGTAACAACCTCATTTGTTCAATGTTTGAGGCCAAGGTTGCAAATGTACCTCTGTGGTGATAATGTCTAACTAAATTAACCAAACTGTTGGAATAGACTTCATTTAGTGAATATATTGTGGAAATATTAGATTTTCACTTATGTATGTGGTATAATCAATAAATACTTAACCTTTGTGGCATTGGGAGTGAGACATTGTACTTGTAAAGTGATCTATGCAGAATGCTGTGAAAAATCATGTTAAAAGCTGTGGAATCCAAAATCATGTGATTGAGAGCTGTTATGTAACGATGCAGTATGAATATGTGCTATGAGTGTGCATGGTGACCCGTAGGAATTTAATTTTAGTTCACTTTTAAAAAGTGCTATGCATTGTAGTTCAATCCACATGTATACCATCATTATGTAACATTGTGTTACGGAGCAGGTCCACGTTAACATCGGGCCTGTCCAACATCTTTCGTGCTCGGTGTGAGTTTTTTGGTGTGAAAAACTCACATTCGAGTTATTTTAGAAAATAAATGTTAAATAAAAAATTATTGTTTTTTTTTATTAATACTAAACCTAATGGCCATTTTTACCAAAAAAATGAAATGTAAAGAAATTGAAAATAGAACACCAACTGCATTCATTCAACACTAACATTTTTCTCTGACATTAATGTCATTCACAATAAAATTTTCAAAGTAGATTTCTTGAATGGAAAAGTCTCCTCCCATTTGAAATATATAAGCCACCAGTAAATATACTAAAAGATCTGCTGATTTGGGTCTTATTGTTATTCTTTTATTGAGACAAAATTCATAATCTCACACCTGAGTACAAAATAATTCATAAAGGGGAGGCCACAAAGAGATTTAAGATATAAAGTTTAATGTCTTCGGGGGAGGCTACAACTAATAACTAGGTATGGAAATAGAAAGAGCCTGTGACATTTGCAGAGGAAAGTACCTAGTGTACACAGATTCAAACTTATCAATGGATCTCAAATAAGGGACAGACAGGATATTTCTCTTTCTCAAGTGGTCATTCACGATAACATTAGTTATCCCCGTCCTCGCTACTACTACTACACACATTTTGATCATGACGTAGGTCATCATACCACGTCAAATGAATGACGTCATTCTACATCTGTTACGTAAAGCTATCACGAGCTAAAGTAGTGACTGATGTTATAAAAACGTCCATTGAAGTACCTGGGTACGTTCTTGCTCATTGCTCTGTGATTGACCGAACCACGTGTGAATGAGACAACTGGACAATGTTAGAGACAGGTAAAGTCATTGAGATATTCGAAGAAATAGGTAAGTTTAAAATGTTTCGTTGACTGCATTACGTAAGTTTCTACATATAATTCAACGAACTAAGTTCAAGGATACGTTCATTATCTCTATCTGCTATAATTTGGCTAGGTACCTACATATTTTATGATAATACGCGGAATTATAAATGTAAGTACATAGCTACTTCCGTTGCGCTATGTGCTTTCAGCGTTTCCTTTTTTTTTTCAAAATGTTGCTATAGATATATCTAAGTATTTTAATATTTTTAGCATTCCTTAATTATTACACTCAATTTTAGTGATAAAACTGCCTAAAACTGGAAATAATGGCTTGACAAAAAGCGTGTCTATAATAACTATAAAATAACTTTTCTTTCGGAAGTCGGTGGCTTTGTTTTTTTTTTATTTCATTGACATAAATGGCCACCGACTTCCGAAAGAAAAGTTATTTTATAGTTTTTTTGTGTTTGGTTTTGAAGTCGGTTCCCTTTTTTTCAAAAAGTTTTTTATTTTTCCCTTTTTAGTTTGAAAATCTACAATCCTATTAAGCAAAACGGATCTATGTAAGCAACTTCACGAGATATCCATTATTGTTATATACTAAAACCTTCCCCAGAATGTAACAAACACTATTCTGAAAACTGCATCAAAATCGGTTAAGCCAAACGCGAGATAATTGCGGACAAACATGCAATCGTCCCTGAAAATCTACGATCCAAGTAAGCAAAACGGATCCACGCGGGCAACGTCACGGGATATCTATTAGTGTTATATACTAAAACCTTCTCCAGAATGTAATGAACACTTTCCTGAAAACTGCATCAAAATCGGTTCAGCCAAACGCGAGATAATTGCGGACAAACATGCAATCGTCCCTGAAAATCTACGATCCAAGTAAGCAAAACGGATCCACGCGGGCAACGTCACGGGATATCTATTAGTGTTATATACTAAAACCTTCTCCAGAATGTAATGAACACTTTCCTGAAAACTGCTTCAAAATCCGTTCAGCCAAACGCGAGATAATCGCGGACAAACATACATACATACATACATACAGGTCGAACTGAGAACCTACTTTTTTTTTTGAAGTCGGTTAAAAAAGCGTGTCGGTCGCTGGCTCGCTGCCGACTTGACAATTTTTAGGTTAGGATTTTTTGTTTATTCAAACGAAAAAGGCAAATGAAATGAAAGTTTTATCGGGTTCTCACATTAAAGGGCAAATAAAACTACTCTTGGCCATAAACATAGTCCAGTTTTATTGAAGATTGTTATAAAAAGAATGGAACCTCTGTTTCATTCATCTGAGATGAATTTGTACAACATTATGACTGTATTGTGCACAATGCTAAAGAGGCAGTAAAATAATTTCCTTTGCCGTAAAAAGTAAGTAAAGGTTCTAATTTCTAAATAGGTATAAACAGCTGGAAGACCTTCACTTCTAAAATTCATAAATCAATTTATAGCAGCGTTAACATGACAGTTAGCACTTCATCCAGACTAAAGTCAACCCAATCTGCTAAAAGGTCAAGTTCAAAATCCAATGGCCAGTTAAAACTGGTCTTAATTAATGAACGTTAGCGAAATTACAGACGGGCTAAAATGTCGTACGACTATTTACTGATTCATCGTTGTTCTAACGCGTGTAATGTAATGACTAACACGTGTTACGCGATTTATAAATTCTGTAATAGCTCGCAAAGTTTGCGGTTCTTTCTTGGCACAAGATGGTCCATGTAAACTCAAAATTGCAAAATTGACATTTGTTTAAAAATTAAAAAAACTAAACTTTTAAAAAGAGTTGTGTAAAGATATCGATAGAAAGATAATTTACTACCTAATTAAATGCTTAATAATGGCTTAATTAAAATAAAAACTAGTGACATAGGTATTTTAAACTATTACTTTAGAAAGCTTCTTTTTTTCTCTACGGTTGATAGCCATGTTTGATTTGGTGAAAATGGCGCCATATTTTTGAGACTCCCATGTCCAAAATGGATGGGTCTTAATGAACCACCAGGTGACGTATATAGGACGATATAAGAGCATAAAATAATAAGATTCAGCTCCATGGCGTCACGCTGTCCAATTCCCTCTTTTTCCGTGAACCGGGGGTTGCAACCCTCGATTTTTTCCCCTTGTCGCATGATTTATTTGTACCTACGCCGTTGCGGAAAAATGGATTATAAGCTGTATTAAAACAGTATGAAACCGATGCCATACAGAATGAAATGACCAAAGTGACCCTGGAAACTGACAGAAAATCAAAAAAATACCGACTTTGTGACGCACCATTTTTTTACCGCACTGCGCGCTTTCTTATTATTTTTCATGGATCTATCGATGGTAAAAATGCCGTACACAAAAAAAGTTTTTTGAACTCGGTTCCCCTTTTTTTTCAAAAAGTTTTTTATTTTTAACCGACTTCAAAAAAAAAAAAGTAGGTTCTCAGTTCGACCTGTATGTATGTATGTATGTATGTATGTTTGTCCGCGATTATCTCGCGTTTGGCTGAACGGATTTTGATGCAGTTTTCAGGAAAGTGTTCTCTACATTCTGGAGAAGGTTTTAGTATATAACACTAATAGATATCCCGTGACGTTGCTCGCGTGGATCCGTTTTGCTTACTTGGATCGTAGATTTTCAGGGACGATTGCATGTTTGTCCGCGATTATCTCGCGTTTAGCTGAACCGATTTTGATGCAGTTTTCAGGAAAGTGTTTGTTACATTCTGGAGAAGGTTTTAGTTTATAACACTAATAGATATCCCGTGATGTTGCCCGCGTGGATCCGTTTTGCTTACTTGGATCGTATATTTTCAGAGACGATTGCATGTTTGTCCGTGATTATCTCGCGTTTGGCTGAACCGATTTTGATGCAGTTTTCAGAAAAGTGTTTGTTACATTCTGGGGAAGGTTTGAGTATATAACAATAATGGATATCTCGTGAAGTTGCTCGCATAGATCCATTTTTGTTGCTTAATTGTAGATTTTCAAAGAAGCCGATTTTATGAAGATTTTTGTTGAATATCGCAACTATAAAGGGAAAAATAAAAAACTTTTTAAAAAAAAGGGAACCGACTTCAAAACCAAACACAAAAAAACGATAAAATAACTTTTCTTTCGGAAGTCGGTGGCCATAACTCAATGAAATAAAAAAAAACAAAGCCACCGACTTCCGAAAGAAAAGTTATTTTATCGTTTTTTTGTGTTTGGTTTTGAAGTCGGTTCCCTTTTTTTTAAAAGTTTTTTATTCCCTTTTTAGTTGAGATAATCAACAAAAATCTTCACAAAATCGACGTCTTTGAAAATTTACAATCCTACTAAGCAAAACGGATCTATGTGAGCAACTTCACGAGATATCCATTATTTTTATATACCAAAACCTTCCCCAGAATGTAACAAACACTTTTCTGAAAACTGCATCTAAATCGGTTCAGCCAAACGCGAGATAATTATTGCGGACAAACATGCAATCGTCCCTGAAAATCTACGATCCAAGTAAGCAAAACGGATCCACGCGGGCAACGTCACGGGATATCTATTAGTGTTATATACTAAAACCTTCTCCAGAATGTAATGAACACTTTCCTGAAAACTGCATCAAAATCCGTTCAGCCAAACGCGAGATAATCGCGGACAAACATACATACATACATACAGGTCGAACTGAGAACCTACTTTTTTATGAAGTCGGTTAAAAAATATAATGATTTGGTCATGTAGTCACTCTACCTGCACTTTTGAATTCTCACAGCACTCAGTTGGACAGCTTACAAGTGACGACATAGTGCTGAATCTTATTATTTTATGCTCTTATATCATCCTATACCTAATATACGTCACTTGGTGGTTCATATGACTCATCCATTTTGGACATGGGCAGGGCCGCGCCGACCCCTGGCAGCGCCTGTGTGCAAATCCTTTGACGCGCCTCTTTTTTTGGTGGCGTTTTGACTTTTTTTATGGAAAAATTATATATTCTCTAGTTTTATTTAATAGGCAGTGGTCCAACCGCCGACGATGAACGAGTAACGAGGAAGAACTATACACTCTAAAAAAACATAACCGTCCTGGCGCAGTCGGGTAAAAAGAGTTGGCGATCGGCGGGAGGCGAGGGTAGTTTCGATAGTTTTGCCGCCGGGCGACAGCGAGTGTTCATGTGCGACGAGCTATTACTCGCGCTACTCGCCCGCGGTCGCTTTATGTGACATTTCATTCACTGTACCGAACGCGAGCAACGAGTGAGCGAGCATCGCTGAACGAGTATCGCTGAGCGAGTTAATTTTTGAAAGCTCGTCGCTCAGCGACAGAACGAGTAAAACGAGTCGTCGCCGGCAGTGTGAACAGTCAGAGAGCAACTATTAATATATGCATCTCTTTCGTTTACACGGAATGTACATTTATTGTGCGTTTCTTGAGAGAGAAAATCGCCGAGAGTTACTCGTTTTTTCGCCGTTGGTTGGACCACTGCCATAGTAGCTGTTGACCGCAGACAACTAATATTTAAATATTTTCCCTAATATTTGATTTTATAACTTAACACATATGTTTTTTTTTATCGTATTTGATTTTTTATCGTTACCCCAAACTTTATCATGGGTGCAATAATTGAAATTCACATACACAAACACCCAGACCCGAAACAATTACTTGCAGAGCACAGTATTTGTTCCGTGCGGGAATCGAACCCGTGACACGCAGCGCAGCAGCCGATCGCTCGCTCAGTCACTGCGCCAATCGTGTCGGCTATATTAAATATTGCTCGTATAATTTATGATAACAGCTTTTTTTTTACTGATGTATAAATTTAAAACGCAGCAGCAGGGCTCGTAATCGTTTTTCAAAATAACGTATTTAAAACGTTTAGAACAGTTCTTTGCACATGGTTTTGTTCGGAACGAAAACGAAATATAACGGAACATTTGAATGAAATGAGAAACACTTAAAAAAAACTTAAAAAAAAATTAAAAAAAATCCGTTTAAAAAAACACTTTCTTAATAATTAATAGGTATTACTCGAAAAAAAGGCGAAAGAAATCATGCCACACGGGCGTGTAATATCAACAAAATCTTTGCAATATTAAAATTTGTACCTACGTTTTGAAGCCAAAAAATGGTTAAATCGGTTTAAAACGTTATAATAACCAAGAACGATGAAATATTGTTCTTCTTCTAAACCGTTTTATTTTACTTTTCGTTCGAACGTAACCGCAACAAATAAGTTCTTTATTCTTAGTCTAGCGCAGTGGCTGAGCGATTGACTTGCTGCGCAGCGTGTCGCGGGTTCGATTACCGCACGGAACAAATATTCGTACAACCTACAAATAGTTGTTTTGGGTCTGGATGTTTGTGTATGTGAGTTTCTATGTTTGTAAACGCACCCACGGCATAAGAGAAATTCCTAGTGTTTTTAACGTTCTCTTTAAAAAAAAGAAATTACATAAAATGTACATACCTCCTGCTTAAAGCACTATTTGTTTCAGTTCTAACGCCTTCATCGGTTCTGTTTCGAACTCTCAAAACACTCCAATGATTCCTTAGAAGTAAACGTTAGAGCCGTGGAACATTTACTAATTTTAGAAGTATGCCGCCGCTGTCTCCGAGACGCATCAAGTTTCTTTAATATAAACTCATGATCAACAGCTCGGCTTTTTCTATTGTATTGACTGCGGCGCTTCTTTTGATTTTAAAACGCAGACGCAGCGCTTGAAGTTTGTGTAAACTCATACCCGAAATATAAACAGTGGGTCAATTCAAGTAGTACTTATGTCTTGGGAGACTTGTATCTACTTACTTATCGATACTGAGGTTTAATGTATGTTATGTGAAAAAATAATTTCATTATGGCTTTGGCATTTCATCTGGCGCCCCTATACCCCTGGCGCCTGTGTGCGCCGCACACATCGCACACAGGGGCGGCGCGGCCCTGGACATGGGTGATGGGCCTGTAGTCTATAAAACTGTTAAACCAAAGTCCCGATGTCTAATAATTACCTGCCGAGATTGCAATCCAAATTAACAAATTCATATTTTTAGCAAAAGACAATTTTGCTATAAGTTTTCTCTTGGCAGGCACTGATCGCCCCAGTCCGTACCTACCTATTGATTGATACCTGGTTTAACTAGGTCAAATCTTAGCCGTAGCGTAGAGCCTGTACTGTACAATCTGTACATAGCCGCTTTATGTCGGTAACTAACCTGAGTTTACATAAGGGTGTCGTTTTTTAATTTAATGTTTGGTTCGCGTTTGTTTCTCGATGTGGTCGACGATGAAGCACGCTTGCCTTGAAGTAACCTGTTCACTCTTGAAGACACCGAGGTTATAGCTGTCGGGAAATACAGATGCAGGGAATTCCACTCCTTAGCTGTGCGTAAAATAAAGTATTGGCAAAACGCTCGAATCGTTTTTTTAATGGGTTGCTTTTACTTTAATCCTGTCAAAGGTGACAAAGACAAGGTCGAAGATGGAACGAGCTTACCCAGAAGAAGCCTGTACACTCTAACTTTGAAGAGATTAGGGTTGTATGCGTTCGGAAACACCGACGTAGGAAGTCGAAGTTACAAAGCAGTTAGGTATTAAATCATCATCTGCGTAGCCTTATTCCAAACTATATTGGGCTCGGCTTCCAGTGGAACCAGATGCAGCTGAAAAATTATCAGTATTTTACATGGAGCGAACTCCACAACCCAGTTACTGTGTACAACGATACCCCATGGTAAGACTGGGTTGTCAGACTTTCGAGCTTCTGTAATAAACGATCGGTCTACAAATAACATCCGGGACCAACGGCTTTACGTGCTTTCCGAGGCACGGAGGAAACTCGCCATGACAGATGGTCACCCATCCACAGACCAACCTCGGCAAGCGTGGATGGATGACCGGCCTGTGCGGCTGTAATTATTTAGCCGGTTAGTTAGGTACCTATTCATTAAATGTCATTATAATAAAACCCATTTTAAATTATGGTCACTAAGCTGTATAAGATTCTGTTAGTGCCTCCAATATTCATTCAACATAAATTGATAGTTCACGCCATTTTAAATACCTACATACATAATCATAAAACGTAAACTATTGAAGCAATAGGTCTTCCTCCTCATTGATGCAAATAGAATAAAAATATTTATATTAGCTGTTGTAGAGTTTTTACGAATAGAAAACTCGAAAGTCTGACAACCAGTCTTACTAAAATAATTTGGGGATTACCCAGTTACTGGATTATATAAGACTCGAAAGTTTGACGACTACTAGATCTTACCAAAGGAATTTGGGGATTACCCAGTTACTGGGTTTTTTAGATCAGATAGGCAATCACTATACTGTATACGTGCTAAACATTCGTTTTCACCGGCAATGGGCGTTTTTCCATTAGACGGCACGGCACCGGCACCGGCGACGGCGACGGCGCCGTGCCGGTGCCGGGGAAGCAAAAATGTATGAAAATCTATGGCTCGTTTTTCCACTTACCGGCGCCGGCGCCGGCCCGGCGTTCATACATTGCACCGGCATGGCGCCGGCGCCGTCGCCGTTGCCGGTGCCGTGCCGGCTAATGGAAAAACGCCCATTAGGTTGACTCGAAGCTGATCCTAACATCCTAGGCCTGGGAAAACCGACTTTAAAGATTATAATAACATGACCTTTTTTTTTTTTTTTTTTTTTAGCGTGGTAAAATCATCAAATGAGTCCTCCAACCCCGGGCAGGGCGGGAGGGACTGTCAGACTTCTACTGACTAAAATCCACGGTGTCCTTCATAGCCTGTTATGTTCCGGGGTCACGGTAAGGGAATAATCCCGCGACCCCGGCAGGCTTTGGCCCTCTGAGAGGGGGGCCCCGTCATTATGCTGACGCTCTTTGAGGCGCGCGTGGGACACAACGCGCCGTCGACCCGGGCATGGTCCTTGGTCGGGCAGCGAGTTGCCCTTTACTCGCTGCCCGCATGCCCGCGCCTACGGTGGCCGGAGATCGTCTCGCGACGTCCGTCGCCGTGGGCGTCCTGCACCGCGGTTGGGGCGGAGGGAGGACTCTGTCCTCTCTCGCTCGCGGCGCGCCTCCTCCTTCGCGAGCATTACTGCTTCGCAGAAGGAGGCGACCGCTTCCCACTCCGTCTCGCCCCGCAGCATGGCCGCAACCAATGCCGGGCGCGAGAGGTCTCCGCCTATCGCAGCCGTGAGGACACGTCGGTGCACTGCCCAAGCTGGGCAGTCCTGCACCGTATGCTCCACCGTGTCCTCCGGGCGATCTTCGCAGTGGTGACACCCAGACGTTTCCTCCTTCCGCATTAGACACAGGTACCTCCCGAAGCACCCGTGCCCGGTGAGGACCTGCGTCAGGCGGAAGGTAAGGACGCCATGACTTCTCTCCAGCCACTCCTCAAAGAGGGGTCTTACCGCCGCAATTGCGGCGTGCCCGATAATAACATGACCTAGGAAAAACTATTTTATCGCTTTTAAATGGTAATTAGAAAAACAGTCAGATGAATGACTGGATATCCCTTAATAATCAGCTTCGTTAAATACTATTTAAACCAGAGTGATGAGAGCAGTGATGAATAAAAATACGACAGAAATCTATACTTATAATAAATCTGTAGAGAGGTCAATTCTGTACATGAAATATATTTCCAAAATAACTATCAGGGGGTGATTAGGGATCGATACTGATGCCAAAAATGCAATTTATAAAATTATTGTCTGTCTGTCTGTCTGTCTGTCTGTCTGTCTGTCTGTATAACCGTTATAGAAACAAAAACTACTCGACGGATTTTGACGAAACTTGGTACAATTATTTTTCATACTCCTGCGCTGGTTATAGTATACTTTTCATCACGCTATAATCAATAGGAGCAGAGCAGTGAAGGGAAATGTTAGGAAAACGGGAGAAGTTACTCCATACACGCTAATCTTCGGAACTACTGGACGGATTTGATTGGTTTTTTTTTGTTGTATAGCTATTAAGTCTGGGCAACATATAGGCTATCATTTATCTTGGAAACTTGAACACCTGATGCAGAACTGCAATAGATCAGCTACACTATAAGAGATGCAAAAATAGCGCCATAGCAAAAATTGATCCGCGTGATGAGCATTTTCTGCTGAGAAAATAAATTTGAAGATATAGAACACCTGATGTGGAACTCCAAGAGCCCAGCTACACTATTACATATACAGTAATGACGTCATAGCAAGAGTTATTCAGCCTGATGAGCACTCCCTGTTGTCGTATAAAAACTGAAGATCTGGAACACCTGATGTGGAACTCCAAGAGCCCAGCTACACTATAACATATATAGGAATGACGTCTTAGCAAGAGTTGTTTAGTCTGATGGGCATTTCCTGTTGACTTACAAAAATGAAAGATCTGGAACGTCTGGAATCGTCATGCGCGTCCCGTTATTTCCCCGTCCCCAGGCTCTAAGAATTCGACATCAGACGTTTCAGATCTTCGATTTTGACGACCCCATTGTCGCTGGCATAAGCAACAGGATCCGCGTACGAAGTCGCTGGCAGAAGCTAGTACTTACATAATCCGTGAAAATTTTATCTGTATAAGCACAGAATATAATTATAATAGTATGGTATAAGGGACTTTACTCATGGTCACTCTATGACATGACATACGACATAAAACACGTTGTTCTCTCTATATTATCTACCTATGGGTAGATGAAAAAGAAACACGATGGCCATGACAACGTCAAGTCAATCGAATTGCATCTTTATTTCTTAGTGGCAAGGTTGATTTTCACTTGTAGCTGGAATTCGTTCGAATCGCGTCGCGTCGCGCCATGTGTAAAGTCCCTAACTGTCACGGTTCATGAGATACAGCCTGGTGCCAGATGGATAGACAGACAGACGGATAGTGCAGTATTTGTAGGTAATAGGGTTCCGTTGTACAGTGTATCTGTACTTTGGGTACGGAACCTTAATAGCATTATGATATAAGTGCGGTAAGTTGATAATTACAGCTGAGGCGATATTGCTAGCACGAGCCGTAAGGTGAGTGCTATAAGAAAGCAGAGGCTGTAATTATCAAAACGCACGTATGTCATACGACGTTTTATAACACATTTGTGAGTAAATAAATAAAATAATTACAGCAAAAAGAAAAAGCACGCGGAATAATTTTTACTTTTTCACAAATTTGCGATGCGCGCATCAGCGTCTTTTGTTTAAGGCAACGGCACAAAAACAGCCAGTATTACTAATAAAGTAAATTAATTCTTTTGTGGTTTTATTACAAATAAATGGTAGTAATTAATTGTCAAAATTAATTAAATTAAAGAATAAAATGTTTATTTATTATATTTCATCTCCCAAAGTTAATTTTATTCATAAAACAATGTTATATAACATTGTTACATGGTCTGTACTCACCTTTAGAGGATTTAGAAGGCATTAACCTTCGATTAACCTTTCTCAAGCATAATTTTTAATTATGCTCGTTTTAATAACATTATGAGACATTTAAATGGTGGTCAAATGGCATTCATCAGTACCTTATGTACAGGAGACCAAAGTTTTATAAATAGACTCTATTGAAACGAAACATATCGCTGCAAAACATCAGATTGGCACAAAAGGACTGAAACCAATTTATATTTTCAGTTGAACAGTGGCGCTAGTCGTTAGGTAAAATGTCAAAACAGTATCTTAAAAATTTAGTTTCTTTTTTAACCATCTGCTATGATTAACTTGGTGACGAATATTAATCTGCCTACAAACGGTTAGATCATTCTTTGCGCGAAGGCTCGCCTTGACTCAGCATCAACGACGCTTCTATGGTTACTTGACAACGCCTTTATTTTGATAGCAGTAAGGGCGATTTTCGATTGATTGCAAAATCTCGGGCGATCCAGCCTCAACCGATTTGAACAAGGTGTCATTTTTCTTCATTCGAATTTCGAACCACCGGACGTCAGCGCAACTGAGCTACCTATTTGGATTGTATGAGGAGGGAATTCCAACCTTACCTTTCTGTGGAAAAGGTGGATATTTCTGTGAATGGTTTTATTTGGTACCTGCTTAAACGAAGGACTCCGATAATTTCAATGTTTCTTGAAGTTGAAGCGTCTATAATGCGTATAAATATCCGGTGATACTAAAATGATGTAGTAGCATTTTTAGTACCTGAAACTGTATTCAAAAAGTAGATTTTGCCCGCGCCGCGGTTTCACTCGCGTTTATTCAAGTAACCGTGAGCCTGGAACGTAAAGGGCTATTGCTATAATTGCTAAGGCTCTGGGTAACCGGGGTCGCGGGACTTATCTCATTACCGTGACCCCGGAACTTAAGGGCTATTGAAGGACATCGTGGATTTTAGTCAGAACGACAGTCCCTCCCGCATTGCCCGGGGTTGGAGGACTCATTTGATGATTTTACGACGCTAAAAAAAAAGGCTCTGGTTACAGCAGAAGAGACTCTCAGACTCGTACTGGTCGTCCACTGTGTTTCTTCAATGGCCCTTTACTTTCCTTTAGTTTTCTTTACCCCTAGATTTGGTCTGGGTTTTAGTCTCCCTCAAATTCATTAAATCGGGCTTAACGGTAATCCTCCATTTAGCTTGCTCTAGGTTTAGCCTAATTTGGACTTTATGATGAAGGTATTTGAGTTGAACTTCGCTTATGACTGCAACTTGTAACCAGGCTTACCTTCAACGATCCTTTGTTGTTCAATATCGGTGTTCGGTTTTGTGACGTCATAACAGATGGTGGAGGCTTGACGGCAGCTGAAGGGCAACGAACGAGAAATAAATAAACGTTGGTAATTTTTTTTTGCATAGGCGTAGTCTATTTTACTACTATGTAACTACGTAGGCAGTCGCATGTATAATATTGATCAGATATTCAGCTGCATCTGGTTCGACTGGAAGCTGACCCCAATATACAGTTGGGAAAAGGCAGGCAATTTTTATCTAAATAAATAAATAAAATAAAATAATTGATGACTATCAATTTGCTTGGTATACAGGTCATAGTGTGAGTCAGAATTCATTACTTTATCGTGGAGTGTACTAGTGCGACAAACGGTGATATCTTTTGCCAAAATTCCTCCTTTTTCATAATATGCCTGCAAAGAGGAAGCATCGGTTATCATCAGGTACAAAATGTTCCAAGGTCCGCGTTTAGCATAGTTTAATTGTTATTGTCAGTTTGACGTTCTAAATTTAAAGACGATTTGGCGCCAACAACAGTTAGGCCATAGATTTCCTCATGTTTTTTTTCGGCACATGCAATGTCAGTTCTGCGGATGATCGAAAAGGTTACAACTTTTATTTTTGAAATAGAAAATTCTTCTTCCTTATATTAAATGTAACATAACAATACGCTTGTAAATCCCGAAGAAAGAAAGAAAAAATCAATAGTTTTTGCGTGAGTAACAACATGCATCCACACAAACTTTCTCATTTATAATAATCGACAAGTTTCAAATAAATTGGAAGTTACATTACAAAATTATACACTAAAACTAAAAAATTACAAGTGTTACTAACTAAATATTTACAAAAGATACTAAATTAAAACTAAAATGAAATATTGAGAGGATATTCTTGGAAAATTACCTACATCTTTATGTTTGACGGCGCGTCTTGCAAAAGATGGGGATTTCAATATAACAGGAAAAAAATTACGCGTAAGGCCAATGACACAGATGATACTTATAGTCACCAATACGTATTTCCACTCTTATTTTCCTTGTAATTTATTGAATTGTTAATAAACTTTAGGTAATAAATAGGACAAAATCTGAGCCCATGAGGAAACATACTTACTTACCGGTAAACAATTTTATTGGCGGACCTTTCCATCTAAAACATCTTTCATACAATCGACATACGTGTCGTTTCTTTGGTATTTCCTGCTTAAAACGTACCGTAAAACCGGCCAACATTGCCCTTGGCGTATATCTTTGCCCAAACACGAAAAATAACTAAAATCTTGAATTGTAAATAAAAAATAGGTACCTACCTCATGATATTTTCCTTCCTCGAGCATGAGGACGGCAAGTAATGGGTGGCTCGCCGTCCGATCATGGACCATGCCCGGATCGACGATGACGACTCGTCGACCGTCGTGCTCTACGTGCGCCTTTCAAGAGCTCTCAGCATTTTGACGGGCCCCCCCTTAGAGGGGCCAAAGCCTGCCGGGGTCGCGGGTAAAGGGCTATTGAAGTATTACCGTGGAGTTTTTAGTCAGTACGAGTCTGACACTGACAGTCCCTTCAGGGCAGGAGGAATCGTTTGATGATGTAAACAAAAGGTGCCGACGAGGCAGGCCTTCTTGTCACGAAAGAGGTGGCGACACTGTGGCGTTATTAAGCCTGCTCTACACTACTCGCGAAGTTGGTCGAAGTTGACCGAATACGATAGTGTTGAAGGGAACTTCGGTTCGCTTCGTGCAACTTCGGCTCGCTTCGGGCGACTTCCAATTGCTGTCGGTTTTTGCGACCGAGTCAAAGGGCACAACGAGCTCCTCGCGAAGTTGCACGAGTGTGCAGTCACATACTTCGGGACTTCGATCAACTTCGACGAGTACTTCGTCGAGGTGGCAACTTCGCGAGTAGTGTAGTGTAGAGCTTTAAGCCGGAAACACATTATTTAACACGCCACGCGACGCAACGTGTCGACACCCGATGTGCAGTGAGCGCGTGTCGTCGCATCGCGTCGGGTGTTCATAGTGTGATTCTGGTCATAGAAAACAATACATTTGATTTGACCCAACACGCATCACGTTTCATCGGGTGGCGTCGGGTGTTAATAATGTGTTTCCGGCTTTACGGTATTTCACATTTATGTGACGTAAAATAAACGGGGACTTTTATATTATTTTTTATTACTATCAATATTAATTTAGTTCCTCATTCTTACAGTAGAGGAGCTTTTTAAATTTTCTATAAAAAAATGCAATGAAGACGTCAATATTCAGAAATGACTCCTCGAACCAGCAAACCCCGCAGTGGGCGTCCAGAGACCCTTTTTTAACGTGGTGGAGGTAACCAGCATTTCTATAGATTAGCGCCTTCAACCTAACAAACACTTCAGGCCTTCAGCTTTTAGGTATTATAGTATAGGTAGATTGTAAAGAATTTGACGCCTCGACTAAGCGCTGGTTTCAATTTGCTGAAACGGCGATTATTTAAATCGTTTGTACCACGACCGCGCCCATACATTGTTTTAATGATACAATTACAAATCCTTTTTAACGCATTACTTACCTACATTATCTATATTTCAGTCACGTTACACGTTATCACAACTGTCTAGTTAATTATTATCAAATCTTTGTACAAATTCCGGAGCTCAATGTCAAAGATAAGCCATCGTAACGGCGCCATTGTTCAAGAGGTATAAAGCTGGGTCTACGCTAAGTAACCAAGCACGAGCTGCTATGTTATTCTGTATAAGAAAACTCATACTCTACGATTTGCTCTCCGACGAGGAGGCTTTGAGATGGTAAAGCGCGAGCGGGTGAGCGCTAGCTGTAAAACTTTAGTCCCAGGGTAGCGTGACCGCTACAGTCTCAAGGCTGTATTTATAGGGAATAGCATTTGCACAAGGCGAAGGCGAGCCGCTGTACTCGCGGTGTCAAGTGCAGACGTGCAACGAGACTAAAACAATCACTCTCCTGCATTAGTATTCATAAAAAAACCGACAGCAAACGGAGCACAGCGCGAACCAAGCGTTAAAAGCGCGCTCTTGCGAGAGTTCTACACGAATTCGTGCTCTGCTCTTGCTCCGCTCGTGCTCGAATCCTGAGCGTAGACCCACCTTTACATTTTATACGTTCGGATAGGTATTATTCAGCAGATTTGATATCGTATTAGGCCCGTACTTCCCCGTCAGAGATCAGAGGTTTAACATAGCACTTGTCACACTGTGGCCCTACCTGCACCTGCCACAATGAGAAAAGTAAACGGGAACTTTGATGGAACGGTTGACGCAGTGCGCAACGCAGATGTGTAATCAACTGCCAGCGCGGACGTTATAAGTTCTGAGTTTGACTGTGTATATTGTACTGCGCCCACGATACCACAACGATACAGAAACTCTCTGCACCCGCGATACAGAAACTCTCTCTTCGGTACGCAATATTTCTAAAGAAACAGTATAAGTACCTAGTTGCGATGAAAGAACTTATTGTTGTGTTATAAAAACGACGAAACTATGAAAGTGTAACGTCAGATTTTTAATTGTTTTTTTGCCAAAACTACCGTTGTATCGAAAGTGGCTGTATAAAATATTTGTAATAATAAAAACTGCGAGTACTAAGGCAGAAAGGGCAAAGTCCCCACTTCCGCAGTGACCGTACGTAACACAAAACGTTACGTAAGCAAAGGATGTCGGCATTCGAGTCTAGACGAGATTGTGTCACTGTATTAGGTAGTGTGAATAAAAGACAAGAAAGGCTTAAAAGTAAGCTAAGCATTTTGAACTGTAGGTAGGTGTAGGTAATCGTTACCTACGATTTTTGTTTGTTGTTTGTGTGTAGCAGCCAATGGCTCAGTCCATGTTCTAAGTACATAGGTACTTTACACCATGTTTCTTTATGGTCTGTACCCTTAGCACGAGTTTTCAGTATTTGAGTAGTAAACTGGAACTTTGACAATTTCAAATTGTAAATTTTCAAGAAAAAAATTAGTTCCTTCTTAACACACCAGAGGTGCTGTTCCATTTTTTCATACAAGAAACGCTGTAAATACTGGAAAGACGCTAGTAAAGTAAAACAGTGAAAACTCGTGATAAGGGTACAGGGCTTTACCGGGAAGTCAACGATACCACAAACTATCATTTAGGGTGACTTTTACCAACGGTTAAACATGTTTAAAATTTTATTTAAGCACAAAATTGTATTGAATTTTGTCCTTAAATAAAATTTAAAACATGTTTAACCGTTGGTAAAAGTCGCCCTTAGACTAATTATAGTTTTGCTAAGTATTTAGACACAAAATCATAGATAGTTGTTCAATGTTCATTCTTCATTGATTTATGATGATTGTAGTTAGAAAAGAGCCGACGTTTGTTCAGCCAGCTGTAATAAGTAAACATATATACAAATATATGTTACGGTTAAAGCCCGAAGTGCGGTTACACCTAGGTTTAACCGGCTAAATCTAGGTGTAACCGACCACATGCGGTTAAACCTAGGTGTATCCTATCTTCAGTTAGAACTAGGTTTAGCCGGCTAGAACTAGGTCTAACCTCGGGACTTGCTGGCACCCCGACTCGGACAATTTAGGAAGAGGACGAAGAGGACGAACGAGGTTCGTGGTATTGTTTCTTAAACCACGCGGAAGTAGGATAGGAGCCCCGCGAAGCAGCTTCGACTTGCTCCTGTGAAGGAAGGATACACCTAGGTTTACCGCATGTGGTCTGTTACACCACTCACACCTAGGTTTAGCCGGTTAAACCCAGGTGTAACCGCACTTATGGTATTAGCCGTAGCCCGTAACATAAACAACGAAAACATGAAAAAACGTAGGTAGTTAGACGCTGTGCACAAAAAATATCTCAATTTTCCTTATTATTTGGCATCCATTGGACAATAAAAGTATCTAAAGTCCATACAGACAGATTTCTTGGCAGCTTCGCATTAGCCAGGCGTACTTATTATGGAAATATGACCATAAAGAATAACGGATACTCCTTGCTCAGCTTCGAGTTAGCACGTTGTTTTATTTTTACAACCCAGCCAGGCGCATTATACCTACCTACTTTGTGCAATTTCATCACTACTGCTCTCAAAACGGTGAAGGAAAACTTCTTGAGGAGATGTCCTAGAACCAATAATTCGATGACATGTGACATCTAACAACCTGCACTGGGCCCGCGTGGTGGAGTACAGCCTACTCCCTCTCACAGAGAGGAGGCCTGTGTCCCAGCAGTGGGAAATGATGATTAAGTATCTGTTATTCAGACACACGCAACTATTTTAAAACTCAGATAAATTCTTCACCTGCATCTTAATCCGCGTTCAAATGATGGATAGCCAAGATTTCCGTGCGTTCAGACTTATCTCGTTTTAAATCAATAACTTGTAGATAATTTTGAGGACACCGCGCTTCTCACTGACACTGACTGCAGGTTATTTATAACTTAGAGCCGAGTTAAAATCGTGTGAACAGCTGATTGGAGAGTTAGTGGCATTGGTTCATAATAGATAGTTACGTGTTTATTTTTTAGAAAATATGAAAAGTGGGTTCGTTCCTTGACTTATATTTGAGTTTATTTATATCTATTTATATTTGAGTTTTTATAAGTAGATAATTATAAAAAAACTCGAATATAAAAAAGTAACAATAGGAATACGAAATACTAAATTAAAATCTTTCTAGACTTTTTTTTACTTTGCCCCCTAGGAATTTCTTCTGTATCGTTTGGGGATCGATCAGCAGTCGATCGCCAACGCCAGTCAAGCTGTCTAATAAATCTAAACAATTAAAAAAAGCATCTTAAAATTTCTCCTAGCCAAGGTAAATGGCAAGGCCTGCCCTTGGAGGCCCAATGGTATCGGTCCTGACTAACGAGTTGTAGATCGTGAGTTCGAACCCCGCCAGGCGCATTATTTTGTGTACCTAATTTATTTCATCACCACTGCTCTCAAAACGGTGAAGGAAAACATCGTGAGGAAACTGGCATGTCCTAGAACCAAAAATTCGAAGACATGTGACATCCACCAACCCGGGCCCGCGTGGTAGATTATGGCTTACTCCTTCTCACAGAGGAGGCCTGTGTCCCAGCAATGGGAACATTTATAGGCTGAATGGCAGTAATTTTTGCCGATAGGGAATCCCTTGCCTATGGCTTATGTTTCAGATAACTAGAAGTAAAAGGGCCTGTCTTTGTTATAGAGTAATAGTATACAAAGCAACAGTACGGTATCGTAAAAATATCTAGATAGAACGTAGAATTATAAGGTCGCCGAGGTGAATCGATTCGATATCAGGGTCGTGGCCTATCAGCCTACGAGGAAACTACATCACACAGATAATACCAACCTAACGTAGTAGGCACATGTACGAACTTTTTGCTGTTTACTATGCGCAGTTTGAATCTCTATTCAACCTCTGTGGTGTGAAATTCGAAGAGGATTTAACCGGTCTATACCAAGTACCAACCTAATGTAGTACGCACCTATACGAACTTTTTGCAGTTTAAAACTGCAAAAAGTTCGTATAGGTGTTTAATAGTCAGTTTAGATCGCTATATACAACGTCTGTGGTTTGAAATTCGAAGAAGATTTAAGTGGTTTTGGCCTCTTTGGTCGAAGACTTTTTAACGAAGTTTAGAGAATCATTGGGAAATGGACTGGCATTGCTATAACTGGTCTGTGGATGGGTGATCATCTGTCATAGCGAGTTTCCTCCGTGTCTCGGAAAGCCAGCTGTCATTTGTGGATCTTTGACAGTCGTTACTGTTATGTCAGAAGTTCATAAGTCTGACAACCAGTCTTGCCATGGGGCATCGTATTACCCAGTTACTGGTGGGTTGTGGAGGTCCAATACGCAGTCGCTCTATGTAAAATATTGATATTCAACTGCATGTGGTTCGACTGGAAGACGACTCCAATAACTAAACTCCAATATAAAAGGCTAGGTAGATGATGAAAAGGTCATGTCAGCAAAGAGGTTATATAAAGAACATTAAGTTTGCTTCCTATAACAGTCTGCCAAATATCTGGCGCAATGCGGAACGTTATCTAGGTCATATCTCTCCGCTCAGTTATAATAAGATTAGCTTACTTTTTTATCATTTTGTATACTATCAGTATGACCTTGTCGCTGAACGAACATTTTGATCGTGAAAAGTTACGTAAATATGTCTCGGGTCTCGCTTGTAGGTAAATTATGTTTGCTGACAGAGAAAATCTTTAACCAAAAGAAAGCCTTTTAAAAGAGGTCTTTAAATCCGGAAAGAGGTCTTACAAGACTTAAGACCAAAGTTTTAAGGCGGCGCTAGTCGCGAGCTCGAACTCACTGGCAGGCATGGTCAAAAACCATGATATTTCACCTAAAATCGAGCCATATTGTTCATGTGTCCGCGAGCGTCATCCCCCCGTGGAGAATACAAGGGTAAACATTATTCAGTGAGATGCACGACAGCACGATCATTCAGAGTAAAAGGCGTGCGTAAAAAAATACGAAACGGCCTTTGGAAGAAGGGGTTTTATGAAAAAACCACTGCATCAATCAATTTCAAATAAAATTTATGGAATTCTTCGATAAATGTGCTGTGTCGGTACGGACTTATTTTGGAAATTTGATGCTTCTTTAATTTCTAATTTACGCCCAAAGTTGTGTTAAAATTATCAATAAAAACGAATCTTTGGAAGATCGTAACTTTTTAATGGCTTGTTATTTCAAAATTCTGCTTCCGTACAGACAAAATTAATAATGAGACAAAACGATACCATGTTTAACTTTGGATGTACCTTGTCAAATAGTGGAGTAAGTAACCCCAACGAAGTTTCTATGGAAAAAATGTTGACTTATGTTTCACCTTAAGGTAAAGGGAGATTATTTCGTGAGACAGGCAACTCAGTGATAGAGTCTTAAAAGTCAAATGATGTGTCACTAAGTCACTACATCTTGTCCACTTTAGTGGTGAACTAGTTGCATCATTTCGCATTACTGCATGCATAGGTAACGTTTTGAGAGACATTTAAAGACTATACAGAGTTGCCTGTCTCACCAAATAATCTTCCTTTACCCTACATGACATTGTCCAATACTGTAGCAAGCTGAAGTGGCAATGGGCTGGTCAGTGGTCATGTCTGGAACCGTGGAGTAGGAAGGTTCTCTAATGTAGACCGCGCGTTGGTAAACGTAGTGGGCAAGATAAACGATGCTGTGCAGCCCTTTCTCAAATATATTGTGGTCGGCTTCCAGTGAAACCGGATGCAGCTCAATATCGGTATTTTACATGGAGCGACTGTTTATTATCGGTCCTCCACAACCCAGTAACTGGGTATACGATAACCCATGATAAGACTTGTTGTCTTTTTTTAAGTCGGTTAAAAAGCAGAAGATCGCTGCGCTGTGGCACTCCCTGGGAGAGACCTAGCTATGTCCAGCAATGGACGGCAATGACGAGCTCAGTTACTTGGGGAACACCTGAGTAGGTATCTTTATTTAGATAGCAGTCACAAGGTGTCATTAGCACCTAGAATTTACGTCATAGCACCTGGGAAACTATAGTCGTGTCGTAGGCTATGAAGGTCGTTGTTCAAGTCAACATAGCTATCATAATGGTGTCATTATCAGCGTCATTCATTATATCTACAAGTTCAGTGCTAGGCCGAGTATATTTCGCAGGTATGGGTGATTCGCCGTCTGATTATGGACCATGCCCAGCGGGGCTATTGCATTTCTCGGTGTCTATGTGGTGATCATCAAATAGCTCATGTCAAAAGGTAAATTTCGTATTGGTTTTTGCATTTCCAATGAAACTGATAAATCACCTATTCTAACGCTCTTGAGGCACGACCCGCGCCCGCTCTCTGTGTGAAATGCGCTTAAGTGATTTAATACTTTTGTAGATCTGCACATATTTTTCTACACATCAATGATAGATGAAGATCGCCGTCATACAATCGTATGTGCAACATTGAATAAGGAGAAAATATCTACCGTTTGTGTCTATAAATAGTTCCATTGGTACACCTCGATATTTTCCGCAAGGTGACTGGCAACCAAGGCGAACGTAAACGTTTATAGTGATAAAGAAAACTGTTGTAAATACTCGTAGTGTAGGCATTATGTAATCATTTTTTTGTATCATCGTGGAAAGCCATTAATTGACCTGCTTAGTACATTCAGATCCAGCCTGTCCCTTGCTGTCCTCCCTCAGTGACGCCCTAAACCGAGGTTCGTACTCCACAGGGGATGCCCTTTTTATCGTGTGGTCACTTAGTTTGTAGTTTTTAGTTCTAAGCCCCTGGCTGGAGGCCTTTAGTCATTTAAGGCATCCACGGAAAAGTCTGGTTAAGCAGCTCAAAACCTTGACATGACATAGTCCTCACATGGTTTAACCTTAGTAAAACTTGGGGTTTTCAAGTCAAGAGTAAATATAGGTTACTTCTAAGCAAGCCTGCTTCACTGTAGACCTTTTACCATCAGGCGACAAGTGTTCAAAGGTGAAACTACCGCTATAAAAAAAAATACAAAGCTCATTGACCCCGACAACTTTAACCCGTGTTCTGCCAGCTCGCCTGGCGTCCTGTTACGTCACATAGCTGCTCCACGTTTATGTGACGCAAGGTTATTGATTTTCATACTTACGTCACCCTCAAGTAGGTTACAAACCCGGGAAACAGCTGTTATGTCATCTTCTGGAACTTTTGGATCAAATCTAGCATTGCATAGGTTGTGGGACCCTCGAAGCAGATTATGAGATTATTGTGGCTCTGGAACGCAAAGAGCGTGTGAAGGAATGGTGGTTTTTAGTCAGTAAGAGTCTGACAGACTATCTTTCCCTTACCGCGACCCCAGCAGGTTTTAATCCTAATTCTTACCATTTCATATCGGAAAATTGATGTATGGTTACAACTCCTAGAAAATGAATAAATAAGAGGTGAAAATAATTGAAAAAGAAGTTTCATTTCATTTCATTTATTTTATTCATAAAACAATTTACATTGTGTTTGAATATATTGTTACAAAAAAAAAAGGTAACAATATGACAATAATGACATCTCAGAATTATTAAAGTCGGCTAAGTACTCGTAGTTTTTTTAGAAAATATACACTAGCGAAAGTAATGGAAGCACCCGCTCGGATTCCGCGGTACTTAGTAATTATTTAAGATTAATAAAAAATGCTACCATTTTAAATTTAAATTGATACCAAATTCATTAAAATCACGCCATTATTTAAGGAGTTATTTCGGATCAATTCCAAGTTAGTATTTGGGTAGTTCTTCGAAATTTGATTCTTTGACTGATTCATATGGTCAAATTTTAATTTCACTTTCAGCTCAGTAACACATGTTCATATGAAAAAAGAAATTCCAAATAACATTTATTTGTTTGAGGGACTTCTTTTTACAAAGTAGTTTTTAAGATATCGACGTTTAAAAATTTAGTGCCCAGATGAATCAGAATTTTTTACAGATGAATCAGGAACAGAAATAAAAATGGAAAACTTTAAATAAAAATGGGCTTTGTGTTAAGAAAATAATCATAATATTATAACAACAATAATATTTTTTTTATAAAACAATTAATTTATTAACAGTGATCATATTATCAAGGAAAAATCTGGTCAATTCGACAATAAAATTCTTATTTTTAAACTAACAATTACAGAAATAAATACTTACAGAAAAGCGAGAATTTTGTTATAAATAGGTACTAGATAGTTATTTTAATGCTACGTTATAATATTCTCTCTGTTTACTTTTGTTTTTTATCTCCATTTTTTTCAAATATAATTCTTTCATTTTTAATTTCCACGCAGCATACTTGTCTGGATCTTTTCTTATTTTCCATCTTAGAAGGATGAAAAATTCGTACGTTCTGTGAGTCTCTTTTTCTCATTGATATATTTTTTTCCATCTTTTCTACTATTGATAGTGGCATTGTTGTGAACAGCAATATAAAATAAAATAAAATAGATAGAGTTTGACTTATGAATAAATACCGAAAAATAATGTCAAAATTATCTCACACACACACTACTGACATGGAAAAGTAAAATAACGTAACAAAAGTGCTCCTTTCTGGCTGAAAAAGAGGAAAACTAATTTATTTTCAGATTCATATGGGTTTTTGAACATATGAATCAGGCACAGATGAATCATGATTTTGCCTAAAATCATGCTTAACTCATCATTCATACAGACTTCAGTATTATCATTTTTCTACACGAATCTGTAACCCAAAAGCATCACACGAAACTCAGATTAAAGTCTTAAAACAGCAAAATAAAATTAATAAATTAGGCATTGTAATCAGCAAGGTACCTAAACCAAGCACAGATGAATCAGACATTTACCTTTGTTTCACCAGGTTCTAAGCCAACCAGCCTCACGTCCGCCTTCTAGCATGTCCGTTGTACGACAGGTTTCCCCCCACGTGGGATCCCAGACTCTCATCATTATTCCTCGACCAAGTACAGTCAAGCGAAGCTTACTCCACATGAATCAGTATTATACGCCGGACACTTCTTATTTACTTAATTAAAAACACACTAACGTAGTTATATCTAATATGTATTTTTTTTGTAAGAGGTCAATTAATTACCTTTCGATATAACTTTAATTTATATTGATGAATCAAAAGGAAAATGCGACATCGACCATTTTGTTCCGGAAAATGGGAAACGGACACCCTATATGAATCAGGAGAACAGACTTCAAATTTTTTTATTTTGTATCTAGATAGCTAGGTACTATTAAAAAAATATAATTTGTCCCAGGTAGAGCTAAAGCTAAACTGTACAGAAAAAAATATTACATGCCGTTTTGTTGGTTGGTTACAGAAATATACCCACAGACATCGAAAATTTTGTCTCTGAAGAACTACCCATTTCATACTTTTGCTCGCTAAGATCGTCAAAACAATACAATAGAAAACGATTTTAAACATTTATTTGATAGAGAAACATTCTTTATTCGTTTTTCTTGTTTAGATAATGTTAATCTATGAAGAAACAACTTTTTTGTAAATTGCAATAATTTCAGTCAATTAAAGCTTTTTTCAGTCTTGTTTAAAGGTTCTTTGACCTATTTTTGCTTCAACAGCTGATTCCAATGTATCCGTTCATCTGTATATTTTCCCACGCCAATCTTTTAGAAAATAACTGCATTGCTTTTATTACGTTGTAATAATTAATTACTTAGTTAAAATAAACTAATATTATGAATCTGGAGAGTTTGTTTGTTTGGTTGAACGCGCTAATCGCAGGAAAAACTGGATCGAATTCAATTTATTTGATTTTGAATGGTTCATCTATCGAGGAAGCTATATAACAGGTCACATATAAATAGGCTATACATATTATATCACGCTACAACGAAGTCTGCAAATAACCGCCTTCAAAAACACAAAAAAGGGTAAAATAACCTACAAAAGAAGTCGGTTAATAACTTTTATTTCGGAAATCGGTGGCTTCGTTCAGACATTGTTTTGCTCAGGTCATACGAGGACCATGCGTCTGAGGTGGTTTTGAAGAAAGAACCACACAGATTTGAGTGGATCTGCCCAGTCATTGCAAGCATTTGTCGGTTATCGTCTTGTTGACACAATTTTAACTTTTTTTTGTTATTATATAATTTTCTCTGCAAAAACATAAGCTTCTTTTCGATGATTCGATGGAAGACTTATTAATTACTATCATGTTTTTACAGCTTCTACAATATCTAGTAGTTGTAGTCGGAGGAAAATCATTAAATTATTGAAAGGAGGGTCTCTGCACAGAGGCCACCGCGCAGATCGATCGTCGGGCGGCAGTCGGCACAAATCGCCACAATACGAACGTTGTTATGTAAGTGCCTGGCCGGATAACAGCTTTTCACGATATTTTCTTGAATTTTCTTTGAAAATTTTATGAAATCCTTTTAGTTTTGACTGTGAAAATGCTATAAAACATTTAGTTTTTTTTATTAGCGTCAATCTCGCGTTTGATCTTTTCTCGCCTGCTTGATGGTAGGTAAGCATTGATGTGGTCGACGACGGTGAAGTACGCTTGCCTAGAAGTAGTTCAGTTTTGTTGAGACACTTACACGGCATACCTTTATGTAATTTATTTCATCACCACTGCTCTCAAAACGGTGAAGGAAAACATCGTGAGGAAACCGGCATGTCCTAGAACCAAAAATTCGAAGACATGCATGTGACATCTACCAACCCGCACTGGGCACGCGTGGTGGATTATGTGACCCAGTCCTTCTTACAAAGAGGAGGCCTGTGTCCCAGCAGTGGGAACATATAGGCTGATGATGATGAAGATACTTAAATACTCACCGAAGTGCTAAAGATAATCAAAGCAAAGCATTTATTTCAAGTAAACCAGTTACAGGCACTTTTGAATCGTTAGACATAAAAAAAGTAATTAAATACTACAAAAATATGGTGCTACAGTCATAACTGAAAGTACCGTAGATGCCCATTCCAAGGAGTAGATCTCTCTGGAGAAGAACGGGCAAGAAACTCCATGGACACTCTTTTTAAATCGCCATAAATTATTATAAAACTTTTGTTACATCATTAATTTTGATAATTAAAATATGTGTTTTCCACAATAATAAAATAAAATTAAAAACTTTTCTCTCACTTGCGTTAGTTACCAAGTCGAATGCCCTTGGCACTTCCTCTCACATTACCAAGTATTTGTTCCGTTACATAACAATCAGCTGGTTTGTATTGGCTGTGGTTGTTGGCTATTGGCTCCTGAATAGCCAATATTGGCCACACTTCAACGTGGGTAAGTTAATTCGTTCTATTGATGAAAGATTTGCTCTTCAAAACACACTTTTTTAGTTACCTAGATAAGATTTTAAAGGGAAGTAAAATCACCTATCCGAAATTGGCTATTAACAGCATTAATAAATTGCAAATCTAATTTAGAATTTTGAAAAATTACAGGAGCGTATTTTTTCTTTTGGAAAATCAATTAATATTTCATTATCTGCCTAACCTTTTCCCAACTATATTGTGGTCGGCTTCCAGTCGAACCAGATGCAGCTGAATATCTCATTATTTTACATCGAGCGACTGATGCCTATCGGACGTCCCAGTAAGTTCTGGGCAATACGATAGGTAAGTACCCCATGGTCAAACTGGTTGTTTGACTTATGAACTTCTGACTAACAGTAACGACTGTCAAAGATCTAATGACAGCCGGGACCAACGGCTTTACGTGCTTTCTGAGGCACGGAGGAAACTCGCTATGACAGATGGTCACACATTCACAGACAATAGTTTCGGTAAATTGTGTAAAAATGGTACACCGTGGTTCCCCCAGTTATCGGCACAATGATACCTCAAGTAGAAGAGTTTGTAGTCATATTGTCTAACGTGGAAGACATCCAAAGGTTAGGAAGACAATCCAATGTTAAGCGCAAGGTGACTTGTAGAAACTAAACGACAGTGGACAATAAATAATTTTCATACGAGTGTCATTTTGTGAATAGCAAACACACGTTTTTGACAGGATATAAATCGACGTCAAACGTTGAGGGCACCTTATATCGTTGTAAAATAAAATCATCAAATGAACCCATCCAGGACTGGACGGGAGGGACTGTCAGACTTGTACTGACTAAAATCCACGATGATCCTTCAATATCAGGGTAACGGTTACTTCATTAGGCAGTCCCGCGACCCCGGAAATCGTTGAGGACACTTTCAGTCAAGGTGGAGCGTCAACCTTCACAAGGCGACTGGAAGCTTTTGAATGAGAATTAGCTAATGTTTTATGTACTTGCTCTTGCCAGCGACTCCGCCTGCGTGAATCTTGAAAAGTATCCCATTGGGACGTTACGTACTTCAACATTTTAGCCTATGGCAGTCTACTGTTGAACATAATCTCCGAGACCGGCACGCCGAACAACAATTCGCCACTTGCATCCATCGCGGTTGCCCGCAACTCTCACGATGTCGTCGGTCCACCTTGTGCGAAGCCTGCCTACGCTGCGGGTTTGTCGTTGCCATAGTAACTTCTCCCCCATTATGATTAATAGATTCCTAAAGTCGAGAGCAGTGATAGGATAGCCCAGTGGTTTTTATTCGAACCCAGTCAGGCGCATTAGTTTGTGTAATTTATTTCATCACCACTGCTCTAAAAACGGTGAAGGAAAACATCGTGAGGAAACCGGCATATCCTAGAACTTATTCTAAGACATGTGACATCTACCAACCCACACTGGGCCCGCGTGGTGGATTTTGACCCGCTCCCTCTCACAGAGAGGAGGCCTGTGTCTCAGCAGCGAGAACATTATGAGCTGATGATGAAACCTTCCTCTCTAATGTCACCATGAACTTACATAACAAATCTCCTTTAATTTTAAACGTCTAGTTTGACCCATCTCGTGACCTTGAGCTACATAAGTCCCAAGCTGCGAGTAGAATAGTTGGCGGGCGTCCAAAGCGGCGCACGCGCAGCACTAGTATTAATACGGGACGCTTTTCGACTCGCCCTTTCTTATGTAACAGGCGACGCTGTTCTTGACATCTCGAATAGTTTCAAGTGCGCAGACGCTTGCCAGCGGGCGCTTGTTCCGTTTGTCAAGTCCTTGATGGAGGTGTCATGTTGTTATGAATGTTACTAATTCAAGTTTGGTTTTCTCATGTGCGTTTTTAGTGCAACTTTGTTAGAAAAAAATACCAACCTTATTTAGAACCTCTTCCTTTTTGAAGTCGGTTAAAAAGAGTGTCTACCAGGGTCGAACTGCAATGGAAGGCCTCGAGTTAAGTAGCTCTCCGCAAGACTGGGCTACCGCCCGCGCATTTCAGTGATTTTAAACAATAGTTTCAAACAATGTCTGGTTTATTTTTTATTTCAATGCTCTCTTCTAAATTGTGCGACTAAACTGTCTGATCAGGAGGGTATTACAATGTCTTAAACCTGGCTTATTCCGGCGAGTGAAAGTGACAGAGCTATACAAGTCGTCCAGCGCCATCTCGTTCACTCACTGGAACAAGCTATACAAGTCGACTACCGCCATGTCATTCCCACAGCTGAACTAAGACGTCATGTTAGGCCACTTGGTTTACATTTAGGTCTGTCCATAGAGCTGGGACTTGCGGGACTGCGGCTCGCTGATCATGGCTAGCGTCTTTCTTGCGAAAAGCTCCGTTGGAACCCCGCGCATGCTGGAGCCCTGCTGGTTAATGCCACCTCGAATGTATGGCAGTCCAGCCCTGGTGTCTCTCACACTTGCGTTTTCAAATCAGACTCTCGGCAACTGTTACTCCTGAAAGCCAGAATCAACAGTGGCAACCACCAGAAAAGCGCCGAGACAATGAAGCTCGACGTGTCCCGGAGAATGAATTTACCTGTCTTGGATCTTGCAACGAAATTAATAAGAAAAGAATAGTGGAGGAGTAGGAAAAAATGTTGTTTCCATACGATTTTCAAAAGATCCTTCCTTACTTAGTTCGCTTTTTTTCCTTTTTTGTAAAATTCGTTTACTTGGTAGACGCAAAGCATAAAATACCTAATAATTAAGGGACCAAAATTATATTTGATAATGTGACTAAGCAAAAATATGAGACCCGATTCTTTTACCTGAGGGCTGAGCTGAGGCCCCGAATATTAGAAAAAAAAACTGTGGCGCTTCTAAAGTCGCGTTTCCACTTAGGCCGCTATCACACGGACTGACTGCACCACAAAAACCGCACGCAGTTGCTAACTGCAGAGTCAGACTAACTTTATGCGCGATCGGCGGTGGACACGTGGAGTGGACAGCATGCGGCGACACTACACAACTGTAGACGAACGCGTGAAGTTGAAGGCACGACTGCATACAGTTGATATTGACTTCTCTCGACTGCAACCGACCGCGTGTAGTTGGTATCATGACTGCACGAAGTCGAACGTACAACTGCATGCACTTGAATATAGCAACTGCGTGCGGTTGTTGTGGTGCAGTCCGTGTGATAGCGGCCTTAGAGCTCGGCTATACTGGAGGCCAATCGCGCTAATTTGAAACGTCTGCAAACGTATACGGTAACGTTATGGTTCGATTGCGACAGTAGTTAGATTTCGATTCAGCTGTTCTGATTTTGGTATTGCGTTATAAGTTCAAACGCTAACCAAAGTTGGAACGTTTCTACATCGTATTTATGAGATTTCTCCAATAAATCTATGTAGGCGTAGGTAATGCTGTTATTTTTGCAAGATTTTCACTCATAATCACTTCACAACAAAGACAAAACACTCCAACGATGCAATAACGATCCTAAAAAAGTAGCTTCCCATCAACTTTACGTTTGACAGTTGGTTAATTACGTTCCAGCTACGATCGCGGTGCGTCTCAACTCTCAACTTGCTATCAAAATTTTAGCGCGATACGAAACGGTCTAAAAGTTGTGTTATGGTAGCGGTTCAGTTGCGATTTCGTTGAAAAAAAAAATAGCGCGATTGGGCTCCTGTTCTCTATAAAAATCGCTGGAATCTGCGATATGCTCTACGATCATTTTATCAAACATGAAGTGAACGCATAACGCACCAGTACGGATGAACTATACTGTACGAACGTACAAGCTATTGTTCAGAACAAACATTCTTTCAGCTAAGCACGCTTAGCTAAAGCTTAGTGGCTGAGCGATAGACTGCGCTGGGTGTCGCGGGTTTGATACCCACACGGTACCTATGAGTATTGGTAAGATCAGCACAAGTACTTGTGCTGAGTCTGGGTGTTTGTGTGTGTAAGTTTCTGTCCTCCGGAAGCTAGCCACACTAGATCTGGCACAATTTCATAGTCCTCAGTCAATTTCCGTAACAATCCGTTCTTACAAAGTTTCTTTCTTTTATTAGGTAGTAAAAACCTATCAATCTAAGTACATTATATAATCAAGTTCACGTGTATTGAAATGATAACGAAAATAAATGGTTCACGTGAGACGATATAAATTGTCGTTGTAATAGTGAGTATACATATAGTAGTTAGGTAAGTACTTATGTACCATCTTGATAATGGACACGAGTCGCTAGCGATAAATAAATTGTCTCCCAGTCACCATTAAGTGAAAATAACAACTATCTGTGTATATAGAATCTAGATATACATTATGATAATGAACGCGATCTTCGACGAAACTGCACTATTTGATTCCGTCTGGCCCTTTCCATCTACAAAGACGTACCGTACTGCAATGTGCTATTGCTACATGATGGACATAATCCATCCGAATGATTCGTTTTTCTTACGTATACGTGTGCAGGCATGCAGGCGGCGAGTAATTGGTGACTTGCCGTCCAATCATGGACCATGCCCAGGTCGACGGTGAGCATGATTCCTCCCACCCAGGGTAGGATGAAAGGGACTGTCAGACTTGTATCTACTGACTAAAATCCACGCCGTCTTACCACAAAAAAATTAAACATCTGTTCAACACTTGTCTAAAAAAACTGTCAATGTCAAATCGACATTTCACTTTGATATAATATAACTGCTAAAAGGTTCGTTTTGCAGTGACACTTTTTTTAGGTTAGTGTTCAACAGATGTTTATTTTTTTTTAGTACGACGAACGATGTCCTTCAATGGCCCTTTACGTTCCGGGGCCACGGTTATTATCTGATAAGACAGTCCCGTGAATTTCTAAGGCCGTAACATTCAGACTTTTCCCATTCTAGTGACGTTAACTGGAACTTTAAAGTTAATTTGAAGAAAAAATAATCCCTCTTTCGCACAGTATAGGTACTTACCTACTTATCACTTTTTCATTTTTCGATACAATAATCGCAGTAAATACTTCAATAAACTGCTAAAATACAGAAATCTTGTGATCAGGCCTGTGTTGTAATTTACAGTGTTTTGGTATCTGAGCCGTTAGCAGCAAAATCTGAGCCCTCAATGACGGTTAAAGTAGAGCGGTAGCGACATAATTACTGTAAGTAACTGGATCTTTGGTATGCGGTGAGACCGACGGATAAGTGCGACCACATACGGTAAGAATTATGTAAGAAAGAAGAATATATTCTGATGCTTGACGGACGGACCCCGCACACCTATAATTTAGGGCCTTTTAATGTTAGTATAATTTTAAACTGTAGCGTAAGGCAACCGGGCTTCTCCCAGCTGTAATGTCCCTTTGTGCCTATTGGCCTTGTTTTGTTCTGTCTCCTGCTTGACATGGAGTGCAGCATTTTCTGATTAAATTTCGTTGCAGGATCCAAGACAGGTAAATTCATTCTCCGGGACACGCCGAGCTTCATTGTCTCGGCGCTTTTCTGGTGGTTTCCACTGTTGATTGTGGCTTTCAGGAGTAGCAGTGGTGCAGGCCGACATTGTGTGAGTACTATGTGCTTCGGAGCTGTCATTCACTGAGTACCTACGTCTCTTGTTGACTTGAATGACCCTGGCGGCTGAGATTGTGTCATGCTCAATCAAATGTCTCGCTGATGGTGGCGCGTGTGTCGGATCATTTAGCTCCCTCCAAAATGGTTGAGCTGAATGGTGCTGATGCATGTGTCATGTTCGTGAACGGGCGCTGTCAGTTGAGACTGGTCATCTCTTAGCTGCCTGCTGCTACGGTTTATTTTAAATTATTGATCATTTTGTTTTTGAATTGTCTTTGTTTTAATTGTTACTCTGGACACTTTTAATCAAAAACTTGCTACATCGTTCTCACATAGTGTACCACCTCAAATGAATGATGTAACAAAGGTTCTGTAATTATTCTGGCGATCTAAAAAGAGTGTCCATGGAGTTTCTTGCACGTTCTTCTCCATAGAGATCTACTTCTTGGAACGGGCATCTACGGTACTTTCACAGTTTTTATGTCTTGTGACTGGGACTGTAGCACCATAACTTTTCTAGTGTTTAATAATATTCCTTTGATTGTCTATGACAATTCAAAAGTGCCTGTAACTGGCCTACTTGAAATAAATGCTTTGATTTTGATTTTGCAGGGAATACTGTGGTGGGTTAGACCCAATAAAAACTTCTACGCTTCGAGCAACGCTGTTTCATTCGACGAGACCATCGACTCCTCTCACTGTTACTGCGCCTATAAATGGTTACCGATAGCTCTGGCCTTACTCAGCCTTAGTTATTGGTCGGTCCGTGAGGCTGCGGATCGGCAGTGACAAAATCCCATCTGATACACCTTTCATCCTTCCCACCTTCCGTCTGTTGCCTTAGGTCTCATGGTAACAGGCATCCCGCACTATATACATATATACGTATATACTGTAGCTATATGGTCAGGGCTAGGTTGTTAGGTGCAGATAGGGTTGCTGCTAGGTTGTTAGGTGCAGGTAAGATTATTGATAGGCTACAGTCAACCCCCTCACTGTACAGTTAGATACCTGACTGTACATTTCACTGAAAGTCAGTGCAGTGCTAGTGAAGTGTTACTAATATAGTTTTAAGTTTTATTTACTAACACTTATTGTATTGAATACTTATGTATTAGTTTATTATTACTTATAAGATTATGTTTGTGTATTTTATCTATGGGCTTTCGTTGCCTGATGACAAATAAATAAATAAAAAAAAAAATATATATATGCACCGAACATCAGAAGCGGATGATCTGTCAGAATTTTTCTTACAGTGTGCGGTATGTAATATAAAATGTACATTGATTGTCTTCCGGCGAGCATGAGAATATTTCTGACAGATTTTTTTTTACAGTAGGTACTTATGCTGTTTGTGTAAAGTCGATGTCTCTCCGCAGTACACACAGTCTACACACGTGTATTATAAAGGTTCGTTTTCCACCGGGAAAGAGTTAATGAAATGTCTAAGCGGAGCGGACTTCGTTCACTATAAATCCCACCACGCGAAAATGTCAGAAGTCTTTGAACTTTACGTGCGATGCTGGCGCGTTATTTATTATCAAAACAAAATATGATCGAATGCAAAGCTACTTGTAAATAAAACTAAGATTTTTTATTCTTTTCGACATATCTGATAACTGATGGGGAAGAAAAGTTGTCAAGTGGCAACCACGAACCGGAAAACGCAGCCGCGCAGCGTAAACCGAGCTAGATGGACCGACGCGACGACATCGTGAGAGTCGCCGGCAACTGTGCTATGCAAGTACAGGGTGGTCGTTGATGTAGTGTGTTCTACATAATATCATAGAGAGGAAATATTTGATTGTTTGTTCGTTTGTATTGACTATGCTCCGAAACTACTGGAAATCGATTTGAAAAAATATTTTTGTGTTGGATATTGGATAGGATAGTCCATTTATCGAGGAAGGCTATAGGCTAACATTACGCTACGACTAATAACAGCCGAGCAGCGCGGGTGGAAATATAGTTTTAAATAATGTTTTGTACATGAATTATGATACTCGATAATCGATACCTAGGTTTTCCTCTGTAGCACGCAAATATACTAAATGGTCTTTCTCTAAATCCACAACTTACATAAAATGACGTTGTTACGTTTTACCACTCCTCTATTTATACAACGCACGTGATTTTAAATAATCACTTTTTGTAGTATTGCCGGTGCCAGTAGCCTTGCGACGAAAAAAAAAGTCTACGCGCCAAAAATAATTTGACAGTTCGTAATGAGGTCGATCGTAACTGTCAAGAATATGTCAAAAATAGTTCATTTAGTTCCAAATCTTGCCGCATATCAAGTTATTTTGGGCTACGTATTTAATTTTTCTATTTTAGATCGGAATGTATATCGTGGACTTTCCATAAACGTGCTATGGACGGTCAAGGGCGACTTTCCATAAATACTCCATACGTGTTCTATTTTGGGATATGGGTCTATTGGTACAACAGTGATTCATAGTTTGGTGTTCCTCGCTTAGAGAGATTGGAAAAACTTATCACAACTACATTTTTCTTCGATTAAGGGCTTTTTTTTTAAACGTTGGGTGCGTTTACAAGCTTAAAAACTCACATACCCAAACGCCCAGACCCGGAACGTCAACTCTACTTGTAGCTCATACCAATAACCGATTTTTGCCGAACCCGCGACACGACAGCGCAGCAGTCCAATCTCTCTCAACCACTGCGCTAACCATTTTATAATTAGTAGCGAAGTCACAATGAGCCACCACCCGCCCTGAGTAGAAGGGAAGCTGTCAAACTCAAACTGTCATAAATCCACTCTGCTCCTTCCTTCGAATCACACACAGTAAGATTTTAACGTGACCGTATATTGTAAGAAAATTCTGATGCTTGCCGGACGATACTTGCTGCTACATTTTGTATATGATACCGCACACTGTAAGAAAATTTCTGACGGACCGTCCGCTTCTGATGCTCGCCGGAAATCACTCTGTATTGTATACAACTAATTTTGTATTGTATAGTCGTCACGAGCAATAAGATGTAAACACTTAAAATTCAAACGCAAATTATTCGCAAAGTACAGGTTTCCACTTTGAAATAAGACCTCATTTCGTAATAGTATGGCTTCAAAAATGTAAGTCTAATGAAAAGGCAAAAGTTTAATCAATATGGTGGCAGAACATCTCGCTTTTGAATACTGCTTCGTGTTTACATACTATTAACTATTGCTCGTGACTGTACAAGTTGCCTGATCAAAATTTTCTGATAGTATGCAGGGTGCATGTGGGGAACATCAGAATTTTCTGACACATTTTTCTAACAATATGCGGTCGCACTTAAAGGTGGTAGCATAGGTTCGACAATTAAAGTAAAAGAACTTAAATAAACTGAAATAAATTTTATTTAACTACAATAAAATTAGAGGATTTTATACACACAATAATAATAATTAATACAGAATTACACAGTACTGATTGGAATGATAGAAAGTTGTTTTGTCAAGTAGTCCAATTGACCATAGAGCAAGCGTTCAACTTCTATTTTAAATAGTTTTTAATACTGGCAATAAATTAATAATTCTGCTTTCATACTTCGTTTATTTTATTGCATAATGATTGAGTTGATAAAAGGTTACATAAATAGTTTAAATACAATGTTTTACATTATAATTCGACACGAACTTTCAACACTTAAGCTAAGGATTGGTGGATGTTCTCTGTGAACTTATGCGCCCATTTTGTTGCCCTGTAACAAAAACAGAAAATAATATTAGAATATTTCTTTGGCGGTCGATGACATGAGTCCTCTCACCCAGGGCAGGGCAGGAGGGACTGTCACGACTTAGGCCGGCCACATACATCAGTTTTCCTGATCAGGAATCCTGATCCGTTTTCTATCCAAACACAGTGAATTCATACAAGTGTGTGTGCATGTGTGTGTTGTTCACATTTCATTCATCATTTCGAATTACGAACGGAAAAAAAACTGATGATGTGGACGGCCTTATACTGACTAAAATCAACGGTGTACCATTTATATCAAGAAACTGGAGTTTGGAATCCCATTCAATTCTATTCATCTGTTACTACATAATTGAATAACGACAATACGAGTACATCTAAATAATGGGCATTGTTCATTTTTTTCAATATGTTGTAATTGAAAAACCATTTCTAGGAATAGCGTTACTAATCATTAGTAACCAATCAAAAATGAAAAATGTTCATATTTGATTGATATTTTTGATAAAATACGCTTGACCTTCCTTGCCTTTCAAGTGACGTTATTATTGGCTGTACCGTTTTGTATCGTTGCCTCAGACAATAAAAAGTAAGTGGCAAGTATTTTCAACAATCTGTCAAGTGTCAAATTAAAAATGTCAAAAATGTAAACAAATAATAATGTTTAGTTTTTTTGTATATTTTATGATTATTTCTGCAACATGCCTCATAATCTCTTTATAAGATTTGCGAGAAAAGTGATGCCGTGATGTAGGCGTGTAATATTGCAAGGTTTATAAAATGTACCTACTGTTGCGAAGATCATTTTGATGTAAGTAAGATATCAAAGCTTTAGATACCTTTGTATATTCATTAAGTTAATGCTAAAGTATTGCTCAGGAAAACGAACAATAATGTCACCTCGTCGACGACTTTCCGTTTTAAAAAACAAAAATAAAAACCGATTTCAAAAATTTATTGTATTTTTATAGTAGGGAAGGCGAGGATTCTAATTTGCAGTTACTCGAGCATCATGGCGACCTATTGGATTTGAAAGAATATGTTCTAAAAAGAAAAAAGTTTCTGACAAGTTTTCTATTTTAGTGGGGGGGGGAGGGCGTGTAAACAGTTTTAAAACTGTAAAAAAAAACAGTTGCACAGAAGTACTCGAGCGCGTCAGCTATTTACAGTGTAAACGCGCTTTTCTATTTCTGATAACCAATACATATTAATCGGACGATTAGCTCGAGGGGGCTGTCTGTGGCAAGCGGTTGAAAATCCAAAAAAAAAGTTAATCAAGCGCGTCAGATATTCAAAGTGTATGTAAAGTAGACCTTAAAAAGTGTCGTATTAAAATGTCTGACGATTTGGATGTGGCACAAAGTAATAATTCATATTTCTATTGGTAAAAAAACGTAATCTTGAAATACTCGAGAGCGTTCCATTTTTTTTTTAATTGAAACTAACACTGTAAAAATCATACTCACTAATAATCTGACGTTTTCCATGGGGCGATGTCGTAGACTCGCGGAGAAAAGGTGAACTACCTGTTAGTTCGCAAGTATCGGTCGTGATTTAATGTCCGCCATCTTCAATGTACATAATCATATACAATTTTTTGAACGTAATTAATCTACCTTTTCGTAATCTGACTCGCTCAAGTATTTCTGTGGATCGATTTTTTTTTACTAATCTGGCGGGTTCTCCCACACAACCAATGGTGGGGACCATATGAAGGGTTGATACTTGGTACAGGTACATTAAAGGGTGCAAGATTTCTCCTTTATGATAATCTGATGCGCTGGAGTCACATTAAAATTCCCTCCCTGGGCTCCCCGACTAAGAATGTTAACTGACGTCTACTATCAGGAGAAAGTGACGTTGTGTTGTCAGGCAGTTTTTTTAATTATTCACTGGTGAGGCAACGGCACAACTTTTTGGTCAATGGTGACGTCAGCTACCTCAAAAATTAAAATATTAAAAATAAAAAAACTATTGAGCCAATCATAAAAATATTCAAATTAGTTTCTCAAAATGCTCTAAATTTGCAGAAAATAAAATAAAATCGAATGTTTGAAAAATTAAGACAATCCCCATTCACGACCACATTCGTTATCATTATTAGCAAGTAACATCTAAATACATCTACAAATATACAACACACGAATAATTTGTAGCATAGACCAAAATACCTAGATCTGTCAGGGTGGCGCTGGTTGCTATGCAAACCTGTCATCAAAACGTCAAATTCAATACATTTTCGAATTTAGTTTCTCATTACTCCGCAGTCAAAATGAAATGGGAGGTCAACCACGTGACGATTATTTTATTGTATTGTGTGTCATACATACACGTGATTTCTAGCCTTGACCTTATAGAGAGACAGATAACGAGATGTAGGATCTCGTTTTGCAAATTATGTACAAATATTATAAAGATGAAGAGCGCTAATCTCAGGAAATACCGGTTCGAATTGATTTTTTTTTTGTGTTGGATAGTCCATTTCTTGAAGAAAGCTAAAGGTTATATAACATCACGCTAGAACCAATAAGACCCGAGCAGCGGGAGTGAAACCAAGAGGAACCACTAGTTTATAATAATAGTTAGAAGTCAGATTGTACCTACGCGGTGCATCCACACCGCCGGCCGGTAACATTTGTGGAGCAACAAAAGGCAACACGTTAACATTTGGTAACTTTTGTGGCTCCTTGTTATTATTTGTTGATTGTTACTTACCCGTGCATCCACACCGCAGTAACATCCGACAACAAATTGTTATCGGATAACTTGGCGTAACAAGGAGCCACAAAAGTTACCGAATGTTACCGTGTTGCTGCGGTGTGGATACAGGGGGTAACATTGTTACCGATTGTCGAGCAATGTTACACTTAGTAACATTAATAACATTTTGTTGGCGGATGTTACCGAGTAGCATTTGGAAACGTTGAGCTACAAAAAGTAACTGCGGTGTGGATGCACCGGTAGTTTGCCATCAAACAGCAACGATGTTTTGTAGCAAAAATTAGTATGAATACAAATTAGCGAGCAAAAGTATAGAATCACTTACTTGGAAAGGATCCGAGATAACTCCTAAAATAATGGCGTGATTTGAATGAATTTGGTATCAATTTAAAGCTATCAGTTAAATCTTTAAGGTGAATGCTCCAACCAGCCCGCGAAATTAAAATTCTTACGTTTTTTGCAATTTGCAGGCCAGTGCTATGATGTATGTTGATTAAAATATTATTCGCGTCTGTAAGGCAAATGTAGTTACATAATTATAATCAACAAAATCATCAATACAACGCTCTAAGTTCATAAAGCTGTAGGAATGACTTTTCTGTTTTTTTTTTGTTCCTACGCCTTTATGAACTTGGAGGGTTGTATTGGTGATTTTGATGATTATAATTCTGTAACTACATACGTCTTACAGCCGCGAATAATATTTTAATCAACATACAACCTAGCACTGGCCTGCAAATTGCAAAAAACGCAAGTTTTGATTTTCGCAGGCTGGTTGGAGCATTCCCCTTTTATAATTCTTAACTATACCTCGTTTTTTAATCTCGTAGACCAAATTGACAAATGATAATGTCAAAACTGACATAAATTCTATTGAAATTCGTGTCAGTTCGCCATTTGCACCTGTCAATTCAGTCTACGAGATTAAAAAACGAGGTATAGTAACTTAGTACTCAAGATAACGCGGAAACGGAGTGATTTCATATTTGTTCGCGAGTAAAGTAACTCTGAGATTTCCTCATTCCTCTTATCGAAGTACTAATTACAATAATTAAAGAGAAATCAGAGAAATGGAACCACGAGTAATAAGGTAATTGGGTCATTGAGATAAGACGGTGCATTTGCGATGCGCAATGACACATTGAACACACCCATTGTAATTTATGATCAACCGGATCTCTGCGAGACTTGTTATAGGGGGCAAAGATTAGGTTTTGTTTTGTGCCCTCTTACACTACAGTGGTGAGTGTAAATAGTTATTTGTTATATGCAAGGCTGCAAAGTTGATTTTTGGCGCGAGTACTGGAATTGAAAACTGAGCGAGCGAAGGATTCTAAGATTGAACCGCGAGAGAAACGAGCGGTTCAAATATAGAATATTGAGCGATGCGAAGTTTTCAAAGGTACGAGACGCAGAAAAACTTTGCTGCCGAGTGCAACACACAACTTTTCACCTCACACAGCGAGGAAATGTAGTGGGGGCGGCTCGCCTGTCAGTGTAGAAAACAATTGAATATAAGACGTGTTCGAATTTTAAACAACATTTTGTGCTCTAGAGCACAAAATGGAGTTTTGCGCTCAGATTTTGAATGAGAAATAGAATCTTTCCGAACGGGTGAGGTGAAATAGTTATTTGTTATGCAAGGCTGCAAAGTTGATTTTTGGCGCGAGTACTTGAATTGAAAACTGAGCTAGCGAAGGATTCTAAGATTGAACCGCGAGAGAAACGAGCGGTTCAAATATAGAATCCTGAGCGATGCGAAGTTTTCAAAGGTACGAGACGCAGAAAAACTTTGCTGCCGAGTGCAACACACAACTTTTCACCTCACACAGCGAGGAAATGTAGTGGGGGCGGCTCGCCTGCCTGTGTAGAAAAGTAGAAAACAATTGAATACAAGACGTGTTCGAATTTTAAACAACACTTTGTGCTCTAGAGCACAAAATGGAGTTTTGCGCTCAGATTTTGAATGAGAAATAGAATCTTTCCGAGCGGGTGAGGTGAAAAGTAAATTTACGGTTCCATTTTCAGCGTTTTGTGGTAAGTTGTTAGTAAACTATCATTAGCAGTGGTGGGGCAGACGTGTATCGGCCTTGACTTACGAGTTGTAGGTCGTGGGTTCGAATCCACTTTGCGTAATTCATTTCATTACCACTGCTCTCAAAACGGTGAAGGTTAAAATCGTGAGGAAACCGGCATGTACTAGAACCATCAAATTCGAAGACATGTGAAATCAAAAATCAAAATCAAAAAATCAAAATCAAAGCATTTATTTCAAGTAGGCCAGTTACAGGCACTTTTGAATTGTCATAGACAATCAAAGGAATATTATTAAACACTACAAAAGTTATGGTGCTACAGTCCCAGTCACAAGACATAAAAACTGTGAAAGTACCGTAGATGCCCGTTCCAAGAAGTAGATCTCTATGGAGAAGAACGTGCAAGAAACTCCATGGACACTCTTTTTAGATCGCCAGAATAATTACAGAACCTTTGAGTGACATCTACCAATCCGCACTGTGCCCGCGTGGTGGATCATGGCCCACTCCTGGAGAGAGGAGGCCTGTGTCAGAGCAGTGGGAACATTGTAGGCTGATGATGATGAATATATTATATTAATTTAATATTAAAATAGATAAACGACTCAGTTTTTTTTTTTTTTTTTTTTTTTTTTTTAGGTGGTAAAATCATCAAATGAGTTCTCCCGCCCTGGGTGGGGCGGAAGGGACTGTCAGACTCTTACTGACTAAAATCCACCCGTGTTCCTTCCTATACCCTTTACGTTCCGGGGTCACGGTAACCTGGGTTAAGAAAAAACCCGCGACCCCAGCAGGCATTTGGCGCGAAACACGACGCGCCACCGACCCGGGCTTGGTCCTTGGTCGGACGGCGAGCTACCCATAACTCACCGTCCGCAAGCCCGCTCCACCGCTGTGCCCTCTGCTAATCAGAGGGACACGCGTTGGAGCGTCCACACGACAGGCTATTCGCATACGGGCAAAGAGACCCCTTAGGCACACAGTGCCTAAGGAAGAGTTTTTGGCCGCATCCCAGGGTGCACCGGCCCGAAAAACTGGTCTTCCCCCCGGACGTATCCGAGAGGGAACTCCAGTCCACGGGCGCACGTGGAGGTTTCCTGTCATAGCACCCCAAACGACTCAGTTAGCACAATAATTAATAGAAAATAGCACCTTTTATCAACACTGAATGCATTGGATGTATGTGGGTATTATAATTAAGTTTGTAATTGCTGTAGTGATTAAGTTAACTTGGTCTAAGAAAATGTTGTTCTCAAGTAAGTGACTTTTTTTAGAATAGAGTTCTTTAAACCTATATTAAAATCCCTGTTAAAGTTTTGACCCGATTCACCTCTACGTCCCGTCCTGTATTTCTTTTTAATCTTTCCATCCACCCAATAAATCTCAAACAAAAATCTCAATGGCTCTGAAACGTGGTCTAAGCTTTGACTGCTGGCCTTTTAGAGAGACTAAGAGTCACTCAACGAGCAATGGAAAGAGCTATGCTCGGAGTTTCTTTGCGGGATAAAATCCGGAACATGGATATTCGGCGAAGAAGCAGAGTCACCGACATAGCTCATAAAATTTGCAAGTTGAAGTGGCAATGGGCAGGCCACATCGCTCGTAGAACTGACAACCGATGGGGAAGAAAAGTTCTCGAATCACGACCACGGACCGGAAGGCGCAGCGTAGGCAGGCCTCCCACTAGGTGGACCGATAACATCGTGAGAGTCGCGGGCAACCGATGGCTGTAAGTGGCGACTTGTCGTTCGGCGTGGCGGTCTAAGGGGGAGGCCTATGTTCAGCAGTGGACGTCTTCCGGCTGATGATGATGACCCAAGAAATCGGGTAGCAATATTTCCTCATCAAAAACTACCTATTGAGTAGTAATTTCCCGACCCGATATAAAAATGGACGAGAGAATAACCGGTCATCATGTTATTAGGTTACAATCAAAAATGCTATCGTGCGCCCAGCTTATCATGAAGTTGATGCATTACACTTCACATTGTGTAATGCAGGTAAGTGATAAGGGGTTTTAATGGGGCCCCATTCAAAACAAAATCAAAGCATTTATTTCAAATAGACTAGTTACAGACACTTTTGAATTGCCCAAGACAAAAAAATGTAATTAAATACTACAAAATTTTGGTGCTACAGTCCCAGTCACAAGACATAATAACTGTGAAAGTACCGTAGGTGCCCATTACAAGAAGTAGATCTCTATGGAGAAGAACGGGCAAGAAACTCCATGGACACTCTTTTTAGATCGACAAAATTATTACAGAACCTTTGTTACATCATTCATTTTGAGATGGTACATTTTGTGAGAACGATAAGCAAGTTAAAAGGGTCCGTGGTAAAATTTAAAAACAAAAGACGTTCACAAACAAAATGATCAAAAATTAAAATAAACCGTGGCAGCTAAGAGATGACCAGTCTCAACTGACAGCACCCATTCACGAACATGACACATGCATCAGCACCATTAACTGAGCTGATTACGACCTTTGATAGGATTTCTGAGTCGGTATTTACTTAGTACTTAAATATTGTCAAGCTGAATAATTACAGCCGCACAGGCCGACCTTCCGGGTTAGCCGCGCTTGACGAGGGTTTTCTGTGGATGGCTGACCATCTGTCACAGCGAGTTTTCTCCGTGCCTCGAAAAGCACGTAAAGCAGTCGGTCCCGGCTATCATTTGCAGATCTTTGACAGTCGTTACTGTTAGTCAGAAGCTCTAAAGTCTGACAACCAGTCTTACCATGAGGTATCGTATTATCCAGTTACTGGGTTGTGGAGGTTTCATAGGCACTCGCTCCATGTGAAATACCGATATTCAGCAGTATAGTTGGGAAAAGACTAGGTAGATGATAAGTTCCTGAGTTTAGCGCGTTCAACCAAACAAACAAACTCCTCAGCTATATAATATTAGTATATCTATAGTTCAGTACAACTTCTGTTGATATAATAAATCAGCAATATCAATAATAATTGCGAGCCTATTATTCTGTACGTTAAGATAAATATTATTTATTATCAATGGGTGTGTATATTGATGACATTGGCAATATCAACGACTATTGGCTCAGCCTATAATAGACTACACACTTTATAAATTACAGATATAAATTATATCTTATAAATAGGGCGACACACTTTTTTTTTGTGTAAAACGTTGCCCCACACTAGGAAATTCTCCTGTGTCGTGGGTGCGTTTACAAACATAGAAACTCACATACACAAACACACAGACCCGGAACAACTACCTGCAGGCGTAGCATGGCGCCGTAGAAAGGGGTTTTGTCGTCGGAAGAATAGACAAAATGACAACGTAGAAAATATATTTTTAGCGTTAGCATGGTAATGTAAAAAAATATGGAAAATAAAAGTCCTTTTCTTCAATAGTGTACGAATGCTGTCATATTTGTGCAAAAAAACAGTCGATTTGTGTAGAAATAACGATGAAATAAGTTACGCGGCGCAGGCAACGAAACGGCGTGTCTGCGCCGCGTCGCTTCAGTTTAATTCAAAAACGTCGCCTGCATACATTTTGTATGAAATCGTTTTGAAGCGGCGGCGCAGGCTTGCGCCACGCCTGTTCCACGCCTGCTGCCTTACGTCGCTTGTGTATGTTTTAGGCCTAACCTAACGGTCACTAGGGGGGAGTATCGCCCCCTAGTGGACACTATTGGTTCTCGTGGGGCAGATGTGGAGTCCAAATGCAGGGAGGCATTATAAAATCCTCTTATTTTCATGTGCAACCAAAGGTTTAAAATGACACTGAGTTTCAGCCACATCATGTAGCATATAAATTGATATTAAAATCAATTAAAAGGTGGCATTAGAAACGCACTTGATGAGGAGGGATGACACTCATGTGACTAAGAGAGTCATAAGTATGAATGTTGATGGATGGAGAGGAACAGGAAGGCCAGAGAAAAGATGGAATGATTATCTAAGGAATGATATTAAAGAAAAAGGAGTAAATGATACTGTGACGTCTGATAGGGGAGAATGGAAGAAGAAAACGTGTTGTGACGACCACAAGTACATGGGCAGGAAAATGTGCTCTCATGCGGAAGAGATGCAAATAACATAACATACTCAATATTTCATTGATAACAACAGTGATTATTGGCAACACAACTTGTAAATAACATACTATTGAAAATGTATGAGGAAATACGGAGTTTACAGCGCCATCTATTGGTGAGCGGTGTAATTTGAAATTAGTTCAATCCTACTAATATTAAAAATGCGAAAGTTTGTGAGGATGTAGGTATGTTTGTTACTCTTTCACGCAAAAACCACTGAACGGATTTGGCTAAAATTTGGTACACAGATAGTTTGTAACCTGGATTAACACATAGGATAGTTTTTATCCCGATTTTATGTTCCCGTGGGATAATTTTCGAGTTGTAGCGGGTGAAGCCGCTGTGATATAGTCTATTCTAATTTCTAATATTATAAAGCTGAAGAGTTTGTTTGAACGCGCTAATCTCAGGAACTACTGGTTCGAATTGAAAAAAAAAACATTTTGTGTTAGATGGCCCATTAATCGAGGAAGGCTATAGCCTATTTAACATTACGCTATGATCAATAGGAGCAGAGCAGCGCGTGAAACTGCAGGCAGAGAACGGGTGCCCTCTATCTGGCAGAAACTTGTTGCTCCGAAACCTATTTGGCAGAACTCACTTGGCAGAAACTTTTTTAAACGAACATTGTTATGGTATAAAAAATATTTAATATAATTGTTTTTTGGCCTAATGTTTTTATGTCCGAATTTAAATTGGGATACTTTTAAGATGGCAGAATTGTATTGGGCATAATTACCTTTGTCAGAGTTACAATTTTGCATATTTTCATTTAGCATAACGTTTATTTAGAGCGCCGACTATTTGGAATAATTTGACTTAGTATACTTCGAAGATCACAGAATTTCAGAATAGAAATAATTTAATAGTCATAATAAAAAATTAAAAAATTGTTTTATAAAATCAATATGGTGTGCTACAAAAGTTAGTGACAGAAATGAATCGCTGCAAAACCGACTTCCCGTAGTCTTGTCTGCCCTACCCCTAGAGTGTAATTTATAATCGCGTAGGCGCGGAAGGGCGAGGCGGCCCGCGAGCTGAGGAGCAGGTGGTGGGCGTAAAATCATCTGCGACGATTAGCTCGCGTGGGACCGCCGGAGACCCGCAGCGCCGGAGCCGTGACAGAAGCCATGCCTGCTGCATGTTGCATGCTTGCTGCATGCCTGCTGCATGTTGCAACCTTGCATGCTGCATGCTTGCATGCTGCATGCTTGTATGCTGAATGCTTGCTGTTTTCTGCGATATGATGGTTATACTTTTGATTATTATGAATATAAAATATATGCCAAAAGATGATTCTGGTTGTGAACTTTCTACGATATGATGGTTATACTTATTGATTATTATGGAAATGAAAGAACAATGACCACGCTCCATACATGCGATGACCTGTCAATCAATTTTTTTATCACATGATGTATAGTGATGTGAATTATATCAAATTATAGATTTAGTCATAACTAAACCACCGTAAAAACTTGGTTTGTTTTGACAATGAGGTAAAAATGTTATAATGAAAACAATGTTTGAGGTTAGGTAGGTACAATACTTAACTGTCAAACGAACATTAGTACCTATTATCAGTATAGAACTATTGCCTATTATCTAATACCCCTTCTACACGGGTAAGTGTGCGAGGTTTCATAGAATATAAACAAAGAATTCGTAATGCGGGGACTGCGGAGACTGCGGTGCGGCTAGGTGTGCGTTCACCATTATTATTGTTTGGTTGTCACACTGACAGCACGAAAAACGTTTCGTTTCACAGTTATAACTTCACAACCTCTGATTGACAACCTAGAAATACATTTACTAATAAGTAACCTTATAAAGAATTAAATAAAACGAAGTATACAAAAAAATATGAACGAAATACAAAATCAATAAATGATAATAGTGCTACAACTGCGTTCAAATGTCAAAGTCAACTTAACCGCGAAATTCAATTTTTTTTACGTTTTTTGCAATTTGCAGGCCAGTGACATGTTGTAACTTTATAAATATTTGTGTTGCGCAAATAACAAGTATAATTTTAAATATAAAAAATATCAAAAAACTCGCTCCATCAGCTCTCACATAGAAAAGGTGCATCATGTTAAAATCTCCGAAATCTAACTACGATGCACCTTTTCTATGTGAGAGCTGATGGAGCGAGTTTTTTGATATTTTTTATATTTAAAATTATACTTGTTATTTGCGCAACACAAATATTTATAAAGTTACAACATGTCACTGGCCTGCAAATTGCAAAAAACGTAAAAAAATTTGAATTTCGCGGGCTGGTTGGAGCAATCACCTTAAATAATACGCTAAATAACATCACTATACACGCAATCTTCTGTCAAAATATTTGTCAGGTCATTATTGGACATGATTCTTTATGCCTAAAGATGATTCTGACTTACAAAATTATGGGTTTCGGTGTTATGGTAAATGAGTGTATGCCAAACGATTTTCTGCGAAAAGAGGTTTATGCTATCCGTTGCTATGCAAAATAAAATTATGACGTAAAAAGTTCTGCTATAAAGGGTGGACCCGCAGAGAACAGCTACTTTCTGAATATAATTGAACAGAATATAATTTTTGTATTCTTATAAGAAAGATGACAAGAATACTGAAGATTAAATGACTTGGCCATGGCAATGTACAGTCACGAGCAATAGTATGTATACACTAAGTAGTATTCAAAAGCGATTTTCTGCTACCATATTGATTAAACTTTTGCCTTTTAATTAGACTTCTATTTTGGAAGCCATATTATTACGAAATACGTCGTATTTCAAAGTGGAATCCAGTATTTTACGAGTAAATTGCGTTTGAATTTTGTTACGTGTTTACATGTTATTGCTCGTGACTGTACTACTGGTTAAATATTAATCAACATTAGTGTGTCTTATGAGTATGAAAAGATATAAAACTGACTGATTTTCGCATGTTATCTGTATTGAGAAAAGGACATGGGTGAGGCCTTTGCCCAAGGGGCACGGGGCAATCTAGAGCCGCGGGACTGTCTCATCAGGTTACCGTGACACTGGAACGTAAAGGGCTATTGAAGGATCCACCATGGATTTTAGTCAGTACAAGTCTAGTCCTTCCTGCACTGCCATGGGTGGGAGGACTTATTTGATGATTGTACCATGTTAAAAAAGGCCTTTGCCCAGACTTGGGACAAAATAGACTAAGGAGAAATGAATTGGTAAATCTGAGATGATGAGTTTTAATTCCTCTACTATGATTCGAACATAGGTAACACTAAACATTGCCAAACAAAACCCTTGATTAATTTTGGACGACACGAGAGCATCAAAGAAATATGACCCTGAATAGAGATGTGCCTGATGGCAATATTCCCACTGCCGGCAATATTCCCAATATTGCCACTGCCGGTAAAATACCAAAATTGCCGGCAACTTTGGCAATATTGCCAAAATTGCCAGTCAAATAACACCAGTATAATATTTTATTATTACTGCAGGTGCAGTTTATATTACTGTAGATAATACGTTGCGGCATTAAGTCCGCCTTATAAAAACTACTAAGTTGTTACTTTAAACGGTGATTTACTGATTATGTAAGAATTACCGAAACAAATGCATTAAAATAATGTTATTTTTGTTGATTATTTGTAGTTTTGACAGAGATTTATACTTCCATATTGTATAGGTACTTATACTCGTTGTTTTTGCTATGTGATTTTGCATAAAAACTAGTAGCCCACTCAACGAACAGTTATAGAGGGAAATTCTTGGAACACGATTTTGGACTACGTTACTTTGTTTGAACTAGTTAGGAGGTGAATATAATTATCAAAAGTCCCCGCCACTAGCCCTTGAGCTGTGGGGGAGGGGGGTTTAAAGGTTCCATTTTTTGATTTTTCACTTATAACTCAGAAACCATGCCTCCTAGCGGCATGGTTTGTATGAATAAAACAGGCTGAATAAATTTCCTATAAGTTTTATTTAGTAACCATTTCGATATCTTGTATAGTTTTCAAAAAACCATATTTACCTTTTTGCATTCGGAAAGTCTTATTTATTATTGCCATAAATCCAGAAAACAGCAGCAGTCTTTTCAGGCTCTCCCTGTAGTACCTACTCCTCCGTGTATTTTTGTGGGCAACTCACACTTTACCAAAAATTAATACCCACCTATACTAAAATTGTTTACAACAAAAAAGAACTAAAGTTTCCAAAGATAGTTTTTCCGCATCTCTTATGGGTGCGGATTTCCTCCTATATAGTACAGTCCTACCTAGTCTGTAAGTACCTAGTATAATTTAAATGAGTTTCTAAGCTAATTTTTACTGCTCCCTCGGTGGGGGAAGACAAGACATATAAAGCTTGATGGTGGTCACCGAATTTAAGAACTACTTATACCTGGTGGACATTGAGAGATACCCGAAGGGATCTCTCTCAATGTCCGTGGGCCTCCAGATAAAGATCTGGAGGCCCATATCACCTCAAGATGCAGCATGCTGGCTCTGTTCATCGCAGGTGGTGAAGGAAGGGTCTGAATCAACTGCTACTGCTTTCTGGATCTATGGCGATATCAAATACAACTTTCCAAACGCGCGAAACTAAAAATGTTTTTTCCCCTAAATTACAGACTTTCAAAAGCGGATACCTCGAAAACTATGAAAACTCGAAAACTTTCAAGATATTGAAATGCTTACTGAGTAAAACTTACGAAAAATTGATTTAGTTTTTTTACACACGCTATGCTGAAATGGTACCTTCAACCCACCCCCCCAGATGTCATGGTTTTGATATGTTCACCTCCTAACTAGTCCAAACAAAGTTACGTTGTAAAAAATGTGTTTCTAGAATTTCCCTCTATGCTTTGAGCATTCGTTGACTAGATTAAATTACAACATTAAAATAAATTATTCGAATTTATGCCTTTTTATTCAATCATCGTCAATTCTTACCTTAAAATGTATGTGTAATTTCTTATATTCACAGTCTTGTGCGGCAACAATGGGCAATATTGCCGGTAAAATACTGGGAATATTGCCAAAATTGCCGGCAATTTTGGCAGTTTTACAAAAGAAATTTTTTTTTTTGTATATAATGTATACCATGATCTGTAAATGCTAATTTTAAGTGTGTTACATAGTTTTCGCACTCACTTTGACTTAAAATTAAGCAATATTCCCAAATATTTCCACTCCCGGCAATATTGCCGGCAATATTCCCACCTAAATTCCCACCTTGGGCAATATTGCCGGCAACGGCACATCTCTAACCCTGAATACACAAGGTCAAGGTTATTAGAAGGAAAGGTCACTGGTAATGCGACATTCATACTAATTTATAAAGAGGTTATATTTAATTTTAAGTTAGGAGTAGTTTTTTTTTCTTTTTGGAAGCTACATTGTTCCCGAGTCATCATCATCAGCCTATAATGTTCCCACTGCTGGGACACAGGCCTCCTCTCTGTGAGAGGGAGTGGGCCATAATCCACCACGCAGGCCAGAATCGGAGTGAATCCATACTTTTGAATAAAAATTAATTAGAATATTGATTAGGTATTGCGTACTCACCCAAGTACGTGACATCCAGATAAGTGTTTCGTTGTTAAGTCTGGGTCCGATGAGCGGGTTCATTTGCGCCATGTACGCACACAGCCAGCTGGAAAACACACATAAAATATATTAGAAAAATCTCAAATAGTAAGCTAACACGATGGTACACAATGCTACACATGAAGTTATCAAGCTAAACTGGTTGTTGAGTGTACAGGAAAACCAGGATAAAGATTATTTTTATTATTTATCTATAGGCAAGTGTTTGACCACTATCTTGACCGATAGTAAGCAATGTTGCGGTCAATGGTGAAGCACGCTTGACCATTCACTTTTGACTTGAAGATCCCAAGGTCGTAGCAATCAAACTGATTTTAAATACTTGTTGTGTAGTCATGGATTCAACGTATGACAAAATAAGTATGATAACATCACTCTAGTAATTCACAAAGACAAGGGTCATGGAACCGTCAAATAGTCACGTGACAGTCTGTAAAGGTACCCGTAACACTGGAACGCAAAAGACGACCGAAGGTAAAGGTTGGATTTTTATACAGTAAAAGTCTGGTGGTCTCTTCTGCACCAAGGACTTAAGGACTTGAATTTGCCACCTGAAAAAGGGCGTCAAGTAAAATGGGGCAACCCAATTCAATCAACTAGTAACTGAATTTGTGTCTAGTTACAGACACCTCCATGGAGTGTTCCAAATAAGAATGACAAATTAGAACACAAAGAATGTTTGTTTTTCTTGATATACAAATAACTAAAACATTGAATGCACAAGTGTATTCAAAAAATCGAATAAACTCTTGTTAGTGCTTTGTTCCTCATGAAATAGATGTTACTGTATTTAGCATTATAGAACTGATTAGAAATGAATGCTATGTTGCAAGAGCATATTTCTGGGGCGTCCCAAATCACGAGGGCCACTCACTGAAGGCAATCAGAGACATTTTTGTCATGACTCATTTGTGCTATAAAATGGTAGTAAAAAGGGGTAATACTTACAATAACCAGCATGTGGCGGCAGTTAGTATCAAAACCACTTGGATAATCCTGAAATAGACGAACAATATGCAGGTTTTATTCATAGAAATTGCAAAATATGTTCTGGAGTTAGAAGGCTCAATTACTTACCCCCTGTTGGGTCCTTTAGGGGCAAAGAAGGGGCAAACAATGCCCACGATAACCCACAGCACGGTGAATACGGTGATGGGAACGAAGGAGGCACCCATTTTGAGATATTATTTAGATGGAATTCTAAATTATAAAATCTCAAATAAACATCAGCTGCGTAAAAATGGTGGACACGCTGATTATGTTGGTAGCACTGTTGTCGATAGTCATATGACATTTCGACGTTTCGTTTTACTATTTTTGAAGACCCTTACTCGTATAAACGGCGCAAAAATAATTGTGTTATGCTCTAAAACATATTTATTTGGCGTAAAATAATTTCGTGAAATAATAATAAATGTTAAAGAAATCAAAAGCATTGCCTGGTAGGCTGAAACATAGACTTAAAGGATGGACTGAGCAATAGAGAAAAATTTATCCAGGAACTCCTTGATCCTGACTTATTGTCAAGTTTAAAAAACAGAATGTTATTTCACATTATTTTTACTTACATATTTTATCTACGTATCGAAATTTTTAAAGTTTTTCTATTAAACACAAAAATGAAATCAGCGAAACGTCCAAAAAGCAAAAAGAAGTCATCTAGACACGAACGTATTAGTAAGAAGAGGTATAAAAATACACGGAGAGGAAAGTTTTGTCTGAACGAGGATTTATCGGGACTGTACATCGATGATATCAATGACGCCATTCGTATAAACGTTTGTAATTTTGTTGATTCATCCTTTATGTCCTCGTTCAAGAACGTATGTCGCGTCGGGCGGAGCGGCGGGCGGGGCAGGTAGCGGGTAGCGCGGTGCCAATATTGTTCAACGCGCACCGCGGTGCTTGACGCTTCACGTGTTTATGAACGAGGTCAGACTGATGCTGATATGACCGTAAATGATCTATTATTAAATGTAAAGGAAGAACAAAGAAACGATGGATCGGGCTGTGTGAAAGATGATACGATTAGGGTGCTTTTCCACCTAAAGGTGCGTTCGCGCGCGAGACAGCGACAGTACTTAACATAGGCAATGACAAGTGTCGCGGTCTCCTGTCTCGGTCACCTGTCGCTTTCTACTGCGCGGTCTCGCGCGCGAACCACCAGCACCTTAAGATGTGCTATGCTACGTAGCTATGAATGCGTTCGATATCCACCGATCATATTCATTGATCCTACACGGATTCAACTAAGCTACGTTTTTTATATGGATGGATGCGTGCTCTTGATGCAAGCTATGGATGCGTGCTATGGCTGCATGCTACGGCTACGTGCTATAGATACATGCTGTAGATAGTCGCGGGTAAACCTTGCACAGCTACCTTGAGGCGAAGCATCTCATATCTTGCCTTAGACTAAAACAAAATCATTCGTCGGTCTTGCAGAGGAACAAGCTGAGAACTTGGAAGAACTATCTGACAGTACAGACTTAAGGGGGATGCTCCAACCAGCCCGCGAAATTCAAATTTTTTTACGTTTTTTGCAATTTGCAGGCCAGTGACATGTTGTAACTTTATAAATATTTGTGTTGCGCAAATAACAAGTATAATTTTAAATATAAAAAATATCAAAAAACTCGCTCCATCAGCTCTCACATAGAAAAGGTGCATTATGTTAAAATCTCCGAAATCTAACTACGATGCACCTTTTCTATGTGAGAGCTGATGGAGCGAGTTTTTTGATATTTTTTATATTTAAAATTATACTTGTTATTTGCGCAACACAAATATTTATAAAGTTACAACATGTCACTGGCCTGCAAATTGCAAAAAACGTAAAAAAATTTGAATTTCGCGGGCTACATCGAAGCAATCACCTTAAATTTTGTACAAATCAATTCCTCGTAATCATATCAGCCGTAAGACGTCCACTGCGGAATATAGGCCTGCCCCATAGATTTCCAGTAGGACCGGTTGTAAGCGGCTTCCATCTAGCGCGATCCTGTGTTCTTATTTGTGACAAATAAAATTATTCTTTTTTTCTGTAGAAATCTCGGCAGAGAGACGGAAAAGGATCTTGGAAACTCGTGCCTAAAGACTCTTGCGAAGTTTATAAAGATCGCAGAAAACGTTCAGCGACAAATGAAGAGTCAGATCCGAATTCTGAAGAAATGTCAAGTGACACAGAAAGTTGTATGGAGGAAGATGAAACGGATAACAAGAAAAAATGTCGCAAAAAATACACGAAGAAGTCACAGTCGAAAAAACACCCCAAAAAGAAAAGGTTAGGGGTAAGCTAAATAATTCTAGTCGGCATTTTCTATATTTTGGTTTTAATCTGGTCTACGATGTTAGGCCGTCAATGAAAATACGGGTCCGTAAGAACGTAACTCCAAACTTTTTAGTGAACTCTTCACCCTAATAGCTCTTACAGTACATCGGGAGTCGGGACAACCATCCACCATACTGTCTACACAAATTTTTAGCTCGTACCATTTTATTGAGATTTATGTCTGCAGTGAAAATGAAAATGAAAAATGCTTTATTCATTTAAACAAGTAAATGATAGAGAATAAGTGCAGTAATGATAGAGAATAAGTGCAGTAATGATAGAGAATAAGTCAAGCCCGAAACGTTGGCCGAAGCTACGGGTTTCTTGCTTAGATAGTAAGTAGTACCCCTGACTCGTGGTCATCAGAAAACTTCGTTCGACTTATTCCGTTTTTAACCTCACTTAGGCCTTGTCCAAGGACACGTGGGGCGTCAAGCGGCGCGATGCACGTAGCATACCGCTCGAAACACGTTCACGGTGAAGCGGCAACAATTGGTGCCACGTAGCCCGCTCAGCCCGACGCGACGCGCCGCTTGTCCTTGAACGAAGCCTAAGGCGCTGGCCACACAGAAAACGTAAGACGCAGACGGGGCGGAGACATTGTCTCTACAGCGTCCCTTTCATTCAAAATGTATAGAATTGTCGCGACGCAAAACATACAGGAGAATCGCGACGCGTGCGCGACGCTAGTAGATCTGCGCCTGACCGCGACGCGTCCTCGTCTTACTTCTCTTCTGTTTGGGCTGCGCTTTAGCTTCCTGGTGAGGCAAAGAGGAGTGCCTCAAACGCAGTGGAAAAGCTCCCTCCCGGTATCAGCACTCTCCGATTAGAGAAGATTAGGAAAGAACTGTGATAAATATAAATGCTTTCTTAGTGTAATTTCTTTCTCCGATAAATCTATTTTATACCATTCCCACTTTAAAAAGTTACTTTTTCTCACTGAAAACAGTGAGTAAAAAGCTCTTTTTCTCACTGTTTTGGTGTTTGAATTTAGAACACATTGCTGCGGTCCACCCCCGTCAGCCCCCGTGTTGTTAGGATAATGTTACTCTTAATTTAAATCATTGTTCCGAGTTTAATGTCAATTTGTTGGCTTAGTGACCGAGCGATTGGACTACTTCGTCGCGTGCAGTGGGTTCGATTCCCGCACGGAGCAAATTTTCGTATGATCTACAGTTATTTGTTTCGGATCTGGGTGTTTGTGTATGTGAATTTAGATGTTTGTAAACGCACCTTTGTCTTTTTTTTTCTTCGTTAAATACCTATCTATTATCGCTTAATTATTATTTTTCTTGTGGTCATGGTATAAAGTATCGTATGTAACTCGTGAATAAAACGGATTTAAATCGAGGGCCTGAATCACTCGCGTCGCTCAGGATTTAAATACTTGAATCACTCGCTTCGCTCGTGATTCAATCATCATGAATCACTCCCTGCGGTCGTGATTCAGTCATTAAAATCCTTCGCTTGCTCTTGATTCATATATAAGGCCCTCGCTTTAAATCCGCTCTTTATTCACTCGTTGCATAATGTACTATTGTGGGTCAGATTCTATTGCGAACTTTATAGCATTCCACTTTGCCCCGCTGGCTTGGTAGGGAAAATTTGAATAATTTCTTCATTTTACACATATTACCGTGCTTGTTGACCACGCACGATTCGAGCTAAACCTTGTGGCTTTTCCCCAATTTGTTTAATTAGAGCTTTTCCCCAAGTTTCCATGAGTACAGTATGTTTTTTTTTTTTTTTTTTTTTTTTAGCGTGGTAAAATCATCAAATGAGTCCTCCAACCCCGGGCAGGGCGGGAGGGACTGTCAGACTTCTACTGACTAAAATCCACGGTGTCCTTCATAGCCTGTTAAGTTCCGGGGTTACTGTAAGGGAATAATCCCGCGACCCCGGCAGGCTTTGGCCCTCTGAGAGGGGGGCCCCGTCATTATGCTGACGCTCTTTGAGGCGCGCGTGGGACACAACGCGCCGTCGACCCGGGGAGTACAGTATGTTTATGGTGTTACCTAACTATAAAGTGGGACTTTCTATTCGCAGGTCCAAGTCATATTCAAAGTCGGCATACTCTAGCGCATCTCAATCTACTTGCTACAGTAAATAATTATTTGGATGATTCATTATTAAAACATTTTTTTCTTTGTTGTTTTTTTTTAATTATATTTTGGAAGGGGGTCTTGACTGCTTGCCTTTTAGAGAGACTAAAAGTCACTCAACGAGCAATACTGGAAAGAGCTATGCTTGAAGTTTTTATGAAATCTGGAATAAGGATATATTCGGCGAAGAACCAAAATCACAGACATAGCTCGTATTTACAAGTTGAAGTGGCAATGGGCGGGCTACATAGCTCGTAGAACCGAAAACCGATGTGGAAGAAAAGTTCTGGAGGGCGACCACGGATCAGAAGACGCAGCGTAGGCCTCCCACTAGGTGGACCGACGACATCGTGAGAGTTGCGGCCAAGTGATGGATGCCAGCACAGACTGCTTAGAGATACTAAGTGATGCCAGTGGCGAATTGTCATTCAGCGTGGCGGTCCAAGGGCTCCCGCACACGGGCCCCAAAACGCCGCCACACGCCACTCGCGCGATTCCGCACCCCTCTCTCTCTTACCTCAGTAAAGCATTGGTTAAAAAAAGTAGCTGCCAACGACCGCAAGTGTCGACCGCCGGCCATAAATGACTGTCGCGCGCTTCAGCTGCCTCTGTAGCCGTTTCTAGTTTCTAGCTCCTCGTGGCGGCGTTCGTGGTTGTCGCGAGTGGCTTGTGTGCGGCGACACTAAGAGGAAGGTCAATATTCAGCAGTGGACGTCTTCCGGCTGATGATGATGATGGAAGGTGATACTACAGCAGCATCAGTACTAGGCTAGCTATACTAGCAGCTAGCCTGCATCATCCTATAATCCCACTGACTACCAGTTTCTTCAAGGCAGGGCGGTTCCATAAACATGTGTACTACGAAAAAGATTGTACTGACTGTATGCAGTTGCAGCTCGTATTGACTGCTTCAAGCAGTCCTTATATGGCCGGCCTTCAAGGACACGCGTAGCGTCGGGTGGAGTGTAAAGCGGCGCATTTTTCAAGCATTTTTCGTCAAATTTGTTGCCGCTCCTCTTTGGTCGCTCCAACATTGCCATAATTATGTTTGATTTTCTGGCGGTACACCCGCGAAACGCACCGTTTGACGCGTCGCGTGTTCTTGAACGATGTAGACCTACATAATGAAGCCGTAATGAGAATGAGAACTTTTTTAAACATTCAACACCGACATCGAAATGCTAGAAGCAAAAAAAAGGAATGTCAATCACATGTCAATCATGGCATCATGTTTGGTTAGGTAGGTTAGCAAAATTATAAAGTAAAACAAAAACAGTTCTTACAGAAGCAATGTAGTGTTTATAACCCACAAACGCAATAATGCTTTAAATTCTTCGTAACATATATGTTCGACTAAGTGAATGTTAAATAAACCATCCTTTCCCCGTATTTACCTGTTCTCTACTGACAGTTAGTCTATTTTAAATCTCGTAAGTTAATAATCGGTTCCTTCTTTCTAAGGCCTAGTCCAAGGGCAATGCGACGCGTCGGGCGGCGCGGGTCCTTGTTCGTCAATTGTTGGCGCTTCTCCTTGAACGCTATAAGGGCGTTTGTGCACTACACGGAATTTTACTGTCCGGCAGTAAGATTTACATCAACTTTCATTGAGAATTGATTGAAATTCATTGATAATTGTAAGAAATCGGACTGCTGGACGGTAAAACTCCACAAACGCTCTAAATCACCGTATTTTCTCCGGTGGACCGCTTCACTTAACGTGCCGCTCGACGCGCCTCATCATCATGAACGAGCCAAAGAGGCGCATTACTTTGTGTAATTTATTTCATCGCCACTCATTTCTGCTGATTAATCAAGCTCCTATCCTTTTCCACGTGCTGACAATCCCCTTGAGGTTGTTATAAGTTGTCACAATAATTTTCCTTCATCTACAAAAGCGGAGGCAGTCCTCAAATATAATAATAATGTTTTCTGCAGGAAGTGAAGTTCTACAATTCTGAAAAATTATCGGAGGTACACTTCATGGCTTCACGAAGCGAAAATCTGTAAAGTAGTCCTTGAATGATTTCGAAGCAATTTTTTCTCTAGCGCGCCTGTGACATTGTGCAAAATTCTTGGGCCAACCGTTCCCAAGAAGTTAAAGTTGTTGTTCAGGTCAGCCTCTCGAATGCACGGCAGAAGGCAAGAAACGGCACTACAAAAAGGACAAAAGAAGAGTCGAAGAGGATAGTGTAGATTTAAACGGTAAAGGTGTGTCGACAGACATGAAGCTTCCGGACGTGAACAATAATTTGAATGCGGACAAAGACAATGCCGAAATCACCACCTCTTGGAAATCTGATGAAAAATTAGATCCAGCAGTAGTTTTTAACAGTAAACGATCAAAAGTCCCAATCTTACTTGAAAAACAAAAGAACTACAGAAAAACTCTTCTTCCTAATTCTTCCACAGAATCTCTTCAGAGAAATGGTCTTAATGTTAATTATGGTTCATTAAACTTAACTGCTGGTAATAATATGCACAAACGTGAAAAATCTAGCTTCAGCGGCTCGAGACCTAAGAGGAAAACCGAAACGGATCGAAATGACACGTCTGATACTGTATCAGTGCATAAAGTAGTTATTAAACAGAAAAAGAAGACGATGAACGATAATTCAGGAAACATATCAAAGACACAGGCTTTCCATAAAAATATTATATGCCAAGCGGCAATATTAAGCCGAGATGTTAATGCGAAAAGAACTACTATGTTTGATGAAAGTAGAAATACCTTTATATCTGATACAGCATCAATAAAAGTAAGAAACAGCGGTGCAACATTGCCTGTACGCCGTCGAGCCGTTTATAAGGATGATACACACAATAAATCAGTCACACAAGTAGTATCTAACAATAATAGCGTAAAAAAACACAAAACCACAGAATATGATAGTAATCAAGACGATATATTCAATGCACAAACTATTAGACCATCAAATAAAAAAGGAAGTATAAGAAAACCTGCTAATAACAATAAATACAATATTATTATATCCATGACACAGGATTCATCATCGAATATCTTGGATAAGAAGGTAAATAAAGGAAAAACTATAGAATCCAACGATGAAACTGCGCTTGCCAACCTAATGCAATCAGACAAGGAAACAAAAGAACAGTGTCGGATAATACATGAAAATGCCCGAAGGAAATTTACAGTCACAAAAGCTCTTCATGTAAATATAATTTTGTTAAATAACGAAACACATCTCAAAGGACAACAGACTGTGGCACACGAAGATAATATTTCTATGATGCAAGTGTCAGAAAGCAACAAAGATAACAATGAATCTGAAAGTATACCTGCATTGTTAAATAATGGCATAGAAATGTCTAAACCTAAAAGGATTTTCTATGAAACTGGTACTGGGAATATCACCATAAAACAAACCACACAACTTAAAGTTACACCCAAATACGGCGATGAAAAACCTATCCCTGACTTTGGCACATCTTTAAAGCATAGATCTAAGAAAAAAGCAACAATTTTCTATGATAATGACGTAAGTGATGCATCTACAGCTGGTAACAAAATAGAAGAAGCAAGAAATAAAAGAAACACCTATGATGATGACGAAGCTAATATCTTTCTAAGTCTAGATGTAACCGAAAATAATTACAAACTAGATCTAACAGCAGATGTTAAAAAATCTGAAGAGATAAAATATGTAAAGCCAGAAGCAATTGGTGACATAAAACTCATTGATTATGATGAATTTGAAACAAACAAAGGCGAAGAATCTGTCACTGAAACTATAGCCGCTGAACCAATATCTTTAGCCTATGATGATGATATTAATCTGGCTATATCGACAAACTGTTCTCTTCTCGATAACGTAGATTCCACAGCAAATATGTCAAAACCTGAAGAGCATATAGAGCATAAGCAGACAATATTTGATTATAATTTGTATCAAGAAGATATTCTTAAAAAAACGGAAGATGTCTTACAAGATAATAATAAGTCTTCTGTATTCAACGCTAATTACCTTTATCCTGAAACATCAATACCAAAGCTTCAGATATTTCCAGAAACAGATAAAAGCAAAGTTATGTGTGATCACGATAAATGCTGGTACTGCAACATTTCAGTGGCGCAACAAATTCCAGCTGAATTAATAACTGTTGATACTGAATTTTTAAATGCAATGAAAAGTAAACCAGTCAGTCCTCAACCAAATATTACAGTATTGCAAGCTTCAACGATCAATAGCAGTTCAATATGTTCTACAGCAGATCCAAATATTGACAAAGTCTTTGATGGTGCTAAAATACAGACAGATGTAGACGAAAAAAAAGGATCACAATCTAGTTTATTTGATCGTAACATCGATGGAGTCAATAAAAGCTTAATAGCTATTGCAGAATCTGATCCTCTTTCTGTTGCTATACCGCAAGACCCGGCTGCTGAGTGTATGTTTTATGTTTATGCACGGACAGACAGAAGGTGGGATAGCGCAAAACATAAAGACGAAATCGAACACGGCGGTTACCTTCAAAGGAAAGCGGCAGAATTAAAGAAAGTTGTGTCACAAAATACCGACTTTCCATGCAATTCACTCAAGGAAGATAAAAGAAATGAGCATGTCGATATTGAACAACAAAATTACAATCAAAGTATAGCTGATGTAACACGAGAATTACTTAGTTTGATATCAAACATTACTGGAAACTTAGCCTGTGGGGATGCTGGTAAACCAGCTGTCATAGAGGGCAAAAATAAGGATGAAGCCATTAAGCATAAGCGACTCAGTCCAGCATCTAATGGACAATCCTCCGCGCAAGCAGAGTTACAGAAGACGCGTGGTAACGACTGTGTAGACGAAGATATAAGTGACACTTCCGAAGATATATCTGAGAAATCAGATCGAACGAGCCATAAAGTCGACAATACGAAGTTTAGCGATGAATGGAATAACGAAACAGCCTTTAAATACGAAGAGAAATGTCCCACACTAAAGAAAACAACATTCGATGAAACTTCATACATGATTGACGAAACCAAAGAGAAAGTAATTCCGACATATCTGAGTGAAGTTTCAGACGGCATTAAAGAACTTATGATGGATTTAGTAAAGCCCGCTAACGATAACATTATGGTTGAGAACGAATTGATTGCCAGTAAGAATACTCCCATGCAAGGCGGGCAAATACAGGCTAATTTAGATGTATCCAGTCACAAAGATAAAACAGGGATGCCAAAAGTTTTACCGGTGCTAACTTTCGACTACTACAATCCTTTGCACAACATTCTGCTTTCTCCACCAGTTTTATCGGACGTTCATAAATATAACCCTATTAAGTGTTATGAGGTGGCACCTTTGACAAACAGAAAACAGGAGAAAATCTGTGTTTGTCAAAAAAATAACCAGTTCACCACCTATCCATCTTCATCTAAAAGTTGCAGAGTTAAGTGCGTAGACCAATCAGTAGACGCTGTTTCAACACATATAACACACGATGAAGCAAACACTATAATTGTTATGAAACGGAACGAAGAATTGCTTCAAGCGAGTTCATCCCTTACAATAATAGAAGACGTTACAAAAAATAGAGCGTTGACACCGGACAACAGCAAGCATTCGAATCACTGGTTCAGTTTCTCTTCTCAAGTTGACGTAGAGGCACAACGGTGCGTCAATAGTTCGCATTCGCGTATGAGTGCAACATTTAACAATAAGCATATTTATAATCATGCAACGGACAAAAACAAACAAGACTCAGCCTCAATGGAAATGATTGCGAAGATTCAGAAAAGCCCACACGAAGCAAAAACAGAATGGTTTTTGACTGACGACTCCACTCATACTATGGGGCCTGGTCTAAAGGAGGCATACAACAAAAATGTTTCCTCGTCCAAAGTCGCTGAAAAGAAATCGTCTAGAAATAAACTGACTTACATATATTTTGTTGAACAGTCAACCCAACCTGCGGCGTTAATTTTTGACCACCGGATCCCTATGAACAATATTCAGCTTTCCCCAAATAATATAACAGACACCCATAAGTATAACCCAAGAAAAACCGAGGAGTCGTTTTGTAGTTCTGCAAGTAGCTTCCATAAAAAGTCTAAAGGTGATTGTGAGGTGGAGATAGCTTTGAGCTCCACGCAATACACCATGAAGCCTGGGACGGACGCTGTACAAGAAGATAATGTATCAAACGGGCCTACTATAGAGAATAAATCAGAAGATAAGGATGATAAAGTAAATCTTGATGACTCTACTGTTGGCATGGACGGAAATAAGGAATTACTTATAGCGAATTTGTCACCCACAGTCTGTGACGAAACAAAAGGAGAAAATATATCAAAGAACAGCAAGCAATCGCACCTGAAGATAGACTCTTCGAGATCGCCTCTAGTCAATATAAAGGATCAAGAAGCAAAGATTGAAACTATTGCAAAAATATTAGGAAACTCATCGGGAGATCAATTTAGCAGTTTAAATTCACGTGAGATGCTAATTTATAGTCCTTTTATTGAAAACCATAAGCAATACCCGCCTCCTATGGAAGTGACTCTGAAACCGACAGCAAAAATGCAGAATGTAACTACGTCACACAAAGTGACTACAGATGACTTCACACATTACATAATACCTGAGAAAAATGCAAAAGAAACTAACAATCAGACCGCTCACTTATCGAAAATCTACGATAAGAAATCGCCGGGAAGTAAAGAGACTCCTATATTTGTTGAACAGCCAAATCCTGTGGTGCTAGTATTTGACCAGAACAATCCTTTGAACAATATTCGTATAGCCCCAATTAATATCACGGGCGCACATAAGTATGAACCCAGACAAACGGAAGACTTAATTTGTGATAATGGGAATCGCTTGATGAATGAGAAGCGCTCTTTGATGACCACATTGTATGTCAGGAAGCCTGTACCGACCACAAAGCAGGATGATATGATTATGTATAAAAAAGGCCACCGATTCAACGTCCAATCTGCAACAGGTAGAACTATTTCCGCAGAACAATCATTAGATGAAAATTTAACACAAGAAAGTGAAGGAAACACTACGATTACTATGAAAGGTAACCAAGAATTTATTGAATCCATTTCATCACACACGTTAGTAGCTGATGAGTTGGAGAGCAAAAATAGGATAATATCAACATCAAATAAAAATTCGAAACGCGGCATTAAAGTAGCGAGGTCGTTTCTAGGTCATAAAAAGAAACAAGAACAAGCAGCTAAAACTGATAGTCAAAGGAAGAATGCAAAATTACAAGAAATTTCTTCGAGAGGCCCATTCCATTCCAATTGGAGTGCAACGAGGGACAAGAAGCGCATTCTTTTGCCGAGCACGTCAAAACAAAGATCATCATCTGTAAAAATGACTAAACGTACTATGGTGGCTGAAAAAAAGATGTTGAAATCTAATCCTTGTCACAAACACAAACAGTATCAGCCTCCTATAACTCCGATAACGAATGTAACTAATCCACACAAAGTGACTGACGAATTGCTTTCAACTAAATACTGTACTCCTATTTTAGCACCGAAAGATGTAACAGAAAACATCAATCAAAATGCTACCAAGATATCTTCGAATAATAAAGTGACGAGAACAAGTAAAATTAACACAGTACAACCTTTAATTACTGATTACCACAACATTGAAATTGACCACCAAGACGATAATGATTCAGATGTTATGACAAAAAAATATGAAAGTTTAACTGCTTTAACGGAGGCTTCTTTTACCAGTAGTAATAATTTGAGAGACGACAATGGTCTACAGTCTTCCCGTCAGATCTCGAAGCAAGACATAGCTTTGTTGGACTGGCACGCTGAGCCAAGCGACTATTATGTTTCTGGTGTCGATTTGATCGCTAAAATGAATGAGCTGCCATTTATGGGGTGAGCTATGATTGAATATTATTTCAAAAGTTTTTAGGATTTGAATTCAAATCTTAGATATAGAGTAGGTTACTGCATAAATAACTAGAAAATCTTTTAGTCCGTCAGCTTGAGTAGTCTAAGGGACTTTACTCATGGCGCTATGCGACGCGACGCGATTCGTGCGATATCGAGTCGATTGCCGATTTAAGTCGAACGTATAATTAGTACCCTAGTACCTAATGGAGTGATCACAGACTACTTAGAGATACTAGTGATGCAATGCAATTCGACCGTGCACTTCAAAAATCCACCTTACTACTACGACATAAAGGCGCTGCAAACCAAAGACAAAAGATGTCGCACGAGACGAGTAGTTGTGCAATGGAATTTCGAACACAGAATCATGTGCATTGCCATTAGGACATGCAATTCGATATCGAGATCTGTGATATATACCGATATCGTCAATCGATGCAATTCGATATCGCATCACGATGGCGTGAAAAAACGTATTCATTATTGTTAGGGACTTTACTCATGGGAGTAAAGTCCCTAACAATAATGAATACGTTTTTTTGTGTTTTTGGGGCTTGTGACGTCATAGAGTCTGTAAAATTCAGGACACAGCAATTGCTGAAGTAATGTTTTTTTTTCTCAGGTAGTAAATGTGCAGCTACGCTCCAGTTGCTAGTTGGGAAGTCACAATGCATATCAAGCTGGTTATACAAGACTACTGGTCTGTCCCTTGGCCCAAAGCGGGTGGCGTGCACGTAACGCAGCTGGATTTAAAGCAACTGGTGCCTAATGCACACGTGCAGCATGCGCTCTCCTACATTCCTTGGGATTGGAGGCTTGTGCCTAAGACAATTGGTAAATTAGCAGCTAATTTTTTAGTGAATAGACTTCGTTAATTTGCTCTCTTGCTATATTGAAAACGTCACGTGAACTCAAATAAATATTAAAAAATAATCACGGAAAATTTCATAGACTTAAAGTGTGGACTGCGCAATAGCGCAGTTTGAAGTGGTTGAGTTATCAACTGCTGCGCAGTGCGTCACGGGTTCGATCGGTTCGACCCCCGCACGAAACAAATATTTTTATAATCTACAAGTAGTTGTTTCGGGTCTGGGTGTTTGTATATGTGAGTTTCTATGTTTGGAAACGCACCTACGATACGTGTACACATCCTATTTAGTCTGTAGTGTACACACTGGGGCGGTGGGGCTTTGTTTCTGACAACGTTTTAAAATCTTTGATATTTGATGTAAACAATGACCGCAGGTTTGTTAGATTTATTATTGTGCCATAAAACTAACGTAATAAGTGAAAAAAAAAAAAAAAAAGGTTGCACTCCAGGAGTGCCGGTAGAAGTGAAAACTTTTTTGTTACTATGTTTTATTTTTAATTTGAATGACGTCTTACTCATTTTCGATCAGGGTCACGTGACCCTGACGCGAGTTTTGGTCACGTGACCCTGACGCGAGTTTTAAATTTTTTACCCATTACAGAAAAAGTGTACAACGCCGCTAAAGAAGTTTTCACTTCAAAAAAAAGGTTGCACTCCAGGAGTGCCGGTAGAAGTGAAAACTTTTTTGTTACTATGTTTTATTTTATAACTGGAGTAGTACAGATATGAAATTAACTAATTTGAATGACGTCTTACTCATTTTCGATCAGGGTCACGTGACCCTGACGCGAGTTTTAAATTTTTTACCCATTACAGAAAAAGTGTACAACGCCGCTAAAGAAGTTTTCACTTCAAAAAATATATATTCAAAGTGCTGGTAGCGCGAAGACAGTGGCGACTTCCGGTTTTCTACAGTTTTTTACTGGGCTTCGTTTTGACGACTTACCAAATGCCAACGATCGTTCGCTCCAAAGACATTTTTAAATCTCTTTGGTTCGTTCGTTGGCGTTAGCCCGCAGGTGTGTACACGGCAACATGCACTGTATTTGAATCATTTTTTTGTCCACAGGCGAATATATGAATTATTCAACTCATTACTCAACCCCACCAAGCTGTCCCACTAGTGAATTGTACAATTAATGATCAAAAAAGTAACTGTTGTGTGTGCGAAGTTGGTCATACAATAATTTTATTACGTAAATACGACATTGCCGATTAATGTTTTTTACTATTAATGTATCTGTATGCCTTTAGAAAATAAACTTTCATTGTGTTTTAAAAATTATTTTAATAACCTTTAGGGCTGAGTCACACCGGAATGGCAGCGGCCGGCAGCGACGCGGCGAGCACTTTCAGTGTGAAATAATTTTAAACTTTAACTACATACTTAAAAGACCGAAGAAGTATCACTTGAAAAGGTCGCGCAGCCGCCCGCGGCTGCCAGCGGCGACGTGAGGCCGCTCGCGCGTTCCTTACCCCCGCCCCCGCCGCAACATTGATTGAGCGCACCATACTATAGGCGCGCGGGGACTGGAGGTCACCCGCGGCCGCTGCCGGCCGCTGCCATTTCAGTGTGTCTCGGCCCTTAGTATAATTATGACAAGGAAAGATGTACCTATTACTATTATACAGTATGCTGATTGATGATTATGATTAAAGGCTAAAGCCCCATTTACACGCTGCAAGCAAGCAAGTTTGACTCAAACTTATAACTACATTGCGGACTATTAATGTACAATGAATTCGGTTGATCAAACAAATACCGCAATGAAGTCAAACATTGCATGCAAGTTCTTGCAGTGTGCAAAGGGCATTTAAGTTCATAAATGAACGCGTGATGCTAGTTCTATAAACGGGTCATGTGAACCTAGCTTTATACCTGCAACTTTTGATTTAACGGCGAGTCACCAATTAGTAATTACTCACCGTCCGCTGGTGGCCAGAAATTGTCATGACCGTCTCCCGCGGTGGCTGGGTCGTGAGGGTGGCTGTCCTCTACCTCACGCATCCCTCCTCCCCCTTCGCTAGCATGACTGCTTCGCAGAAGGAGGTGACTGCTTCCTATTCCGTCTCGCTACCTTTTGCCTCCGTGGACATAGTGGTGCTCTGCTCAAGTGGGGCAGACCTGCACCGAATGTTCCACTGTGTCTTCCGGGAGATCCTCGCAGTTGTGACACCCAGGCGTTTTTTCCTTTCCAATCAGACACAAGAACCTCCCGAAACATCCGTGTCCGATGAGGACCTGCGTCTGGCGGTAGGTCAGGACGCCGTATAGACTATCCAGACACTCCACAAAGAGGGTCTTACCACTGCGATTACGGCGTGTCCGCATGCGAGGAGCGTTATATTGCGGACTTTTATAAATACTACAATTTCTAAACCTGCATGCAAGTTCTTGCCTTGTTAGGAGGCTTACAGGCCATTTACACGATCACTTTTTATGGGCGTTAAAAAAGCGCCGAAATAGAACAACGTTTTTCGAAGTCTATTGGATTTTAAGTGCTGGAACGTGACATTTAAGTTCAATTTAACATTTTGTTAAAACTCGGCGCTTTTTTATCGCCCAAAAAAAAGCGCTCGTGCGTATGGAGGCTAGCAATCAATATCAGTGAGAAGTATTTAATCAATTTGTAATTAAAACCTATTTAATAATGTTCAATACCAATAAAAATCTGGCATCTTTGTGCTAGAAGAAATCTTAACTATCAGTAATATCAACTTACTGACATATTGTTTGGACACGATAGCAAAATTGTGAAGTAATGTAAATTATTTAAATTCTTGGTTATCACAGAAGCAATGTGTTGCTTGCAATGGTTTAAATGTCGCCTTCTGTGAGTGTCGATTATGCCACCATCCTGATTTGGATAGCGATCTGTTCTTTCTACACCACCTTATTGACAGTCACTGCGCTCATTGTTGTTTGGATCCTGTAAGTTTCCATTTCCATTTATAAACTGCTACAAAAGATTCGATTGATTTCGTTTTCTATGTGGGGTTTATCATCATCATCAGCCTATAAATGTTCGCTGCTGGGACACATAATCCACCACGCGGGCCCAGTGCGGGTTGGTGGATGTCACATGCATGTCTTCGAATTTTGGGTTCTAGAACATGCCTGGTTTCCTCTCGATGTTTTTCTTCACCTTTTTGAAAGCAGTGGCGATGAAATTTTATAAATTACACAAAGTAATGCGCCTAGCTGGGTTCGAGCAGTTCAGGAGTATTGAAAAACTCGTAAGTTGGGTCCGATACCACTGGGCCACCACTGCTCTGCACCACACTGTGGGAAAGAGACATAGCTATACAAGTCGTCTAGCGCCATCTCGTTTCCACGGTGGAACTACTCTAGCTTTAACACGTCTTGGTAGGCCACCAGACGCACTTTAGTCCGCGTCACGACTTCATCCTTTTGAAGCGGCGCTAGTGTCTATTGTAATTAGATCAAGATACAAGATTTCAATCGTGGCGCGGACTCTATTTGTCTGTTTCCATGACGGCGTCGAAAGTGGCGAATTTGATGTTGAAATTAATGGTATTTTCAAATTGGTGGGTGTAATTTCTATTTTTCCCTTCGGAACAGCTAAGGTGATGGCACTAGGTTATGGAGAGAAGTAGAATAGTAGCTATCAAAGGATCTTGTGAGTGGGTTCTATGTTTGTAAATGCACCCACGATACATGAGTTTCTAGCTTAATATCCAGAGGCAACGTTTTATAAAAAGAAAAGAAAAGTAGTATTACCGGCTTCAAATATTTTGCTTGCGCAAAATGGCATATCTGTTCGATATAAATGTGATTTTACGTATTTTTTAAATACCATTATCAATTCTTAGTAATTACAAATGTTTAAAATCTAGCAACACTGCATAACTGAAAAGCCTTGTATTCAAACTTTGGAAAAGCCTGAAAATATTTTAAAATTAAATAACTGTCAAAGTCAAATTTGAAACAAACGCAGCCGTTGTGTTTTGAAAGCGTATTGTTTGAAAATAAACATTAATTAATATTGTAAGAATCGTTAATTGTGTGAAGTGATGAGTTAAGTGGACTTAGTTAGCTAATTTACTGATAAAATGGATGATACGCAACAAAGCCGCGTTTCCGATGCTGCGGCTGCCGCGACGTAAGTTGGCTCAAAATCTTGCTAAGGATGCTAAATGCTTGTCTTTAAAACTATAACGCATTCTTCAAATAGGACAGTAAATATTGTCGACTCAGTGCACATGTGGTGCCTATACGGATACATTGCAAAGTCTAGTAATAGCTCACTAAAACTTTTACATCTTTATGCGAAACTCTTGTTCAAACCTGTGTTATGGTGGGGGTTGGCGCCAACCCTGCGACCGGCGACAGCAACCGAAGATCGCGACCGTATCTGTCTCCTGTCTGTGTCTCGCTCGCGAACTGCCACTTATACATTGCCTAATGTAAAATAACAGTCACGGTGTCCTGTCTCTGTCGCGGGCGCGAACCGCCACCTTTAGACATTTTTCCCGAGACAGGATACTTCTACTTAAATAGCTGACATATTAGGCGGCCCCTAGACCTACAATAACATTGTATAATACTTTTTATTGTACAATAAGATTGAAAGGCACTCTGGATCCAAACGAGCAATTATATCAATTGCACAATAATACAAACTGCACAATGTTTTCGTGTTTATAACGGAGAATAGTATTGATCCCGATATTGCGCAATACTGACCCTACACGATGCAATGAAAAAAAATGGTTCAATAAAAATTTAATTCGCTCAAACTTTCAGTCAATCACTGCGCAATCTTCAATGTTTACTCTAAACAGTCAATAATATTGCATAATTTGTAATATTGCGCAATATAATTGACCGTTTAGAGGCCGCCTTACTAATAGTAATCTTAACCACCATCCTGTAAAATCAAGTGCCAAAAAGTTTTTACTGTACGCTGTCTGCAGTGGTTCCAGCAACTTCTGGGTTAGCTTGCTCCATCTTAGGTGTTATCTTTGCTTTTCATTTAATAAAGCAGTAGAATCTGAGGCCCGTATTACAGAATGATACTCAAAACTCATATTTACAACTAGTTTCAACCAATCAAATGGCTTGAATCTAGTTTTTTTTATATTTTTTTTTTTCATATTTTGTTCTAGTTACATTAATTGCACAATTGTTAAAAAAATAACTGTATGATATGAAAGAGCAGTGCCTCCTGGCACAGGCATCTATATGCTTAAAAGGAGACATCACCCACTGTTATAACATGATTTGTGTAATAACGAAATAAAAAGTTTTTGATTTCATAGATTGTTTTGATTTGATTTCCAATCAAATTTTTTTTTAAGTAATGCTTTCTGAGTTATTTTGAGTGATGTTCTGTAATACATATATAGTACGATCTGTAATAAATAGTAGTACAAATATGTATAGTTCTGCCGCGTTGGAGAGAAAGTGCAATTGGGTTTCTCTATTTGAAGTTGGGGTTATGTTACCCCCTTCTCTGCTCCCTCTCTCTCCGGTTATATTGGATTGTTGTCCCATTGGATTATGGGAATAAAAGGATCAGAATGTGCACCTGTGACTACATACACGTACACTAGACTACATACGTTTTCTTCTTCCATTATCCCCTATCAGACGTCACAGTATCATTCACTCCTTTTTCATTCATATCATTTCTTATACAATCCATCCATCTTTCTTTGGCTTTCCTCCATCCATAAACATTCATACTCATCACTCTCTTAGTCACACGAGTCTCATCCCTCCTCATCACATGTCCATACCAAGACAGACGATTCCTTTTCATTTTTTCTGTAGCAGGCACCACTTTGAAACTTCCCCTTATAAACTCATTCCTTACTTTATCCAACATGCAATCGTTTCTCATCCATCTTTTTCACAGCCCAGCATTCCGATCCATACAATACGACAGGTTTAATCACGGATTTGTGCACTTTTATATCTCCACAGTAGATGGCTTATTTTTTATTTTATTTTTGTTTATTTGCCCCACACTAAGAATTTCTCCTGTATCGTGGGTGTGTTTACAAACATAGAAACTCACATACACAAACACCCAGACCCGGAACAACTACTTGTAGATCATACAGATATTTGGTCCGTGCGGGAATCGAACCCACGACACGCAGCGCAGTAGTCCAATCGCTCAGCCACTACGCTAACCGTGCCGTCTAAGGCTGCTTTTCCACTGAGGCGGAGCGGAGCAGAACGAAGAAAAATTCACCAATCACATAGCTTGAAATCCACATCTCTTCTCCACTCAAGCCGTGTGATTGGTGAATTTCTCTCCGCTCTGCTCCGCTTCGCCTCAGTGGAAACGCAGCCTAAGTCTAATTTCAGCCGAGATTGTCCACCGTAGTCGGCCGTCTTATTATAAGTTGTTTATCATATTTTCAGAAGAAAACGGAGATCTTCAATACTGAAAAGTCAACGGCCTGCTCGGACTCCATTCTCTGAACTAGAGTTTAATGTGGCCACACCTACTGACACTGCTAAGAGCCGACGAGTCAGTTTCTCAAGAAGAACCGGTGTTGCGTGAGTTCATAATTATATTTTTTTAATCACCACTCACGTAATGGGAAGCTTATATGTTGTCAACAGTAAAGCGCTCTTGACTTGAAAACCCCAGGGTTGTAGCTTTGACGGCGAGTAATGGGTGACTAGCTGTCTCGCCCCTTAGAAGGCCAAAGCCTGCCGAGGCCGCGGGACTGTCTCATCAGGCTACCGTGACCCTGGAACGTAAAGGGCTATTGAAGGATCACTGTGGATTTTAGTCAGTACAAGTCTGACAGTCCCTCTCGTACCGAGTTTACAAAGAGCCTACATAGTCTTTGTGTTATAAAAATAGAACCAATTTTTTTTTTTATTATACAACATTATTTTTCGTATATGCGAAACCTGAATATAAATTGTTCAGAATCAGTAACTGATTCGATTCCGATAATTTTTACACCATGATATAGTTTTGTTTGCAAAAATATTTGATTTGAATTTTATTACCAGTTAATTACAATGCAATCACCGTATGGTTAGGTACCTATTGCCAAACTATTATCACGAGTGTATAGCACAGGAGACGCGGTTTACGCGGGTGTACCGCGAAATGAGCATGTTTTTGAACGGACCACCAGGTAATATACAAGCTTAGAACTTTGTGATTAATTATGATACGGTTTTAAAATTTTGTACATAGATCTAGACACGCGGGAGCGTGTCCAGCCAAAGCAAGGCGCGCTCACAGTGTGTAATATTACACGAACCATTTGGAGGCACTTTTCAGCCCCTCATAACTCAAAAACTATTTAACCTAGACTGTTGAAATTTGGCATACATATTGAGACTGGCGAGATACAAGTGTGTTCCAAATTTTATAAACATATCTCAAACGGTTATTTAGATATTAACGTCCAAAAATCGTCATTTTTATGACTGACCTATAGATCAAAACTATATCCCAGTTCCAGATGACCTAGAAAGTTCAAATTTGGCATGCAGATAGGTAATTAGGTGAATACAAAGGGAAAAATCAGAAACTGGTAATTTTCTTATATTTTATTATAATTTTCACTTAACTTATAATTAGTGCCTATAAATCTCTATTTGTGGATTTTATGATCTTTACGTGAATATTACAACGAGTAAAACACTACCCTTTTTTTTTTAAATCGAAATATTCCCGTTCTTGTTCTTATAATTAAGAATATAGTAGATTTTCGTATTTATTACGCGTAACTAACCGTATTCTACAACCAGTAGCGCCACCTATTATCATTTTCAGAAACTCACTGCTCGATGCACATCAATGAAGGATTGATTTGACAAAGTTACACTAGATGGCGTCGCTCAATAAATGCTGAAACTCTATTTGTGAAATGTAGATTTTTATGATCTTTTACGTGAATATAAACGAGTTAAATACCACCCTATTATTTTTAATTCAAATGTTCTCAATTTTAAACTTATAATTACGAATATAGTTGATTTTCGTATTTATTACGCGTAACTTACCGTATTATAAAAACACTAGCGCCACCTTTTATCATTTTCAGAAACTCACTGCACCATGCACTAAATCAATGAAGGATTGATTTATTCAAAAAACATTAGATGGCATTGCTTAATTAGTGCCTTAACTCTATTTGTGAAATGCGGATTTTATGATCTTTACGTGAATATATAACGAGTTAAACACCACCCTAATTTTTTTAAATCCATGTATTCTCGTCTTTGTACTTATTATTAAGAATAGTTGATTTTCGTATTTATTACACGTAAGTAACCATATTATATGACACCTAGCACCCACTAGATGGCGTTGTGCAATTACGTCACGATCCTGAATCGCGGTGTTAAGATGGGCAGGCGATTAGTATAAGGTTTAGTGAACATGGAAAACTACAAATGATACTATTTATGCGGGTTGTTGGTATTAACTCCTCGGCCGAAAAAACCGCACTTCCCTTCTTGCCGGCAACGAACGGTGTCCCGTCCCGTGTCTAACATCCCCTACAGTTATTAACTGAGGTTTATTATTATTTAATGTTTCAATATTTAGCGATCAACAGTGTAAGATCATTGTTTATGTACAAAAAGTAATGATATCCCATCAAAAACATAAATGTGAAATGAGAGCCAAAGCAAAGCCAAGCACAATAGTTTGATATTATTATGCCTTGGTTGTTAACTTCCACAAAAAAAGAAGTGAAATCTAAATGGGTGCCAAGTTCAATGGTCAGTTCTGAAATTTATTTAAAACAACATAAAATAGATTTCTTTTTATAACTAAGGATCATACATTGTAGCCTAATTTCTTGCTTGGCTATTTCTCATATACGAATTATATATCCTTCTTAAGTTCTAAACCTTTTACTAGTCAGTTTTTATTTTATTATTCCGAAAATTTGGCTTGCTGGTAGTACTAACCATCGAACAATTCGTATATGAGAACTAGCCAAGCAAGAAATTAGGCTACAACGTATGATCCTTAGTTATAAAAAGAAATCTATTTTATGTTGTTTTAAATAAATTTCAGAACTGACCATTGAACTTGGCACCCATTTAGATTTCACTTCTTTTTTTGTGGAAGTTAACAACCAAGGCATAATAATATCAAACTATTGTGCTTGGCTTTGCTTTGGCTCTCATTTCACATTTATGTTTTTGATGGGATTCTTTATACAAAAATATTGGACAGGTGTATCGGGTTTCGCATACACAAAAAGTAATGTTGTATAGAAACGGTTTCCCATAGCATTTATTGATATTTAAAATCACTGCTTTATCATAATATTTCCATCCCCAGCGAATTTGTAACTAATGAAGCAACAACTACTTGGAAAAACTTCTATGAAGAACACAACAAATCACTAGAATCGTCCAGCAATGATTCCGAAGCAAATGCGTCTCGCCAGCCTGTCGGACATCTCGGTAAACGAATCTTCGACCAACAGTTCGAAGAAGTAGAGGCTGTCGACTTCATCAGTGGTCTCGCTAACGGTTCCCTTAACAATGTAAATTTCTCCCAAAAAATAACGTCTCTCGAGCTAACAGCAGAAGGGAAGCTCACGGCGCCACAAAACAAATTCGAACTCAGTGCCTTCACTGAGCAGAGTAAACTTTTCGGTAATGATTTCACAGCTCCATCGATCGGCGAGAATTCCGGTCGAATTGATGTCAATTTCTCAGTTATGCAACAGGTTGACAAAGATGATTTAGATGAAATTGAGAAGGATTTGGAAAGAGGACCGAGTAGCATGGGTTGTCACGGTCCCTTTAGCAATGGACAGAATATGTCTGAGTATATTGAGGTAGATCTCAATATGACGCATGTTGCTAAAAATGATGAGGACATGTCCATTACGGATACCATCCACAGTCCTGTCCAAGATGTCTCTAAAAGTTCTTCCAAAGGTAACAAATCTAGCTTGAATAACGATTGGGTGGCTGATAAAGAGAATATCGCAATCAACCCTTACGCCGCCCCTAGTGACACCAATTTCGCCGTCAATGAAGAACCTGATCAAGTCCTAGTTTTTGACGGCAAACGGTTGACATTACAACCAGATATACCCGAAAAAGATAAGAATTATAGACAAACTCTTTTGCCTAATTCCTCAGCTGAAACTCCTCAGAGGAAAACTATTGTTCTGAATGTTAATGATGACTTACCGAACTTTCTCGAAGATAATAATATGGTGAACTCGAAATTTGAACATTCTGGCTTCAGCGGTCTACAAGAAATCAAGGCGGATGAAGAAGAAATATCTGATACTGTATCAGTGCACAGAGTAGATATCAAACCTAAAAGAAAGACAATTCACAATCAATCTGGAAATATATCTATGACACAGGCTTTACCCACGAATATTATCTGCCACGTGGCAGCTGTAACCCACGATGTCAATGCTACTAAAAGAAGAACTATTGTGTTTAACGATAGTGCAAATAACATATCAATGACTGAAGCTGTACCAGTGAAACTATTGAGCAATACCGCGACAATGCCTGAACCACATCGTACAGTGGTTTATGAGGATGATATGGACATATCAATCACACAAGCAGTCCCCTCCAAAATTATCGCTAACGAAAATCTAGAATTTGTCAGAAAACACAAAACCATTGTGTTTGATAGCGACGAAGACAACATATCGATGACACAGGCTATATCATCGAATCTATTAGATGAGAAGGCAAATAAACGAAAAACGATAGTGTTTGACGATGACGCTTGCAACGTGTCCATTACTCAAGCGTTGCCTGCCAATATAATGCTACAAGACAAGCAAATACAAGAGAAACGTCGGACTATAATATATGAAAATGAGACAGGAGACATATCAGTCACACAGGCAATTCCTACAAACGTTATTCTTCAGAACATTGAAGCGAATGCTGAAAGGCGACAAACGGTTGTATTCGAAGATGATACAAATGATATTTCCGTTACCCAAGCATTGCCCTCAAATATTATAAAAGAAACAATTCAATTAGATGACAAAGTAATAAATAATGAAGTTGAAAATATTCCTACAGAATCTTTACCTACTACCGCTGCTAAAAACACTGAAACTAGACGACAAACTATTGTGTATGAAAATGATACTGGAAATATATCGATAACGCAGGCAATTCCTACTCAACTTATACCCGGATATAGCGAAGAACCTACCGTTGATTTGAACACGTCTAAAAAACCTAGAAACAAAAAAAGAACAACGATTGTCTATGATAACAATCAAGGTGATATATCTATGACAGAAGTTATAACCGCTAACATTATAGAGGAAGCTACAAATGAAAGAAAAACTATTATTTATGATGACGATGAAGCTAATATATCTATGACTCTAGCTATATCTGCAAACGATTATCTTCTTGATAAAATAGATTCAACAGTTAATAATAAAAAACCTGAAGAAATTAAAGAAGTAGAAGATAAAGTAATGAATGATGAAGAAATGGAGGAAATGGAATTATCACACCAAAACCAATTAAAAGTAATTAATTATGAAAAGGAAGAAGTTGAACAAGATAATCTTAAGTCTACTGAACCCGACGCCTACAACATAGATTCTGAAATATCAGTGAATACCGCAATACCGGTAACTGAGGAACCGGTATCCGTTGTACCGATTCAGAGCATACTAGAAACGGAAAAGAGAAAAACAGTTATATTCGATAACGATAACTGCGATATTTCAATGACAAGACCTATACCAACTGAATTAATAACCGTTACAACTGAAGTTTTGAATAAAACGGAAACTAAAATGTTAGATATGACAGCGCCAAATGAAATAGAGCCTCCTCAATCAGATGTTATAGTGCTACAAGCTTTATTTAAAAAGAAAAAGCGACGGTCTGAGAGCCCATCTGAACAATTAGATGATGAACATGCTCCGTCAAATTTGGACATGGAAAAGACCAATTCTGAGGAGATACCACCAAACGAACAAAAAATCGAAAGCTTATCCGCTTCACCCGTCAGTCCAAAATCTACTTCCAGCCATCCTATAGATGTAGAGCAAGTACAAGTCAAATTAATGGAGTCTACAACTGATCTGAAAGAAGACAATGTTTCCGAATCTGAAGAAGATGCTATAATGCAAACAGATATTGAAGAAAAAAAGGAATCACAGGTTGATATATCTGAACCCATGGATGAAACCGACGATAAGAGCTTAATGGCTGTTATAGACTCAAACTCACCTTCTGGTGATATAAAGATGGACGGAGCCGACAACATTTGTACCGAAAGTTTGTTTTATATTACGAAAGACTGCGAAGCCGTTGTACAAACTGACAGAAATGTAGATAAGGCAAATAAACCAAAAGACAAAGAAGAAATAGAACCAGTTGGTAACCTCTTTAAGAAGCTGGAAGAACTACAATCATCAGTGGCACAAAATGCCGCTGACAAATCAAACAAATCATTTAATGATTACGAAAAGAGTGAACATATTGAACGACTCAGTAAAAATTTAAATAGAGCTAATGATACACAAGATTTGCTTGATTTGATCACCAATTTCACTGATGGTGTTGATAAAGATGCTAAACCGACTGCCATTAAGGTTGTTGAGAGCATAGAGAATAAGCGAGTCAGCATAGCACCTAAAAGACAATCCATAGCTTTGAGTAGAGAAGACTTGTTAAGTAACATTTCAATGGCGCAACAAGCGCTACAGAAGTCAAGACTCGCTCTAGATGACAGCGATAGTCCCGACGAAGACACGAGAGACGTTTCAGTAGATATGTCTAAAAAGTCAGTCCGGGCAAGCTATGAAGTCGTCAAGACATTAAACTTTGACGACGAATCGATTACCGAGATCAGCCTCAAAAATGAGGAGAAACGTTCTCCGCTAAAGAAAACAGTGTTCGGTGAAACTGAATACATGAAAGAAACTAAAGGAAAAGTGATTCCTACATATTTGAAAGATGTTTCAGACGGCATGAAAGAACTTATGCTAGATCTTGTGAAGCCAGTTAGCGACTATATGCCGTTTAAGAGCGCTATGCTTGAAACAGGGATATCAGAAAACACATCTACTCACAGTAACCACGTACAAGTCAATTTAACGTCATCCAGTCAGATAGAGTTAGATTACGAATTAGTTTCCAACCCTGGACTAGATTTTGATAAAATTAGTTCGACCAGCGGAACTGTTACTGACACACCCGGAAAGTCCAAATCTCGGGGCTATCGAAATCAAGTCAAGTTTGCTTGCCTGGACGACACAGAAATGAAAGAGAGGCAACTTCATTCACTCTTACATTCTCATTCTCACTCGCACTCTGCTCCAGATGAACATATATCGCCTTCTCAATCTCCGGTTCTAGTCTTCGACCACTACAATCCTTTGAACAATATCCTGCTTGCCCCAACTAATGTTTCTGACGTTCACAAGTATAACCCCATGCAAAGGACAGAAACGTACGACATGTCTAAAGGTAATCATTACGAGGTGGAAAGGGTAACCACCTCGCAGTTCACCATGGTGCCTGGACCGAGCAAAAATAAAGAAATCTATGATTACCAAAAAGGCGATCAATTCCACCAGAAATATGATCAATATAGCTTACAGTCTGCATCGTCAACTACTGGACGTGTTTCGATAGACCAATCAGTAGAGCCTATTTCAAAGTCTTTGAAGGACGATGAAGTTAACACTATGATTGCGATGAGACGTAACAGAGAACTGCTTGAAACGAGCTCCTCACTCACGTTAGTTGATGACACTTCAGAAAGCGCGAACAGGATATTGACATCGAAAAAGCACGAATGTTCGAACCACAGGATCAGATTCTCGAAAGCGGCTCTAGTTAACGTTGTAGGAGAAACGGCGGACATCGACCCTACTGCTCAAGTATCTGGAATATCTTTGCAAGACTGTTTCGAAAGTTGGACTTCGAATGTTAACGTAACTAAAGGCAAGAAGCGGATTTATAGTCCTACAACGAGAAAGCACAAAGAACAATCGCCTTCAAAGGAAGTGACTCCAAAACCTATTACGAAAATGCAGAAAATTTCTAGAAGTCCTAGAGCACACAGAATTGATAATGATATTTCACCCGAATCGAGACGTAGTATGGCGCCTGAGAAAGATGTTCCAAAAAGCTCAAATATTCTCCAGTCTAAAAAGCGTGAGAAGTCGCCAAAAATTAAACAAACAAAAGCTGGAGAAACTATAACAGTGCAACAATTGATTACTGGTTACCGGAACATTGAAACTGATTTTAAACACAATATGAATTCAGAAAAGAAGTTTATTGATTGCAATTTAATCCCTAACTCAGAGAGTGTGTCCCGGTACTCGCAATCTGAGGATTCGTTCACGAGTAGTAAGAATTTGAACGCAATGAATGAGGGCAACTGTGTGTCCGCTACAAGAGTGTCTCCAGAGTGCCAGTCGTCCCCGCACTCCTTAATGCAGAGCGCTCCCTCGCAGTTGGACGAGCAATCCGAGCTGATGGGCATAACCAGTTCAAATCCAAGCGATATTGATTCTGGAGTCAACGTCGTCGCCAAAATCGATATGCTACCTTTTATGGGGTGAGTGAATACTTTATTTCATTAATTTTTAACATATTAGCCGAAAAATTACACAACGCTTCTTTATTTTTGGGGAGAAACATCCAAAAAGGTCCCGGAATTTGGGGAGGGGACTTTTTATAAGTGAAAATCATCCTTACCACTACGACATCATAAATTGTGCGGGTAAATGAAAAAATAAACACGCTCGCCACGACGACATAAGTCAATCGAATTGCATCATTATATCGTAGTAACAAGGACGATTTTCATTTTTAGCTAGTAGAAATTGCAAATCGTACGAATCTCGGCATGTCTCTCTAACTCTTGAAACATTATAGGAGTCATGAATGCGAATGGGAATCGAAGTCATCGGCGGACACGTGGTCGTTCCGACTGCTACACGGTCGACTGCGACTGACCACGCGTCTCGCACACAGACACTACAACTCGTCCAGGACTAGAGTACTTGGGGACACTCCCGTGCTCGATATAGCGGTGGAGACTGTACAGCATGGTAGGTCTTTCTTGAATCGTACTAATTATAAGTGCGAAAGTTTGAATGGATGTTTGTTACCCTTTAACGCAAAAACTACTGAACGGATTTGGATGGAATTTGGCACAAAGATAGTTTATAACCTGGATTAAAACATGGGATAGTTTTTATCCCGATTTTATGTTACCTAACTAATATAATAAATGCGAAAGTAAGTTTTGTTTGTTACCTCTTCAAGCCCAAACCACTGAAGTCCGATCCTCTTGAAATTTTGCATATGTACGTTGTCAGGTGTACAGAAATGGACATAGGTTACCTTTAACCCCAAAAAAGAACCGTTCGCAAAGAAAAACAAAAATAAGGGTGCTTGTACACGGCGCATGTAACCCGCGCAAGTAAACGTGCGGGTTACCCGCGCGAGTAATATGCGCAAGCTACTTGATCAAGTTACCCGCGGGGTGCTTGTACACGGCGCATGCAACTCGCGCAAGTAAAGGTGCGGGTTTGCGGTTTACCCGCGCGAGTAACATGTGCAAGCTACTTGATCAAGCTACTCGCGGGGTGCTTGTACACGGCCCATGTAGCCTGAGCATGTTGAGGCACTTGCGCGGGTTACATACGCCGTGTATAAGCACCCTAACAATTATGACAATAGATGGCGCTACAATAACGATTCGAATTGATTGTCAAATTATAAATTAACGCGAGCGAAACACGAGAAAAGTCAGGATGATCGGTTGTTTGAGTTGTGAATCGGTAACAAACATGCATACATGTATATAAATATAATTATGTATGCAGACATTAAAAAAAATATTGCCCCGCACCATGGACCTAAAAAAAAAGGCGGACGGAACTTCACTAAGAAACGATTGAAGCACCACAATGGCGGCGGCGTAAATATGTGTGCGTGTGTATAGGGATGCCAGATGAAGGAAAAAATTACCCATTTTTAAACAATATTTAATTAAGATCTCCCTTGAACTTAAGTTTAATTACAATTTTTTGTGACGGATACCTATTTTTAGAATAAAGGTAAAATAATTTAAGCACATTAGATATTAAAATATTTACAACTCGTTTAATGTTAATAAAGTTTTACAATCCCTTTTGGTGATTCAAATTTTTGTAGACTTGTCTTTTGCTATCGACACATCTAGAAATCCCTTCTAATTTACTTAAGTGGTGAAAACGAATGTTTAAGTATTTTTCGGCTATAAACATTTAATTAAAGCTATTTTATGTTCCATTCCTACACGTCTACATTCCTATTCCATGTCTACACTCCCTTATTATTTTTATACAATCATTTTTCCATGCATCATTTGCCGTGGGAAATCTGTAAAAATATAGAAGAATACAATAACGATAAATAGTAACATAAAATATAAATCTCCCAATTTTAAAATAATTTGAACCTTGAAATAGTTGCAACACTGATTGATTTCGAGATGTTTATTAAATTTATTGACGTAAAATCGAGAAATAAGCTTCAAATTGACATGCATAACTATGAAAAGTGATCCCCTGGCTTTTTTAATTGAACTACTATGGTTTAGACAACTTTTTGCAACACATGACGGCATACTTTGATTTTTATTAGACAAAATAACACCGTATAAAACCGCGAGTGTCGTTCGAAGCGTAATGGCCGACGGCTGACTTACTATGGTGTGAATGTGTGCGTGCTGGCTTGTCCACATTAGCGCACTGACTTACTATGGGTGCTTCAATTGTTTCTTAGTGAAGTTCCGTCCGCCTTTTTTTTTAGGTCCATGCCCCACACTAGGAATTTCTCCTGAGTCGTGGGTGCGTTTACAAACATATAAACTCACATACACAAACACACAGACCCCAGAACTTGTACTTGCAGATCAAACAAATATTTGTTGCTTGCGGGAATCGAACCCGCGACATGGTTCGCAACATGCTTCGCTGTATTTCCACCAGCACTCGTAGCATGGCGATTCTATCTCTATTCTACCAAGAAAAGACAGTTATTTCATCATTATTCCTATACAAATCAACTGTTTTTTTGCTCAAGTATGTCACGATTCGTACACCATTAAAGAATAGAAACATATCTCTTCTATATTTTAAACATTACTATGCTTAAATCGATAAAAATCTTTTACGTTCTGTCATTTTGTCTATTCTCGCGTTGACAAAACCCGTTTCTACGGCGCCATGTTACGCGTGCTGAGATGTGCTCTGCTACGTTGCTGCGGATGCGTTTGATATCCACCAATCATATTCATTGGTTTACATAGCATAGCACTGGCGGAAACGGATTCAACTAAGATGTGTTTTTTGTATGGAAGGATGCGTGCTATGGATGCGTGCTATGGATGCGTGCTATGGATGCGTGCTATGGAGGCGTGCTATGGGTCGTCTTCCCTACTATCGATACATCGCATAGCTCGAGCTGCGCATCTTCCTAGCTCAGCTACTTTGTTGCGGCGCATCTTCATAGCATATCTTACTCGCACCGCTACATAGCGTTGCATCAGTGGAAACGGTCACACAGTTTCGTAGCTCAGCTTTTACATCCTCGCAGCACAGATACATAGCACATCTCTGGTGGAAAGGCACCCTTATACAATAAAATCATCCTATTTCTCATTACAGAACGCAAGAACCCAGTTGCGACGCTATGCATCCGCTTCGCATGTGAGACGATTCAATTCATAGTGACGCACGCGTTGTGTAATCCGTGCTGCGCCAAGGATATACCGCCGTTGTTGCGGCGGTGTGCCGCAGTGGCCCGCGTTGCGTTGCGTTGGGGACGAGCGATGCATGACGCCAAGTTGCATCTGGCTTATACGTTGGACAACGATGGATGTCTGTCATTGAAGGTAGGTATTATTATTTTTTTTTTATTATATTTTGACAGGCCTGTTGGTCTAGTGGTTAGTGACCCTGACTGCTATGGCGGAGGTCGTGGGTTCGATTCCCACCTAGGACAAATGTTTGTGTGATGAGCATGATCATTTGTTCTGTGTCTGGGTGTAATTTATCTATAAAATGTATGTATTTAGAAAGGTTTAGGCGCATTAGGGCTAATTCTCATTTGGGCAACCGACTCCATAATGGACTACTTCTCATTATGGCTACTTCCCATTTGGGCTACTTCTCGTATGGGCTTCTTCTCATTTGGGCTACTTCTCATTTAGGCTACTTCTCAAAATTTGGGGATGTTTATTAAAATAAGTACTGTCTTTATAATATCTATATAAACATGTTTATTCATTCAAGAGATCAATTACATTATTTTAAGAGCTACATACCGGGCTCTCGACGTTGCGTTGAGCGCGTACACACGCCGCGCTTAGCACGGCGTTCATCGCGCGTTGTTAGGGCGAACATACTTTTGGATCAGTACGAAAATGGACGTCGAAGAGATCACTTGTATATGGCTCCTCGACCGTTGCTATAAAAGACGAAGACAAAGAGAAACCAAATCTCCCAATTACGTTTTTTAATTACCTTATTCTTATAATTGGGACTTTCCATATCCCAGATAGCTGGTCGCTTTTGGATTTCATCTTTAAAGAAATCAGTATCAAAATACTCGATCTCCATTTTCGAAAAGTGCGTCCTCTCTTCACAAAAGCGCGCGTTGATATGTACAACAAAATGGCCGCTCATGTATCTCAAAGCGCGCAGAATTCGGGATTCTCAAAACCCGCGTTAGCGCCCAATGTGTACCAGATCTAAGAATAAATCAACATTAATTGAACCAATGTAATAGGTAAGTCTACAATGTTATAAGTATTACTTCATGTAGTTAACATAAGTCTGGTTTGAAATTAACATTTATTTATTAACCCCCGACGGAACAAGAGGGGTGTTATAAGTTTGACGTCTGTCTGTCTGTCGCATCATAGAGCCCGAACGGATGAAGCGATTTCAATTTAGTTTTTTTTTTTGTGTGTTAAAGGTGACTTACGTGCGAGTGTTCTTAGACATAATTGATGAAAATCGGTTGAGCCGTATAGAAGTTGTGGGGATGAAAGTGGGGAAGGGAATAAACATGTTTATATAGATAAAGACAGTACTTATTTTAATAAACATCCCCAAATTTTGAGAAGTAGCCCAAATGAGAAGAAGCCCAAATGAGAAGTAGTCCATTATGGAGTCGGTTGCCCAAATGAGAATTAGCCCTAATGCCCCTAAACCTTTAGAAATATATAAGTATGTTTATCAGTTGTCTAGTACCCATAACACAAGCTCTGCTTAGCTTGGGACTAGATGGCGTTGTGTGATAGTTGTGGAATATTATTATTATTAATTATAAAGAAAACATCTAAAAATAAAATTTAAAAATAAGCAGTCCACCAGCATTGGGAACAGAGTCCGGGCTGCCGGTGGTCAGGGCTCCTGAGAGAGGAACCTCCTAACAGTACGCGCCGTGTCCAGAAGTACTGCCTTAATCAGGCATTTGATCCAGTTGCCTAAAGAGAGTCTCCAGTCTCCTCAGATGTTGTTCGAGGCTCTTGGTAATGAATGATGTATCGAAGGTTCTGTAATAATTCTGGCAATCTAAAAAGAGTGTCCATCTTGCCCGTCCTTCTCCATAGAGATCTACTTCTTGGTACTTTCACAGTTTTTATATCTTGTGACTGTTATGTAGCAACATAACTTTTTAGTGTTTAATTACATTTTTATTTGTCTATGACAATTCAAAAGTGCCTGTAACTGGCCTATTTGAAATAAATGCTTTGATTTTTGATTTAAGCCATTGGCAGACACAAAAGAATTTTTCAATTCGTACCAGTAGTTCCTGAGATTAGCACTACGGATCATCTCATCATCATCAAATAAATAAAAAAATGTCAAGCCCAAAGCACTCCCCTCCCCCTTCGACACTTCTTAATGTTTTGGCAGGGAAGAAGTAGCAGAACACTCTCTAGCTATTTTTTTGTATTTTTTTTTTTCGTGGTAATATCATCAAATGTATCCCTCCCTCCCAGAGCGGGATGAAAGGGACTGTCAGCCTTCTAACTAAAATCCACCTTGATCCTTCAATATCCATGACCCTGGAACCTAAAGAGACTGCCTCGCGACCCCGGAAGGCTATGGCCCTCTAAGGGGGCCCCCGTCAGATTGCTAACAACTCTTTACGGCGCGCGTGGAATCGACGCGCCGTCGCCGCGTCGCATCGACCCGGGCATGGTCCATGATCGGACAGCGAGTCACCCAAACTCGACAGGTCACGCGTTCAACCAAAAAAACTCTTCAGTTTTATAACATTAGTATAGAAATAGAATAGATTCACTTTTTTAACAAAAACATTTTATTTTAAGGTGGCCAACGTGCGCCTGCGCTCAGTATGGGAGGTGACGATGCACATCAAACTGGAGGTGGAAGATGACCGCTCGGTCCCGTGGCCGCGTGCCAGTGACGTCACGGTCACGCGCGTGTTGGCGGAGTTCGACGTCACGGAGCAGGACGTGCGGCGCGTGCTGGCTGGAACTGCCAGGGACTGGGGACATGCGCCCAGGACTATATGGTGAGTTTTATTTGCTGATTTCTCGTTTACGAAGTCTTCGCAATAATAATATATTATGTTAGTCTATAAGGTATATATCTATGGGCCCAAGTAGCCTGAAATGAAGTGGATATTATTATTATTAGCAAGCTTTGACAGTCGTTACTATTAGTTAGAAGCTCTAAAGTCGTACAAGTCTTACCATGGGGTATCGTATTGCTGCCCTGGGATCTGGAGGCGACTGCCCTCCAGCGCGTCTATGAGTGGCGCGTGGAGGCGCAGCGCCGGGGCGTGACCCCGCTGCCTCGAGAAGTCGAGGCGCGGCGAGAAGACCTCCGGCGCGATCTCAGGGCAGTATGGAAGGAACGACTGTCGCGACCGACGGCCGGGCACGCCGCAATTGCGGCGGTAAGACCCCTCTTTGAGGAGTGGCTGGAGAGAAGTCATGGCGTCCTTACCTTCCGCCTGACGCAGGTCCTCACCGGGCACGGGTGCTTCGGGAGGTACCTGTGTCTAATGCGGAAGGAGGAAACGTCTGGGTGTCACCACTGCGAAGATCGCCCGGAGGACACGGTGGAGCATACGGTGCAAGACTGCCCAGCTTGGGCAGTGCACCGACGTGTCCTCACGGCTGCGATAGGCGGAGACCTCTCGCGCCCGGCATTGGTTGCGGCCATGCTGCGGGGCGAGACGGAGTGGGAAGCGGTCGCCTCCTTCTGCGAAGCAGTAATGCTCGCGAAGGAGGAGGCGCGCCGCGAGCGAGAGAGGACAGAGTCCTCCCTCCGCCCCAACCGCGGTGTAGGACGCCCACGGCGACGGACGTCGCGAGACGATCTCCGGCCACCGTAGGCGCGGGCATGCGGGCAGCGAGTAAAGGGCAACTCGCTGCCCGACCAAGGACCATGCCCGGGTCGACGGCGCGTTGTGTCCCACGCGCGCCTCAAAGAGCGTCAGCATAATGACGGGGCCCCCCTCTCCGAGGGCCAAAGCCTGCCGGGGTCGCGGGATTATTCCCTTACCGTAACCCCGGAACATAACAGGCTATGAAGGACACCGTGGATTTTAGTCAGTAGAAGTCTGACAGTCCCTCCCGCCCTGCCCGGGGTTGGAGGACTCATTTGATGATTTTACCACGCTAAAAAAAAAAAAAAAAAAAAAAATGGGGTATCGTATTGCCCAGTTACTAGGTTGTGGAGGTCCGATAGGCAGTCGCCCCATGTAAAATACTGATATTCAGCTGCATCTGGTTCGACTGGAAGCCGACCACAATATAGTTGGGAAAAAGGCAGGCAGATTAAGTCCAGCAAGCTTGACGATTCCAACTACATATGATAATCATCCTTACCACTACGACATATGACTTAAAACGTACGGTTATCTATAGGTAGATGAAAAACAAAACGGTCGCCACGACGACGTAAGTCAGTCGAATTGCATCATTATATCGTAGAAGTAAGAACGATTTTCATTTTTAGTTAGTAGAAATTGTAAATCGCGTTATGATCAAGCTCGCTTATACTGTCAGTCCACAGTAGCGTACAAACGGAGAAATATTAACCAACTAGCTGTTGCCAGCGGCTTCACCCGCAACAACTCGAAAATTATCCCACGGGAACATAAAATCGGGATAAAAACTATCCTATGTGTTAATCCAGGTTATAAACTATCTGTGTACCAAATTTTAGCCAAATCCGTTCAATGGTTTTTGCATGCAAGAGTAACAAACATACCTACCTACATACACATACACATACATACATCCTCACAAACTTTCGCATTTATAATATTAGTAGGATATGATTGTACCATTGAAGAGGAGCAGAGGTTTAGAATAATCCAATAGGCATGTTGCCGGCATCAATAAATTGCTAATTTAATTAGTCAGTAGACATCATCTGGCTTATTTTGTTTCCAACTATATTGTGGTGATGCAGCAATATCAGTATTTTACATGGAGAGACCAACCCGCACTGGGCCCGCGTGGTGGATTATGGCCCACTCCCTCTCACAGAGAGGAGGCCTGTGTCCCAGCAGTGGGAACATTATAGGCTGATGATGATGATGATGACATGGAGAGACTGCCTATCGGACCTCTACAACCCAGTAACTTGGTAATACGATGCCCCATGGTTAGACTGGTTGTCAGACTTTAGGGCTTCTGACTAAGGGACTTTACTCATGGCGCGATGCGATATCGAATTGCATCGATTGACGATATCGGTCAGATATCACACAAGCGTCCGGCCGAAGAAAATGTTTGGACGATCGCTAGTGTTTTCTAATGGAGTCGCACGGATTGACGATATCGCTCACAGATCTCCTCGATATCGAATTGCATGTACGTCCTAATGACAATGCACTTGATTCTCTGTTCGAAATTCGATTGCGCAACATACTCGTCTCGTGCGACATCTTTTGTCTTTGGTTTGCAGCGCCTTTATGTCGTGGCAGTAAGGTGGATTTTTGAAGTGCACGGTCGAATTGCATCGCATCACCCCATTAGTAAATACGTGCTGCGACTTAAATCGGCAATCGACTCGATATCGCACGAATCGCGATGCGTCGCATCGCGCTATGATTACAGTCCCCAAGAGTAACGACGGTCAAAGATCTACAAATGACAGCCGGGACCAACGGCTTTACGTGCTTTCCGAGGCACGGAGGAAACTTGCTATGATAAATGGTATCCTATCCGGCTTAATAAATCGCGGCTTAACGTATTAGAACTGTTCGACCACTTACTTAATATTTTGGTCAAGTGAGAATTATTTTTAACTGTTTTTTTTTTGTTCGCAGGAAAATTTTCCGATACTTGAAACACAAAACGCGAGACGACGAGCTATTGCTAGCATGATAAACTGTATATAATATAAATGTGTTGTTTCTATAGATGTTATCATGCACGTCAAACTCTTATGGGATTGATATAAGGTATAAATTGCAATGATTGACGCGCGGGCGTGAAATTATTCAGCTGAATTCTATAGGGTCATCTTAGATTCGACACAGTAATTTGAATCTTATGTCTATGAAGTTAGTGTGTATATTTCTATCAACCGTCAAAGTTAGCTCTATAGATTTCTAGGCTAGAATAACATGACTCATTTTTAGCGGCGTATTGTTTGCCGCTCAAAGTGAGTCGAGTTTTTAATTGATTTTAAAATTAGTAGCACACAGAACGGCGCGTACGCATGCCGTTAATTGCTAATATCACCATCATCGAAATTTGACTACATCGACGCCGTTTAAAAGACTGTACAAATAACATATCGCTAGCCAAATAATAAAAATCTTCAATAGTATTGTTCAATAATATTAATAAAACTGTGTGACCGACATTTTGTATTACTATTTTTTTTAATAATTGTGTCTTGTGTCTTCTGTGTCAAGTTACTAAAAGATGTGCTATTTTCCAATAGGTTTTACATAATTTTAGAAATAAAACCTTTATTTTTAATACCAACTAAGTTGTTTTACTTCGACTAATAAATGAATGCAAGTGTGTATGCTTAGCGACGTAGGCAAGGGCATGAGGGCGGCGAGTTATGGGTGACTCGCTGTCTGACCATGGACCATGCCCGGGTCGACGGCGCGTTGTGTTCCACGCGCGCCTCAAAGAGTGTCAGCATGATGACGGGGACCTCTTTAGAGAGCCAAAGCCGCGTGACCTACGAATTACCGTGACCCCGGAACGTAAAGGGCTATTGAAGGACACCGTGGATTTTAGTCAGTACGAGTCTGACAGTCCCTCCCACTCTGTCCTGGGTAGGACGACTTATTATTTGATAATTTCACCACGATAAAAGTGTGTAGGTATGCTTGTTTGTGTTTCGTTTTCATGCTAAAACCGCTGAACCGATTTTGATATTTTTTTGTTGGCCGCAGCCGTCGATTCGTCACTCCCGCACAGCTGTATCGATTCGCTCGGAGTTTTCGCTATGAATGGCGCATCGTGGCGTGCTTTAAACATTTCTATTACATTTGATATTACCGTTCGCCACCCTGCGCTAAGCTAATGCTCACAGCGGCAAGGAATTTCATGCAAAGCGTCAAAAATATTTTTTCGAAATAAAATAAAAATAGAAGAATACAAATAAAAGTTCTAAATACACGAAAAAAACTTTAATTTCCACCCAACAACACGGTCAATTTTCAACAACACTACTCCATGAGCGTTTTATTAAGACATCTTTGATGGTCTTTGGGTCAACCTCGTATTAGGTTTGCCATTCACCCAGCGTCCCTTGATCTTCCGTCTGGTGGAGCGGATCTCGACAACCGGCCGTGAACTGAGCGCGTTGCCCAGTCCACTGATTATATTGTAGGTACTACTTGGACGGATAACCTGCAAGAAGATATAGGTATGTAGTTGGCGTAGTGACTGAGCGTTTCAGTGTTGCGGTGCGTATTGCGAGTTCGGTAAACATGGAACACATATTTGTATGGTAATAGACAATTTGACCGAAAAACAATCAAATCAAGCAGTCCGTTAGATTCATCGAAAAGGCGGAAGACGTCCACTGCTGAACATAGGCCTCCCCCTTAGACTGCCATGCCGAATTTCCCAACTTGCATCCATCAGTTTGCCCGTGACTCTCACGAAGACGTCGGTCCACCTAGTGGGAGGCCTGCCTACGCTGCGTCTTCCAAACGTGGTCGCCACTCGAGAACATTTCTTCCACATCGGTTATCAGTTCTACGAGTGATGGGGATTGCCACTAGCTATTCGGTAACGGTAACTCTGGTTCTTAGCTGAATATCATTGTTGTTCATAATATGTTCCGGATTTTATCCCGCAAAAGAAACCCCGAGCATAGCTCTTTCCATTGCTCATCATATTAGTATAAATTAATCACTTACCCTGCCAAAGACGACATTCCGTAGATCTAACTGCGGAAGAGGCTTGAAGGTGATGTTGAAGATACCGCACATTTCATCATCTGCCGTGACGCGCATTGATAGCAAACCTGCGCAAGAACAAACTGGGTCTAGAGAAGTGAGTAGTCCATGATTAGGGTGGGATCTATCTCTTAGTGGTAAGTTCTTCTAGAACAGGGTTGACGAACCTTAAATAAAGGTCAGCGTGCCCTTTTTTTAAAGAATATTTTAATGAGGCAAGTGGCAATCAGATGAGCCAGCCAATAATTTTAACTTTTTGAAAATGAAAATCATAAAACAAATTATTCATTTCAAGCCTCTCGCCTTCCGCTCCTCCTCGTTTTGTTACCTAGGTTCAGAGGGGTATTACTAAGCATGAAACCCGTAGGCACGGCCAAAGTTTCGGGCGTATTGGTTACAACATGATTGGCTAAATGTCCCGCCGATGTGGTCGTCAGCACTTATGAATTCAAAACTAACATGGAGTAGAGATCACTAAATATTTTAATTTGCGAAAGTGCGACCCCGTATCTTCGTTGACGGACTAAGAAAGTAGAAGTAGACCCTCAGTTTCATTCGTTTGTTATATTTCCAAGATCATTACTTAGGTACTGATACGATCTGTGGCGTGCTCAAAATCTTTTGTAGCGTACCATCAAAGGCACGCGTTCCACTGCCATTCGCCATCCCTGTATTAGGACTTCCACGGTGTTACAATTGAGTTAAGATTACCAGGCATTGAATGAGGGTAGTGATAGTTCTCAGCGCCGATGGGTATGGTCCTCCCTGTTTGTGCGTAGCACCCGAAACCGTTGTTGTAGATCACGTCTCCGCCACTCCAGTACAAGTGGGGAACTTTCCTAGACAATACCATCAAGAATTTATCTAGAAATTATACAATACTGGCCAGCGGCTTCAACCGCTTCAACTCGAAAAATATCCCGAAGGAACATAAAATTGTGATAAAAACTATCCTATGTGTTAATCCAGGTTATAAACTATCTGTGTACCAAATTTTATCCAAGTCCGTTCAGTAGTTTTTGCGTGAAAGAGTAACAAACATACATTCATCCGAACAAACTTTCAAGTGTTTATAATATTAGTAAGACTAGCTTCCGCCCGCGGCTTCGCCCTGGTGTTTTGATAGCCTATGTTCTTTCTCAGGGTCTAAAGATTGTCTGTGCCAAATTTCATCAAAATCGGTTGAGAGGTTTAAGCGGGAAAGCGTAACAGACAGACAGACAGAGTTACTTTCGCATTTATAATATTAGTTTGGATAACAGTAGTTTCGTGTGAAAAACAATCACGTTCAGGAAATATTTTGATTATGTAGGTATTTTCAGTACATGTGACCTATACACATAATATGAGCACTCCAGCCATTTACTATATTATTTTTTTCTAATAAATATTTATTTTTACTAATAAAATTATTTTAATTAATCGCTTTATCACACTCAAAATACATATGTAGTTCTCTATACACAATTAAAAAAGAAATATGTCTATTATTTCCTCAGTAGCGTAACTCAGTACTCAGTAGGTAAGTACTAAGTACTTACTCAATTTAGTCAAAAGCAGGAAATAGAATTATATTATGTACCTATATATTTAATACTATATTTATTTTTATACTGTATTCTTATTTTGATTAATTAATTATAATAAAAATATAAAGACAAAACACTCTATTTTCAAGAAAGTCATAAATAAATATGGCATTAAATATAAGTATATTATTCTATTTCCTACTTTTGACTAAATTGAGTACTTACCTACACAAATAATAGACATGTTTATAATTTCTATTTTTGTACAGAGAACTATTTTTTGTAAGCGTGATAAAATCAATTAGTAAAAGCAATTATTTATTTAAAAAAATGTAAGTAATATTAAATGGCTGTAGTGCTCATAGTATGTGTACAAAAAAACATGAACTGAAAATACATATTCAAAACATTTTCTGAACGTGATATTTTGTACATGAAACTACTGTTATCGTACTAAACTCGTGCAAAATAATATAAAAAATAAGGTTTTTATTTGAACTCTGCCAGCGACTTCGTACGCGGATCCTGTTGCCAGCGACAATGAGGTCGTCAAAATCGAAGATCTGAAACGTCTGATGTCGAATTCTTAGAGCCTGGGGACGGGAAAGCAACGGGACGCGCATGACGGACGATCCAGATCTTTCATTTTTGTAAGTCAACAGGAAATGCCCATCAGACTAAACAACTCTTGCTAAGATGTTATTCATATATTATGTTATAGTGTAGCTGGGCTCTTGGAATTCCACATCAGTTGTTCCAGATCTCAATTTTCATAACGTCAACAGAGAGTGCTCATTAGGCTGAACAACTCTTGCTAAGACGTCATTCCTATATATGTTATAGTGTAGCTGGGCTCTTGGAGTTCCACATCAGGTGTTCCAGATCTTCAGTTTTTATACGACAACAGGGAGTGCTCATCAGGCTGAACAACTCTTGCTAAGACGTCATTACTGTATATTTAATAGTGTAGCTGGGCTCTTGGAGTTCCACATCAGGTGTTCCATATCTTCAAATTTATTTTCTCAGCAGAAAATGCTCATCACGCGGAACAATTTTTGCTATGGCGCTATTATTGTATCTCTTATAGTTTAGCTGATCTATTGCAGTTCTGCATCAGGTGTTCAAGTTTCCAAGATAAATTATAGCCTATATGTTGCCCAAACTTAATAACTATACAACAAAAAAAAACAATCAAATCCGTCCAGTAGTTCCGAAGATTAGCGTGTATGGAGTAACTTCTCCCGTTTTCCTCACATTTCCCTTCACTGCTCTGCTCCTATTTATTATAGCGTGATGAAAAGTATACTATAACCAGCGCAGGAGAATGAAAAAAAAATGTGCCAAGTTTCGTCAAAATCCGTCTAGTAGTTTTTGTTTCTATAACGGTTATACAGACAGACAGACAATAATTTTATTAATTGCATTTTTCGCATCAGTATCGATCTCTAATCACCCCCTGATAGTTATTTTGGAAATATATTTCATGTACAGAATTGACCTCTCTACAGATTTATTATAAGTATAGATAGATAGAAGATATAGAAGTAACAACTAAGATAAGATTTTATCTAAGTTTGTTTTGAATATAAAAAAAAAACTGTATTTCAAAAACCCAATTTAAAATACGAAAAAATATGAAGTCGCCAATTTTAGATTCATTGCCACTGCCGTGATGTTGAAGGTACATTCGTGGTATTCTCTCCCCGCGTCTCCTGGGAAAACTGGTTCACTGCCAGGCAGTACTTCTCTGAATGATAGGTCCTAGAAATCTGGGACAGCAAGGGACTTCCATGAGGAGAGTTCAGCCAGAGAGACGCGCTGCCCGTCTGCCCGACCATAGCTATAAAAGCGATCAGCATCCTTGTGTTAAGAAGACCACGTTGTATATGCGGCTGTTTCAGCAAAGTTTGCAGGATAAGACCATCAGGTAAACCGTTAACAAGTTCGAAGATACTAGAACCTCTTTCCCCAATCAAGTACGACGCAGCAGCTGGGACGTTACAGCCAGTATTACGCAGCGCCCTGTCTGCCTCTTCATAAGTAAATCCAAGGTCTTTCAAAACCCCAATAGATTCCGGACTCGGTGGTTCAGCAATTTTGTTCCTCCATTCGCGAAATTTCTCCAAAAATCGTTGTAAATGTTCTGCGCGGCGATAGATCTCAGTTCCATCATTTTTGTCTATTCCAGGAGTATCGTCCACAGCTGTGTAGTCCGTAACGTTGAGTCTCGCAGCTATATCTTCGGGAGTAATGACTTGGATGACGGGTGGTTGAAAGTGTTGTGGTTCGTCTAATGCTGCTGTTAGCTGGGCTAACGTCATTTCGTAATTCCTGCCCGACGCGGCCAGCCGAGCACCGGCCTCGATCAAAGATATTAAGATCTTTCTCAATTCGTACGACAGTTCGTTTGTAGATAAAAGAGATTGGAGATTTGGCTGTCGTATAGTGTTAGTTGGGGCTGGTAGTGATGCCGTGGCAGCTGCGATGGTCCCGTGTTGAGGAGCCCTAACCGCACCGAGGTCCCATAAAGTTCCAGCTTCTGGCAGACGCCTTTCAACTAGAAGGAGTTCTTCATGCATCATGACCTGTTCTTGTGACAGCGTCAAGAAATCATGCAGTGTGGTGGTATCATAAACTCTGACGATTTTGTACCGGCTGGATCCAGTCTCCCCCGTTGGGTAGAAAAAGTCTATAGCTCGGTTCTTCACCTCCTCAATCAGGGTATCTTCGGAGAAATATGACGTGAAAGTCTGACCTTCAGGGCTGACGACCTTGATGAAGATCTCATTAACGCCCGTTACGCCGGAATCTGGCACTAACATCTTTCAGCACTTCGTCGTCTAAGGTCACCAGTCCTGAGAGATCGATGACTTTCAAAGAAATCAGGATGAGAAATAGTACTATGCTGCTAAAGAATGTTGCGAGACACCAAATAAGTTTGAGCATAATTTTGGCATTTTGTTAACTGTTTTTGACATAGTTTTGACGTGTGGTGTTTATTTTTAATTAAATGAATTTTGGAAAAGGTTTTGTTTGGTGTAAAAAAGGTTTGTTAGCTAAAAAAAGTTTCATCATACTTTTATAAGCCCCCATTCGCACGAGCAAATGTCTTTGGCACGAGCGCTTTTTTGGGTGCTCCACCGCCCAGTCATGCCCAGTACAGACTTAAAAAAGCGCCGCGCTTTAAAAAGGTGACGTGTGAACAGGATACATGGTAATGCATTTGCTATTTCAGCGTTTTTTTAACGCTGCCAAATAAGCTCTCGTGCGCATGGCGTCTAATGGCCACGTATTTTTTCAAACCAAATGTGTATTTACAAAGATAGAACGCATTCGAGAGTAGGGGCTCATGACATGGACCTAAAAAAAAAGGCGGACGGAACTTCACTAAGAAACGATTGAAGCACCACAATGGCGGCGGCGTAAGTATGTGTGCGTGTGTATAGGGATGCCAGATGAAGGAAAAAATTACCCATTTTTAAACAATATTTAATTAAGATCTCCCTTGAACTTAAGTTTAATTACAATTGTGACTGGCCTGTTGGTCTAGTGGTTAGTGACCCTGACTGCTATGCCGGAGGTCGTGGGTTCGATTCCCACCCCGGACAAATGTTTGTGTGATGAGCACGATCATTTGTTCTGTGTCTGGGTGTAATTTATCTATAATATGTATGTATTTAGAAATATATAAGTTATGTTTATCAGTTGTCTAGTACCCATAACACAAGCTCTGCTTAGCTTGGGACTAGATGGCGTTATGTGATAGTTGTGGAATATTATTATTATTAATTTTTTTGTGACGGATACCTATTTTTAAAATAAAGGTAAAATCATTTAAGCACATTGGATATTAAAATATTTACAACTCGTTTAATGTTAATAAAGTTTTACAATCCCTTTTGGTGATTCAAATTTTTGTAGACTTGTCTTTTGCTATCGACACGTCTAGAAATCCCTTCTAATTTACTAAAGTGGTGAAAACGAATGTTTAAGTATTTTTCGGCTATAAATATTTAATTAAAGCTATTTTATGTTCCATTCCTACACGTCTACATTCCTATTCCATGTCTACACTCCCTTATTATTTTTATACAATCATTTTTCCTTGCATCATTTGCCGTGGGGAAATCTGTAAAAATATAGAAGAATACAAAAACGATAAATAGTAACATAAAATATAAATCTCCCAATTTTAAAATAATTTGAACCTTGAAATAGTTGCAACACTGATTGATTTCGAGATGTTTATTAAATTTATTGACGTAAAATCGAGAAATAAGCTTCAAATTGACATGCTTAACTATGAAAAGTGATCCCCTGGCTTTTTTAATTGAACTACTATGGTTTAGACAACTTTTTGCAACTCATGACGGCATACTTTGGTTTTTATTAGACAAAATAACACCGTATAAAACCGCGAGTGTCGTTCGAAGCGTAATGGCCGACGGCTGACTTACTATGGTATGAATGTGTGTGTTCTTACTGTGTGTGTGACTTACTATGGGTGCTTCACTTGTTTCTTCGTGAAGTTCCGTCCGACTTTTTTTTTAGGTCCATGGCTCATGACGTCAGAAGCAAGTAAAAACTATACTTACTTGTGACGTTTTGCCAACTTTAAAATTTTCATTATCTTCGTCAGATTTGGTTTATTTAGCAAAAGAAAAAACACGTGTCAAATATTTTTCGATGGGGTAATTAGTAAATACCCTGTTGGGACCTTTCTCTACCAATAAAACAGTTACCTGAAGAAGCAAGTATTAACATAGCTGTGTCCCACGGAGTTTCCGTCCAGCAATTCCAGGAACAGGCGGCAGGTGCGCGGACACTTGTCTGTGAACAGTTCCACACAGATCTCCCCCATCACTGCACCTCCTTGGAGACCCAGTTTCAAGTATACCCTGTATGGAGGTCCTGGATTTAAAAGACTAAGCGCGACCCATGGCGTAGCTATATAGCTAATTACTTGGGGCCCTTCTAAGTGTACAGTTTTGCATAATAAAGTTTCGACAATCGTATCCTGGCTCGCGTAACTCTTACTGAGAATTTTGAAGGGAGCTAGAAAATTGAGAATGCTGATCGACTGATCGTAGCTTATTTCATCAACACATTATAGAGCCTATTTGAAAAAAAAGTTATGTTAGAAGTTCGATATTTAGAGCTTTATGGCCGCGACCGCTTACTATTTTTGTCGGGGGCCCTTGACATTTTGGGGCTCGTATAATTGATACGGTGGTAGGTACGCCTCTGGTGCGACCGCATACTAATATAACGGTGCGTACAGACTATGTAACAAATATACAACAATTTTCATAGTGTGGTCATGTTATACAACATTGTTATATAACATTTCACATACATTTGTAGTATTCTATAACAATGTTATATAACATTGTTACATGGTCTGTTATACGCACCTTTAGAAATTTCTGTCAGAAAATACTGATGTTCGCTGGAAGCCACCCGCTCCATACATTTTGTATTAGATACCGTACTCGATTAACGATTTGCATGTAGCGGAGATGAGAATGTTGAGATGGATGTGTGGAGTGACAAGAATGGATAAAGTAAGGATTGTAAGGAATGAGTTTATAAGGGGAAGTTTGAAAGTGGCACCTGTTACAGAAAAAATGAAAGGGAACCTGTCTGTCTTATGGTATGGACATGTGATGAGGAGGGATGACACTAATGTGACAAAAAGAGTGATGAGTATGAATGTTGATGGATGGAGAGGAAGGCCAAAGAAAAGATCAGGGTCCTGTTACTCAGTAAGTTTGCATTTTGTTCTGGGCTATAGTTCTGTAACTGGACATTAGATGGCATGACTGTCTCAATTTCATCTATACTGAAATACAAATAAAAAAAAAAGAAATATTGTTCGAAGATCTATAAAATTTTCACTATTTAAATTTGTTAAAAGGAAAATTAAATAAAATGAAAACAATATTGTATAAAATATTTCTATGACAACACTGACCCGTAGTAAAATAATGATACGTTTCATTTTACGCACGCATTAAAACACAAAACCGAAGTAAATTGACATATTCACTGTGATAATTTTTATTTCTTGCTCTCAAAGAAATATACTGAGCTATAATTAAAACAACTATATAAATTTTAGACTTATTGTAAATTTATAAAATAGTTTTCAAATTACAATTTCAAGTCAAATATTGGCACTGCAAAAAATGTTTGTTACGGAACTTCAATGTCGGCCATTCCGAAATTGTTGTTTTTGTTACCATGGTAACCTGTCCTGTGTCCACTTGTGTCAAACTCGATATTTTATGTTTTTTTTATGTATTTAGAAAGTTTTAACCGTGAATTTCATTTACGACCTGGATAGTGGCTATGTTATTTGAATTATTATGGCATGGACCTAAAAAAAAAGGCGGACGGAACTTCACTAAGAAACGATTGAAGCACCACAATGGCGGCGGCGTAAATATGTGTGCGTGTGTATAGGGATGCCAGATGAAGGAAAAAATTACCCATTTTTAAACAATATTTAATTAAGATCTCCCTTGAACTTAAGTTTAATTACATTTTTTTGTGACGGATACTTATTTTTAAAATAAAGGTAAAATAATTTAAGCACATTGGATATTAAAATATTTACAACTCGTTTAATGTTAATAAAGTTTTACAATCCCTTTTGGTGATTCAAATTTTTGTAGACTTGTCTTTTGCTATCGACAGATCTAGAAATCCCTTCTAATTTACTTAAGTGGTGAAAACGAATGTTTAAGTATTTTTCGGCTATAAATATTTAATTAAAGCTATTTTATGTTCCATTCCTACACGTCTACATTCCTATTCCATGTTTACACTCCCTTATTATTTTTATACAATCATTTTTCCATGCATCATTTGCCGTGGGAAATCTGTAAAAATATAGAAAAATACAATAACGATAAATAGTAACATAAAATATAAATCTCCCAATTTTAAAATAATTTGAACCTTGAAATAGTTGCAACACTGATTGATTTCGAGATGTTTATTAAATTTATTGACGTAAAATCGAGAAATAAGCTTCAAATTGACATGCTTAACTATGAAAAGTGATCCCCTGGCTTTTTTAATTGAACTACTATGGTTTAGACAACTTTTTGCAACACATGACGGCATACTTTGATTTTTATTAGACAAAATAACACCGTATAAAACCGCGAGTGTCGTTCGAAGCGTAATGGCCGACGGCTGACTTACTATGGTGTGAATGTGTGCGTGCTGGCTTGTCCACATTAGCGCACTGACTTACTATGGGTGCTTCAATTGTTTCTTAGTGAAGTTCCGTCCGCCTTTTTTTTTAGGTCCATGTATTATGGATTCATTGTGTTCTTTTTACCCGACTGCGCGACGCAAAGAAGGGTAATTACTCGTGCAGTGCCCATGCATTCTCTTGGACTCTGGAGTTTTTCATTGCGAATATCCTGTGACCTAGTGTTATCTGTTGTGTGTTAAGTTGTTTGTTTAGTTTCTACAAACTTAATAAAATGTTGTAATACTCAATTTTGTGTTTTATTCTAAACAAAATAAACATTATATTAATATAAGTGAAGAAAGAAAGGGATAGCTATATAGCTATCCCTTTCTAGAATACTGCACATAAATGTGTGTAATATGTATGTGTCTATAGACACACACATGCACTGCAAGTTCTGTAACTCCACATCAGATGGCGCTTGTCGTTGAGGTCAAGTGAAGTCTCTATACCCCTATATACAAATGTACTCTATGGAAAAGATGGATGGATTATCTAAGGAATGATATGAAAGAAAAAGGAATAAATGATATTAAACACTGTTTTAAGCTTTCACGGTTTGTCTCTAACTGAACATGCTCATAAAGGGCAGCCGGCATCGTTATAAAGACTCCAAAAAACTTGTTGATACTGTGAGTGTGTTTTGCCGTGACTTAGTGTCGAGTTCCAGTAGTGCGCGTAACAAGAGACAAAGAAAGAGGGTAGACAGATTTGTCTGCTCCTAACAATTTATTTTCATCCACCCGCAATCTCCAGTCAACCCGCGATCATGGCGCTTGCAACAGCGTCGAAATATCGGGAACTCAAACAAAAATATAATCACGGAAGATAATTATCCCGTAAGTGACATTTTAAATTTAATAAATGATATTGTTACGTTCGTTACCCGAGAATGGAAACAGAAAGTGTAGAAAGAATTGAAAAAAAAAAATTGAGAATTACGTTGCTAGATACTTATATTAATCTTGCTAAAAGACGTATACCATACCTAGGTCTTTTCACACCCAGCTTAGCCTTGAAAGCCAGGTCCTCCATCTCCTCGTGAGGCACGGGAGGGAACAACACGAAGGTGGCACTTGCTTGCTCGACAATCTTGCGTTTATTTCGACTCCAGTCACGGTTCAGCTCGGCAGTCGTGTCTACGCGAGCATTCTGGAGATTTGATTCTAGTAACTTTTGTAGATTTTTATTATCACTACACAACTCCGGAGCGACTAAGGAGGGCAAATGGACCCGAGTGGTCCACTCCGAAGACATTTAATTCTTTGCTCGCACGCTTGCCTTACGTAGAGTGCTTTACCATCGTGGTAAGTCCCGTTTGGACCCAGGCACTGTCCGCAAATGACTTACGCGCGTACTTAAAGTGCCAATCTGGACTAGGTATTCATAAATTCGTGAAATACACAAGGTTCACTTTTAATTAGTAGATACGGGCGTTTTACTGGTTGTCCACGATAAGTTTACTGCCTCCCTAAACACAGACACACAGCGTTTTCGTTTGTTCCGGTCATTAACGCTCAGTTGTCTTTGTCTCTGATAGATTTTCAACTTTATGCGCTGGACTTTATAGTTCAAAATGTTTTAAAGACTATTAACATGTCGATAATGAGGAGACACTGAATTAAGGACGAGGCGGTGTCAATCGGTTGTCAGATGGTTTAACCTTTATACTTACTGTGTTCAATAGTCTTTTGTAGAGCGCTAGATTTTCTCTTTGAACTCTTTTCAAGAAGTCTACCCTGTACTGGTAGTATTGTATGACAGGAACTGGCTTCTTTTGCCAGCGACAGTCCACTCTGCCCTGTGAAGTACAATATTTACATGACGTAATTAAAAAAATATAAGTAATGATAAAAAATCTCTTTTATTAAAAAAAAATATTTAACACAAACTCGTATATTTTCTTTTATTAAAGGCTGATTTTTCAATAGTCAGATAACTTTTATCGGAGGAGTAAAAATGGCGGCAGCTTAACTATAGAAAATATGTCAAACCGCTATTTTTATTCCTTAGATAAATCTTATCAGACTATTAAAAAATCAGCCCTAAGTAAACAAAATTTTATGAAGATGTGACACTTAAAAAAAGCGCTAATCTCAGAAACTACTGTTTCGAATTGAAAAAAATATTGTATTGGATAGACCATTTATCGACGAAGGCTATAAGCTATACATATAACATCACACTACGACAAAAAGGAGCCGAGCAGCAAGTGAAACCGCGCGGGAAACAGGTAGTTTAAATATAGAAAGATCTCTCACCCCCATGAAATGCGCTTTCCTGATGTTCATCAACAGCTGTACATTCTCCATGAACAGAGCGTCAATGCGATTCCTCCATTCTTCCAAGTTCCGCAGTTTCCGCTCCGGGTTGTACCGCGGAGGGGACGAGTCCACTCTTGCTGACACGTGGGCATACTGAAATGTTGGAAGGGTAAACGAGGCCCAGTGCATTACACCTTCTTTTTTATTGACCGCATTAAAAAAATTAGTAATTTCTCAATTCGACCTGTATGAATGTATGTTTGTCCGCGATTATCTCGCGTTTAGCTAAATCGATTTTGATGCGGTTTTATGTATATAACAATAATGGATATCCCGTGACGTTGTCCGCAGATTCGTTTTGCTGCATACAGGCAAACTGAGAACCTACATTTATTTTAATTCGGTAAAAAAAAAGGACCAACGGTTCCACTAGAAGATGTATAATAAAATTCATGATCATCCACGAATCTTACCTTATACAGCTCCCCGACCCTTGCAAGAGCCAGCCCGCGATGCTGAGCCTGTAGCTTTAAATTAGCCCCTAAATAGTGTTGTGCTCTGTAGCAACGCCACCTTATATTTTTTGATTATGATATAGCCCATTTTGATGTACGGCTAACGTTCATAACGTACATGCATTGTTTGTGAATGTACGACTTTTAATTTAAAAGAAAAATGCAAATTAATGTGGCGTTGCTGCGGAGAATTCTCTGTAGCAACGCCACCTGTAATCAGCATTTGTAGATACAATTTCAGCTATTTCTCTGAAGTTATATAATGTACGAACGCTGTTTATTATGTACATGTGATAAGTATGAAAAAATATGTTAATTCTAAAGTTTAATTCTAAACGCACAAATCTATATTATCTAAATATATATACTCCTCAAAACAAAATAAGGGCCACTTAATAAATTTCTCTTTAAATAAGTATTGCTCTTATTCTGGGTAGGTACATAATAAATAGTAAATATCTTGTTATGGATTCTTTCAAGTATTAATATTGTTTCTACTGCATAATTGGAAATTCATAACTTTTTTTATTAGATATTTGAGATTACTTAGAATTTACGGTTTGGTGTTTTTTCAAACTTCTAACGGAGTTTTCTTCGGCTAATGTAGCAAGCAGGCTATAATGATCTTTCTATCTCATAATGTCATGTATTCGGAGACATATGGATGCAAAAACAGCCACTTGGGGTGTCACCTTAATCCAGGGGGCCCATACCCAGAAGAGGTAAGTTTAATGGTGGAATATTCCCAATGAGTGGTTCAAAACGCTTGAAACTGGTCTCAAAAGACGGGTAATATCACCAGACGCCGTGATCGAAGAAGAAAGGAAGTAAGTAAAGCCCAAAAAGACCATTAAGTTTGTTTAACCGCGCAAATAGAGCAAAAATCTACTGCCCAGACCATACAAACTCCATTGCATCGACCTACAGGTAGGTACCCCTAAATTGACTAGATTATTTTTAATCGACTCCATGAAGACTAGCAATACTTAAGGAGATGCTTAGTTCACCTCCAGTTAACTGCAGCATATGGTGCAAATCGTTAAACATTTGTAGAGGAGAAAATTTATTGAACTGTTTTTACTGGGCTTCAGTGTTTCTTATTGATGACAGCTGGGTTATTTTTTTTTACTAAGGACTGATTCATTAGAGCCTAGAGAAGATCTAAACAACAGGTTTCAGAACCTTGCACTCTTGAAACAGACTGTTTCGGTGAGCTCTGAATTATGCTCTGGGGCGGTTTTCTCTATCACGCAAAACTGAGCTCGCTCTTCTTAATGAGGGTGCTGTAACTACTCAAAATTGCATAAAAAAAAAAAGGTTGCACTCCAGGAGTGCCGGTAGAAGTGAAAACTTTTTTGTTACTATGTTTTATTTTTAATTTGAATGACGTCTTACTCATTTTCGATCAGGGTCACGTGACCCTGACGGTCACGTGACCCTGACGGTCACGTGACCCTGACGGTCACGTGACCCTGACGCGAGTTTTAAATTTTTTACCCATTACAGAAAAAGTGTACAACGCCGCTAAAGAAGTTTTCACTTCAAAAATGTGTTGCAACTCCATATTATTCCATTTGCACAGCAAGGAGTACCTGAGTTCATCTTGAAGCAGGATAATGGTTTAGCGAACACGACGCGACTGACAGTGCACACATTCGCTGACGCTCGAATTACGATGTTACAGTGGTCACTTATGATTTTTACCTGAATTTTATTGAGCATTTATGAGATGAGTTAAAGATGAGTGAAAAAGAAAGTAAAATTCCATTCAAAACTCAGCTGGATCTCATAAATTGTCTGAAAACTTGTTGGTAGAGGATTCCAAAAGAAAATGTTCGGTAAGCACCGAATTAAACACCGTATTAAATAATCCAGACCTTTCCACCTCCAATCAAATAACACAGAGTTAAAAACAGAAGCTTTAAAGAACACTTTGGAACATAGAAGCCGTTATTTCTTCGATTTTTTTACGTTTTATGTAACTTGATACATTCCTGCAATTCCTCACTTTTCATTCAAATTCGTTTATTTTAACGGTTTATTAGGATACAAACTTAATTTTTGTGTATTTCCATCTAAAATTGTTAATACCAATCAGATAAAGTCATTATAACTAATAACATTTAAATATTAGTTAATAAATCGATAAAAATCAGGTGGCCCTTATTTTGTTTTGAGTAGTATAACTCAAAGGTGACTGACTGACATAGTGATCTATCAACGCACAGCCCAAACCACTGGACGGATCGGGCTGAAAATTGGCATGCAGGTAGATGTTATGACGTAGGCATCCGCTAAGAAAGGATTTTGATCAATTCTACCCCCAAGGGGATAAAATAGGGGATGAAAGTTTGTATGAAACTTTGTTAATTTTATAAAAAATACATTGTTAAGTTCCAACATCCACGCGAACGAAGTCGCGGGCACAGCTAGTTATAAATATAAAAGCAAAAGGTCACTCACTCATAGGACACGAAATCTCGGAAACTACCAGTGCTAGGGGTTTAAAATTTAGCATAGGGGTTCTTTTTAGGATGTAGGTACTCGCTAAGACGGGATTTTGCGAAATTCCACGCCTAAGGGGTTGTTTTTGGGGTCGATAGGTTGTATGAAACTTTGTTACCACAAATACTAGAAGTTACAAATTTTGTATGCGGGTTCTTTTTAGGACGTACGCGCTACCTAAGACGGGGTTTTGCGAAATTCGCCCCCTAAGGGGTTGTTTGTGGTGTTGATAGTTTGTATGAAACTTTCGTTACTACAAGTGCTAGGAGTCTCAAATTTTGCATGGGAGTTGTTTTTAGGACGTACGCACTACCTAAAACGGGGTTTTTCGAAATTCAACCCCTAAGGGGTTGTTTTAGGTGTTAATAGATAGAGGTCTCAAATTTTGCATGGGGATTCTTTTAATGACGTAGGTGCTCACTAAGACAGGATTTTGCGAAAATTCACCTCTAAGGGGTTGTTTTTGAGGCTCATAGGTTGTCTGAAACTTTGTTGGTACAAGTACCTACCTACTAGGAGTTTAAAATGTTACATGAGGGTTCTTATTATGACGTAGTTCCTCTTCAGATGGGAATTTGCGTAATTCGACCCCTAAGGGGTTGTTTTTGGGGTTGATTTGTATGAAATGTATTACTATGAATGTTAGGAGTTTCAAATGGGTTTGAACTTTTTTGTATGGACCGTGTACCAGGGGCCATCCGCCATTTTGATTTTTTTCAAAACGGCGTACACGTATGAAACTTTGATAAATCGATAGATCACATCAATACAAACATAAAGTGTAAGGGGCAAAACCTCGGAAACGTGACGGTTTACGAGGTTTTGCCAAAAAAGTTCAAACCCCTTTGAAACTCCTAACATTCATAGTAATACATTTGATACAAATCAACCCCAAAAACAACCCCTTAGGGGTCGAATTACGCAAACTCCCATCTGAAGAGGAACTACGTCATAATAAGAACCCTCATGTAACATTTTAAACTCCTAGTAGGTACTTGTACCAACAAAAGTTTCAGACAACCTATCAACCCCAAAAACAACCCCTTAGGGGTGACTTTTCGCAAAATCCTGTCTTAGTGAGTACCTACGTCATTAAAAGAATCCCCTGCGAAATTTGAGACCTCTATCTATCAACCCCAAAAACAACCCCTTAGGTGTCGACATTCGCAAAGTCCCATCTAAGTGAACACCTACATAAAAAAAGAAACCCCGTGCTAAATTTGAAACTCCTAACATTCTCTCAGTTTCAGACAACCTATGAGCCCCAAAAACAACCCCTTAGGGGTGAATTTTCGCAAAATCCTGTCTTAGTGAGCACCTACGTCATTAAAAGAATCCCCATGAAAAATTTGAGACCTCTATCTATCAACACCTAAAACAACCCCTTAGGGGTTGAATTTCGAAAAACCCCGTCTTAGGTAGTGCGTACGTCCTAAAAACAACTCCCATGCAAAATTTGAGACTCCTAGCACTTGTAGTAACGAAAGTTTCATAAAAACTATCAACACCACAAACAACCCCTTAGGGGGCGAATTTCGCAAAACCCCGTCTTAGGTAGCGCGTACGTCCTAAAAAGAACCCGCATACAAAATTTGTAACTTCTAGTACTTGTGGTAACAAAGTTTCATACAACCTATCAACCCCAAAAACAACCCCTTAGGCGTGGAATTTCGCAAAATCCCGTCTTAGCGAGTACCTACATCCTAAAAAGAACCCCTATGCTAAATTTTAAACCCCTAGCACTGGTAGTTTCCGAGATTTCGTGTCCTATGAGTGAGTGACCTTTTGCTTTTATATTTATAATAATATAGATTTGTGCGTTTAGAATTAAACTTTAGAATTAACATATTTTTTCATACTTATCACATGTACATAATAAACAGCGTTCGTACATTATATAACTTCAGAGAAATAGCTGAAATTGTATCTACAAATGCTGATTACAGGTGGCGTTGCTACAGAGAATTCTCCGCAGCAACGCCACATTAATTTGCATTTTTCTTTTAAATTAAAAGTCGTACATTCACAAACAATGCATGTACGTTATGAACGTTAGCCGTACATCAAAATGGGCTATATCATAATCAAAAAATATAAGGTGGCGTTGCTACAGAGCACAACACCCTAAATAATGATAATTTCATTTAGATCCAGCCTGTCCCTTGCTGTCCTCCCTCAGTGACGCCCTAAGCCGAGGTTCGTACCCCACAGGGGGTGCCCTTAGCGTGTGGTCACTTAGTTTGTAGTATTTTAGTTGTAAGCCCAAAGCTGGAGGCCTTAGGGCCAAAACTGCGTTAATCGGATGCCCGCGCGGTTCTATACAAAAGTGCTCCGTCGCGGGGAGGTGCGCCCCGCACCCACGCAACGGGGCCCGTTTCCGTGCGACGGAAGCCCCCGCGGGTCCCCGCGCGGTGCCACGCGCGGTGTCTCGCGCGGGCTTTTTCAGTCAATAAGGGTTCATTGTTGACTACGGAACCCTAATAACGCTTAACGCAGTTTCAGGCCTTAGAGTCATTTTAGGTACAGAAAAGTCCGGTTGAGCAGCTAAATGCGAGATTCTACTCAAAAAAAATATAATCTTACCTTATGTATTCGCTTCTTATTAATATCGTGATCAAATTCAACAATTTCAGGTGGCGGAGAAGAATATTTCCCTTCCTCATGTTTAGCTTTTAAAATAGCGTCTATTAGAGTCATTTTACTTCAGGAATTTTGTAGAAAAATATCACAGAAAATTGTAAATTGATTAGTTAAATCTATATGGCTTTGTTTATTTGTCATTGTGATTATTTGTTTTTCTTACACTTACTCCTTGTTGTAGTAAGGAGCAAAGTTGTGTGTTGCGCTCGGAAGCAAAGTTATTCAGCGTCTCGTACCTTTGAAACTTCGCTACGCTCAGGATTCTATATTCAAGTGCTCGCGCCATAAAACAACTTTGCAGCCGTGCATAACAAATAACTATAATTACTTGCAGTGTAACGAAAACATGGTGGTAACGAAATAAAACACGGTAATTTTCATAAAAAAGTTTATTCAAATAAAAAATTGCACAAACACGTGAATATCACAAATACATAGCGTCGATATTTGTGCCTACTTCCATAATACTGAAGGATTTAGCTAAAGCAATACAAGATATCATCTTAAACAAGAGACATACATACACGTTCGAACTTAGAATAGGACGGCGTTGCCGCCATTTCTTTTTTAAACGTTGGCCCTCACTAGGAAGTTTACCTGTGTCGTGGGTGCGTTTACAAACAGAAACTCACATACACAAACACCCAGACCCGGAACAACTACTTGGGTACGATTCAAACCAACCAGCCGGGCTGGGCAGCACTTTACAATGCGGTAAAGAACATTGAAATCTATCAACAGTAAATACAGTTCATATTTGCTTGCAAAGTTATCTCCGTCGGCATCCCGCGACACGTAGCGACGTGTCCCGTAAGTTGCATGCAAATATGAACTGTATTTACTGTTGATAGATTTCAATGTTCTTTACCGCATTGTAAAGTGCCGCCCAGCCCGGCCGGTTGGTCTGTATCGTACCTTGTAGATCATAAAAATATAATAACGTTTCGTGCGCGCACGCTGCGCAGGAGTCGATAACTCAACCACTGTGCCAACAGTGACATCAAAGCATAAAGTCACAATATGGCATCAGAGCTATCCTATTCTTAGTAATTCAAACGCATGGTAGGTACTTATTTCCCTTGTTTGATATAAAAACCTGCATAAAATATAAATAAATATGAAATATCACTGGAATGCGACTACCTAAGTATAGCTTAGACCTCTAAATACTTAGTTTTACTGCCATTTATAAAATTTATAAAGAAATTAAATATTTATATCGAGATCTAACTATAAATTCTCCTTTTGTGAGCTGACAAGTAAAATAAACATGTCACAATAAAATATGACGTTAAAAATCGTGGAAAATTATTGTAATTCATTCAACAATAGTTTTTAAAAGTAAATAAATTCATCAAGTTAAAATAAAATAATCGATTTATCACAATAATTTTGAGAGCTAATAACTTTTTTTTATATTTTAGATATCTTTTCTAGGCAAGTGCGTTGTTAAATTGTTATTAGTAATATAAAAATAAGCAATTTGCTTATTTTACAAATTTTCTGTTCCATATTATAAATCGTTCCGGTATATTTATCTATTACATCAAACCGTGAATCAGGCCTCAATCTCTAGGAACTCTCTAAAGGGCCTTGGAACGCAATGTGGATAATTATTTTATGATTACTAGCTGAGCCTGCAAACTTCATACCGCCTATTTGATTTCTGAACGACTGGACGACGATCAAATATTTCACAGATAAGAATAGTTTCTACGCAAAAACAAAATTGTTACTTTTACTACATTCCTTATATTTTTATCATATTTACTCACCTTTTAAGACCGCGTATACAGAAAATTGGCAACGTCGCAAATGGCTGTCAAATATTTACAAGTTTTAATTAATTTTGCAAAACTGTATGAAATTACGAAATATGGCTCTGTAATGTGCAATAAGGAATGCAATAATTAATATCGTTATACTAAATATATAGTTTTAGACGTAAAAATAGCATTTGGAAACTTTTCAAATGCCTTTTATAGGTTACAACATCAAATTCGGTGTTTTAATTCATTCCTATATCAATTTTCTAGTGCACTAAAGAGTCATATCATTATCATTACCAATTAAAACTTTTAAATATTTGACAGCTATATGCGACGTTGCCAACTTTCTGGATACGCGCTTTTACACCTTCCCTGGACTTCCAAAAATACTTCAAAACCAAAATTAGCCAAATCGGTCTAGCCGTTATCGAGTTTTGGCGAGGCTAACGAACAGCAATTGATTTTTATTTAATAAGATGTTCAAATGTGCTTTCTCACTGGCGGAGTCAGATCGCGGTCTGCCTTTACTATGATTGTATAGTTCATTATGATCAGAGCCTCTACCATGAGTTGTCATTACGATACTCGATCATACGCATCGACCGCGTTTGGCGATCTCATTGGTTGAGAGTTCATACAACCTTGGAGCGGGCCAATGAGAGCGCCAAAAGCGGTCGATATCGATGATCGAGTATCGTAATGACAACTCGTGGTATTCATACAGATCGTATCGTAAGATCGGATCGTCGTAACTAAAGGTCTTTAAGGCTGATTTTCCACCAGAGATACGCTATGCTACGTTGCTGCGGATGCGTTTGATATCCACCAATCATATTCATTGGTTTACATAGCACAGCACTGGTGGAAACGGATTCAACTAAGATGTGTTTTTTATATGGAAGGATGCGTGCTATGGCTGCGTGCTATGGGTCGTCTTCTCTAGCATAGATACATCGCATAGCTCAAGCTGCGCATCTTTGTAGCGCAGCTACTTTGCGGCGGCACATCTTACTCGAACCGCTACATAGCGCATCATCGGTGGAAACGGTCACACAGTTTCGTAGCACAGCTTTTACATCCTCGCAGCACAGCTATATAGGGTGACTGGCAATTAGTGTACGATACTTAAACACGTGATTGTGCTCATGATAACAAACAATTTTTATTATGGAAGATGGATGGAAAAAAAATCAGCTGTTCAGTACATTTATGTTTGCCTAATGTACTGAACAGCTGATATTTAAAAAAAAAATGTCTGTTAACATGAGCACAATCACGTGTTAAAGTATCGTACACTAATTGCCAGTCACCCTATATAGCACATCTGTGGTGGAAAGGCTCCCTAAAGCTGTTACTGCCATCTACACCCCACCTAGCCTTCCAAAGCGCGCTATAAGCTGTCCTACTGTCTCTGCCTGAGCGCGGTGTGTGGTCGCGGCACGGCGGAGGTGTGCGGCCGCGACAGGCGCGAGGCGGGCCGGCCCCCGACACAGCTGTACGACAGGTAGCGGGACGACAGGTCCGGGGGCTCCATCTGTAGTGAGAACGGAGATTTTAAGCTTTTTCCACTTCAAAACATTCAAATCTAGATGACATTGTATGTACAGACGCCAGCACATCAAGCTACCACAATCTGTCAGATTTCTTTAATAGAATTTCAACCTTATCACAAGAGTAGAAGGTTAATGTTTGGTTGGTAAAATCTGACAGATCCGGGTAGGTTGACCTGCTGGCGGCTGTACAATCGACAAAGTTGAATCATGACCCATTTTGACAGTAAATCGTTTGAATCCGTCAAAATGACAAAGATCAAAGTCGTTACTATGAATTTGCATGTATACGCGAATGTGGACCTAATTGTATTTGAATGTCTGTAGTAAAATAAGCTTATGGTGGGTCATAATTCAACTTTGTCGATTGTACAAGTGACTAACTGAATGTATTTTTTTTTTCTCTTTACTGTTTTAAAGATTTCAGGGATGGAAAAAGTTGATTCCTCGCATATTCCTTTTTACATGCCATGTTGCATGCTTGAACTAACTACTCTTATTATATTTACACCACTGTATACCATGTTTAAATGTAAAAAAAAATGCTTGATTTGATTTATGGAAAGAAAAAAAATAGTAATTTTCTGATGCTTTCAATCAAGTTACCAATGGCGAAGGCCGGTCAAAGCTGCGGCGCCACCATAGCTCAGTCCTAATCTGACCAATGAGGTAGTACTATTTTGAAGTACCTATAATATTTGAACCAATGACAATGCTTGGAACAAGCTATACTAGCGCCATTAGTTCCCCAGTTGCCATCCCCATTGCAAAAACATACATAACTGTGAGAATATGGGCGCAGAGTAAAACACCATGTTTTATCTGCTCTTTAATTATTTTTTGTAGCAAAAGATCTATTACGTCGTTTCAAGTGTAACGCTATAGAGATTCTTAGGTAATTAGATCAGGGTCTGATGACGGGACCTCTCAGCAAATCATCGGCAATTGCTACTATACCATTGTTTACGCTATCCAAGCCGAATTTTAATATATTTTTAGGTACAAACTATATGTTCTCTCTATAATACATACGTGTTTAGTATGTGTGTGCTGGGTCACGTTGTGATGCGGCGCGCTCATGTTGTTCCCGGTGTACGCCACGCACTTCACTTGCCACTCGCCGAGCTGTTCATTCCAGTGTACATACTGTTCTATTAAGGCCTGTAAATAAGACAAATAGAGTTACACCAGGACTGAAACAGCACGGAAGATCTCGACTCGCCCTGACGTCTAATAAGCGTTGTAATAGGTGACTCGCCGGCCGATCATGAACCAAAAATGTTTGTTTAGCGTGGTAAAATCTAAAAATCCACGGTGTCCTTCAAAAGCCCTTACATTCTGAGATGCGGTAATTCTTTCCACACTTCCCGAGACATACTGTTAATAATTTTATTATCAAAGCCATTTCGGAGGCCTCTGGTGGTCCCAGCGGTGGCTTAAATAACTCTGACACTTTAATAATAATAATATTCCACAACTATCACACAACGCCACCTAGTCCCAAGCTAAGCAGAGCTTGTGTTATGGGTACTAGACAACTGATAAACATACTTATATTATACTTATATGTATATTACACCCAGACACAGAACAAATGATCGTGCTCATTACACAAACATTTGTCCTGGGTGGGAATCGAACCCACGACCACGACTTTAGGGTGACAACATCGTCATACAAAAAACAAAGACTACGGGAACATGAGAATAGCCAAAAAAAAACCCTACCTGATACTCCTTCGGTATATAAGAGTCCAACACGAGATCAGCCAACTGAATCTCCCTCTTGAGCGCCCTCACACTGTCTAAGATCCCCTCCATCTCCCTCTGTTGTTCTCTCTGCTGGTCAGCCAGCTCGGCCTTCGCGGAGTTGAGGAGTTGAACAGCTCGCTTCAGCTTGCGAGTCTTCGCGGAGTTCTCTTCTTGAAGACTGGAGTAACGCTCTTCTAGGTCTAGACGTTCGGCCTGTGGAAGGAGGGGTTTTTGTTGAGCTGATATTTGCTTATTTAGGGACTTAACCATGGCGCGATTTGACGCGATACGACTGATTCCAATTACAAGTGAAAATCAACCTTGCTACTAAGAAATAATGATGCAATTTGATTGACTTGACGTCATCGTGGCGATCGTATTATGTTTTTCCGTACCCGTAGATAACAACGTGTTTTATGTCATTTATGTCGTTTCACGCAAAAACTACTGAACCGGTTTCGATCAAATTTGGCAAACGGATAGTCTATAACGTAGATCACATATTTTTATCTCGATTTTATATTCCCGTGAGATAATTTTCGATTTATTTTCGAGACTGAAGTTCGTTTGTACAGTATTCAGCATTCCTAATAATGTCTCGGATGGGCAGCGTTTGGGAAGCTACGTGATCCGGAACATGGATATTCGGCGAAGAACCAGAGTCACCGACATAGCTCATATTTGCATAGTTGAAGTGGCAATGGGCAGGCCACATCGCTCGTAGAATTGACTCCCGATGGGGAAGAAAAGTTCTCGAGTGGCGACCACGGACCGGAAGACGCAGCGTAGGCAGGCCTCCCACTAGGTGGACCGACGACATCGTGAGGGTCGCGGGCAGGCGATGTTCATGTTCTTTTAACAAATTATTCTGTATTATTATCGTATTTGACTTTAGTTTTAAATTCGTTATTTTTCTGTGTGTTTATTCTTTTCTTTTTTAACGACAGTCGTAGGGTATCATCTAATACTAATGTCGGAGCTGATGAAGATTGTTAACTAACCTTGCATTGTATAGAGTCAATCTTTCTAGTATTATATAGTTTCACAGGAATCATTTTGTGAGTACTATGTACTTTATAACTGTCAATGAGTAGATACCCACGTCTTTTAATGACTTGAATGACCCTGGCGGCTGAGATTATGTCATGCTCACTCTAATGTCTCGCTGGCGGTGGCGCGTGTGTCGGATCATTTAGTTCCCTTCAAAATGGTTGAGCTGAGTGATGCTGATGCATGTGTCATGTTCGTGAACGGGCGCTGTCAGTCGTGACTGGTCATCTCTTAGCAGCCACGGTTTATTTTAATTATAAAGAATTTTGTTTTTTTTTTTTTTTATATTAATCACATATGGACACTTTTCACTTGCAAAATCGTTCTCACAATAATGTACCATCACAAGTTGAATGATGTAACAAAGATTTTGTTGTAATTTTGGCGATTGAAAAAGAGTGTCCAAGGAGTTTCTTGCCCGTTCTTCTCCATAGAGATCTACGCTTTGGAATGGGCATCTACGGTACTTTCACAGTTTTTATGTCTTGTGACTGGGACTGTAGCACCGTAACTATTTGTTAAACTATTTTATTTTAATTTTGTCTTTTGACAATTCAAAAGTGCCTGTAACTGGCCTACTTGAAATAAACGATTTGATTTTGATTTTGATGGATGCGAGTGGCGAATTGTCGTTCAGCGTGGCGGTCTAAGGGGGAGGCCTATGTTCAGCAGTGGACGTCTTCCGGCTGATGATGATGATGATGAACAATGTCTTGCGAAAATCTTTACTAATATTATAAACGTTACTTTATCACGTCAGAAAAGCTGAACGGATCATTACGAAATTTGATTCAGATATAGGTAACTAGCTTCCGCCCGCGGCTTCGCCCGCGTGGTGTTTTGATAGCCTATGTCCTTTCTCAGGGTCTAAAGATTGTCTGTGCCAAATTTCATCAAAATCGGTTGAGAGGTTTAAGCGGGAAAGCGTAACAGACAGACAGACAGACAGACAGACAGACAGACAGACAGACAGAGTTACTTTCGCATTTATAATATTAGTTTGGATAGTCTGGAATAATACATATGATACCACTTATACCCGGTATCTTGTTACTCACGAAACTCTGTGGACATACCGTCGAATCTCTATTTTTTTTTTATTTGAGACAAACCCACCACACTATTCCCAACCACTGCAACTCCTGAAAGCCAGAATCAACAGTGGCAACCACCAGAAAAGCGCCGAGACAATGAAGCTCGACGTGTCCCGGAGAATGAATTTACCTGTCTTGGATCCTGCAACGAAATTAATCAGAAAAGAATAGTGGAGGAGTAGGAAAAAAATTGTTTCCACTTCCCTCCATGCAAGCAGGAGACAGACGTATCTCTATTAACTAAATGTATTTGCTAATCTTACTCCGTCTTTTCATACAACAAACATGTCAACTCCAACTCACCTCCTTCTTCTGCAGATCTTCCTGAAGCCTCAGTTCATTCAGTCTCCTCAGCTCCAGTTCCCTGGCAGCCTGCTCCAGCAGTTTCCGCTGTGCATCAGCCTTGTCCAGCAGGTTTTCTCCGCCCACGAGGACCTTGGATTCCAGACGCTGGAGCTTGTCTTTTAATTCCTCTTGTTGTTTCCTGACAGAATGATGCAAAATTAATTACTTATTAGGAATTATAGGAGAGCAGTGTACGCGTAGTTGTAGCTAGCAGGCGCATTACTTTGTGTAATTTATTTCATCACCACTGCTCTCAAAACGGTGAAAGAAATCATCGTGAGGAAACCGGCATGTCCTAGAACCAAAAATTCGAAGACATGTGACATCTACTAACCCGCACTGGGCCCGCGTGGTGGATTATGGCCCACTTCTTTTCACAGAGAGGATAGGCTGATAATGATGATGAGTTACATATTTTACCCTTTTTTGTGGTTGTTTTTGAAGGCGGTTAAATTTTTTTTGAGAAAAGTTTTTGTATGAAACTTGAAAGGGGGTATGTGTTAAAATATAAAACTCACTTGGTCCTCTGCAGCTCCGCCTTCTTCTCCTCGAGGACCTTGCGCGCCAGATGAGCCTTCTCTCGATTCAACTTCTCCTGGACGAAAAGATAAACACTATAGATTCCGTTACTTGGACAATTAATTCCATTATTATATGACAGAGTCTATTAAAAGTGATGTATTTTTTTTTGAGTATACAGGGTTTTTTTTCGTAGTTTTATTAAATGGGTCCTCCCACCCATACTGTCAGACTTGTTCTAACTAAAATCCACGTTGTTTCTTCAATAGCCCTTTACGTTCCAGGGTCACGGTTACTTAATATGACAGTCCCGCGACAGCCATTCACTCTATTATTATACGACAGAGTCAGTTCAAGATCTTTTCTCATGCAGCCTCAGCTTTGGAATTAAAGATTTAGTGCTCAAACTGACTGCGAGCCTAACGCGGTGGCGGCGGCGGGCGCGATAATATTGAACGTATGATATCGCCGCTCGTGGCCACACTGAAGTGACTAGGGCCTAGCACGATGGCTACAAGCGATTTTGCAAGCCTAGGCGTTGCTAGGCAACAACAGATATAACGGGTTGGTGGCAGGTGTAGCAAACCATTTCGATCTTATAGTCAGCGCCATCTAGCTATCAGGACATGCACTAAAATACTACCATAGGAGGTATTTATAATATTTAAATAATTTTTACTGTACTTGACTAGAATCATGTAGAATGGTTGATAATTTATTTGTATACAATCCTAAACAACCTATAAAACATTTTAGAATAAATTTGTTTTCGGTTTGCAGGACCTGAAGTGGCCCGTACAAAAACAAACGCTTGATCGGTAGTGTAGACACAGATCGCGCCCGCCGCCGCTGTCGCGCTAGTCTTCCAGTGTGGACACACACTTAACTTTGCCGAGCAGGACTGCGATGGTCCACTTGGTAGGACTACAAGTCCTGCTCGTACATAATTTTTTCTTTCCGCAAATAACCTTACATATAACTCTCACCTTCTCTTCTCTACGGAGCTTCCTTCTCACCTTCTTCTCCACTGGATCGAGGGAGTCTGTCTCTGGTTCAGTTAGAGTGTCGTCTGATAACTCTTCCTCTGATAATTCTTCTTCTTCGTTTTCTTCCTCTAGCTCTTCTGTTGAGCGGAAATTATATAAAACATGGACAAATCGCTATGATGAAAATTTTCGAAACATTCAGCTGGTAGATCGAAAATTCAACCAAGCAACCCGCACTAGGCTTGGTGGATTATGGTCCACTCTTTCTAACAGAGAGGATGCCTGTGTCTCAGCAGTGGGAACGTTTATAGGCTGATGATGACGAAGATCGAAAATTTGTAACTGTGAAACCGAGGTGGGTAGTTAATAATAATAATATTCCCCAACTATCACACAACGCCATCTAGTCCCAAGCTAAGCAGAGCTTGTGTTATGGGTACTAGACAACTGATAAACATACTTATATATTTCTAAATACATACATATTATAGATAAATTACACCCAGACACAGAACAAAATAATGATCGTGCTCGTCACACAAATATTTGTCCTGGTTTAGGGCGGTTTTGCACTACGTCCGACCCGAATCCGATCCGAACCCGTGAAAAAAAATCCCGGATAGAATTCGGATATTGCTTACGCACTACTCCGATCTCTGACAACCAGCCGCATACCCGGCCCGCTCCGCTGCCTCTCTGCTTGTACGCAGCTCGGATTCAACTCGGACGCAGTGCGCGAGCGTTCATACAAATAATACTATGGCTACTTCGGTCCGTCATTTTTTCTCCGAAACGGAGATTCTCGGATGACGGAAAGATATCATATGACGGAAATCGGATCTAGTGCGTAAAATACCATAGAAATAGTTCTACGGCTACTACGGACCGTATTTTCACGGGTTCGGATCGGACGTAGTGCGTAAACGCCCTTAGTTGGTAGTAAATAAATTGGAAAGTTACTTACCATTAGTGCATTCGTCTAATTGTTTCTTCAGCTGATCAATTTCTTGTTGGAATCTGTAAAAAATAAAAAGCGTTATGAATCTATGTCTTTTCTTGATCAAATCAACTCAAATCATTTCTTTCAACTAGGCCAATTACAAGCACTTTTGAATTGTCAAAAGACCAAATAAAACTAGTTCAAACATAATTTTGATGCTACAGTCCCAGTCACAAGACATAATAACTGTAAAAGTACCGTAGATGCACATTACAAGGAGAAGATCTCTATGGAGAAGAACGGGCAAGAAACTCCATGGACACTCTTTTTAGATCGCCAAAATTATTACAGAACCTTTGTTCCATTATCATGTAGATGGAAAAGGGGCCTTGCTGGTACGTTTGAAAAGAAAAGAAAGAAAAATTTCGACATCCGACACAGGTACCTCCCGAAACTTCCGTGTCCGGTGAGGACTTGCGTCATGCGGTAGGTAAGGACGCCGTGACGCCTATCCAGCTACTCCTCTAAGAGGGGTCTTACCGGTAGGTCAGGACACCGTGACGCCTATCCAGCCACTCCACTAAGAGGGGTCTTACCGGTAGGTCAGGACGCCGTGACGCCTATCCAGCCACTCCTCTAAGAGGGGTCTTACCGGTAGGTCAGGACGCCGTGACGCCTTTCCAGCCACTCCTCTAAGAGGGGTCTTACCGGTAGGTCAGGACGCCGTGACGCCTTTCCAGCCACTCCTCTAAGAGGGGTCTTACCGGTAGGTCCGGACGCCGTGACGCCTATCCAGCCACTCCTCTAAGAGGGGTCTTACCGGTAGGTCTGGACGCCGTGACGCCTATCCAGCCACTCCTCTAAAAGGAGTCTTACCGGTAGGTCCGGACGCCGTGACGCCTATCCAGCCACTCCTCTAAGAGGGGTCTTACCGGTAGGTCAGGACGCCGTGACGCCTATCCAGCCACTCCTCTAAGAGGGGTCTTACCGGTAGGTCAGGACGCCGTGACGCCTATCCAGCAACCCCTCGTAGAGGGGTCTTACCGGTAGGTCAGGACGCCGTGACGCCTATCCAGCCACTCCTCTAAGAGGGGTCTTACCGCCGCGATTGAAACAGTTACAAACATTAAAAAACATGTTGTTTTTTTACCTGGTGAGCAGTGCGTCTCCCGGCTCGCTGTTGACGTGGGTCTTGTTTTCAATGTTCTTGGCTCTGTTCGCGTATCGCAGCGTACTGATTGTTTCTACGTAGTTTGTGTCCGCAGGGCCTATGGTTGCTATCTGTAGACCAATTCAAGTTTTGTTATCGCGTATGCTAACGATGCTCAACGCGATCGTGGAGAGTAAAGACCAGGGGTCATCAATTAGTTTCTTTCGGGGTCCACTTTAAGACATGAAATGACCATCGCGATCAGCGGAACATTTTATAGAAAAAAAAAAATGTTAAAATAATGTAATTACGGAATATATAGGATTATAACAAAGGTATTTTTTTCACATTTGTATGAGAATTTTCTTGAAAATCGATCAACAGATCGTACCTACTATGTAGTGCAAATCGCTGTGTTCTTGCGGTCCGCACAAAATGGGTCGGCGGTCCGCATGCGGACCGCGGTCCGCCATTTGGTGACCCCTGGTATAGACCAACCCTTTTTTTTCGTGGTAAAATCATCAAATGAGTCTTCCCGGTCTGGGCGGGACGGGACGCACTGTCAGTCTTGTACTGACTAAAATACACGGTGATCTACTGATCTTTCAATACCCCTTTAATTTCCAGGGTTCCGGTACCACTGAATTGGACTTGTTTGCTGATGAATAGAGGATGATAATGTTGACGACAGAGTCAAGGGTTTTTTTTTTTTTTTTTTTTTTTTGCGTGGTAAAATCATCAAATGAGTCCTCCAACCCCGGGCAGGGCGGGAGGGACTGTCAGACTTTTACTGACTAAAATCCACGGTGTCCTTCAATAGCCCTTTCTGTTCCAGGGTCACGGTAAGGAAATAATCCCGCAACCCCGGCAGGCTTTGGCCCTCTGAGAGGGGGGCCCCGTCATTATGCTGACGCTCTTTGAGGCGCGCGTGGGACACAACGCGCCGTCGACCCGGGCATGGTCCATGGTCGGGCAGCGAGTTGCCCTTTACTCGCTGCCCGAGAGTCACAGGATATACATATTAATTTAGTTGTAATGGGTAACGTTGTAATAAATAAATAAATTTAGATAGTCTTGGAGTTGTCGCCGAGGGAGTCCTGCAGCATGAGTGAATTTGCCGTCTCTCTCGTACATAGCAGAACCTTATATTTGCATCTCGCTCTCACCATGACAGTCTTGGAGTTCCCGCCGAGGGAGTCCTGCAGAAGTCTCGTCAACTTCGAATTCCTATACGGGATGTGAGTGGACTTGCCGTCGACCAGCGCTGAGATGACGTTGCCCAGCACTGAGAGGGACTGATTGATCTTAGTGGCTTCTTTCAAACGTGTACCGGTTGCTTGTGTCTTGCTTTGGCGTTCTGAACCCTGTTGGAGAGAGATTAGAGGTTATTTTTGATTGGCAATTTTTTTCGATATTATTGATATTTCTTTAAAAAAAAGGAGTCGTTGTGTGGAACGGAAGGGACTAACAGACTCTTTACCGACTAAAATAATATCCTGTTTCTTCGGCTGCCCTTTGCGTTCCAGGGCCACGGTATCGTAAACAGTCCCGCGACCCACCCAATAGTACAACCTACATTTCGCCAGTTTTGTTTAAGTTCAATCCAATAGGGCGCGTGCTTATTGCCATCAAGGGGGTACGAATACAGACTTCAAGACTGCTATTGAGAAATTCCTTATACAACATTATTTTTAGTATATGCGAAACCTGAATATAGTTTCAAGTTTGTTCAGAATCAGTAACTGATTCGATTCCAATAATTTTTACACCATGTTACATTTTTTTTCAAAAATATTTTAATTAAATTTTATTACCAGTTAATTACAATACAATCACCGTACGGTTAGGTACCTATTGCCAAACTATTATCACGAGTGTATAACACAGGAAACGCGGTTTACGCGGGTGTACCGCGAAATGAGCATGTTTTTGAACGGAAAACCAGGTAATATACAAGCTTATAACTTTGTGATTTTTTATGATACTGTTTTAAAATTTTGTACATAGATTCTTTCCACAAAAATATTGGACAGGTGTATCGGGTTTCGCATAAACAAAAAATAATGTTGTAGAAAGTCAGAAAGACACAGTAACACATTGCCCCGACCGAGGAGTCGAATCCGGGTCTCTATGTTCAACAGTCGTACAGCTTCATCATCTAGATCGGGAATTGTCGGTATTCTTCGCTGTTAGTCTAAAGTGAACCTTACCGCCAAGTCAATAACGTGCAGTTTCCCCATCCGTGCACGTAGTTGTCGCTGCTTCGCTTATTGCTCGGGCTCTCAACAGTTAAAGGGCTTCTCCATGACATGATTCGTGCGATTTGCAATTTCTACTAACTAAAAATGAAAATCGTCCTTGTTACTACGATATAATGATGCAATTCGACTGACTTACGTCGTCGTGGCGAGTGTGTTTTGATTTTCATCTACTCGTAGATAACCGCACGTTTTATGTCATATGTCGTAGTGCTAAGGATGATTTTCACTTGTAGTTGAAATCGGTTGAATTGCGTCTCATCGCGTCATAAATAAGCTCTCTTAGTCTAAAATGAACCTTACCGTCAAGTCAACAAGGTGCAGTTTCCCCATCTTGACGTGCATCTTGTTGTCGCTGCCTCCCTTGCTACTCTCCACTGTTATGGAGAAGATCGCGTGAGATCGGGAACTTTCGGTATTCTAAAATTATCCTTACCGCCAAGTCAACAAGGTGCAGTTTCCCCATCTTGACGTGCATCTTGTTGTCGCTGCCTCGCTTGCTACTCTCCACTGTTATGGAGAAGATCGCGTGAGATCGGGAACTTTCGGTATTATTCTAAAATGATCCTTACCGCCAAGTCAACAAGGTGCAGTTTCCCCATCTTGACGTGCATCTTGTTGTCGTTGCCTCGCTTGCTACTCTCCACTGTTATGGAGAAGATCGCGTGAGATCGGGAACTTTCGGTATTATTCTAAAATGATCCTTACCGCCAAGTCAACAAGGTGCAGTTTCCCCATCTTGACGTGCATCTTGTTGTCGCTGCCTGGCTTGCTACTCTCGACTGTTATGGAGAAGATCGCGTGAGATCGGGAACTTTCGGTATTCTAAAATGATCCTTATCGCCAAGTCAACAAGGTGCAGTTTCCCCATCTTGACGTGCATCTTGTTGTCGCTACCTCGCTTGCTACTCTCCACTGTTATGGAGAAGATCGCGTGAGATCGGGAACTTTCGGTATTCTAAAATGATCCTTACCGCCAAGTCAACAAGGTGTAGTTTCCCCATCTTGACGTGCATCTTGTTGTCGCTGCCTCGCTTGCTACTCTCTACTGTTATGGAGAAGATCGCGTGAGATTGAGAACTCTCGGTATTCTAAAATGAACCTTACCGCCAAGTCAACAAGGTGCAGTTTCCCCATCTTGACGTGCATCTTGTTGTCGTTGCCTCGCTTACTACTCTCCACAGTTATGGAGAAGATCGCGTGAGATCGGGAACTTTCGGTATTCTAAAATGATCCTTACCGCCAAGTCAACAAGGTGCAGTTTCCCCATCTTGACGTGCATCTTGCTGTCGCTGCCTCGCTTAGTACTCTCCACTGTTATGGAGAAGATCGCGTGAGATTGGGAACTCTGTGTATTCTAAAATGATCCTTACCGCCAAGTCAACAAGGTGCAGTTTCCCCATCTTGACGTGCATCTTGTTGTCGCTGCCTCGCTTGCTACTCTCCACTGTTATGGAGAAGATCGCGTGAGATTGGGAACTCTGTGTATTCTAAAATGATCCTTACCGCCAAGTCAACAAGGTGCAGTTTCCCCATCTTGACGTGCATCTTGTTGTCGCTGCCTCGCTTGCTACTCTCCACTGTTATGGAGAAGATCGCGTGAGATCGGGAACTTTCGGTATTCATCGCCGTCGCTCCGATGTGACGGTTCTTATTACCGACCGCCATTATTTTTTCAAGTTCATCTGCGTTGTGGACTACATAGCCTGCGGAAAGGGTGCATCAATACATATAAATAAAATTGGAGTGTCTGTTTGTAATATTGAAATGCATACGAATATACATATTATATACGGTACATACATTAAAATAACATTTTTTACAATTTTTGTCTGTCTTTCTGTCTGTTTGTTATGGCTAATCTCTGAAATGGCTGAGCCGATTTTGACGGGACTTCTATTGCCAGGTAGCTGATGTAATAAGGAGTACCTTGGGCTTCTTCTATTTTAGAAAAAATCCTTTATTTTGATAAAAAATACATTGTTGAGTTCCGACATCCACGCGAACGAAGTCGCGGACACAGCTAGTATGTTAATAAGTGAAATATGGCTTTCAAAATTATCATGGACAATTTTTTAATGAGTTGGTTGCGCTAAGTTGGTTGGTTGATTGAGGATCTCGTAGGTATTTACCTTTATAATAATTACAGCCACACAGGCCGATCTTCCGGGTGAAGCCACGCTTGCCGAGGTTGGTCTGTTAATGGGTGACCATCTGTCATAGAAAGTTTCCGTGGCTCGGAAAGCACGTAAAGCTTTTGGTCCCGGCTGTTATTTGTAGTATCTTTGACAGTAGTTACTGTTAGTCAGAAGCTCTTAAGTCTGACAACCAGTCTTACCATGGAGTATCGTACCTATATTACCCAGTTACTGGGTTGTGGAGGTCCGATAAGCAGTCGCTCCATATAAAATACTGATATTCAGCTGCATCTGGTTCGACTGGAAGCCGACCACAATATAGTTGGGAAAAGGCAGGCATATGGTGATAAGAGAGATAATTAATACTTGCTTTCTATATGAGAGAGAGAGAGACAGACAGAGAAACATGCGCACGCCGCAATGCGACAAGAGTCACGTGGAACGGGGGTTGGGTGCGGGGTACGGGGCGCGGGATGCAGGCGTGGGGTGCGGGGCGTGGTCAAAAAGTGTCGTTACAACTTCTTGTCTTAATTTTTTCCGTCTAGCCCCCTTTCGCAACGCGCGATAAGGAACTTCGTTCCAAAAAAATTAGCTGAGACTCATTTCTCCCATAGATAGTGATACGGATTGATAGTCCCATACCTGTCAAGTCTTTCACGAAGACTCCGATGTCAGGGCGCTCCTTGACCTCGAGACTCTGGTGAGGATTGTTGCCGAGGAGATCGCGAACCTCCTCGTTGTAGATCTCCAAGTACGTCACGCATACTAAGAACCTGGACAACGAGATATTTAGAATTAGGGTCAATATTTTAATAGAGCAACATAACTAAAAAGGGTTGAATAAAAAATCTTTTTGAAAAAAAAAGCAACGTTCTTCAAAACCAAAGACTAAAATAGTGTAAAATAACTTTTCTTTCGGAAGTCGGTGCTTTGTTTATCATTGACTATAGCCACCGACTGAAAACCGCATTAAAATAGGTTCAACCAAACGCGAGATAATCGCGGACAAACAATACATACAGGTCGAACTAAGAACCATTTTTTTTTCGAAGTCTGTTAGAATCTATCTTTGTTTACTACACAAAAAGATACTAGCTAGCTTAATTATGTCAATAGGGTCGGAACCTAACCCCTCCTGAATGGTAGCCATTTTTGTTATTTAGTAATTAGCCGTTTACGTTTGTACAGACCAAACCGGACGGATTGTATATGTATGCAATATCTGTTGTATGTAGGTCACAGCTGGGTCAACTCGACGACACGGCGACGGAATTGTACATGTACATCGATCCGATGAAGTATTAGGAAAAATGGTGTGAGGGCTTTTTATAATATTAGGGATAATAATTTCGTTTTCGTTTTAGAAGAGCTCAGCTTAATAATTACAGCCGCACAGGCCCAACTTTCAAGTTAATAATAATAATATTCCACAACTATCACACAACGCCAATTCCAAGAGAAATAAAGAATCTTAATAATAATATGTTCAAAAGGAACCTCAAAAAATTTTTAATTCACAAATGTTATTATTCCACAACTGAATTTATGGAGGACACAATTGACATTTAATGAATTACATTTAGAATATTATTGTTAGTACTTAAGAAAGTTGATGTGATTGACTTAATCTAATTGAATTACATTTAGAATATTATATTTAGCGACATTGTTAATTAATTGTGCGTTAGTACCTACTTATGAAAGTTGATGTGATTGACTTAGTCTAATTTCGTTGTTATTTCAAAACAGCGAACTATATTAATATTTGTATGCTCTCCGAGTAAAATGTAGCGAACTGACATTTTTATTATAACATCTTATTGTATTGATACCTGCATTTACGAATAAATTCGATTTGATTTGATTTGATTTGACGCCATTTAGTCCCAAGCTAAGCAGAGCTTGTGTTATGGGTACTAGACAACTGATAAATATACTTATATATTTCTAAATACATACATAATATTATAGATAAATTCCACCCAGACACAGAACAAATGATCGTGCTCATCACACAAACATTTGTCCTGGGTGGGAATCGAACCCACGACCTCCGGCATAGCAGTCAGGGTCACTAACCACTAGACCAACAGGCCTGTCAAAGTTAAGCCGCGTTTGCCGCAGTTGATCTGTGGATGGGTGACCATCTGTCATAACGAGTCTCCTCCGTGCCTCGGAAAACACGTAAAGCCGTTGGTCCCGGCTGTCATTTGTAGACTTTTTTTTTGACAGTCGCAACTGTTAGTCAGAAGCTCATACATCTGACAAGTAGTCTTACCATGGGGTATCGTATTACCCAGTTACTGTGTTGTGGAGGTCCGATAGGTAGTCGCTTCATGTAAAGTATTGATATTCGGCTGCATCTGGTTCGACTGGAAGCCGATCACAACAAGCTAGACAAATGATCAAAAGCTACTTACTTTTCGTCCTCCTTAGCCTTCGCAATATGGCTGAAGATATGAGCGAAGGAATTTGGTATGATGCCCCTCAGTTCCGGCGCAGTGTTACTACCAGCCATGGTGTAAGTCTTCCCGGTTCCAGTCTGACCATACGCGAAGATGGTGCCATTGTACCCCTTCAGGACTTCTTCAACGATCGGCGAAGCAGTTTGGACGTATATGTCCATCTGAGGAGGAAAAGAGGAGATCGTGGTTAGGATAAATGGTATACAAACATAAAAAAATTAAAACTAATATGTTACATAATAATGATGCAGTAGCATGATCATCAACGCCTGAACAGAATCAATTGCTGTGGGTTAGTCTCGCTAAAGATCGGCTGGACCGATTTGGATAATTTTAGTTTATTATTTAGTTATTATTTTTGGAAGTCCAGGGAAGGTTAAGAAGGTGAGTAAATATGATAAAAAAATGAATCTGAAGCGGTCGGAAGTTTGCTGGGTCAGCTAGTTATAAATAAGAAACAAATTCCAAAAAAAAAACCGTATAAGAATCGGTCCATTCGTTTAGGAGCTAAAATGTCTTAGAAAGACACCTCAAATCTATAGGTAACACCCCTTTTGCATTTTTTTCAATCAATCCTTCAATCATTTATTTGCTTTAAGCATGGTATAAGTACAATGGTGTAAAAAAAAATATAGAGTTCAGGCATGTTTAGCTAAGATACAACATAGCATGCAATTTTTTTGTTTTTACAGAAAGTGAGAGAATTCAATTTTTTTTATCCATGAATGGTTATAATAGGATCTATATTTTTTTTTAATAAAAATAACGATATTTTGTGTACTTCTATGAATTTAGATGTTTCTTAATGCACACAAGATACAAGAGAAATCCCTAAAGTGGAGCAAATAGTCGCGAGAGTCGAGCCTGTCTACAATCCGGGTATCTGGCTCTGCTAAGAAAAAGCAACTAAATGAAAAGGGTGGTTTTTATTCAGTAAGGCCCGTATTGCAGAACGCACCTCAAAACTCAAGCGGTACATAAAACTAGTTTCAACCAATCATATGGTGTGAATCTAGTTTTAAGTAATGCTTGAGTTTTGAGCGACGTTCTGTAAAGGTAAGCGTCCACTGGTCGGCATCGTACGTATCGGACGTATCGCATCAAACGGATTTCTGTATCGGCAGCGATCGGATTGCCGACGCGAGTATCAGCAATCGGATTGCTGATGCCACCTTCATCGCGTCCACTGATCGGCATTACGTATGACGTCATCGGTACGCATCGCATGTAGGCATTGCCGATGAGCCGTCCGTACGATGCGGATCAGTGGACGCAGTTGTATGAGTTTTAATACAAGGCAAACTAAAATCCGTTACGTACGATACGTGAGTTTAAATATTTTTAAACGCTCCAGAAATTAGCGTAGGGCAGTTTATTAAAGAAGAATTCTGTTTAAAGTCTGCCTGTCCGTTCCTGACATATTCAAAAGTATTTGAATGGATGCAACTGAAATAGATAGTGTTTCTATCTATTGACACCTCCCGCAGTCGTTGTATCATCTGAACCGGGTTACTGGGTCAACAGTTGAGGGACCAACGCCCCTTTACACTATATGAACTGGGATAGTAACTACTATTTAAATTTATTTTTTGACTTTTCAGGAAGAAGATCGTAACCGCCATTTTGCATATTTTACAGGAGAACGTTTTTTTTTAATACTTCTCAACGTTTTTATTAAATAGTACTAAATCAAATCTAAACATTTGAATTAATAGGGAGGTGCCCTTTTAACACCAAGTAAAAATTTCAAATTAATGCTGTAAATATTTTGAGAAATATTAAAAAAGAAACGTTCTCCTGTAAAATATGCAAAATGACGGTTACGATCTTCTTTCTGAAAAGGCTCGTAAATCTATGTTGTCGCCATGTTGTGAGTTCATGCAAGATTTTCTAACACTTTTAAGCATGCTTCACCGTCGACCACATGTGCCGGAGACGCGGTACTTTATGAGTCCTCCCACCGAGTCCCACCCAGGGCATGACGGGAGGAACTCTCAGACTTGTACTGACTAAAATCCACGGTGTCCTTCAATAGCCCTTTACGTTTCTGGGACACGGTTAACTGCACAAGACAGTCTCGCTACCCCGGCAGGCTTTGGCCCTCTAAGGCACCGTCGTATTGCCGACAACTCTTTGAAGCGCGCGTGGAACACGACGCGCCGTCGGATCAGATGACGAGTCGCCCATTACTCGCCGTTCCGCGCCTACAGTGGCCGGAAATCGCCTCGCAACGTCCGATGCCGTGGGCATCTCTCACGGTGGCTGTGAGGTGGAGGCTGTCCTCTCCCTCGCGGCGCCTCTACCATGACTAGTTTCGCAGGAGGCGACCGGAACGTAAAAGACTATTGAAGGATTACCATAGATTTTAGTCAGTTTGACAGTCCCTCTCGTCCTGCCTTGGATAGGAGGACTCATTTGATGATTTTACTACGATAAGAAAAATCGTCGACCACATCATTAATAATAATATTCCACAACTATTACACAACGCCATCTAGTCCCAAGCTAAGCAGAGCTTGTGTTATGGGTACTAGACAACTGATAAACATACTTATATATTTCTAAATACATACATATTATAGATAAATTACACCCAGACACAGAACAAATGATCGTGCTCATCACACAAACATTTGTCCTGGGTGGAAATCGAACCCACGACCTCCGGCATAGCAGTCAGGGTCACTAACCACTAGACCAACAGGCCCGTCATTGCTTATTAGCAGGCGAGAATACGTGTGGTCAAACGCAAGCCTACTATAAAAAAAAATGCATAAATTATCTTACACGTGTAGGTACTCAAGGCCAATAACAGCGCAGCGTTCACGAGCTACATAGGCCAAATAAATATGTATTATATGCAGTATGTATGAAGCTCATTGCCACACTATGTATGTACAAAGATATGTAGGTACTCGAATACACGGAAATAACTATCTGATTATCAAACAGTTACACATTTCCTGAGTGGTTAAAAATCGCAGTATTTGAACTGTGAGATAACATAGAATTGCGACTTTTGTGACCAGAAGAGTTATATAGGGTATTTTCTCTTAATATCGCTAGTTTTTAGTCTAACTATCAATGATAATTATCCAAACTAATATTATAAATGCGAAAGTAACTCTGTCTGTCTGTCTGTCTGTTACGCTTTCCCGCTTAAACCTCTCAACCGATTTTGATGAAATTTGGCACAGACAATCTTTAGACCTTGAGAAAGAACATAGGCTATCAAAACACCACGCGGGCGAAGCCGCGGGCGGAAGCTAGTTATAAATAAAAAGAGGTAGATATCGCACTAGCACGCACAAATTGTTGAGGACAAAGTAAGACATTGTTGCTCTTTGCTATCTGCTATCTCTTTCTATCTTAATACGTTCCGCATTATCTATCGCTGTCGTAGTTTTAAATTACTATGATAACAACGCAACAATTCTGAACGCCATTCAGTATGAACATGGCGTATCTTTCTTTATAATATCATTGCTATTATAAAGAAAGATAAATTTTGAAGGTTTGAAGATTGAGGTAAATTAGGTTTTTAAGTAGGGAGGGAGAGAGAGAGACAGATGGAGAAAGAGAGTTGGAGGGAGAGCTAACGATACAATAAAAATTGATAGGAATCTATTTTATTCCTGAATATTATAGGCTAACTCAGAAAGTAAAGAGTTTGAAGATTTCAGAGCTCTTTCGATTTGAACGGACTATCTATTGAATCAAGTTATAACAGGTTTGGTTGCATACGTCGTAGACAGTGCAGGGGAAAAATTTTCTTAAACCCCTTCTACACGACAGACCCGACCGCCGACAGAGGTGACCTTGGTCGCGTCAACAGTACCCAACCGTCTGGAACGCTGTCGGCCGATGGTCGGGTCCGACCGCGGACGCGGACACAGCCTGTCGGGACGGATGCGCTCCCGACCAAGGTCATCCAAAGGTCGATTGACTCCGCCCATATTTGGTCGGCCGACCAACGTCTACACGGTAGATTTTCACACCAACCGGACCAAGGTCACCTCTGTCGGGCGGTCGGGTCTGATCGTGTAGAAGGGGTTTTATTGTTTGGTCATCTATCCCTTTCTATTACATTACCACAGCGACATCTACGGTAGAGTTGTAGAGTATGGTCAATTTTAGATAGATGAGTTAATGCTCAAGGCATGCTCTTTCTCTACTCTATGGTTGCTAAAAAAAACTAATAGAAAATGCCAATAAAACTTTATCCGAGTTAGAAATCGCATCCGTATTAAGACCCTCGCGATTATTACTTCGGTCTATTACCAATCATCACCATCTGCCTGCCTTTTCCCTACCATATTGAGGTCAGCTTCCAGTCGAACCAGATGCAGATGGATATCAGTATTTTACATGGAGCGGCTGCCTATCTGATCTCCACAACCAAGTAACTGAGTAATACGATACCCCATGGTATGACTGGTTGTCGAGCTTTAGAGCTTCTGATTAACAGTAACGACTGTCAAAGATCTACAAGTGACAGGCCGGACCAACGGATTTACATGATTTCCGACAGATGGTCAGTGGTCTATTCACAGACCAACTTCGGCAAGCGCGGCTTAACCCGAAAGATCGGCCTGTGTCAATTATAGTTATAGAAAATAAATTCTCGATATCAAACCACAATTTATTGATTTTCCTGCAGTTAATTTTGACCCATCATAAAAATAGCCGTAAATACATCTTCCAACAAACGTTAAAATTATTTCTATCGTAAAACAGTACGTCCTTGATAGTAGCAAAAGCAATGGCAAGTGTCTGACGAAACTATGACAACACGCGACGTTGCCGCTCCGCCGTATTACGTTGTGGCTAACGTAAGGTTCGGAACGGCAACGACGCTCGATGGTGCTATTTTTCCTTCATTTTTCAGTAATGGTTTTCGGTCGACAGCTATTTTGTACGTTACTTTTACCAATGCATTTTTTGGCGATGTTTGGCATAGCTACGTTGTAACATTCGAATTTACATTGCTTCCAATTTTACATTTCAGAAGCTATTTCTGCAGAGTTTTTTATTTCCAAACGATCCCATCATCAGATCCTGATCCATTGGCTATGGGACCACCTGAGATGTACACCCTTTCAAACAAAAGAACAATTTTCGAAATCATTTTGCGTCTTTGAGTAATTCGGGAACATAACAATAATTGATGGTTGGTTGCTCTCGATTACCCTGGATTCCTATCACCAGATTCTAACTTGGTGACAATGGTACTACACTAACAGCTCTTTGAGGCCCGGGATTGGTCCATGATCGGACAGCGAGTCACCCATTACCCATTACTCACCGTCCGCATGCCCGCGACGGTAATAAGCTGGGACTTGACTTGACTTACATAGGGCCTAAACATATCTGGCCAAATGTTTATGTGGAAATCCAGACCCATACTCTAGATTCAAGCCCGTTGTGGAATATAAAAAAAAAACGCAAAAAACAGACAAAGATAGATACAAACGTCACCACAAAACATTGTTATCAAAAGTGCAAAATAGAGTAAATTTTATCAGCAAAATACACCGAGTATATGACACACAATACTTCCTACAATTGCGATAAACTTCCTCTATAATGTTGTAATGAATTATTATTATCTATCATTTATGCATGACAGCCGCGAAGGGAAAACAGCTATTAGCGACGCCCTTGGCCCGTTTATTAATTATTTGTAATTTGCTTTAATTAGTAGACTGGAAAATAGTGCTTTCCATAATACACACATCAAAAGTGTCTAGGGATCAACATATATTTTTGCAATAACTTTTCTCCTGATTGATATTAATTAAAATGTTCTTTAAGGATTCATCAAATAAAGTGTTATCGTTTGTCACAGTAACGATAAACCAAGTCACCTTTGCATTCATAAAGAAATTTGCCATTTTCCTAATAAAGGGATTTTTGACATTTGAACCACTAACATTAAAGTTCGAAAAAAAGACTGGAATAACAGTTTTCTTTAAAATTTTATTGGGTAACTTAAACAATTAATAATCCGTGTTTCTACCGCGAACACTAACAACACAAGAACATCGGTTTGGCATACTCAAAATGAGTTCATCCAAATCACGCTGTGGAATGGCCGCCCATGTTCGTTGCAACAACAAAAAAAGGTCTTCTTGCGACTGGATACCCTCCATATTCGGCAGAGCTCTTCTCTGTAGCATATCCCATGCATGCTCAATCGGGTTCAAGTCTGGCGACTGAGCAGGCCAGGGCAGGACATTGATGTTAGCTGCGGCGAGAGTCTGTCTTACAACTCTTGCGGTGTGCGGTCGTGCATTATCATGCATTAACTGAAATAAGGGACCGATTTGCACTTGTAGAGGAACGATGACGTCTGATACAATCGTCTCAGCATAAATTTGAGCGTTGAGGTTGCCTCTGATCCAAATCAACTCAGTTCTTCCGCCGATCCAAATACCCGCCCATACCATGATGGTTCCACCACTATAAGGATGGACTTCCTGGCAGGATTTTAATCGCTGTTGGCGTCCAGGGGTTCTCCAGTGTCGTATACGTCTTGTATCCGGTCTCATACCAAAACGAGACTCATCAGAAAAGCACACGAAACGCCATTGTTCTTCTGCCCAATTTCTGTGTTCAAGAGCCCATTGATATCAAATCCTACGATTGTGCATTGCTATAGGTGGTACCCGTAGCGGTCTTCGGGAATGAAGGTTCACTTCATGCAAGCGGTTTCTGACTGTTTGGTCGCTAATTAAGTTCCCTGAAGAGTGATGAAGCCTCACGGCTAACATCATGGCGGTTATTGTTGGAGCTCTTCGAGTTAAGATTTGAATGTATCGGTCTTGTCTCCGTGTGGTGCAGCGATACCGTCCTCCATGGCGCTCAGCCACGGTACCAGTGCTTCGGTAACGTGTCCAAAGTCGACTGATAACACTCTGACTTGTATTCAGAGCTAAAGCAACAGTACGTTGCCGGGAACCAGCTTCTATCATTCCCACGGCTCTGAGCATTTCTTCCCTGCTTAAATGACGTCGCCGCTCCATAATAACGTTGGTTTTAATCAGTAGTAGGGAAACAGTAGCACTAATAATGTCTTCAATGCGTTGTATGTTTTTATAGGGAAAATATTGACAGCTGATTTTCATCTTTTACTCGAATTTTGATTTACAGTTCCTGATTCAAATTATGAAATGCACCAAAAAGGATCCATATAAATTTATAAAATCATAAATTTATTACAAAGCCACATCTCAATCTCAAGAAATCCGCATAAAAATGCTTGATCCCTAGACACTTTTGATGTGTGTATGTTAACGTGAGTCATTTATACCTAGTGCATTTTATTGCCAGTGTGAAAATCAATTCGGATAGAAGCAGAAGAACGACAATTACTAAACTAAAACGGAGGATAATAATTCTGCATCTTAAAATTTGAACAAAAAATATGAAACAAAATCTACAAAATATGCAACAACATCGACAGAATATGCAACATGATCTCCGAAATATGCAACTTAAAATTGTAAAGTAGAAGAAGCGTTCACGTAAGATGTAGTTAGAATTCTAAATGGATGTAGAGTCCTATGTCTAATAGCAGGTTAACCTACGGCTATGGCCTTGTTAGGGCGCCATCCGTCTGTAGCCTGTTTGTGGTGCTTCATAAATAATGAAGGTTGGAGCATGATCCCAATAAAATGGTCCATAAAAGCAATAGCTAAAAAACTTAAATTATAGTTGATCACTTTTTCTAAAAACACTTGGAGTTCTAAAATAGGTCAAATCTTCTCATAAATTCTAGAAAACTAGACCACGTATACATATTAGGTGGATAAAGTTGCCCCACATCAGGAGTACCTAATTCCTGTAAGGTTTAAAAAAGTGTCCATGGAGATTCTTGCCCATCCTTATCCATAGAAATCCACGCTTTGCAACTACAGTACTTTTACAAGTTATTTTGCCTTGCATTTTTATATTTAGCGATATGCTCACGTTTGACTACTACCTCACCTGATGATGGTAAGCGTTGGTCGACGGTGAAGCACGCTTGCCTAGAAGTAACCTGTTCACTCTTGACTTGAAGACCCCAAGTTCATAGCTATCAGAAAACCCAGACATGGCAGAGAATTTTGTAAATAACTGGGACTTTTTGACAGCAAACAAGTAATGGGCGAATCGATGTATGCCATGTTTTGAGTTGAGATGCATTAACAAACATTAAACTCACAAAACAGCCATGAAAATGTAAAAGCGAAAGATTTTCAGAACACAAAACCTCCATTTGCATTTTCAGTTAACTCTATACATGCCAGAACCTTTCATGAAATAAGAAAAGCATCTAGTACAAGTAAATCGGTTGTGAAACAAAGAAAAATGGATGGATCGACGACCTAAATACAATCTGGGACAAGCGAGGGGCGGGGATACAATGTACTAGCTGGGACGCCTTTGTCCTGATGCGGACTGCGATTCGACGATTTGGAGGTTCAAAGGCTCATCAGGGCTCATCAATATAAATATAAAAATCAATGCAACTTCTCGTTGTAATTTTATAAAGAACTCAAAAACGGGCTCACCTATCCAAACTGATCCAAACCTATTAGGTGTTCTATGTCCAAACCAAATGTTTAGGCTTTGTTCGGACTATTTAAATATAAATCGGTCGAGCGGTTCTTCATTTATAATTTTTTTTGTAACAAAAGAATTCAATTAATGGCGGATCATTTTGTTAATGGGGATTTTACTGTTAAAGTAGCGAAGCACGTACCGGGCCGCTAGTATGCTAAAGGTATGATCAGGGGGTCCAAAAACGCCACTTTAGCGAACTTCTATAACAATGAATGTATTCTAGTACCTACATCTATATTTCTCCAACTATATTTAAGTCTCAGGAAAAAATCCTTAGTGCCATAAATTCAGGCTCCGAGCCGCTACTGAAAAAATCCTGCATTTAAACCTGAAAATTCAAGCTAATAAATGACCAATCGCAATCTAGGAATGAAACTGCTGGCGCCATATTTTGCCTTTATGCGCGCTTTTCTAACACTTGTGCGCTCTTAAATTAACAATTATCATAACAAAATGTATATGAAAGTTAACATTAATAAGAAAATAACTACATTAATAAACGTTCTTAAAAATTAATTTGCACAAAGTATATTTTTTGCTAAACGTAATTTTCAAGTGACAGAGTTCATTGAAGTTTTCATTCTTGTCGTTGCATAGTACACTAAAAAAATACGTTTGTATTTCGCCACAAACACATAATAAGAAGCCAGGACTTTTAAAACCACTTCGAGAACACTCAGAAAATACTTCAACAGAACCATTATAAAAGTAAATCATTTACTCATCAACAAACTATGTCACTCAGGTCGCGGCCTTACACCCCCACCCCCAGGGGGTGTCACGGAGGGGTGTGCGGGGTTGCAGTGAATCCACTTGGGCATTCAGGTTATTGGGTCATCGTGGTGCGGCGCATTTCAGCTATATCGGGGTAGATAGTGTAATGTGTAATGCTGAGTAAATCTGCAATATTGAAGACTGTGTTGGCTGTGGGCCTATCTTTGTGGTTTATGAGGATTTTGAGACTTGAGTCGACTATAATATGGCAGCATTTTGGCTGCGCTGCATGTCGAGGGTTAGATGCATGCATGGAACAAATATTTGTATGATCTGCAAGCAGTGTGGTGTTTGTGTATGTTTGCGAGTTTAATTATAAGTTTTTAGACTGATATGGTCACTATCTATACATATAATAAAACTGTAGAATAATAATTTTTGTACATTAAAAAAAAACTCAAAAAATATAGCCAGCGTGTTTAAGGACAACCAATAGAACTCATTTCTAGCATTTTTAGAATTTTTGTCTGTTTGTCTGTATGTCTGTTTGTATGTTTATTTGTTCGGGCATCACGTAAAATGTACGAAAGCTATGTAGATAACTTTAATACATAACGACTGACCGTAACTTCAAGTAACATTTAGTTTTTGTTTCATTGAAATCGGATTAGTCTATCAAAAGATATTTGTATTTAAAGTGTTCCAGAAGTAAAATTACGGTCAGTTTACACCGAGACACGCAGCTCGCAGTTCAGTAGCGCGATCTAGCTTGGAATAGAAAAACAACATACCTATTCAAATATGGTGTGGACTGGAGTGGAGTGGTTTGGAGTGGAGTGGAGTGGAGTGGAGTAGAGTAGAGTAGAATGGAATAGAATGGGATGGAATGGAAAGAAAGAAAGAAAGAAAAGGTTTTTATTGGGATGGAAGCGGATGGAGTGGGATGGAGTAGGATGGAGTGGGATGGAGTGGGATGGAGTGAGATGGAGTAGGATGGAGTAGGATGGAGTGGGATGGAGTGGTATGGAGTGAGATGGAGTGGGATGGAGTGGGATGGAGTGGGATGGAGTGGATTGGAGTGGGATGGAGTGGGATGGAGTAGGATGGAGTAGATGGAGTGGGATGGAGTGGGATGGAGTAGGATGGAGTGGTATGGAGTAGGATGGAGAGGGATGGAGTGGGATGGAGTGGAATGGAGTGGGGTGGAGTGGGTTGGAGTGAGATGGAGTGGGATGGAGTGGGATGGAGTGGGATGAAGTGGGATGGAGTAGGACGGAGTGGGATGGAGTGGGATGGAGTCGGATGGAGTGGGATGGAATGGGATGGAATGGGATGGAGTGGGATGGAGTGGGATGGAGTGGGATGGAATGGAGTGGGATGGAGTGGGATGGAGTGGGATAGAGTGGGATGGAATGGGATCGAGTGGGATGGAGTGGGATGGAGTGGGATGGAGTGGGATGGAGTGGGATGGAGTGGTATGAAGTGGGATGGAGTGGTATGGAGTCGGATGGAGTGGGATGGAGTGGGATGGAGTGGGATGGAGTGGGATGGAATGGGATGGAATGGGATGGCATGCGATGGAATGAGATGGAATGGGTGCTCTAATCCAGTAGCAATTGAATAGTACTGCCTTTGAACGACAGAGGGCGTTTATAACAAACACGTAAAATATTCTTGAAAAACCTAACTAAATTCTAAATATAGGGTTTATATGAAAACGATATGATTAATAAAAAATCTGGCGAGAATTAAGCACTTCGCACAAAAAAAATACATTGTTAAATTCCGACATCCACGCGAACGAAGTCGCGGGCACAGCTAGTTACAAATATAACATAAAAAAAACAGTTCATCCGTGATCATGGGGCTTGTAACAGTGCTGAAATATCGGAAAATCAGAACAAATAATAAACATGGTAAATATCCCGTTTTAAAGCCTCATATTTGTGAGTTTAATTGTTTGTAAATGCACCAACGACACAGGAGACATTCTTAGTGTTCCTTCGGGGTAAGCTCACTTCATTGTAATATTTGTCCACTGTCACCTCCAACGACGATATAATACTAGACTCCTAATAACAGGCGACCGATGTCTGCCAACACATTAGGCAAAAAAGTCTTATATCCGTCTCATTTCGACCAATCCTGTGAGCCGTAAACATACGTTGAGACAGAACAGACCTTGAGTTAGCCAATCACAACGCAGTACCCCGTCCCCCTCGCTTACGTAGTACCTCAGCGAGTTGGCAGAATAGTTTTGTTCGTTAGATCGTGCAATGCGTAGTCTAGTAATATATAGTCGTTGGTCACCTCTCATCCAGACTAGTCAAGAGTAAACCCATCTAAAATAAAGATTCATCAAAGGTGACTGACTGACATAGTGATCTATCAACGCACAGCCCAAACCACTGGACGGATCGGGCTTAAAATTTGGCATGCAGGTAGATGTTATGACGTAGGCATCCGCTAAGAAAAGATTTTGATCAGTTCTACCCCCAAGGGGTTTAAATAGGAGATGAAAGTTTGTATGAAACTTTGTCAATTTTATAAAAAATACATTGTTAAGTTCCGACATCCACGCGAACGTAGTCGCGGGCTCAGCTAGTCTAAAATAAAGATTTATTATGAGTGTATGTTGCTTTATACAAATGAGTCTCTAATATAATTTTAGAAGGAAATTTTCGCTGATCCACCTAGGTTTTCGACTGCTTCATTTGACTATCCCGTGTATGGTATTAACCCAGCCTGAAGGTATCTTTACATAATGTAAAACAAAGTCTCTTCCATCGGTCTGTTGTACCCTTACTTTCAAACCATAAAATAAATTAAAAGATTTTTTAACGTTTGACTAAACGTTAGCTAAACCTACAATTCAATAAGGCGTCACAATTGTTATGCAAAATGATTCAACCTTGCATTGACAGACTTACAAATTATATCCAAGACCCTGGACTAGTTTCCACAGCTCAAGGGCTTCATTTGACAGCCCAAGTGGAAATAATCGAGCCTATATGAATCTATCATTAAATTTTCAAATGCGCTGCACTGCGTCCTCCACTTTTTTTTTAGCGTGGTTAAATCATCAAATGAGGCCTCCCACCCCCTTACTGTCAGACTTGTACTGGCTAAAATCCACGGTGTTCTTCATTAGCCCTATACGTTCCAGGGTCACGGTGATGAGATAAGTCCCGCGGCCCCAGCAGGCTTTGGCCCTCTTAGAGCCGGCCATGTCATTTTTGCTGACGCTCTTAGAGGCGCGCGTGAAACACGACGCACCGTCGACCTCGCATAGTCCATGGTCTAGCGGCGAGTTGCCCATTGCATTCTCCACTAGGAACAATTTTTCTTTATGATCTACAAGTAATTCTTTCTAGGCTATGGAGTGGACTTCACTGCCGGGCTCTGCGTTTCCTGATAGCTACAACCTTGGGGTTCAAGTCAAGAGTGAACAGGTTACTTCTAGGCAAGCGTGCTTCATCGTCGACCACATCTTCGGTTACCATCAGACGAGATAGTACTGGTCAAACGCGAGTCTATCGTTAAGTACCATGACCCAGAGAGAGGACAGCGTCCTTCCACCGCCCTAACCGCAGTGGTAGACGCCCACGGCGTCGGACGTCGCAAGACGATCTCCAGCGACCGTAGGCGCGGGCATACGGGCGGTGAGTAATAGAGAGCGGCAACTCGCCGCCCGACTATGGACCCATGGACCATGCCCGGGTCGACGGCGCGTTGTGTTCCACGCGCTCCTCAAAGAGCGTCAGCAAGATGACGGGGCCCCTCTTTAGAGGGCCAAAGCCTGCCGGGGTCGCGGGACTTATTCCATTACTGTGATCCTGGAAAGTAAAGGGCTAATGAAGGACACCGTGGATTTTTCTGGGAGGACTCATTTGAAGATTATACCAAGCTAAAAAAAAAAAGTACCATGACCCAACTTCGTCTTCATTCACGAACAAATTAAATGTTCAGGCCAGACCCTGGACTATTTTCCACAGCTCAAGGGTGTTTCATGGTTGTTTACTTCACAATGAGCACATGGTAACTGAAAATCAATGACCCTGACCTGATAACCCATTTTCAGGAACAATTTATTTTGTATTTGTGGATGGCAATCATGTTTCTTGGAGTTTCTTGCCCATTCTTCTCCATAGAGATCTACGGTTTGGAATGGGCAATTATTATGCCTAGTGGTTGCATCCGGTTAAACTGGAAACTGACCCCAACTTAATGGGAAAATGGCTAGTCAGATATTTCTTTCAAACAGTCTAGTCTAATTCAGAAATGACAGAGACAAAGTCTACGATGGAGTGAGTTTCCCAGAAGCCCGTTCATTCTAACTTTGAAGAGATTCGGCTTGTATACGTTTGGGAACACAGACGCAACGAGTTCCATTCTTTTGCTTTGCGCATTATGAAGAATCGGAGGAGTCATGGAGTGAAGGCAGTGTATGGGTAGGCGTAGTGTGGGACACCCCCCAGCTAGATGAACCAACGACTTTAAAAAAGTAGCTGGGACACACTGGATGCGGAAAGCTGAGGACAGGATAATGTAGTGCAACCTGGGAGACGCCTATGTCCAGCAGTAGACATCGATGGGCTGAGTTGAATTATGAAGGTTGATTGAAAGCGCTTAGTATACCGTCAGGGACGTCCACAGTACTTATAAAATCGATAGACATCAATTCAATTCAATTTATTTCATAACAAACATACATTTGTGTCGAAACATGAGTAGTACTTATTTATACATTCTACACATAAAAACTCAAGGACTGCATACAAGACAAAACAGGTGGGTATTTGCTTTTTGCGATTATTAAATTTGTAATTACCAATGATTAAATGTCAAGTTATTAAATTATTAAATTCAAATAAATTAATAGTTAATTAATTATTTTTATCTTTACAAAACTTTACAAAATAAAATGTCAAATTATTAAATTCAAATAAATATACATATAATTCATTATTTATATCTTTAAAAAAAAAAAAAAAAATTTCGTCTATACTAATAATTAAATGTCAAGTTATTAAGTTCAAATAATTACTTAATTAAATATTTTTATCTTTACAAAATTCGTCAATACTATAAAAAGCTTTTCCAGTTAATAATGTCTTCAGTCTGTTTTTAAATATGTTCACACTCTGAATATTTTTCAATTCTACAGGTAATTTGTTAAAAAGAATTACCGACTGTACTGGTGATGAGTGTTTGACAACGTTGAGCTTTGCTTGCAAGATAGTTGGTAGATCTTTTCTCCGAGTCTCTAATCTCTTCTCTTTTTCAACATTTGTTTCAAGCCTGTTTAGGTTCTTATGTAAATGAGTTAGGAGAACTAAAATATAGAGGCATGGTACTGTTAAGATTTTAAGTTTAATAAAATGTTCTTTGCATGATTCAGTCTGATCTATGCGAAGAATAGTTCTCAGTGCTCTCTTTTGCAAAACAAAGGCAGCTTCTATGTTATATTTGTAACTGTTTCCCCAAAATTGAACACTGTATCTAAGTCTAGACTCAACTAGGGCGAAATAAACTGTACGAAGTTGACCAATTGATAGAACGTCTCTAAGAGATCTGATGGCATAACACGCACTGCTTATTGTACTTGTGATTGAGGTAAGTTCTGACTTCCAGTTGAGGAGAGAATCGATTTGTACCCCTAAAAATTTAAGATTCTCCACTATATCAATCTTGTTTCCTAAGGATGTCACATTTACAGAAGCATTGTTTCTAACTGTAGATCTAAATAGCATGCATTTGGTCTTGTTAGCATTTAATTTCAAATTATTCATTGAAAACCATTTTTCACAGGCTGCTAGTAGGGTGTTTAGTTTGTGCTCTAGGGTAACTATATCATCAGCGGCTACTATAGCACTAGTGTCGTCAGCAAACATTACCAAATGAGTATCGGGTAAAATATTTTTTATGTATTCTGACAAGTCATTTACAAATATTATAAAGAAAACCGGACCCAACACTGAGCCTTGAGGAACACCTCTGGTTACATTATATAACGCTGATTTATTTATATGTTCCACTCCTTCCCTGACTGATTTAATTTCTACATACTGTTTTCGGTTGCATAAATATGAACTAAATAATTTCAAGACATTTCCTCTTATGCCATAATGCTCTAATTTATCTAATAAAATACTATGTTCTACGGTATCGAAGGCCGAACTTAGATCAAGGAATAAACCCGCGACTTTTAGTTTGTTGTTCATATTATTGAGTACATCATTAACTAATGAGTCTATTGCATCTACTGTTCCTTTACTCTTTTGATATCCGAACTGATTACAGTTTATAATTTTTTGACTAGTCAAATGTCTTACAAGCCTGCATTTGATCACCTTTTCAAAAAGTTTTGATAATACCGGTAATAATGATATGGGCCTGTAGTTTCCCGGATCAGTTTTATCTCCTTTTTTAAACAATGGTAATATTCTGGCTATCTTAAACTGATCCGGGAAGACACCTTCATTGACACATTCATTTATTATTTCAGATATTGGGCATGCTAAAATATCTATATTATCTTTGATTATGCTTAGCGGTATCTCATCGTGCCCACATGATTTTTTGCTCTTCATATTCTTAACCATTTTAAAAATTTCTGGAGCTGTAACAGGGTCGAAACTCATAGTTTTTTGAACTCTAGTCGTATTTTCTATTAGGCTTTTTTTAGCTAGTTCTGGATCACATGATTTGACACCTTTACCATTGTCGAATTTTTCTGCAAAAATATTTGCTATGTCTATTGGATTGCTAATTATGTCATTATTTTGTTTAAGTATAATATTGTCATGTTCAAAGTTTTTGTTTATTTTCTTACGAGCATGATTTACTACTTTCCAAATTTCTTTACTACTGTTTACTGAATTGTTAATTTGATGAGTTATATCTTTTCTTTTTGCATACTTGATAACCTTTTTATAGATTTTGAGATACTGTTCACGATATTTTAAAATTGATCCGTTACATTCACTTTTATTTATGCACATTAAAAACCTTTTCATTTTGCTGGCTGAAAAAAGTACCATGACCTAACTTCGTCTTCATTCACGAATAAATTAAAAGTACAGGCCAGACCCTGGACTATTTTCCTCAGCTTAAGGGTGTTTCATGGTTGTTTGTTGTTTACTTCACAATGAGCTCATGGTAACTGAATATCAATGAGCCTAACCTGATAACCCACTTTCAGGAACAATTTTTTTGTTTTTCGGATGGCAATCATGTTTCTTGGAGTTTCTTGCCCATTCTTCTCCATAGAGATCTACGGTTTGGAATGGGCAATTATTATGCCTAGTGGTTGCATCCGGTTAAACTGGAAACTGACCCCAACTTAATGGGAAAATGGCTAGTCAGATATTTCTTTCAAACAGTCTAGTCTAATTCAGAAATGACAGAGACAAAGTCTACGATGGAGTGAGTTTCCCAGAAGCCCGTTCATTCTAACTTTGAAGAGATTCGGCTTGTATACGTTTGGGAACACAGACGCAACGAGTTCCATTCTTTTGCTTTGCGCATTATGAAGAATCGGAGGAGTCATGGAGTGAAGGCAGTGTATGGGTAGGCGTAGTGTGGGACACCCCCCAGCTAGATGAACCAACGACTTTAAAAAAGTAGCTGGGACACACTGGATGCGGAAAGCTGAGGACAGGATAATGTAGTGCAACCTGGGAGACGCCTATGTCCAGCAGTAGACATCGATGGGCTGAGTTGAATTATGAAGGTTGATTGAAAGCGCTTAGTATACCGTCAGGGACGTCCACAGTACTTATAAAATCGATAGACATCAGTACCGCAACTCGTCAATTATTCAGAGACAACTGCAGCGATCGCACAGTTTCCTTTGTTCAGCACGAGGCATCGAAGGTTCTAGTGCAGGACGCCGGCGCCATATTGCTTGAAGAACAATTAGGGCTGCAATTATTAAGCAGCTGCGGCAATATCGGTTTGATTTTATGGTGCTGTGTCGCTTTAAATATAATTTTCTGTTAATTATGTAGTGCGATGTTATGTTATACATCAACGAAACGTGATACTTGTTAATCCGAATGCACTTGAGACGTACTGAAGACGTGCCTACCCAATACTGTTTTAAATATCATTTCACTTTCTTTAACAGTTTACTTTGTCTTTACTTAACAGTTTCTGCAGGGTCAGTAAAGCGTAGGCGATACCTCTGATGTTGCAGGCGTCTATAGGCTACAGTGACCGCTTTCCATCAAGCGAGCCGTATGCTCCTTGTCACCAATATGGTAAAGAAAAACCTGGGAAAAATACTCCGGACCCCGAATTCAGTTTCCCGAGTATCGCAAATCGCATGCAATTTTGAGGCTTTTATTTCAACACAGGACGTTGACAATAGCCTAACCTGAATCGCTACATTACCATTATTGCAATTATTTCAATCCCAATTCATTTAGAATCATACTAGCATGACTTCTTCCATACAAATAAATCAATGGTCATCTCACTATACAACCCCTTTCTCGCCAAATCTTTCACACAATCCCCTGAATTTAATACCACTGAAAACTAGTTTATTTACAGAAATATTCAACGTCTAAGAAAGGGTACTGTCAGTCACAATTTTAAACAATTAAGCTGGTCTAGTGTAGTACGGCATTTCAATAGACAGGTCACGTTATACTGGTTTCGATGATTGTGAAAAAAGTGATACAGCACGCTTCACTGGCTTCGTCTAAAAACTAGATTACTCTTACAAAAAGGGTAGTGTTTCTTTAGAAGCTTTGTGGCATAGATTTTGCACACAATCCCATGAGTTAAATCCCATTGAAAAACTCAATCCTTTTTTTATTTAACGATTGGTTTGATCACTAATTCGCCTGATGGTAAGCGAAGATTGGTCGACGACGGTGAAGCACGCTTGCCTAGAAGTACCCTATTCACTTTAAACTAAAAAGACTTGTTTTGAACATCTAAAGAAGAGTACCATAGACCGCGCGATGGAAATATGCAAAATCACATGTTAGATCGCCAGTTGGCCTAGTGCGTTATGAAATACTAGTAAATAGGAGAATAAAAGACTATTTTATTCTGGTTTATAACTAATCCATTCGTCTCATGGTTGCAAGCGCACCTGCTGTGTCTTGAGTTCGATTGCTAAGTCGGGCAAAAAGAAAGGACTATTAGAAATTTCTCAGTATGCATTCCGGAGTTTGAGGAAATTGGCGGTATTTCACGCCTGTGGGTCCAGCGCCAAGGACGAAAAGTGCATTTGTATCTGCACGCACATTTTTGCACTATCAATCTTCGCTAACATTGGCCATCGTGACGTAAAACGCCCAAGACAATTATTATTACTGTTGACAAAGAGGGACAGAACACTTCACTAGATTCGTCTACAGACCGCCAAAACTAGATTGCTCTCACAAAGGGGGTTACTGTTTCTATGGCCCTCTATACCATAGATTTGCAAGTCTATAGAGATTTGAATAAAGAGTATTGGAACAATCAGTTGCCTTGTTTATGGCGAGACGGAGGGGTCTGCATAAAGGGTGGTCTGGTCCAGCCAGTTGTATTAAGTGAATCAAAATTTGTGTGTGGAATTGTAACTGTTTCATTCATACTAATATTATAAAGCTGAAGAGTCTGTTTGTTTGAACGTGCTTATTTCAGGAACTACTGGTACGAATTGAAAAATTCTTTTTGTGGCAGATAGTCCAGTTACTTGTTGGTGCGCTTAGCTAAGGAGTGGAATTCCTTGCCGTCTGTATTCCCTGATGGCTGCAAACTTGGGGATCTGTGCTTGGGGTCTTCAAGTCCAGAGTAAATAGGTTACTTCTAGGCAGGCGTGCTTCAACGTCGACCACATCTTCGATGACCATCAGGCGAGATATAATATAATCTGTCAACGTGATATTCTTTGACATAATTATAAAGGTGTTGATTAAATGGCAGTCTCTACTATTACAACACAATGTGTGTTTGTATTCCATGCAAAGTAGGCCAATATAATTGAACAAAAATAGCCCTAATACCCGTAACTGCCAATTATTTCGTTTGCAACTGTATGTACTTGAAGTACTTTGTTCTTGCTGATTCGTTCATATTCCTAATCTTTAATGATTTTGTGAAAGTATTCGACAGTTACTCTATAAAATAAACCTTATATCAATGATTATAAAGGTTGATTAAACAAAATAGCCCTTAGATGACTAACGTATTTTGGTTAGAACTATACAACTGCATCCAGTATAATCTTACCTTCCTTTATGCAGAAAGTACATGCAAAGAGAGTCCAAGACAAATTGGTTTGTTGTTCTTAAAGCTTGCAACGGTTATTTACTCGTTCCTATTTCAAATAGTCAAGCAATGATTGAAAAATATTTCGCAGTAATTTTACGTCCGATATTAAACCTTATGACAAGGGGAATAACGGTTGGTTTCAGCATGACAAAGGTTTTGGCCCTGTAAGGGGGGCTCGTCAGTTCGCCGACAGCTTTGTGCGCGCGTAGAACACGACGCGTCGTCGACGTGGGCATGGTCTATGATCGGACGGCGAGACACCCATTACAAAGGGCCTATGTTCAGTAAGGACGTCTTCCAGCTGATGATGAACTACATAAATATCTATCTAAATAATCACGTATATCCTTAAAAACTCCATCCAATAAACTAATTGAATATATTCGAAGCCATTGGCTAGGCGTGGCAAGGGCGCGTTCTAAATAGGGCAGTGGGGCCGTGCGCATGCGTACTACGCACTGCGCTATCGACCGACTCTACTGCAAGACACGCTACGGAGTAACCTGATTGTATGGATGTATGTATGTATGTATGTTGGTGCTTTGGCCTAAGGAATTTTGAACCTATAGATATATATACGTAATGTCTGGACATGAGAGTATTTTTGTTCTGTTTTCTATATACGTAAGGAAAATTGGTCACGTTTTTGGAACTGTTTTAGGTCGATTTTCTTTGTTGACGCTCCTATTTGGGAATATTTACATGTGTAAAACGAAGTCGCGTAAAGGAGCTTACTGTTAACGCGGTGCAACGCAATTCATTATGTATGTTGGTGCTTTGGCCAAAGGAATTTTGAACCTATAGGTACATATACGCACTGTCTGGACATGAGGGTATTATTTTGTTCTGTTTTCTATAGACGTTAGGAAAATTGGTCACGTTTTTGGAAATGTTTTAGGTCGATTTTCTTAGTTGACGCTCCAATTTGGGAATATTTACATACTGTAAAACGAAGTCGCGTAACAGTTTACGACTTTAGTCTTTGCGGTGAGCGTTGCGGCGGGTGGCGCGAATAAGACATTAAACTTGGAAGTACGCGAATTCGCTACTGGCGGCTACTCGTGGTGTGTTTCAAACATTTCTATACATTTTTGATCTTATCGCTTGCCACCAATGATATTATAAAGAAAGATACGCCATGTTCACACTGAATGGCGCGGGCGTTCAGATATCGTTGCGTTGTTATTATAGTAATTTAAAACTACGACAGCGATAGATAATGCGAAACGTATAAGATAGAAAGAGATAGCAGATAGCAAAGAGCAACAATTGTCTTACTTTGTCCTCAACAATTTGTGCGTGCTAGTGCGAGATCTACCTCTTTTTATTTATAATATCATTGCTTGCCACCCCGCACAAAAATTTTCAAGCTCGTAGCAGTGCCGTATTATCCATAAGGCACTTTAGCCCAGTGCCTAGGGGCCCACTATGACCAAGGGCCCAGCACTCCCGATTTAAAAATGAAAAACAACAGGGATTGTGTGGTTTTATGAAACCACGGTAAAAGTGAGACTTTTTTCCACATTATAAGGTAAAAGCCCCCATTAGGCCCACTTGCACGAACCCGAGTTATCTTTTAACTCAGAGTTAGTTGCTAACACAAGGTTAAATTGACAGTTTGTCATACAATATTGTCAATTTAACCTCGTGTTAGCAACTAACTCTGAGTTAAAAGATAACTCGGGTTCGTGCAAGTGGGCCTAATTGACACTATAAGAGTGACGGTGAATGTCTGAATTTTTAATTGTATTGAAATTAATCTATTTTTTTTTGTATTAGCCACTTTATTAATTTATTAACTAGTATAATCTAATTTTTATATTTAAATAATCGCTTAATAAATGACTTTTAAATTAATTTGAAATCAGCAACTCAAGTGTGGGTATTATTGACAGGGCAAAATGGTATCAGGCTCTATTATGCGTTGTTGTGGTATGAAAAAGGGAGGGCCCGAAACGAGCTGTGCCTAGGGGCCTCGAGATGGTTAATCCGGCCCTGGCTCGTAGACAGACAAAGCTGCGGGCAGGAGCTGGTTACGAATCACTTAGACGGCACGTTCAGCGCAGTAGCTGAGCGATTGGACTGCTGGCCCTATAGCCAAATGGCAAGCGACATTCGCTAACATTCAGCAGTCGCTAATACATTTTCAACTTTATGATCCATTGTATAAAGTTGAAAACCTATCAAAGATTACAGATCGTTTTCGTTTGTTTCGTTCGCTATCGCCCAGCAGTCTTTACTAGATTTTCAACTTTATGCGATGGGGTATAAAGTTGAAAATGTATTAGCGACTGCTGAACGTTAACGATTGTCGCTTGCCGTTTGGGTACAGGCTCTGCGCTGCGTGTCGCGGGTTCGATTCCCGCACGGAGCAAATTATTTGTATGATCTACAATTAGTTGTTTCGGGTCTGGGCGTTTGTGTATGTGAGTTTATATGTTTGTAAACGCACCCACGATACAGGAGAAATTCATAGTGTGGGGCAACGTTTGAAAAAAATAAAGAAAGACTTTTTTTAGTCTGATCTGTTTTACTGGGTAAAAGCCTTCTCCCATATTCTTCCAATAGTTTTTTTTGTAAGTATTTCTCGTTAGATGTATGGGGTGGCGTGGCCTGTCTAAACAGGTGACCCTGGAACGTAAAGAGTAACTGTACCCATACCATGAGTTGTCATTACGATACTCGATCATCGATATCGACCGCGTTTGGCACTCTCATTGGCCCGCTCCAAGTTGTATGAACTCTCAACCAATGAGAGCGCCAAACGCGGTCGATGCGTATGATCGAGTATCGTAATGACAACTCATGGTAGAGGCTCTGAAAGAACAAGATATCCAGTACAAGTCTGGCAGTGACTTCTACTCCACCCAACACGGGAAGATTCATTTGAAGATTTTACAAGTTTAAAAAGCAGTGTCTTGGCTGTCAAATTCTAAATTAACGCGGACCAAGCGGCGAGCAAAAGCTAGTCAAGTTTCAAAGAATCACTTCCGTTCCCATACGCCTACAATTGTAATAACTAAACACTTCAAACAGAGAACGCTTGTAACACTAACTAAACGCACGAGTCAGCAGTGTCGCGTTTCATTCAACCTCGAGTTTCGCTTGATATGCAATTATATTTGATACGAACAGTGTATGTCAAGTATTTTGTTTCTATGCGAACAAACCTTGGAATAATAATTCAGGTTACTAGCACTATAATTGGGTGTATTCTTTGAAATGGGTGATAACTGATAGTAGACCTTATTTTCAACAATTTGGACCCCAATGACAAGGGGTTCAAACTGACTGGTTTTGGAGATATTAAACTTTTTCGAAAAACTACAATTGGGTGCATTCTTTGAAATGGGTGATAATAATCACACAAACATTTGTCCTGGGTGGGGATCGAACCCACAACCTCCGGCATAGCAGTCAGGGTCACTAACCACTAGACCAACAGGCCTGTCAATATGAAGTGTGATAGAATATGAACAACTGAATCTAGTGAACTCTTGGTACATACATGAAGTTTCATAAAACTTCCCTTATTCAAAGCACATTTCTCTACACTAGAAATTTCTCGTCTTTTTTCGTCTAAATGAGGCTTTAGTTTCAAGATTTAGTAATTTCCTTGTGTGTCAGTGGATTTGACCCCGGGTATTTTTTCTTTTTTTTTTACGTTTACCAAAATTGACAGAGATACAATGCTTTCAAAATTGCCAATACGTCTTAACTAAGTACATTTTTTATTGATTTCTGATGCGTTATATCTTGATATTTAGAGTATTATTTAGAGTGTCCATGGAGTTTCTTGCACGTTCTTCTCCATAGAGATCTACTTCTTGGAACGGGCATCTACGGTACTTTCACAGTTTTTATGTCTTGTGACTGGGACTGTAGCACCATAACTTTTGTAGTGTTTAATAATATTCCTTTGATTGTCTATGACAATTCAAAAGTGCCTGTAACTGGCCTATTTGAAATAAATACTTTGATTTTGATTTTTTTTTTCTAAGTTCTTTTTTTCTGACTGTAAATGAGAGACTAAATGGATATTTGTAATTGATTGATACTGTCAAATAGACAATTTTAACTGGTTTTAGCTCGAAAACGTTTTTTTTTAATGTGTTATAGATGTTGTGTATTTGTGAAAGATAACTTGGTCATTAAACTAATAAAAAAATTCCAAATGGTAACTTAGTGCTTATAGTAGAAAAATTATAATAATTTGGATATCTTTACATGTAAAGATTTATAGGGTTCCTTTACGATGTAAATGCATTTGTTCGCGGTTTTGTTATTATTAAGATTAGTTTGTATGTTTCCTTTCTTTGTGTGACGTCCAACCCCTGTGCATATTTTTAATGTACTGTCAAGAAAAAAAATAAGTGTACAAGCAGTAAGTTTTAAACGGTTTTTTAACCGACTACTAAAAAGAGGAGGTTCTCAATTTAGATTGAGGTCGGCTTTGTACACACATTATTCCCTAGTTTATTCATGGTCCGGTTTATGTGATTATTTTTATACATTACTTATTTTCGATGCAGCATACTTGTCATTTGGTTCTATAAAAAATTCAGTTTTTTTTTTAATTTTTCGCTTATTGTGTACTTAGATTAGACGATGTTACTATCATTGTGGTGGTTTTAGCAGTAAAGTTAAATGTATTTGCGCAGTAGTGTTATACTATAACCTTCACGAGCTCTTTTCACTCAAGGGAGTGCACAATCGAACTTATTTTTTAGAGTTCCGTATTCAAAGGGTAAAACGGGACCTTATGACTAAGACTTCGCTGTCTGTATGTCACCAGGCTGTATCTCATGAACCGTAAAAGTTAAGACAGTTAAATTTTCACAGATGATATATTTCTGTTGCCGCTATAACGATGAGTGCTAAAAAACAGAATAAAATAAACATTTATCGAGGCTATACAACAGACATTATTTTTTATGCCGTTTTTAACCGACTTCAAAAAAAGGAGGAGGTTATAATTAGTACGGAACCCTTCTTGCGCGAATTAGACTCGCTCTTGGCAGATTTTATTTTCTCACACGCGGGTGAGCTGTTGTCAATAATTAAATTTTGAAAAGAACCTAAAAAATCTAAAGTTATAGTTGTTTTTGAAACAAAAGTTTGGGAAATTTTGTCACGGTCCAAAAATTTCACAATAAATAGTTTATGTTTAATGAAAAATGTTGAAAACGATCGCCGTGCAACCTTGTCACCAGTCCAGTACCTTCTCTATCCTAGTGATATTAAAGTCTAATTTTAAAAACACCAGTAGAATAAAATAAATATCAACTGCATCTCCCTCTGCAATCTACAAAAGAAAAGTGCATCCCATTTTCTGTTGATCATACAAAATTGCTGGTCCTGCCATCCAAAAATCATACACAAAGGCATAACACAGGAACATCTAAAAACAGAACGACACAAAGGAAATGTGACCTAATTACAGTTACCACAAAGCTTTGTTTACAATACAATGGGCAAATTACTACAAAAATTTGTTTCACAACTTGAAGCTAATTTTACAAAAATTTGAGAGAATACAATGAAAATATCACAAAAATTTTTGGTCAATCACAATTGAACTTGAGAATCTTTCAGTTCACAAAAATTTGAAACAAAACAAAGAAAATTTCACACAAATTTTTGGTAAATTATTATCTTCAGGTCTTCATCCGGCCGATGCCATCAACTGCACGATGCACTACATTATATTTTCTTAATGTCTTCTAGTACAGCCAGCGCGATATACACAGACAATAGTCTACGCGCGACGTACTAAAAGATGCACTAAGAATCTTACGTCACGAACAACTCTGATATATTCCAGAGCTAGAAATATTACAACATACGGTCTACGTATTCAATCTATTTTAAGTTTTCGTAAACTACGATGATGTTTGAAAATTTGCGTGGAGACCGCAACGGTTGTTGAAAGCGTAACCTAAATTTTGTTTTTGTGCGTCTATTTTGAAGTTTAACAAAGAATAATTGCCATTCACGAAAGTACTTCAAGTCGTCGCTTCGTGGTACAATATTGGAAATCAATGATTGGTAAGTAGGTCAACTCATATAAAAAACTAGGTCGCGACACGTGCGGCATACTATTGCACAAGAGAGGCAACTGTTAGAGATTCTTTCGACAACGACCTAGTTAGACACATTTGAATACACTTTTTCTTATACAAAACACTTTGAAACATTTAAAATTGATAAAATATACACTGTAAGTAAGAAAATTTCGCGTTTTAACACCCAAAATGCGATATATTTTTACAAAAAATGGTCTTCTTAATCTTCAGTCTTCAAATTCTTCTTTCACGACGTCAAAACATAGAACTAACCCACCATTCGACAAGACTGAGGCGATAGGCAGCGCCAGTCAAGACGAACGGCGGACTAGACCCACGTAAAACACTCGCCAATCTTCTTTACTTGCTGTCAAATTACACTAGAATACACAGAGTTAACCCTACATTGACACGAGAATATTTTGAAGCGACGGAAGCGCTCCCGTCGAGCACGATAGCCGCGGTCCGACTAGGGTAACGTACGGAATAGGACTGGACTGGTAACAGGTTGCAAGTTGATCGGAACCGTTCGGATTTTTGTCGGCTCGGGTCGTGCCCTAGTTTCACGGAACCCGCCCCGTGGCGCCTCACCACCCCGATGCAAGAGATATTATTCACGTTATACAATACTACGGGTGAAAATTGCAAGCTATTGGATTTTTTCTAAATAGGATTTACTTTTTTTACGAAAATCGGTTCGTTGCAAGAAAATATGTTGGCAAAGTAATTTTTGAGGCACCTGACATCAGGGGGTTAAATTCACTGATTTTATGGCTAAAAGCGTTTTTTGCCAGATAACTCTTACATTGTATAAAAAGAAATTGTATTACTTTTTACAAAGGAGATGTTTCCCTTTCATATACAAATATTTACGTTTTTATGTATTTTCCCGTGTATTTTTTTTAGTAAAAATATGTACAATGCAATGCGTTTCAATTTCAACTAATAAAAGAACGACCTTGGCGCAATATTATGCCAAAATAACATTTAACAAAAAATACTTTAAGAATGCAAATTAATTTTCAATAATATTTACTACCTATCGTTTTTCATCTTGTCAATTTAAATCACATGATATTTTTTATTTATTTAAGAGTTAGTAGGTATCAGAAAACAGTGCAAGAATTTATAATATGGCATCGAAGCCATGCTATTCTTAATTCTAACGCATAGTAACGATCAAAACTGCAGTTTTTTACTACCCTCGGGCAAAAAAGCGTGCGTTAATGGAGCATCGATTAAGACAAACGTATAACGAACAGCTGTTTAGAACGCCACTAAAGAGAACAACTAATTGTAGAATAAATTAAGTATGAGCCTTGAGAATTAATTAACACCGACATTGTTGGCTTGTTTCACTAACGACTACCGCTGCTTCGTGAAACTACTCTAGTAATATTTGTAAAATCTGTTTGTGAATTTGTTTATTACATTACTCAAGTGCGTTTCTGTATTTAAATTGAGTTTTTAGACAGACATACAAGTCGTCTAGCGCCATCTCGTTCACTCACTGGAACAAGCCTGGTTTTAAGACGTTGTAATAATACCCCCCCAGACCCTATTAATATTATAAACGTGAAAGTTTGGATGGTTGGATGGATGTTCGTTACTCTTTCACGCAAAAACTACTGAACAGATTTGGATAAAATTTAGTACAGATAGTTTATAACCTGGATTAACACATTGGATAGTTTTTATCCCGATTTTAGGTTCCCGTGTATCTGGTGAAACAGCTGGCAACAGTTAGTATTAATTTCAATAAGTAGAAAAATTATTATAAAATAAAAACTACTGAATCAAATGGGACGAAATTTTTATGGGACCAAACGACAAATATACTGCGAATCGAACAAAAAAATAAACGCACAAATCGGGCCAGAAACCTCGTAGTAATCAGTGTTTTTAACCGACTTCAAAAAAAGGAGGAGGTTCTCAATTCGTCGGAATCTTTTTTTTTTTTTTTTTTACATAAAAATATCCAACTTGTATCTTTTTTAAGCCACTACTAAAAGGAGTATTGAAGTCGGTTAAACAAGTGAGTTCGATTAAGCTGTCACTTAAGGTGAAGTGAGCTTGTCAACTATACAAAAAATAGCACTAAAAAGATCAAAAAGAAATATATATAGGGACATTATCAACTTTCAATATACAGTCTCTTTCATCATCATCTGCCTAGCCTAATGTCCCAACCATATTGTGGTCGGCTTCCAGTCGAACCAGATGCAGCTGAACATCAGTATTTTACAAGGAGCGACTGCGTATCAGACCTCCACAACCCAGTAACTGGGGAATACGATACTCCATGGTATCGTATTCCCCAGTTTATGCAATAACGACTGTCAAATATCTACAAACGACAGCCGGGACCAGCGGTTTACGTGCTTTCCGAGGCACGGAGGAAACTCGCTGTGACAGATGGTCACCCATCCACAGACCAACCTTGACAAGTGTGCATTAACTCGAAAGATCTGAGACTTATTTAGCCACGAGTATACCACGATACATATACATATAGCCACAATACATCCTCTCCAATAATATCCAAAAAAAGCGTCTGAAAATTTTCCGTCACAAAGAAAACAGTGGAAGATTCCGATTTCCTTTATCTCGGTTAGCAACAAAGGAAAGTAAGTTCCATCATTTTGTAACTCATCGATAAAAATACGGGTGACGTCAATTTTGTGTTTGTTACTGACATAATTTATACATAATAATATATACCTTTCTTTCTACTAGTAAGTCGCCCTGCTTCTTTGTAAAGTTACATTAAGTACTGGCTAACCGCCTTTGCAACGTTCTTCTTTACACGACTTTGAACAACAGCTGTATTTCTTTGTAATATCGAAGTAATAAAGTGAGCTCGTGGCTAAATAATTACAGGCGCACAGGCCGATCATCTAGGTTAAGCCGCGCTTGCCGAGATTGGTCTGTGGATGGGTGGTCATAGCGAGTTACCTCCGTTCCTCGGAAAGCACGCAAAGCCGTTGGTCCCGGCTGTCATTTGTAGATCCCTGACAGTCATTACAGTACAGTAGTAGTCAGAAGCTCCAAAAGTCTGGCAACCAGTCTTATCATGGGGTCTCGTAGTAGCCAATTACTGGGTTGTGGAGGTCCGATAAGCAGTCGCTCCATGTAAAATACTGATATCCAGCTGCATCTGGTTCGACTGGAAGCCGACCCCAATATAGTTGGGAAAAGGCTAAGCAGATGATGATTGTAGCATGAAAATGACAAATAATTGTGTAAAAATTCAGTATCTATCACATTTCCATGTGCGTCAATACGATTTATGCGTAAATTTTTCCGCGTTTTTCGTGTGGAATGAACAAAAACTGTTCCCTTTTATGTCATAACAGCTGTGACTGAAATATCGGAGTCACGTAGCACACGTAACGTTTCTTATTTTGAATGTAGATTAACATCTCGACTTGAGGTTCTTTTTATTATTTTCTCTGGTTTTGAGTGATGATTTGGTTATGAAAGCCAGTGTAATTTAAGATTGTAAAGGTTTTTTTTTTATCCGAAATTGACTGTCTGTACTAAAAAAATCGAATTAGTCAGTGACTTAAATTTTGAAATGTATTTTTCTTTTGATATGTAAACTAAATGTGAGTGAGATACGACGAGAGGACGAAGATACGAAGCTTTAAGATTGGCAATACGTCACAACTTAGTTAAAAAATACGTGTCCAAATATCTGACTGCATTTTTGATTTGCAATTTATTGATGTTGTCAGATAGCCAATGAGAAAGAATATACGCTTACAACCGATATTACAATTCTATAACAATTTTAGTTTTAGAGGCACCCCTCGGTTCGGTTTAGTTAGATTCCTTCCAAATCCTGCAGACAGAAATAAGAGGCCCGCGCAGCAGGGCTCCATCAACTACGGATTGATCAGAAAAAAAGGGCCAAGCCACTGGCTTCAATCAATTTAATTAATTTGTTGCTTCCGTGTCCGGTGAGTACCTGCGTCATCCGATAGGTCAGGACGCCGTGACGTCTCTCCAGCCACTCCTCAAAGAGGGGTCTTACCGCCACGATTGCGGCGTGCCCGAAACCGATTTAGATAGCACATTTTAACAGCCAATTGGTCTTCAGCTCCTAAAGCTTACCTGACTAGTGTCGCTATCGAAGACGGCATCATACGCGTATATCCGGGGAGGTTCGGCGGCCGTCACATTGTTCTTGGTGACGGCTACGGTGTTGTTCTTGCCGTCCACGGACACGCAGCTGTAGGCACCGTCCAGCTTCTCCCGCTGGTCCATAGGACGGACCCTGACGACCACGCGGACATTCTCGACGGTCGGGGCTGTTAGCTCCGCGTCCTGGGAGACAATAGAGAAAAAGAAGATTAATATAACGTGTTTGCAAGATTGTAATTGATTGAAAACTGCATAGAGGAAGGCTGTGCAGTCACCCGCATCTATAGTTTTCTCCCACTATCTATCCACTTCCTCTATCTATGCAAAGAAGTGGGATAATATGTAACAAAAATGAAAAAGGAGATGCTTATCTTCAGCAGCAATTAGAAAAATAATAATAATAGACTTAAAACAACTAACAAAATACGTAAAATAACTTCTCTTTCTGAAGTTGCTGACTGTTTAATCAGAGAGAAAACCTATTTTAGTTTTACACAGTTTTTGGGTTATTTTAGAAGTCGGTTTTTTTACCAACGTAATGTCGTAAACATTCCATAGATTTACAATAACAGCGATCGCGTTTGATTTACTGCCATTTTTGAGCAGTTCCCTCGATTTCTCTAAAATCTCATCATAAGATCCAGACCTGGTGACGATGGGACCACCTGTTTCGCTAGCTATCTCAATATGATATGCCCATGTATATCTGACAAAATGTGGGTGTACTATAGTGTGTAGGCGTGATGTTATGCTATGCATGGTTGTAATAACGTAAGGTGAACGAGTACTTGACCTCGGCGCCTACTGTTAAATATTTGACGATAGTCAAGTGTCGTTGGTAGAAGAAATTAATGCTGGCATTAGAAATTAAAACGGATTTTTATTGTTATTACTTGGATATTTAAGGGCTTTGTGCCTTTTGTACCAGTTCCTTATCCACCATTTTGATTTTTTTTCAAAACGGCGTACACAAATGAAACATTGATAAATCGATAGATCACATCAATACAAACCTAAAATGTAAGCGGCAAAACCTCGTAAACCGTCACGTTTCCGAGTTATGAGCTGTCAAAAATGTACAATTAGCGACACATTTTTTTTCTTTTTTTTAATATTTTGATGTTTATTTTTTTTTAATATTTTGATGTTTATTTCCACAATAAAATATTAGTTTTTCACGCATTTCAAATGCTTTTAGGTAGGATAGTATAGGTATATTAACGCAATTTCAGCATTTAAAATGCGTGGAAAAACTAATATTCAATTAGTTTTATTACGGAAGTATCCTTTTTGATCAATAAACATCAAGATATTAAAAAAATAAGAAAAAATATGTCACTACTTTTACATGTTTGACAGCTCATAACTCGGAAACGTGACGGTTTCCGAGGTTTTGCCCCTTACATTTTATGTTTGTATTGATGTGATCTATCGATTTATCAATGTTTCATTCGAGTACGCCGTTTTGAAAAAAAATCAAAATGGCGGATGGCACCTGGTAGGTACACGACACGGCCCATACAAAAAAGTTCAAACCCCTTTGACACTATGAAAAATATATTTTCTATTAAAATCACTGTTTAAGTCACTAGAAAATCTAATACATTAATAAAAAATTTCAACATTTCAGTAGCTCTGAAATCACAAAATACTAAGATTATTGAGTTAACTTAGTACAAAATATAAAGGAGAATCGCGTTTGGCAGCTTTATACAAGTACCTAATCAATAAATCAGTGATTTGAAATATTATTTTATTTGTTTTGAGGTGAATTTTTAGTAAGTACAAAATGATTTTTTGTTCAGTAAGAGTTTGAAAGTGCTGACTGTACTATCTGTCAACGCAAGTACAAGCGGCCATTTTAGAATTCTTTTTTCAATGCACCATAAAGAAATGCATAGTTGTCTATCACAGAGAAAACGTAATAGAAAAGTTGTGCTCAGTAGTCTTGGGCATACGGGAGTATTATAGTGTAGTGCTGTCCCGCTCCCGTGCAACGATCTTAGTTCAGTCGATCTCTTTCATTCTGTCCGAACTACTGAACTACGGAGCAGAAAATGTGGGAGCTAGTTCACTAGTTCATCTGTGGGAGCAGTTCTTTCGAACTAGTTCGTTCGCGAACTACACAAGACTAGCTCAGTTTTTTCAGAAAATAGTAAGTATGACTAATGCATCTTCGTAAACATTTTCAGGGTCGCGTAAGCCGCATTGCGGATTAATGATAGTTCAAATTGTTTGCGCTAACGCAGCCTGACTGAAGGCTTCGCTGGGCGATCCACAACATGCTGACCATTTTACTACCAAATCAGAGAACAAAAAAAAAAATAGAATTACAAAGAAAAAGGGTAAAAAAAAAAACAAAATACTTGAACTTTGAAAGTCTTCAACATTGCACAGCAAGATCTTAGATATATTTTTAAGAAAAAATAAAATGGAACCGTCTGTCTTTGTATGGGCATGTGATGAGGAGGGATGACACTCATGTGACAAAGAGAGTGATGAGTATGAATGTTGATGGATGGAGAGGAAGAGGAAGGCCAAAGAAAAGATGGAATGATTGTCTAAGGAATGATATGAAAGGAAAAGGAGTAAATGATACTGTGACGTCTGATAGGGGAGAATGGAAGAAGAAAACGTGTGAACCACAAGTAAAATGGAAAAGGGCAGGATGATGATGACGTCTGAATTAACTTTGATAATTATCATAATATTGCAATTATTATTTTCTTGCGACTATGGACTGTGTATTTGATGAACTTGGTAGATAATATTGTGCACACAACACAAATGTAACAGATTGTGTTATTTTTGGTGTTTTTTGTTAGAACTCTCAAAGGTGAAGAAAAACGGCATGTGTATGTATGCCATCAAATTAGATTATAAAATGTCCATATTCTGAGTTTAAAACAAAACAATGTTTTTCATGAAGTCACTTTTTTATAAATGTACTTACTAAATAAGTAAGTAAGTGATCACTTACTTACTGTTGGTCGTAGCGTCCATGTTATACAGGATGACTTTTTTACCACCGTCCAAAATTTTTCTATGCATTAGGTATCAATCACTAAACCCATTTTTGAAAAAAAATCGATACGTCAAATTGTCATATTAAATCATTTTCTCATCCGCTCTGTGTGGTCACTAAGCTAAACGTTAATAATATACACTTGCCGACGCATGAAACGGACAGAGCGCACCCCGCTGACCCCCCGCCCCGCCCCGCTACACCTGAGCGACACATCACAGCGCGGTGTCCAGATTCATCAACTTTTTATAGATAACATTGAGACGTGATATCTCGATATTTTTGTATTGAGTGATACAAAAAGAAAAAACACGTATTCAATAATTTTCGCCAAAGACAAATATATTAAAATTTGGATGGTGACTAAAAAATCACCCTGTATAGCCTTCCTCGATAAATGGACTATCTAACGCTAAAAGAATAAATAATAATAATAAAATAATTTTTTTTATTCATAAACTTTTTACAAATGTATAGATTAGCCACAGAAAGTTATTATAGTAAAGTCTTATATAATGGTTTATAATGCCTAGATTAAAATTAGTGAATAACTAAAGTATATTAATTACAGGTAGGTACACGATATTTAACTTGGGATTTAAATTGTATGTAGCGACCTGCCTGAACTAAGTTTATTCAAACCTGTGTTTCAGGCCATCACTTCATCGCTTTTTAAAATCGGGCATTTTAAAAAGCGGTGGAAAAGGGGTGGCTGGTGGGAATTTTCCAATTCCAACCAGTAGTCCCTAAGATTAGCGTGTTCAAACAAACAAACAAACTCTTCAGCTTTATAATATTAGTATACAAGTATACATGAGCGAGTGCCACGCATAATATATTCAAAATGTTTTCCTTGGACATGTTCAATTGTTTTACATAGGGCAATTTTTATTCCTGTTTTTTGGTTTTAATTCTCAGTGCCTCTAGAAATCTGGACATTCTACAAGCGCTCGGCCTCAAATAATAATTAGAATTTATCCCTTTGCTGCATGTGCATATATGCAAGAGGGTGGGATTGCATCCTGCATCAAGTCTGGATTTTTGTCACAGAATTAAAACTAAATATTTTTCATAACATAAATATTTAATGTTTTACATGGAGCGACTGCCTATCTAACCTGCACCAGCCCAGTAACTGGGTTAAACCCAAAGACATTAAACTATATACGTGCAATAGACGGGACATCACCAAGAAATTTGTGATCCAAAACTTTTTACCAATTGGTTTTAAAAGTCCCTCAGTCTAGTAGTCACGTTGCTATGCAACGCTTAGATAGCGCTACTGACGCATGGCATCAACAATTTTGTATGACAATTTTCCAAATGCCCGCTCTATAGGTTATTTTAAATCTCTTTGGGATTTATTTCTTACCCTGAGGTAAGACTTGTGAGTTTTAGCAGGTCTAAAATGGTCACTTTAAGCAATATACCTAATGATTCACTTTGTGCATTACCAGCTATGTCATTGGCTATTCTCATTCACAAAGTGAATCATTTGGGATAATTATTGCTAACTGGCTTTTATAGACCTACTGATTATCAGAAATGACTGTCTACGATCTATGAATGTTTTTTCAGAATGAAAATTGAAGATTTATCCATGGACCATGTTTATTAGATGCATTTAGTGGAAATATGGCTGGATGGCGGCGATTGTGTCGTCAAATCAACGCGTAAGCTCAGCTTTGTTGGAGGGAAAGGATGTGTAAGGGCTAAGTACTTAGGTACTAAGAAAATAGAAAGTTTGGTTTATTTTGAGAGGAAGAATTCATGGATTTTAGACTTATAAGTGCAAATATTTAGTTGCAAGGGCGCTGATATGAATAAGAAAATAGGTATTAGGGACTTTTTCAGTTGACGCGGGAATCTAAAAATAACGAATCGACAAAACGCGGGCGGTAACCATAACCACGTTCCGTTGTGCGTCAAAATGATCAAAAGAGTTTGAATAGTTTTCTCTATGGAAAATTTTGGCGACCATAAAATATTACAAAGCAGATGGCAGAATATTACGAAACGGCTAATGCGTAATTTCTTAGGTACTTACACACCACTCGAGTTGAAATGACCCTGACACGAATTAAACTATGACTCATCATCCTAACTGGCACGATTGGGCTAAAATAAGAATAGAACAAACAAATAGAGGAAAAAGAACAAGGAAAACATAATAAACCCCAAAAATATTCAAAATCAATAGGATTGGAGTTCCAATAAGAATCCATACCAAATTCCGGAAATCACATGATAACGTGGTACTTACGGGCATTTTGCTTGAATACAGGAGCCGCTATCAGGAATGCATGTAGATTGTTGCGTTGAACAGGAACAAGCTATTTCTTTTGTTTGTCGATTATTACAAAAATCAATAGTGACGACCTACTTTTCCGTTTTAATTTCTTTGGCGAATGAAATGGAAATGACATGACGTTTTCTGGTAATGTTGCCAGTAGCATCGGTAGAATAAACTACCATCACTAATATTAATTCTGCACTTCCGGTTGATGTTTCTGCATTCTGCAGAAATAAAAAGCACTGTTGTTCGGGGATACGACAAAAACATGACAAATGTTTGGCTTTTTGTTTGTTTTTTTATTTGAATTGGATTGTTATTTGAACAGAAAGTCAATTTTACTAGTGACAGTTTTTTTTGTCCTTGAAATACATTTCCTTTTCCTACGTTTATTGTTATTTATTCCATGAAAAGTTTAGGTAGTTTACAGCGCATGAACTTGATTAAGCATCTGTTATTTCGAAACTGATCTTGATAGCATATTGCATTAATAACCTACCCTGTTCCTTCAATTATCCTTAACGTTCCAAGGCCACAATATCCCTTTCGAAAATTACTGCAATCCTGAGAAAGGAAATGGCTACTGAAATACCGAGTAATAAAAAACATTAAGGTGATTGCTTCGATGTAGCCCGCGAAATTCAAATTTTTTTACGTTTTTTGCAATTTGCAGGCCAGTGACATGTTGTAACTTTATAAATATTTGTGTTGCGCAAATAACAAGTATAATTTTAAATATAAAAAATATCAAAAAACTCGCTCCATCAGCTCTCACATAGAAAAGGTGCATCGTAGTTAGATTTCGGAGATTTTAACATGATGCACCTTTTCTATGTGAGAGCTGATGGAGCGAGTTTTTTGATATTTTTATATTTAAAATTATACTTGTTATTTGCGCAACACAAATATTTATAAAGTTACAACATGTCACTGGCCTGCAAATTGCAAAAAACGTAAAAAAATTTGAATTTCGCGGTCTGGTTGGAGCATCCCTCTTAATTGTTTTTTTTTTTTTCAAATATTGGTTCTTTTAATAACGAACTTTGTAGTTTGGCATGTTCTACTAAAAACGTTTTGTTGGTGGCAACATTGGGTTTTTTTGGGAGAAAAACTAGGCTGAAAATTGTAATAATTTTGGAAAAAGGGTCTGTCTTTGCATTGATGTTATAACATAAAACTTTTTGAATGAAAGTAGCAGACAGTAGCAGATAAACTAAATTACTTGATTATATTAGTTAGTGTGTTGCTTTTTTAAATTTATAACTTGCAACAAAAGTTTCTACAAATAAAAATTATAGAACTGGCCACCCACAATCAACAAGGAACGTCAAACACTGCTGATGTTTATTTTTATTAAAAAAATAACAATAATTTAGTTTCTTCATGTCCTATTTGTTCATGAATGTGACAAAAAATAGTTTAGATGATAAATAACAAGTGCTTTAACCAAAAATGTCGACGGAATTGGAAGAAAACGGGGTCCATATTGAGTCTGTTGACGTCAGTGAAAAAGTGAAAGAATCTCGAGAAAATGGATCAATGGTTGATACCGTCGAAACTATTTGTGATTCCGGGTTGGACACGTTAGATTCGTGCTCTGCGGCGTTCCCAGCATCAGATTCCGAAGTATCCCCTGTAAAAAATAACACAAATGATGATTTCGGTAAAGGATCTTCGACCGACAGTCTTTTGAACGAAAGTAGTCTTTCAACTCCGGGTTCTGACGATGGCGTTACTGATAATTTAAATTTAGAATTCCCACAGCAATCTGACATCGATTTAGCCAAAGAATTAATCAGAAATTGTATAGAAAATATGAAAGTAAGTGATGTACAAGAAAAAATTGAGGATAATGTTGAAATTACTGAATTTAAGCAATCTGATTATGATAATATTAATAGGCCTCTCACAACTTCGACAGTAAGCTTGAACGAACATAAGTTAACTGAAAATAATATCATCTGTAAGTCACCATTCAGCAAAAGTGCTGAAAATATTTCAAACATATCATATACGAAGCCAAATGACAATGCTAGTTTAAATTCTAGTGATAAAGAATTGAATGCTGACAAAATTCTCTCGGAATTCTCCAGCCAGAAATCGAAAGCAAGCGCTGTGCAGAAAATACCAGAAAACGTAGCTCATATTGATCCGAAATACACAAGAATACCAAAAGAATTACTATCTCAAGACATAGGTAGCATTGTCAAGAACGTTCATGGAATATTCTCGTCCGTAAGCGGAAGTTTAAAGAGCGCTTACACACACAGAACAGCATATACACAAAAACCGGTCAAAAACACCAAAAACCTACCCAACGGTAAACTTATGAACGATATATTTGAAGATGAGAATACGGAACAAAAACCTGAAGTGACTGAGAAGCCAGAGACAATTGAACACCAAGAAGTAATTCCAAATTCAAATCCCGAAGTACTGGCCACAAAATTACCAGAGACAGAAAGTTCTGAGCCTTTTGATGCAACGAAAAAGGATGTATTACGTTTTCAAATAGAGACGCTAGAAAGAGTATTGGCTGAACAGAGAAAGGAGAATGTGACTTTAAGGGAGAGAGTTAAGCAACAGTGTGATGAGTTGCAGCAAAAAGATCTGACTTTCAAAGAGTTGGAAATTAAATTGGATATGGTGAGTTAACTTCTTGTATTCAGCCTGTGTCATTCTTGATCCAAAGGCAAGAGCTTTTTCCATACTGTTCATTACTACTATGAAGTAGACCTTATTATCATCTAAGGCTTTAAGCAATCCTCACCGGACATGGACGTTTCGGGAGGTTCCTGTGAAATGTGTGTGTGTGCGGAAGAAACCCGGAGGATACGGTAGAGAATATGGTGCAGGTCTGCCTTGCTTGGGCAGAGCACCGCCGTGAAAGACCATGGATTTTCCTGTCCTGCACTGGGTGGGAGGAGAACTCATTTGATAATTTTACCACATACATTTTCTCTATGCAAAGATGGTGGAGTTATCTCTTTATCCCCTGTATGCCCTCTAAAATTGCATGCTTTTTGATCTAGGCCTTTAGGCTGTATAAATATTGTTCAAGAATGAAATAACTAGAATTAAAGATTCTTTGAACAAATAAGGAACCACAGGCCACAGTTATTTTAATAAAAGCAGGCAGCTGGCATTTATGTAGCAAATGAATTTACACATTCACTACATAAAGGCCATTTCTTCCATTTTCCTTCCTGTCATATTGCTGACAGTCCTTAGAGGCGCGCGGGGAACACAACACGCCGGCGAGTCGGGCATGATCCGTGATCGCACAACGAGTCGCCCATTACCCGCCGTCCGTATGCCCGCGAAAAGGATTGCCATAGATTTTAGTCAGTACGAGTCGGAAGCATTTGATGATTTTGACAGAAAAAAAAACTGTTTCATTTTACTTCCCTACCCCATTATTTCAGGATACTATGAGCTATTTTGGCCCATCAAATTATATGTTTAATTGTTTTATTCCTTAGATGGGTAAACGCGTAGACCATGCAGAGCGCGAAAAGGATGCAGCAGTAATGCGCTACGCTAGCGTGGAATGTGCTGCTATAGAAGCGAAGCGGGCAGCCGAGAACGCTGCCAAAGCGGAAAAGGCCGCCCAAGTTGAGGTGGAACTCCTGAATGGGAAGCTGAGGTCAGCACATGCTGAGAAGCAGAGGATCTGCCAGTTGTATGATGATAAGGTCAGCTATTCAAGGGTTTTTGCTTTCAATATAAGTTTTGTTTTAAGAATGTGTATGCATAGACATCTCATAACTGTTCTCACAATCCTTAAAAAGTCCTTTTTTTTTTCAAAATACTACTGCGTCGAAATCTTCAATCCATTTTCTAACGTCTCAAATTGATGTTTCGCGACAGCTATTGCAGAGCATTTCAACTACTACACCAACATGTGGAAATGTGGACATTACAGTCAAATAAACAAAATATGCTCATTTTTTTCAAAGAAGGTCTTGGAAACTTGTTTGAAATGGACGTAAGCCCTGTTTTTTTTTAGTCCAAAAGCGTTTTTGTTCAAAAACAAAATTTTTTTTTTCATAAAAACTCTTCTTCATACAGTGTCATGAACTAATGAATAGCGAGCGAGAACTAGCGAAGTTTCGAGAAGATATGAGGGAGCTCGACGGAAGACTAAAGTGGACGCAGAGCAAGTTGCGTGTCGAAATGGACGCTTACAAGGTAAGGATCACGATTTTAGAGAACAAAACATAAACATACCTACTTTATTTTTAGCTTTGAAAAATGATCAAATGAGTCCTCCCATCCAGAGCAGGGCAGGAGGATCTGTCAAACTTGTACAAATCGACGGTGTCCTTCATGATTTTAACACTGAAAATAAAATGAAAGTCGCACTCCATGCTTTAAGTCTATGTCGATCTATCTCTTTCCTGTATATGTAATTAATGTCTTTGCTAATGTAAAAGAAAAAGATAGATCTCCTAAAGATGATGGATGTCCCTATGCCCTTTTGATCGTCGAAATGTATATCATTATTGCAGACAGGTACTCCCTGCGTGTTTTAAGTAATTAAACATCTACCAAAATATTTCACGCATAAAATTACCACGAATTTAACTTCAGTATCGCGAAATAAACCTTATTTTAACGAAATAAAGCTGATAATGTTCTTTCTGAAGGTCAAAACTTATAAAAGATAGCCCCAATACGTATAACCTTCGTAACTTCCTAACGCAGTTTTTTTAATTAAAGGAATTTAAATGTTATTGCATAGTTACTAAAGTTCAGATTCGGCTTCGATCATGTCTGTAGCCTCTTAGTTTAAACAATACATAACTTGAAGATGTTATTGAGATTATTTTAGTTGCTAAACTTCGATCAATATAATAGATCTAGATTAAGATTTAGGAACAAAAATGAGTTGCAAAAGTGGCCATATTTGCACACACGTAAACATCAAATACATTTCATTAAAAAAAATGTTCAATAGTGTTAACAACTTCAGTTTATTATAAACCTTAACACTCAAACATACAGTTTAATTGCCATTGCAAAATGTATTTATTTAAGTTCTTTCATCCGAGAAAGGTTTAACGTTCACAATTTAAAAATGTTTCTTGCAGATAAAATGTCATCAGTACAAAAGTACTCATTCTAAAATGATACTTAAGGTATAAGCAATAAGGATTCGAAATATCGTCACAAAACCGTTTGTGGCGTTATTTTTCGGGCCGTTTTTGTATAGAAGATGCTAATCGGGAATCTAGTAATATTATTGATCGAAGTTGCTAAAATTCTTCTCGAAGTGACAAAGACAACAGAGCCTTTTTGAGCCTTTTTTTTTCATGGTAAATGCATTAAATGGGTTCTGAACCCAGGACAGGATGGGGGGGACTATCAGACTTTTACTGACTAAAATCCACGGTGTCCGTCAATAGCTCTTTACGTTCCGGAGGCTTTTTCCTCCTTAGAGGGGATGTGTGACCATCTGTCATAGCGAGTTTCCTCCGTACCTCGGAAAGCACGTAAAGTCGTTGGTCCCGGCTGTCATTTGTAGATCTTTGACAGTCGTTTAGACAGAAGCTCTAAAAGTCTGACAACCAGTCTTATCATATCGGGTATCGCATTACCCAGTTACTGGGTTGTGGAGGTCCGATAGGTAGTCGCTCCATGTAAAATACTGATATCTAGCTGCATCTGGTTCGACTGGAAGCCGACCACAATAGGTATCATCCAGCAGCCAATAATGTTCCCATTGTTGGGACACAAGCCTCCTCTCTGTGAGAAGGAGTGGGCCATAATCCACCATGCGGGCCCAGTGCAGGTTGGTGGATGTCACATGTCTTCGAATTTTTGATTCTAGGACATGCCGGTTTCCTCACAATGTTTTCCTTCACCGTTTTGAGAGCAGTGGTGATGAAATAAGTTACACAAAGTAATGCGCCTAGCTGGGTTCGAACCCACGACCTCCAACTCGTAAGTCGGGGCCGATACCACTGGGCCACCACTGCTCTGACCCCAATATAGTTGGGCTAAAAGGCTAGGCAGATGATGCTCTCGAGTTTTAGCAAGACTAATGAACAGCAATTGATTTTAATAAATATAATGTGATTTTCTGTGCCAGGATGCATCAGAACGCGCCGAGAAGTTAACCCAGCAGGTGACAGAGTTAGAAGCCGCTAAGGAAGCCGCTACTGCCAACGCTACTGACTCCGCAAAGGCTAAACAACTAGGTAAGTCAGTGGAGTATACATGGTCCTCATATGACTTTACCAATACAGGGTGTAATCGAAATCATGGGCAATATTTTAATCCAAGGCTCTACTCACGATGCTGATTGCATTAAGGCTAATAAATCGCAAATCAAAAATATTATTAATGCAATTATGGACACCTTTGAAAATGTAGTATGTCGCC